>RPOG01000052.1:106844-706844 GCA_008086565.1 Thalassoma bifasciatum | reverse complement strand
TGGTTACTTTACATTTGTGTTTGAAACATTGGAACTGATACTCCTTCTTTAAGGGCCCCTTCAGCACTCCAAAACTTAGCATTTTGGGAACCATAGTCACTGTTGCAGTGTCCAAAAGCTGTTTATCTCTTTTTAGAATGACAAATTTGTCCTTTTAGAGCACAACACTGACTTGTAACGCCATTAGTTGAACAAATCTCATGTTTTACTAGTTGTCACTCTTTTGACTTTTTAAGCAAGCCACTCAGAGCATCCTGAAGTCTCATGTGATGATAAAACTCATCTTTACCCCACAAGCTAAAACTTTACGTACCGAATGGTACATATTGACGTCCAACATTTAAATTCAGAATCAGTTTAAAAAATATACACAGGACCACATTTGCTTTGTTCATAGGTGGCATACTCCTTCATAAACTACAGAAAATATGTTAAAAGTGCTACCTAATAAAATAAAATGATAAAAGCCCTATCTAACATTTCATCTTGATGTGAAAAGTCTTCCAAATGTTATTTTAAAAAAGGAGGAAAGTTTCTTTTCAGTCAGCTCTCAGTTTTTCCCCCCAAAACTACTTCACCTTTTTCCATTTATGTTTTTTTACGGCTCACACTGCAGTTTTCGACTTCAAATTCTTTACCCTCTCCCCTCTCTTGCATCACTCCTCATGGCCTCAACACATTCCCTCTCCTACCTTTCAGTCTCTTTCTTACGTCACCTTTCCCCTCGCTGTGTTCGTCTGTCCTCATTCACACTGTATCCCTCTCCTGTGGCTGTTGAGCTCTCTGAAGGACAGACATTCATCAGGATAAGGCCAGAGGTGCCACATTATATCTGCTTGTGTGCATGTGTGTTGACGCTCATGTGAGCTTGAAGGACCTTGCAACCGGCCTGCAGGGTAGGGAAGGGGGGGTTCAAACATACTTCATGCATATTTCATGGAACTCTGATATTGAGAAGCACTCACACACACATACAAACGGTCACACACAATTGCACACACAGTATAACACACTGCGGCACACAGAGGTTTTCCATGGAAAAACATCTTGGATCTACAGTCTGGCTCTCCCAGGATTCTGCTGTTTATATCACTGTCAGGTTGTCTCCTATGTCTGTGCGCATGTCTTCCATATACTGCAGTCTTCCAGCAATGGAGGGCTCAAGCACGTAACCTTCGACCCAAATGCATTATTTATACAAAGAGGGGCCAGGCCCTCCATGTCCTGCTCTGGTCATTGCTGGCCCCTTGATAGTAAATCAATAGGTCTGACTGTTCTGAACACACTGCAGCTGTATGTTGGCTGGTCTGCAGGGATGCTGTTGGGATCATTATATAAAACAGTGGGAGAGGGGTTGTTCAAAAATGACAAGTTACTAGAAGGGCACTTCAGGCAACCCACACCAAGGCCAAAAGTCCAACCTACAACAAGAAATTGTACATTCAGAACCAGTATTTATATCCAAATTCATTGCCTTGACCATCAGACTTCAATTTTGACGATAATTTTTGAAGAGGCCTGGCTGTCACTTCAAGCCTTTTAAGTATATTTCTCCATCATTTTCCACCTAACAACACAAATAAAACACTACACAACAAAAATGCAGACCAAGACGCAAGTTTCTGTCTAATTTCTTATAGAAAAAAAAATCCCCCAATAAAGTCCAGAAAACTGTCATATTTAATGCATTGGAAACAAAAAATTACGGCTTTGGTTGCTTGCCATGAGTAAAAGTAAATCTGTCAATAGAAGTAAATTGTAACCTGGGATCAGGCCACCAGGATCTCAGCCAGAAAAGGGTGGGCTGCCCACTGAGAGTTGAGGAGAGAGTCTTTGGGCACTCTCAGTGGGGGGGTTTAATTATCTCAGGGTCATGCTTTCCAGTGAGGACAGAAAGAGAGATTGACAGACGGATCAGGGCAGCATTGGCGGTGATGCAGACACTTTATCGGTCCATAGTGGTGAAGAGGGAGTTGAGCCAGAGGGCAAGGCTCTAAATTTACCAGTCAGTGCACGTTCCAACCCTCACCTATGGTCATGAGCTGTGGGTTGTGATCCAACGAATGAGATTGTTGATCCAAGCGGCAAAAATGAACTTTGATCACGGACATCCAGGAGAGGCTCAGAGAAGAACTGCTGCTTTTCTGTTTTTGAGAGGAGGCAGGTGGTTCGGGTCGGGTATCTGGTGAGGATGCCTCTCAAACGCCTTCCCTGGGGAGGTGTTTTGGGCAAGTTCATTTGAGATGAGGCCCCAAGGTAGACCTAGGTCACATTGGAAGAATTATGTCACTCAGCTGGTGTCTGATACTCTTTCTACCATTTTCTGTTCTTTGGTGATCAGCAGTAGAGCACAAGTTGGTATCACCACTATCACCTGTTTTTGACCAAAAACAGGGAAAACATGCTTTGATTCCTTTTTAGTGCTTGTCTCTGAAGCTCCATCCTTTGATCCTCTCCATTATCTCCGCCGTCTTTTCTCACAGTTGCAACGCATAACGCCTTTGAGTGCAAGTTGCTTGAACTTTTCAAACAAGCAATGTCTGCCATTGCCTTTAAGTCATCTCGCCTCATAAACTTTGCTGATCTCTCATCTAAAGAGAGCCCTGCTGACACTTTCAGGGTTCAGTTTGTCAGTACACCAATTCACAAGCCTGATATTGATAGATAAGCTGACTGTCCCCAGCCTTTCCCATTGGAAAAAAAAAAGAAATGTTTTCTCCATTATAAACATCAACAGCAGTTAATGGATGTAATTGAATAGACGTCTATTGATGTCAGTGGCAGTCAATTAGTTGAAAACAGAGCCAATATGCACAGAAAAAGAATAGCTGTATTTGGTATTGATCTTTTCATATAGCACACCATCTAACTCACTTCCAACACTTTTGATTTATGGCGTGCGTTAACCAGTATACTTAACATTTTTGAATCGCTAAGAGCGACACTGCTAACATAGCCAGCAAAGTTTCCAATTGCTCCCAAGGTTTAGCTTTACTTTCTGCTTTCTTCTTTGAAAAATGAAGCTACCTGACAAAACTGAGTTGCAGTTTTAAATACAGATGAAGGCTTGCACACAGCAGTGAGTCTCATCCCGTGAAATCTAATACATGAACATCTGCTTGCTGTTCTGCCCACATGGTGGATTGTCAGAGCTTTTCTCTGGCATAAATGTCAATTACTGTTCGTCAGCGTGCACAGTTAGCTCTATGTTGAGGTTTGAGCTGTGCTTTTTTAAAGTGTGGCAGCAATATGTGCTGAAGTGTGTATTTGAATGTGAGTTGCCATACTTGCTGACTTTGTTGCTTGAGTGGATTCCCATGATTCACAGCTGATCGTGACCCGTTGGTGGTTGGAGAGTTCTATTCAGAGACACAAACCGGTGATCAAAGCATAAGTGTTGAAATGCTTCAGCAATGTTCCTGTCATTACAAAGAAACTAATAATAATGCCGCTGGGCTGTCTAATGACTGTGAAATGATCTCAGTGATGGATGGTATAAAGAGGAGGACTGTCAGAGAGTGAAATGCAGATAAAATACATTACATCATCCAAGACAGGGCTGTAAGCCAAGTTTGTGCCGATGTTTGTTGGCTAACAGTGTTTGTGGACATTGATTTGGGCCTATCTCTGTGACATGTTTGCACTTTTTTCCCTGCTTTCTGAGGCCTGGTGGAGGGAAAGTGTTAGTGTAAGCATTCCTGCAGTCCGCGTGGGAGTTTGTTCTCTCATCTTTCACCGCCAACAATCTCACAAAGCCAAGTGATGGCTTCATCCATGCCTACACTTCCACCTCCACCTCTACCTCTGCCCCCTCTTCTTGAGCCCTTTTTCCCACCCTCTCTTCCTTGCTTTTCCTCCCACTGTCTCTTAACACATACACACATTCATGCTCCCAAACAGCAGTCCCCCAGTTCAGCGGACGGATGCTAACACATGACTTGTTTTATGGATGACAGTTGGTGTCTTATTTGAAATGAATTTATATACCTGTGCCTAGGAGTTGACATCGATCGGACCTAACTCATGTAATAGCCATGACATTTGCCTCCCAGCTTATTAACTGTCAAAAAAAGACCCTCATTTAGCGGGCCATCTGAGAGATTGGCTCTTACATTTGTATCTATTAGAGCAAAATGTGGCAGCCTGTGCAGGAAATCAACTCTTGAGGAATATTCAACATGAGTGTTTACACATAGAGGAACTGCCATCCTGTTCAACACACATAAATAAAATATACGAGTGGAAATACTGCAAGTTCCCAAATAGCAGCACAAGCTCATACTCCCCATAGTCGTTTTCTTCTCACAGCCCAGTTTTTATGAAGTATATTCTGTAATATGTCAGAAGGATAGCTCCCTGTTTTCTAATCTGCTTCTTTTTCTAATTTGCTGCGGTTGCTGTTGTTTTGCTGAAACTGTAGTGCAAGCTCAACAATTTCATGCTCAATGTGTCTCTGATGTATTGACTAAATCAGGATCATTTACATTTTCTAGGCATTAATTCAAACTGTATAGCCCAAGCTGCAACTTCTGGTGTTCAGAAATAAAGCCCATGCTAGAATGCAAAGGTTAAAAAAAAAATAAAGAAAAGGAAAAAATGTAGTTCGTCAGGTGGGGCAATGATTAAACTCTTGTTTTCGGTAGAAATCAACATTTTCCCAGTTTGGTACCAAAATGGTAATAATCAAAAAAAGTTTGAATTGACAACACTGTGTTTCCTCATTCAACCAAACATTTGGGGGTGGGGTTGGGGTTGGGGTTGGGGGGGGGGTTAGAACTCCATTAGCCAAGGTTACTGTCTTGATCACTCTAGAAGCAAGCCACAGTTGTGTACCCATTAAGATAAGCTAAAAATGTCTGTGCTGATTGGCCATTTCTGTGCCGATGATTTGTAGAAGATCAGATTTTTTTTAACTCCTGTGAATGAAGCAAGAAGTACCATTTAACTCTGAAATTGTACAATATCATTTAGCAGACGTTTGTGTTCAAAGTGACGCACAACACAAACACGAACATGGGGTGAGGCAAAAACTCTGGTAAGTGCAACAAAGTAACCTTATAGTGCGACAGTCATAAGCTCTGAAACATAGTATGGAATATGGGCCAGAATTGGGTGGGGTGTAAGGGGTTAAAAGTAAGTGATCTTATCCTCACTGGTTAAATCATAAAATTTAGGAAAAAATTATTTCTGCAAAACAGTGCCATCTTTTTTCTTTCTTCTTGTTCTTCTTTTTTTAACCTTGTATTAAGTCGTTCATGCACACCACAAGCTCCAAAATACGCATTGATTTTGCAAAAGCCCATTGGGAGGACATCTCAGATTTATCATGACTGTGGTAAAGAGGCAGAATGAGAAGAGGGAGCTGATGTCTCCAGGAGGCAGAGCGAGAACGATGAATGGACTTGAGAGCTGAATGAAGGAGAAGCACAATGAAGACAGAAGAAGCGTAGCGGATTTCGGAATGATTATGAGGATATTAACTGTGCATTAGAGCTTCCATTTATGTGGGTGTGAGATCGAGAAGCATGCGTGTATCAGAGTGTCCTGTCTCATCTTCATCAATGATGGCACCCCATCCTTCCATCAGCGTATGTTCGCAAACACAGACACACCAAGAGTCCTGCGCAGTACATTAAGACCATCTTATGACCCCTCCGAAAATCAATGAAAGCTGTTACACAAATGGTGAAGAGTTGACAGGTGAGAAAGAGCAGATAGTGAGCTGGATCTTGATCAAGACACTAGAGGGGACGACAGAATTAGTGTGGAGTGGTGGGCTCATTTTCATCTTCTATTTTTATGGTATTCACTCTTTCTTTTTTTGTGAGCAAAGCATCATAAATCACTTGATTGGATATTTTCAGCAGGTCGTGTGCAGCATTTCAATGAGGTAGATGGTTTACTGCTGCTATGGGGATTTGATTGGAAGCTGTAGCGCACTGCAAACTCCCCCTTGAGCTTCTAATTGGTTATTTGTCTGGAAAAGATGCCAGTTAGCTGACATTACTTAAACCAAACAAGCATGTAGCTGCACGCAGGCTCACATATGGTTTCACACAAACATGGATGTGACATATATACGCACTCACACAGACTATAATGCAACATAAATCTGCTGGAAGCATCTCCCAGCCATCTGCAGCTGTAATAACAATCTGGTACCTTGGGCTATATGCTCTACTGTTCTATTACACACACCCCCCTAACACACACACACACACACACACTCACACTTTCTCTCTCTCACTTGCTCTCTCTTTCCCTGCAGTTATCTCTACCCTCTATTTTTTTTCTCCCCCTTTTCCTCCGCCATCACCATCCCTCTCACTCCTTTCCTTCTTCTTGGGGCTTGTCCCCCTCTTTAGCCCTTCTCATACTCACATCAGTTCGGTGAGTCCTCCATAATTAGCTCCCTGGAGGAGAGAGGAGTAACATAAAGGGGCAGAAGAAGGGTGAGGGTAGATCTCATCTCTGACCTGCTCAGATACGCACTCGACCTCTGGATCAGTAACCTCTTTCTCTGTGGCTACATCTCACCATCAAGAGATTCCTTTTTTTCTTCCTCCCACCCCCACCAACTTTTCCTTGACTCTGCGCATCAACCATCTACCATTACTGTCCATTAACAAGATCAGAGGCATTGTAATCCTCCTCTGACAGGACTCCTGCTGCGTATACAGGATACTCGGTGGTGGGGAGGTGCTGAGGGAGAAGCATAAAGTGGTCATAGTCCTTGGAGAGGAGTGGGTATCTGAATGCAGAGCGTGCATACATAAGTCAGGCAAGACTCAGAAAACCAAAGGGAAATAAATGTCAGCACAAATGTATGGACTGTGCATGCATATAAAAAGTTTGCTTGCACCACTTTTCATTGTGCCATACTGGTTCTTTTCACAGTATGTGGTAAGTGATGTCAATGAGGAAGATGGCATCTGCTCATAACCTCAATACAGTGCTTAGCACAAACAGTTTTTGAGCCCTATGAGCAGGAATTGGTCTGGGTCATATCCTATTTAACTTGATTCAGCCCATCCTCTCTTGCTGGCAAAATCAATTGATGAATTTACTCTTACTTTTAGTATTATCTGTTTTGTCATTCTGACACTAACTTCTTCAGATTGAGAGGCCCCATTCCATTCAGATGCACATATAAGTTTTGTTTTATAGAGGTAGGGAAGAGAGTCAGCAGTGTTAATTTAGTGTAACCATCTATTATTTAAAACAAGAGAAAACAATGGTTTGTTGGCTGATTTCACAGCACATAGGTTGAGCTGATCTTGGAGTATCCCTTGAAGAACTGGGATTCTGAACAGCATGGAGAGTTTCTGTAAAGTAGAGTAGAATGAAAAAAGTGTCAAGTGCAAGTACTTTACAAAGGAGCCCATGTGGCGTAGTGCAGAGGTTCCCAAACCTTTAAGCATGCGATTCCCCAAAATAGAGTGCCTGAGCAAGAGTGAAAATACAATGACAGACCAATTAAAAAAGATCTCACAAAGATGGGGTGTTACCCAGCTATTGGGTCAAAAATTAGACTACCTCTGTGCACAAATTGTTATGTGTTCCAAGATGGATCCATTGCCGCTGATACTTTCCTTATCTTGGCTTAGGTCACCTCAGGGGTCTTCATCAGAGAAATGTGGAAAACAGCAGTTTAAAAGCTTCATGTTTATGTCATGTAATACCCAATGTAACATCGAGTGTATGTTTTTTAAATAGTAACGGATGAATGAAAAGTAATGGATCAAGTACTCAATAAGAAATCATTTTAGAAGAAGCTAACTTCCCTCTTTGCAATCACAATCTCTATATATTTTAAGATAGTTCTCTATAAAACACTCTTTCTTAAACCCCCTTGCTGCTGCTCCAGCTCATCCTAAATTCTCTTGTCCCCTTTCTTTAATAATCCCTTGTCCATTATTTGGCTCCAGCCGAGGAAGCCAAGATCTTCCTCAGCTTAACCATCTTACTGTGGCTCATAAGGAGCCTAAGCATGAAGAAGTGAGGAGCCAGTCAATGACCGTTAAACTAAAGGCACCTCGCTGATATCATAAAGTCCAGGCCCTGACAGCAAGCTGCTGATTGTCTCATTAGTCCGTGCCCTAACAGAGCTGAGAGTCTACCTCACTGTTCTAACAGTGCATTAACAGTTTAAGCAGGGGTTCAATAAAAGAGACTATTAATGAAATGCTCTCTGGCTGTTAAGGCGGTGATGAGTTTGATGGGAGGCTTGCAGAGATGCATGCATATTTTCTCGCCCCTTACATTTTCTATATCATCCTTGCCTCACAAACGTATGCCTTTTGTATTCCTAAAGTCATTTAAACCTTAACCTTTTAGCTCCAAATATGTCTGCTCTGACACATTTCCAAAAATGCATTGACTACTTTGCAGGATTCACAATAAAAAAAGTACAACGGTTTGTGAAAGCTGAGATGTTGCTTTTTCAACCAGCATACAGTTGATAATTTGGTTCAGGCATTTAAGGAAGCTCTGGAATACCCAAAAATTATGGAGTAGATGGATAAAGGTAAAACACAGAAAGACAAAGTTGAGTTTGTCCAAAAATGGCAAAAAGAAGATCCTTCTAGGTAAGAGAACCTCCAGTGAGCTTTCTGCACAATTCTGAGGTCAAAGGAGAATCTGGAGGAGCAACTTCATGTAAAAAAAAGTAATATTAGAAGGTTTGAATTTGGGATAGAAGATGCTTCTACTTAAACAGAAGACACTCTCTGACCATGTAATCAAATCAACAAAAAAGTCCAGGCAGACATTTTGAGGCATAGATGTGAAAGGGTTAACATTCTTTCAGATAAGTATATTTAGATGCAATTTGGTGTTGTGTCAGGTCCTTGATTCCCTACGGTATCAACCCTACTTTTATGTTTTATTTGCTGCCCCTTTTTTACTTAAGAACTATAGGTATTGTCGGGTATTATTCAAAGTTGTCGATAGTAGCCTACAAAAATCAATGCACAAAAGACAATACTACGGTGAAGGCATCCTTTCTTTTCACCTGCTTTTCTTCTGTGGATTGAGAGTGGGCTTAGCAGCAGGCTGATTAAGGTAACCCAGAAGTCCTTTCTTTAGGCAACATTTTCCACTTTCTTCTGAGGGAACACAAGGTGTCCCCAAGACATATGTGCAAACAACCCCTCTCTTAAATTTTGCCTTCAGGTGCTACAATGTCTCCACCTAAAAAGACTGCTCAAACCTCTAAAAAGATTTGAAAAGACATTTATTGTATTACTCCTGCAATGATATGGTCAGGTAGTTGGATGTGAGTTACAAGGGATTTGTGAAGCAGCAAGTCATGTTATCACCTAATCAGGGTTTTGCTTTTTGGTCAGGCTTGCAGCCACAAGGCTCAGTCAGTGCTCAGTAAATGTTTTCGAGCCTAAGATCTCATTCGAAGAAAGGCCTGATAGACTTCAGACTGATATACAGTATAACCACTTTGCAATGTTTGGTTAGGGTTAGGGGGGGGTTGGTGTGGATGAGTGTTTGCAGGTTACAGTAACTGAGTAAAACCATGCCTAAATTTCAATTAGAAAGTGTGGATTCCCTATTGTAATTTTTCCACAGGAATGCCAGGTACTAATTAAAAACAGATTTAAGTGTGTACATGCTGGTGAAAAAAAAAATCACACCATACATTTATGTCAATTAGGCAGTATGTGTCTCATAAGTAATTCTACAAAATGAGTCTGGAAAAAGTCTGGAAAAATGAGTGCTATTGGAAAAGCAAGAATAAATGTGTGCACGTGTAAATGATAAATAACCTAACACTGTGCCTCATACAACACCTTACAGTGCCCCTCTGCAGTAAGCAGCACTGAGAGGCATTTGAGTTGAGAACTGCTGCCCTTTTGCCTTTCCAGGGACTTTGTTGCGTTGATTCCTGCTGTTAGCAGCAGTGAGCCAGGAACCTTGTTGTTTATAAGAAGCCTTACTTGGAAATAAGCAAGAGAGAGACGTGGAACATACACAGCCATACCACCATGCCTTTTTGTCAGTTAGGAAGTGTGGTCCTGATGTGTAAATTTCCCAGAAAGAGTCCTTGCACTGCAGGTGAAAGGGGAATAATTGTGTACACATACAAGTTACAAATATTCTTTTTCCCTGCCTTAACGTCAATTTGAATGTTTGGTCCCGTTCTTTAAATTCCTTTCAGGATCCTTATTGTTTGGCATAGACAAGTACTCCTATGAGCATGTACGTAAAAATGATGCTCTTTTCACTTTATGCCTATTAACCCCCTTCAGGTGTCCGCTTTGTGTAACAAAAACAAGTCATAAAATGTGTGTCTATAAGCAAGTAGACATTTGTTTCACCAGATAAATGTGTTAAGTATGCCAGGGGAGGCTATTAAGCTGCCATGTTGTGGAATTTTTCACATGCACAATTGATCTCTGCCCTGTTCCCATGTCTTTTTGATCTATGAGTCAGGGATGAGGCTAGGAGGTTTTGTCCTCTAGTTTGATGCACATAATGAGTATCTATTCTTTAGTGCATCACAAAGGAAGAAACATCACACATTAAAGGGGGGAAAGATAGACTTAAGATTGCTTTGGGCCAAATGCCAATGCACTTCTCTCATGTGATCCCCACGCATATGTTGTGTGCACTAACTTGGCAAGAGTGCTTCACTGTATTGGGGAGTCTTCCACGCCAAAAGCCTTTGCTTTGAAGTTGAGCCTTTGTCTTTAATAGATTGGCGAATCTTTGAAGCCACTGTGAGAGCAATTGTATTTGCACATGCATTGACATCAGCTGTAAAGGCACTGTGCGGGCATGTGTGTGCTAAAGTGTATGTGCAGCTGTGTCATGTGCACCCACGCACAAAGCACCTGTCTCTCTGCCCCCTCTACCACTTTAGATATTCACCTGATGTGTCCTCAAAAATCACGTACCATCACCATGGCAACATTGAATTCAGCTAGAATGTCTTTATTTACCTATGCAAATGATATTCTGCTAGTTTCAACCTGTCAATTACAATCCTGAGCATATTGTAAAAAGCTTAGAAGGTGAGAGTCGCCTGCCCAAACTTGGCTGGTTATATATCCTTCCTATGCACCTGTTTGTCCAAAAACACAATACAAGTCAGTACTCTCACTGCGATTCAGCGAGGGTGTGATGATCACCCCATGGACATGTGATGAGTTTAGAATCAGAAAATTTTCTCTTTTTTGAGAATCAAATTATGCAAGCTTTCATTTATTGGTGCCATCATGTATGTGTGTGTGTGTGTGTGTGTGTGTGTGTGTGTGTGTGTGTGTCTGTGTCTGTGTCTGTGTCTGTGAGTGTGTGCCTCTGTGCTTCTGTTGTTGTTGCTGTTTTTTCTCAGCTTCAAGCAAACCCAGAAACAATTCACCTTCACCCCTGCTTATTCATTTGTCTGTTTACACGTTACAAATTGTTGAAGTGTTTGGGGGATTGAAGTTAATTTACTGCTGTTTTGGCAACTAGTACAAAACTGTTTCTGGGCCTTGCTGATGTTATACAAGTCCCTGTTTTCTTCACTGAGATTAATCTGGATAAACTCTTTTCCTGATCCTCACCTCCTGAACCTTCATAAGTTTATACTTTTGGAGATGTAGAATACCTTCCTCTTCTTTCAGCTTTTTCATCTCTTACCTCTAACAGCCTCTTTTTCTCCCCCCACCCACCTCTTTCTTAGCAGCTATGCCAGAAACTTCCAAAGTTTTTTACAGTTCATCTTTCAGTATCACTGTGGGAGTCATTATAATACATATATATATATATATGCTCAGGAAAGAAGTACCATTTTCTTGACATGTTTCTGGTGGAGAAGGGACCACCTCTGTAGCTCTTTTCACTGCAACAGAGCTTAGTTCACACTTATGTGTTGAAGTGCTGTTGGTTTGTACAGCCCTGTACCGTCACCAAAGCCTACTGTTGGGGTCTCGTGTACTGTGGCTATTTGAGGAAACAACTCAGACCACAAGCCTTGTGATTGGTCCACTGGGTAGCATTATAACTTCTTGCATGAGTAACATTTCCAATATAACAGCCAGAAGTGATGAGCAGTCACTTCTAACATCTTTGTCTTTTCTCCTTTGATGATTTCATGTTTATCATCATTTACCAGCCACAAATCTTGCAAAATAAGATTCAGTCCCCATGGTCTCCTTTACACGAAGGGTCAAGGGCTGTCAATATGTTGAGCACTGTGTGGAGTATTGCAAAGTGGCGTGAATACCCCAACAAATTTGAAAGATTAACTTGATGGTCTTAGGGTATCCCAGGCTTCTTGTTTAGCCTTTGAACACTTGGGACAAAGATGGAAAGGGGCACTGAGAATAAAACTGCTTATGTAAAACTGTCATGTTACTGAGACCCTGCAATTTGAAACACAAATAACTCATAGATCCTCCGTAAGAAGCAATCTCTAAAAGCCTGATCAGTAATAGCAGACAGGAAACGGTAGCCTCTGCATTCGGTTAATGACTGCTCACTGTTCTATCTCCCTCTGTGTGTGTGTGTGTGTGTGTGTGTGTGTGTGAGAGAGAGAGAGAGAGAGAGAGAGAGGGAAATAGGTTTACGATACTGCTTACAGTAAAACATTCACTCAGAACAATGATGTCATGCATCCAGATGTTCTGCCCCTTGCACTCATTTTAGACAAGGCTATTTCCTGTCGTGGATGAACTGGGAACAAGGGAGCAAAATATTAAACTTCAAAAAACAAGGGTGCTGAGGAGGAGAGGGAATATAATGGGAAGTGGACCCAAACTGTTGCTCCAAATGCACATCATTTACCCCCACTTTTCTTGCCAATATTGCCTGTATGGCCGAGCAGTTAGACTGTGGCCCTCATGAGGCAAGCCCTTGAGCAGCAGGTCTGCGCACATGCCTTTCCCTGCATGTCACTTCTCACTATCACCCTGTTTCTTCCACTATCCAGTGTCCCGTCCACTAAAAAGGCATCAAAAGAGAACAAAAGCCAGAAAACAACTTAAAAAAAAATACAATGCTTGAATTTATTAAACAACTTGTTATAAAAATGAGAAAACCATCCAGCATCATAAGTGTTTCAAATAAAACTTTTTCCTACACTTAAACATTTATAACTGGAGTGAGGGATTTCAAACTGAATTCACATTTTTATACCAAAATTTGAGCCAGCGCCCTGGAATTCTCTGAGATGTCAGAAATTGAGATTAAGACAACCACTGAAACATTTTTATTTTCAGTTCAGGAATACAAGTAGATGATTGCTTTTGGGGGGTTTTTTGCAACTAAAGAAATAATGATGTGCTTCACTTTTTTTTCTGCTTTTGTTCAAAAACAGTGTATTTGAAAATTCATGGATAGCAAAAAAATTATACTTCAGCTGTAAAGATGTCATTATGAATGAAGAATTTGCACATACTAGTGGATTAACCATAAAAGAAACACATTACAATAATGTACTGCTAATTTAGGGCAGCAGTGAAAACTGGTGGTAAAAAGAAAAGCACAAACAAATTATTTAATACAGCCAGCATTAGTCTGCGGGTTAATTGCTACCATTAGCAGAGTTAGCACCACCAGCTTTTGATTCTACCAACTGGGTCCCTATTCATGTCAGGGGTTGAGATTTGGCTGAAAACAGCTGTTTTCCAAATCACTGGCCTCACTGTTGTTACTGGCTCAGAGAAATGATTTTTGATTCAGAATAGCAGTTAAGAATTTGCCCTCAAAATGGGAAAAAAAGTTGAAGCCACAGAAATGTATTTAGTGAACTCTCTAATTCATTCAGTTCCTCCTCCACACCCAAGGTGGCTGGTTCTGATGTTTTCTAGCTGCCCAGGCTGTAAATCCTGTATTTCTTGACCCAGACTGCCACCAACTCAGAAAACAGCTCTCTTGGCATTTTAAGTGTCCAGACTTGGCCAGAGCAAAGTTATCATATGTTTTCCACCCGATCGAGTTATCAGTCATCCATGCTTGTTTACACCTGGGCATTAAAGCATTATGGCAGTATCCATTAACAGGTGCTGCATCCCTGTTTAGTGACAGATTGCTGCAGTACAACTTAGGCATAGTATCTGACTGGCATTTTAACTATCTAATTTACTAAACTTATCCTCCAAGTTCATATTTTGCAAAATCATTAAATCTGTGACAATTATTGTTTGATTTATTTTCCTGCCAAACAGTCCAAAGAATGAAATATTGAAAACGGTGATTTGAAACAGGAAAAAGAATGAAATCATCTCAGTCATCAAGCTCTAACCAGCATTAAGGTTTTAGTGGGTGCCAAAAAGTAACTAGAGCCTCCGAGTAACCACCTAATTATCAAAAACAGCATCCAAACCCAACTCTGCATTTTCTTAGGCCCTAACACTTAATGATCTGGTGCATAGCTTTGCTATAAATGAAGCAGTGAGAAACAGAGAACACAGGGTTAACACTTTTATTGTTTAAGCAGAGAAACAAGGAGTATATATCACCTTATGTATTCAACAAGGAGCTGGCTCAGAGTCATAAGAGACTAAGTTGGCAGTAGGATGAGGAGATAAAGAGCTTAGGTGAGGAATGGGGGTATGAATCTTTAAAACTGTAATATGCAGCTTTCAGGAAGAAAAATGACTCATGAGATAATTTCGCTTTTTCCAATTTGCGGTCACATGGAACCCTGAAAGTGAGGCAGTAAGAAGAGTATCTTACCCTTATTAAGTAAGAGAGTGCCATCAGAGCAGAGGAGCTAATTATTTAACCATGATGACGTTCTAAGAATCCAATTTATCCTTCCTCTGTCTTTTATTTGATTAGCAGAAAAAACAGACTTTAAAAGGTTAAAAAATACAACTTTTTCTACTTTCATCACAGCTTATGTACTAGCTGTTGGAAATACACTGTAGAGTTAATTTGAAATATCATAAACACAGAATGCCAGATCTACTTGAGCTTCATTTTAATAACCTCTCATCTTACCATTTCTGCATATTTAGCTCTCTCTTCCTTATGCGCTCACATTTCCTGTGTGTGGACTGTTAATTGGCTTGTCTGTCAGCCCAAAATGCTTCTCTGCTTTCTGTGTTAGGAAGAAAAACAAAAAAAACCTTTCCCTTCTAGCCTCTCTATAAAGAGCTAAAAAGAGTCAGAGACGCTTTTGTTTGACTAAAGTGACACATGCGCTTGATATATGACGAATAGATTCTCACCTCACCTGAATGATTCCAGAAATACTTTTTAGAAAAGATAGCCTTGAGTAACCTCACTCTTGACAAAATGGTGAGACATTTGTAAAATAAACATGAAAAACTGGAGATGTTTTTTTTTAAATAAGAACACCTTTTCAAGTCTGCCATATCTGCTTTTTATATCTTTTGCATCCGTCTCGCTCTGATCTTTATCCTCTGCTCTGTTATATTTCTCCTTCTCCACTCTTCAACCAAAAAAGTATTTGACCATTTTCAATCCTTGCCAGTCGCTTGGCCATTGGGCAAGGTCAGAAAACTTTTAATTAGCGCCCACATGTGAGCCTATTCTTTGTGATGAAATTGATTTTTTACATAGTCTCATGGCCTATCTTTCCTTCTTTTCTTTTTTTTTCGCAGTGTGAGCAGGTGCCAAGTCATACTGAAAAATAAAATCACCTTATCTACAAAGCCTGACAGAGGAAAAAAATTGTGTGTACCAAAACAGTAGCTTGACTTAGGTTTAACTGGTTTTTGCAAATGTGTACTTACTTGTTTTAATGCAGCTAACTGGCCAACTTGCACAATGTAAACAACACCGAGCTGGTTTGGGTGGAGCTAAGTGTTATTAACACTAGAAGAGCTTGTACCTCTAGCCAGGTTGTATGCCAGGTTAACGGGAGACGGCCAACATACAACTACAAAAATGCCACCAATGCTCCCCACGCTGCCAGATGCCATCTGGTATCTGTGCTTGTTTACATCTGGTTGGTTGATTACTGTAGTATTATGGCAGTAACAAAGGAGCTACAGCAGGTAGCTGGGCTACAGCTTAAACCCAACATTTAGCCCATGTGATTGAAGTGATTCCTGAAAGTGTTGACCAATTCAAGTTCCAACAAGCAAGAGCACTGTTTGATCACTGAGTTAACTAAATGTTCATATACCTCATTGCACTCATCAAATTTCTTCCATAGAAGTTTTCAGTGTTCTTATACAGTGCACAATAATAAACTTTTGAAGTTTCTCACTTGTACGCTGACCATTTAGCATCAACACAAGATGCTTCTGCCAGTAGCCAGTTAGCTTTGCTCGCCTAAAGCTTCCTCAGCTTTAACTGGATGAACTTCACAAACCATTAAAAGCTTACTAATTCGCACATTTAATCTTGTTTGTGTGGATATGTTGAGCTACAAATGCTATCAGTATCCAACTTTTCATGTCAGAAGCACAATCTGGGTCAGTGGTCCACATGCAGTGTGTTTGACATTGATAAATGTGTAGTTTTCTTATCTCCTGCCTATCTAGTGAAACACTCTTTAACTATATCAAGACAAATTCCTTTTGGAGGGGTTAAACTGTGTCAGTGACAGCGGGCTGGTGTCTGCACTAGCATGTGTAAAGGCTCTGTAACGGTTATATTTAGCTCCTTATCTCCCAGACGACTCTCTGAGCACACAGTCGCCTGGCACGGCAGCATATTCTGGTGAGAAGTGAAGACAGTGGGAACAGTTGATGCCATTCTGGGCCTGACAAATCCAAAGTGTCAATAATCAAAGATGAGAATCGAGAACATTTGCTCGTCTTTTTTAGCCTTATGTGTGTAATAAAAGTCTTCTTTATGTCGTAGTTGTCTGTTTTATTTTTTTATTTCTCTGTTTTACTTTTCTCGCTTCCTTTGTGCTTCTTTCTCACCTGCATTGTCTTTCTTACCTCTGTTCCTTCTCTACCAGTCTCCCTCTGTAATCTGTCTGGCAGAATGAGAGTTGGAAAGTGTGTATGTTCTGTGTGTCAGTGTGTGATGTTTCTTCTGATCCCTCTGAATGTTTGAAGCTGCATTACATCAGATTCTCTCCACTGCCTCCAAAGCCTCAGTCATAGTGTATCTGTGAGTGAGACGGATGAGCTAGAGCATTGATTTTCCCATATATCCTGTACAAACATGACAAACACACACATACACACAAGAATTTGAATTACATATACTCACAGGATTGCAACACTGGCACACAGCACATGCATGAATGCATGCACACTTTTTCACTCCAAGATACAGTATGTACGCTGATGACATCAGTGTTTTGTGCTGCTGCTGCTGCTGAAACACATGGGCTTTCTCTTCTGCATTATAGATGAGCAAACTATGAGCAGCTTGTTTGATTTCTAAATTAAGTTTCTCACTCCCCTCTGCCTCTCTGTGAGTTGTCGGCTCCTTGCACCTCCACATGCTAAAGCTTGAGTACTTTTGCATCTGTGTTTTTCTCCATCTTTGTGGACACGTGTGTGTACACAAGTGTAAGGAGGCTCACTGCTGGTATTTGGTGTGAGAAGTTCTCATATTTAATGCATGCTGCCCTATGTGTGTGTGGAAGTAACACCCTCGAAGCTAAAGGCTCTCCTGCTGGTTAGCCTTTAGCACTCTGGTGCTGATAAGTAAGCAAACTCAAATAAATTCACAAAAACTCATAGAAGACTCAACGGTGCAGGTACAGAACCCCTGGGATCTCTCTTTTGACATTTAGGGTATTGATTCAAACATTGTGAGCTACGTTGAGATCTACTGGGTTCCAGAAAAGTGGAGTGAGAGAAAAATCCATGATGCATTTTCATAAATATAAACTGTTTCAGTGGTACAAAATAGTCACAAAACCTCTACTTATTTGTTTCTGTGAACAATGAAAAGAAGCCAGAATCAGACTTTTACACTAGCTCAATGTGTCTTTCAGCACTAATTTTATTCCCTTTCACTTGTTTTTAAAGCTTTTCAAGCATTTATGACCACATAAGATTATTTAGACAGCACTGCTCCCTCAGTCTTGCAGAAATCAACCCTTAGGTCATTGGGAAATGCCCCAGTGGTCCTGCTAGTAAACCCATGCCATAAAAATCCTTTCAGAAACCAATTTCTGCCATTTAGCCTTAAATTTTACAATTATCCTGCTTTCTTTCGTCTACTGTCTTTCTGTTATTTTTTTCCATCTTCCATCTCTAGGACCCCTCCTCCAACAAGTTGTCAGATAGACAAAAGATAGCTCAGTTGGTGAAGATGCATCTTGGATTGTGTGCTGTTTGTCAGAGACAATGATCAGTGACATTGTGCATGCTTCCTCATGTGCCTCTGAGAATGCTTTATTCTAAAATAACCAAATTAGACCTGAGTGCAGAGCTATTTCAGTGACATTTACTCACAATAATTTAAATGTTTTGTTCTGTAATTTAATTTTCCCCTGCACAATCTCTTTTAGTCATAGTCTTACCCTCATGAAGTTGCTATTTCTATTCCCGCTCTCTGGCAGTCAAGGTGGTCAGATACTATTTTAAGCACTGGATGTCTGTTTGATGAAGTAGTGGCATCACTTTGGATTAAATTTCTAAAACCTCAGTTGAACCTCTCCGTAATGATGAAAAGATTGATCTGTCTGGGCATGTTTGTGTGGTGTTTCGAACTTTGTTCTTCTGTTGATGCACTCTTTGACTGTGTCTTTTCCTCTGTCTGACACTTTCTGAGGTCTGGGTGGGTGGATGAACAGTTCTTGAACCTTTTTGTTCAACCTTTAGTCAGAGCTGAATATTGCTGTCCTTTCCTGGCCTCTCCAGTTTTATTTCCTCTGGTCAGACTCTGACAGGGCTCACTGTCAGAGTCTCACCAAAAGTGTTTGTTTTCTCAGAGACCTAGAGAAAGAGGGAAGAATTCTACTGATATATTTAGATACATGGGCATCTTTTTAAAAGATAAATGCATGTATTGCTCCCCTTAGAATGAGCTGTCGATCTTGTGCATCACATGCATGCACTCCACGTAGGAATATGAACGAGGGCATTGCATCTCTGCTTGACTGGATGGCAGTGATTGCCCCCTAAATGCCTCTAGGCTCATCTTTATCTGCTACACAGGGACATTACATTGTCTATCGGAGTCACAGAACATTACTATGCTGCGTGCCTATGTGATGTCTCTCTTGGACAACCCTCCCTCTCATCCTGAGCAGTTTATTCCCACATCAGGCACCCTGACTACCCTGAATTTCAAGGAGAAATGACTTATCAGTCTCCAATCTATCTACTGCTTCCCCCTCCCTTCTAAGTTCCTCTGTTCATGCTGTCTGTCAGTGAAGCCCCTAGAGGGGCAGCAAGACAGCGGTCAGACCTCCCTTCTCTTCTCCTCGATCCTCGATAGCTTTGTGTCCAGTGGGACAGAGGGTGCCTCGGTGACATTTATCTCCATGGTAATAGAGTTTGCTTTTAGACTGGGAAATGGCATTTTATCCATTTATGTGTGTGTTTGTGTTTGTGTGCCAATGGAGGTCTGAACAAATGGAATTTGGCAGTCTACAAAATTTTAAAATTTTAGTTCAGCGAGCAAAGCTCCATTATAAAATATTCTGGTAACAAAGATCAGACTCATCCAAAAAGAGTGTCTGTGACTTTGCAACTGGTGCATAGATGTCTGTGTAAAAGCTTCATGTTTATCTATTCAGTCATCTCCATCTTGCTTTTTCTGAGAAGGGACTGACTGAAATTTGGTTGGTATATTTGGCATAAACTTCGGTCTTCAGTTTCAATACATTTTCGGAAAATAAAGACCCCACTGTGATGCAGGAGACTAATGAATAGTGACTGAGTTTCTCAAGTATTTAGGAAAATTTTTATGAAGGCAATCAACCAAGAGAAATGGAGATATTCTCTTTTTTTAATCACAGACCTCTTGAAGTTATGGACAACACAATAGCCACCCCAAATGAAATCAAAACCATTAGAGCCCTCTCTGGTGACTGGGTGTATTATAGGTCTTCACAGAGGAAGTATAATGCTTCTCCATATTTTCAACATTGATATTAAGCAAAGATGATGCATGTCCATTCGATATGTGGAAATTCATACAATTACATGTTCATATGTTGTAGAGATCCCTGAATACAAACTCTATAACACAACAGTTTTGTTGTTGCATTTTTATTACATCTTCTGATTAGAGTTCAAGTTCTTAGCCTTGGAAAAAAGGTTTGGGTGTTATTTTTTTTACTTTTCAAAGTACAGTTTCTGTATCGTCGAGCCACTGTAGATTGAGGATCAACTAAGTTTGTTTTAGTTTGTTTTATTCATTTTTTTCATGGTGACAGTGCTTGAGTCTTGATATCCATCAGGTTTGTGTACCAAATATATATTTATTTAAGTCCCTTATTATTGAGTTAAAACCCTCTGGTTGGAGAAAAATTGCTGTATCTATTTGATGTAGAGATATGAGTCAGTGTTGTTTGTTGTAGCAGCACCTTAAAACTGACTCAAAGACAGATTTTTTTTCAGAGAATGGTGACCACACAATGATTTCCCTTTGTCTCAAAGGTTGCCCCCAGTGCTGCTCCTGTACGTGTTGGATGGCAGCAGATGGTCAGGCTGCCTATCTACTGCATTAAACTGCTAAAACACACTCAAAGACACAACAGAGCCGATCCTTTCCTTCTCTCTGGGGTTGTATCCCAGACTGATTGAGATTCTGTACCAAGCTCTGCTCTGTGCTTTTATCAGTGGACTTTTATCTACAAACTCCCAATCCTCCACCTCCCCACCCCAACCCAGAAGTCACATATCAGGGCCTGCCCCTGAGCTCTGCAAGCTGACGGTGTGACCAGCTGCTCACCCCGAATCCTGCCCCTCCATCTCCTCCACCATTTCCCTGTTTGTGTTTGAGTGAAAAGACAACAGTGTGGGACACAAGCTACAAAATAGTTTGATGTTCACTCTCATCCTTGAGTACATGCAGGTGGGAACACACAAACGAGATGACAGGGTGGATGACAGCAGTATTGGTAATGCTTTGTTTATATAGCAGTCGTATCAGGCAGCTTGTGTCTGAGGGGCATTTAATTACACGTGGCCAATTTTTCCCCTCGCCCTGCAACCACCCCATTTTTGCCTTTCTTTTTGCATCGCTTGATCTCTTATCTCTCTCATTCACAACAAGCGGCACAGACACACCATTATCAGCTAGCTGTTGCCTGTTAGGAATGACCCTATTGCTTGGAAGTGTGAAAGCACACACACACACACACATTTACAAGCCTTCAATGTGTTAGTGTGGCAGCTGTGTGTAAAGGTGAGCGATTTAAAGGCTGGACGGTTGGTTAAAGAGGCTGGTATGTAAAACAGGTCACATCAACAAGGACGTGTGCATATAGAATGTGTGTGTGTGTGTGTGTGTGCGTGTGTGTGTAAAGGTGTTTGTGTAAGTGTGTGTGAGAAAGAGAGAGGTTGAATATCTGCTGACATAGGCTGTGTGCCCTCCAGCAGTTCTTTGCTTACCCAACTCTTATTAAAGCAGTAAATATGGCCAGGACATAAAATTGACGTCATGATTTAATTCCACTCTCTCTTTCTTGGTACTCTCACCTCCCCCTTTTCCCCTCTCTCTCTCTTTCTCTCTCGCTGTTGTATATGTCCAATGTTGCTCATTAATACAGCATTAATATTGCCTTCTAATTACAAGAAGCTCAGGCTTGCTGGGGGGCAAAGTTTGATGCGTTCTGTTCCAGGGTGCTCCTTTCAGCTCTTTTGAAATATGCCCACCTTTCCACTCCTCATCAGTCTGCTTTAGAGCAGGTGATATATTGTGAGCCTTGGTGGGTTTTTATGAGTGTGTGTAATTGGAGTTTTATGTAGATGTTCTTGAGCTGTTAAAGAGCCAAACACGCTCCAGGTGTTACTCTGCCCCCTTGCTCCAGTCTTAAAGGCACTTGGGAAGGCTGTGAAACAACAGGATGCACACTCAGAAGATAACAGCATACCTAGGACTGCCTCATATAATCAAGCACGCAGAAGACGAGGCAGGCCTATAAAACAGAAGTGGCAGATTTGTTGTAAAGATAATTAATTCCCTCTTTAATTTGGAGTTTGGCACATTTAACTTAGCAGAGATTTAAGTACCCCTATACATGATTACCCCCTGTATGATGTGTTTACAACACTTGAGGAAAACTTTTGATTTATGTGGACATTTAGTTTATTTATATTCAGTGTATCCTGCCAAACTGCTGTTTATTATGCATCCGAAATACAGTGAGACATCTTCTAAGATCTAGTTTGAAGCCACTTCCTCCTGACGAGTACTTACCCCAACATTTATGAGCCTATTAAAATCTTATCAAGCCACGGGAACCGTCATGAACAACATCTTCTCTTCTTTTACCACTCACATTATGGCACTTTGAATTAGTGCTAATGGGGCAAGGATGGGGTAAGATGGGAAGGCAATTTAGGGTGAGGTGGAAGGGAGGGGGGGAAGTGACACGGTAAGTTTGTTTTGAGATTGGAATCACTGGTTACAATGTTATTCGACAACGTGATGCTCATTGTGATAAGAAGGAGTTTAATGCAAGACGTTGTATGGTTGAAACAGAAAGAGGATGCTGCAAATGGCTGAGATGAAAAGGAACACTGGTACCATTTCTTAACAGAAGAGGAAGCTATCTGCCCTTGACCTCCCTTGTTTGAGGCTAGTAGATGTCTTAACCCTACTTTATACTTTGCGCTGACTTTACAGCATTGTGGCCATCACAGGTGTAAGAACTACAGACTTGTGCACTGATGTGTATGCGTCACTTTTCAGTACTCATCCGAAAACACATGAGGGCAGCGTGGTCTGTACCACCATCAAATCACCTGTTCTTACTTGCTTCTTTACAGAAATTTTGAGTGAATTATGTTATACTGGACTCGCTGCTGTATGTCATACATCATCTGTTACAAGATGGGATGGAGGGGAAGTTAATTGCATGCCAGATGTGCTGTGATTCTGGAAATGCCTCAGATTTCGGGTGCTTTATTTTACTGATGAACTTAACCTGCTCTCCAGAAGTGGTGAATTTCAAGTCTTGTCCCTGTTGAGTTTGTAGAACTGAATTTAATTTTTGCTTTACTTACTGGCCTTACCTTTAAATGGTCTACTTAAGCTAAAATCTGCACTCTGTTGAGCACCAAGACTTCTTTCAAGATCTCATAAAAAGTCACTTTCTTCATGACACTTTATCCTTGAGTTTTTGACATCTAAAATCCCAGAATATCCTCCTTTTTTTCTCTCTGTATCATGAATATTAACCTGCATGTCCACGTGTCACATATTCATTCAAACACACCCACAAAGCTCGTTTCCTTGGTGAATAGCTGTGAAGGAGGTTTCTCCGACTTGTGAAGGATCCATTTGGGGCAGTGGGGAGACGGAATAGGATGGAATAGCACAAAGGAAAGAACACTTTTGCCTTCCTTTCTGAACCAATCCCCCCCACCTATTTCCTCCCTCCTTACCCACCTTTAGTCTGAGATGGAAGGAGACAGTGAAAGAGAGCATTAGTCAGAGTATGAAAGGACTAAAGCGTGAAAGCCCAATATCTCAAGTCTTCAGAAAGAATCGTGGTTTTCATCAGTGGGCTGATGGAAAGAACAGGCTGACCCTCTGTGAATTGTTCTCCTGGATATGATCACATACGGGAGAAATGAAAAAAAGGAACACAAGGTTAGAATGACTTTCTGTCTGGACGTCTTTTAGAACAAACTATGTCAGGTTTTTTGTAATGCAGAAATTTTACCCTGAGTGACTCGTATTGAATATTGCCTTTTTTAACTTATCTGTCTGAATTCTGCTGAAACTGATGACTCCTTGTATCCGCTCCTCACCCTCTCCTCTTTGTGCTGTCCTTTGGTTACCTGGGAAACTGTTTCCGACTTCTTTTCTCTTTGGCTGAGATGAAGATAAATTTAGTTAACCTTTTGGCTTTGTGAAACCAAAACTGTGAATAGTGTTAGATTTGTCTGGGTGCGACTCTATGCAACTATGTCACTCTTTACAGGGGAAGTAAGAGACTCAATTAACTGAAGGAGGGATGGAGGTAAATTTCTGAACCCAGGAATTACCTGTTGGTACAGAAACTTTTACAGTGCCCAGAGCTACTGCAATTATGAGTTGGACTGGATAACAACAGAAGTGTTATATCCCTATAAGCTTTGATGCCATATGTTCTACCTTCCATGCTCTGGGCTAACAGTGCCAGACTAATTACATCTTCCATAACATGCAATCAAGTTGTTCAGACAAGCCCCACTGTGTAACCTACAAATGTGAATATTAGCTGTGTGCATGTGATTATCAACAGAAGAAGGTGTTCTGTTTGACAGGGACAATCTGCATTTTCTATCAACACACGCTGAGATTTGACACCAGACTGATAGTTTCTTTTAATTTTTAAATAACTAATGGCAAGCTGAAATACACAAGTCAGGTATACACTATGGAAAGGATGCTATCGTCAGTGCTCAAGATTCAGTGTAGCTGCTGATCAGCCATCTGTAGACCTAGTAACTTCAAAAAGCAACAGTTTGCTAAAGCTTCAGACATGAGACTTCAAAAGAGTCGTCCACACTTTGCTCCTGAGTCACTCAACGGCAGTGAGGGAGGGAAAAAAAGCAGGTTCTTACATGAGTGAACACATTTCTACTGCTTTTCAAGGGCCATGTGAGACAGGTGGTTCTGTTTTAAAGGACCTGTAGGAAGACAACAGCTGTGAGCAATACAACCATCAAAAAGTAGAGCCATTCAAAGTTTATTTCTCATTTTGCTTTTCCATTATGAACATCATCTCATGCGTAAACCCAACTATTTATACTTGGTGCACATTAAGTAGTCATTTTTGTGCTTAGATTATCAGACCTTTCTCATGTGCTATATTCCTCTGTTTGCTTTCTAGTTTCTCAGTCCTATCGTGTGTGTGTGTGTGTGTGTGTGTGTGTGTGTGTGTGTGTGTGTGCATGTGTGTGTATGTGTATGTGTGTGTGTGTGTGTGTGTGTGTGTGTATGTGTGTGTATGTGTGTGCGTGTGCCTGACAGGGCCCCAGTGTGCTAGCTGAGCCCTGTCACCCTCTCCCACAGTGAGGTGAAATGCTTTTCACTGCTCGCTGCCTCTCTTTCTCCACGCTCCTCAGGCTGCACCGGCATCCAGGTGGGNTCTGTTTGCTTTCTAGTTTCTCAGTCCTATCGTGTGTGTGTGTGTGTGTGTGTGTGTGTGTGTGTGTGTGTGTGTGCATGTGTGTGTATGTGTATGTGTGTGTGTGTGTGTGTGTGTGTGTGTATGTGTGTGTATGTGTGTGCGTGTGCCTGACAGGGCCCCAGTGTGCTAGCTGAGCCCTGTCACCCTCTCCCACAGTGAGGTGAAATGCTTTTCACTGCTCGCTGCCTCTCTTTCTCCACGCTCCTCAGGCTGCACCGGCATCCAGGTGGGACAGCAGACAGAGAGTATTGAAACTCCCCAAAATCTGTGTGTCTGTTCTTGTACGCAAGTCCATTTTTCTGCATGTGTGTGTGCGTAAAGTGCGTGTAGCTGCATGATTTTCTACCAGCGGAGTGTGTCCAAAGGCTGAGACATCACTGTAGGCAGGCTTTCTTTATCCAACACTCCCCGTCACAAGGTTTTCTCCCTCCTGCTGCTGCTTTTACAGGATTAGAGATGCTGCTGTCGCCCTTTTTTTGTATGTTTGTGTGGCTGTCTGCTTCACAGCAACAATAGATGAGTGAATGGAAAGAGGATGAGAGCCATATCTGTGATTCATTTAAGTACAGCCACAGTGAATTAAAATAAAATCAGGTTGCACCACCTTGGCTCGCTCTTAACCTACCGTGTCTGACTTTGCACAGGCAGCTGTCTTGTTGCCTGTCTCTTCGACATCTCAGCTGCAGCTTCATTAACTCCCTCATCAGGCTGCATGAGTAATAGACTTATATTATACAGATAAGAATCATGTTTGTTGTAATTTATTGAGGCAATTTCCATCCATATGAGCTCATATGTCCTGACTGATAAGAAACTGAGAAACTGTCTCATTAACAGGCTGGAATTAATGATCAGATTAACAAATAACAGGTTTCATGGCTATCAACCCCGGTGGTTATCAGAAATGGGTTACGTGCACATTTCATAAATGTGTCTGGAAGTCTGTATGCTCAAAAAGGGGGCACTGACCTTTTTATTAAGGCTTTAAACTGTCTCTCTGATACTTCAGTGGTAGCTTTACATGCTTTACAACTCAGAAAAACATTAGCAACTCGTTTCATGCTGGTGTTTCTGAAAAACTTTATTAAAGCCATTTTATTTTGCCTCCACAAACCCCCTTGGCCTGCCCCATTGAGTCCTGTTGGAGGCAATGCTAATGGCAGACGTTGGTGTATTGGAGGCCCTGCCCTTCAAATACGTGAGGAGATCTTCATGTAATGACATCATTTTGGAAAGTCTGATCTTGCTGGTATCCTATTTAGATATCATGAATATCTTGTTCTGTTTTAAGACTGGACCATTTTGAGCATTTGTATCTGTATTGTTGCTTTTTAATCCACGTCATTGTGCAAGCTAGGCACAGTGCTCCACTCTGTACAAGTTACTGGTCTGAAAGGATCCACTCACGCAATCTTTGTAGATTTATGGTCCTATATCAGGTCTTTGGAGCTCCTTAATGCATCTGTAGTAGGTTGAAGGTCAATGTATTTAGGACTTCCTGCTGCTATTAAATATTGAAGCTTGTTCATTGGTCCATATCACATTGTTTAGCTTTGGTCAGAAACATATTTTTCCGGATTATTTACATTAGAATCAATTTGTTTTCTCTTTCAAAATTGCTCTTGTGTGTTCTGAAATATCCTTCACTCTTGCTCTCACTCACATCCATACGCAGGCTACAACTACAACTCAATTCCTCATTGAGATAAACAGCAGAGCTTATCAGCGAAAAGCACAGACTGCAACATGACAGCCAAGTAACCTGGCTGCTCCCCGAGAGGAGACAATGCTGACATTCACAGAGTACATATGAACACACAGATGTGCACAACCTTCACTGTCAACACAATAGTGCTATCAGTCAGGTCCACAGCGCAAGGATTATCACCCCATTTTCGACACAGTCAAATATACATCTCCAACCCAAATCCATATCCCAGCTATTAAGGATTTATCCAAATAAAGGAGGAAAATGTTCCAAGAGCTGCCTTTATTGGCATTAGCTCTCATCTATAACAGAATATTACAACACTGACATTCAGGCAGCAATTATAGCAGGGATTATCACCCATACATCCAGCAGTATGAGTCGCTTAAACATAGCAGGTGGTGTTGGCAAAGTGCCAGTAATCATAATGAAGAAGGTGAGATGGGTTGAGTTCAGAATTAAAGAACCATTGCAATCCCTTGCATAAATCCTTTTCCCTCATCTCATGGTCCTGTTTCAGTCCTTGGTAATAAATTTTCTTCAGTGAGTGTATTGCTTCTACACATAAACCTGCATCAATTTCAATCTTGCAGGCAGCACTTCTAAATATTAAAGGGATCATTTCACCTCTGTATTCAACTTGTAGCCCCTATTTGCAAAAGCATGCAAGTGTATGACTAGTTTACCGCACTTTGCTGCATGAGCAGCCATACATCATAACCCATGCTGAAATTGTAGGATTATAAAAAGTGAATGTCACACCATAAAACAGATGCAGAACAGCATAGCATATAAATACTGCCTTACTCCTGGCATAGTGGAGGGCAAGGTTTTCTTCTGTTCGTCCAAGTGACACACTGTTCAACTGGGGTACATTCGAGCAAATTTGAAAATATTGATGCAGAAGTTGAGTCCTTTGCGCAAGACTAAGATTGAAGGGAAACAGAAATTGACATTTTCATCAGAGAATACACAAAAGGGAGGAAATGAAATGCACAAGAACTTGAATACAACTAACCTAAAATTAAAGTATCTGCAAAGTCTTGTTGAGAAATCATGGGTAGATTTATGTAACCATTAAAAGTCGTACAACAGGAAGAGAAGATAGCTCTAAAGTATTGTGTTTGATCAAGAGAAAAAAAGTGAGTTTAGTCAGAATATTGATTTTGATCCAAGAATTCTTTCATGTCAAAGTCCAGAAAATTAGGAAGTGGGTGTAATGATATTTTTCTCATGATTCAGAATTCAATCTCATGATTCTTTCAAGTCAAAATAAAATAGCCATAAATCTGACTGTAGAGAGTTCTGTTTTTTTATTTTTTTCTTCAGTATTCAGAAAACTGTTTTTCTTTATTTTTCACCAGCCCTCCTTTAGAGGGCCTTCAATGGTCCTTATCTCCTTTAAGTTGCAAAGTGAAAAGTGTAAAAATTAAAGAGATCACAAGAACAGCCTTTTCAATATGGGATGCCAAACCAAGCAAAAACATAAAGATATTTGCAGAACTTTTTAGTATAACAAAATGTCTGTCTTCTTTCTGTGCTATGTGATGTTTTACAGAGTAATTGACCTTTTCTGCAATGCTACTCAATTACATGTTTTGAAAGTGAATGTCCCATTTTTTTCATTTTTTGATAAATGGTATATTTTTGTCTGCTGAGGTGTCTTAGAGGGTTGTTACCAGAGGTGATGAGCCTTCAGTTCAGGTACAACAAAGCTGAATAGTGGCTCTGAAACAATGAGAGAAGTCTGCTGGAGGTCTGAACATGTATGTGTTTCCTCATATGTGCATCTATGTGAATTCCTTCCACCTGAGATTTGAGCAGAAAGAGGTCTTTCTGAGAGTGAGATGTGTCATAGCCCATTGAACATCCCCTCTCCATCTAGCCGGCTCCATTCAACCTTTTTGTGAGCACTTCTTTTATTTTTTCTTCCCTCCTTTTAACCCTCCCCATTTCCTCTTGAAAGCTTGTTCTCTTACCCATTCTCCATCCATCATCCCATTTTAACTTTCTTGAGATGCGTCACTTTATTGCAGTCCTAACCCTTCTCAATACAATACCTCTCTGCATACCGTTTTCCCTTTTGTTGTGCCATACCATTATGCTCTCTTCTCTCTGCTTCATCTACTCTTCTTTCTATTTTTCCTAGTTTTTTCTTCCTTTGTTTTTGCTTCTGCCTTTCATACCAGTCTCCATCTCTGTTTTGCATTTCCTTCCTTCCCTCCAAACCTCAGAGCACTCATTCCCTCATCTTTACGTTTGTCCATGCTCTTTGAGAACAAACTCTTGAGACAGCAGGATGATTCATTTGAGGCCAGCAATGGGCTCAAAAAGAGAAAAGTATTTATACTGAAAAAGATATTCTTTTTATTGAATTTTATGAGGTCTTTTTCTTATAAAGCAAAGGAAACAAAGGATATCTAATTAGCATTGCAGCCACAACCAGTTGTCTCTGGCTTTCCCTCAAGATTACAAAAGAAAATCCATAAGTCTTAAAATATATTTTATATGATGCTGTCAAGGATATACACCAAGAACGGCAGAAAAAAGCAGGACAGCATGGCAGCTCCAAGGAAGTTAAATTGAAATTAGGCTTTAAAAAGCTTGCAAAATCAAAACACTAGTTTTTATTTACATTTACAACATACATTTGCCCAACTGATTTTTAACAAATTCAGACAAGATTTAATTGCTGTGGTTCCTAATTGAAATTCATATGTATATTCGTCCAACTCTGCCTTTAGTGCATATCCTTTAAATGAAATTTGATGTTTTAACAAACAACAAGAAAATAGTACAAAATGAAAGAACATTTTAACATGTTGAATTTGTTCCCAAGTTGAATGACAAAATTAGACAGGAAAGGGAGAAATAGATGCACTAATGGACCAGAGATGAGTGGCAGCTTGAGAAGCATGGGAGGGTAGGCTCATACTCAGAGTTAGGATGGGGAGGCAAAGTGGACACACTTTGTCCATCCAATCTTTTAGGGACTTTCCAAGTGATCTTGAAAAAGTTGCAAGTTCTCGACACATGCCTGATCGTAATTCACAACTTAAAATGAGATTATCAGCGCCAAAATAGGTAACTTCTGACTGCTATTTCTCAGCTTTGCAGATGGTCCAAAAAAACGTTCTTTTTCTAAACAAAAGCTGTTTTTTTGAGTTGAAAATTAAAAAACAGCTATGATAGTTAAGACAGTGTGACTTTTCTAAGGCTTAGCCTCTCAGCATACATAAAGCTTATCTAACATCTTCATCAAGGTCATTGTGGTTGTATGTATGGGATCAAATAACAAACACAGATCCTGAGGAGTCTTGCAGAGATGACTCAGGGCTACAGAGAATAATTGAACATTCAGATGTCTTTTTTTTAAGGTCAGGTTTCCTGGAGATGATTCTGTAATTTTACTTGTTTCTAATCTTGGTGTCATTACTTGTTTTTGACCATTTTCTTTTTTCTCACATTCCTCCTCCTGCTTTGTTTTGCCACCTGAACCTCCCTCCCGTTGTCCCTCAGTATGTTGTCTATGGTGGCCTCTTAGCTCTGCTTTAATCTCCCTTTGCTTCGAGCATCAGTCAATCACCAGCAACCCAACCTGCCACCTGTCTCCATTTTCCTCACTGCTCCGTTCAGCACTTTCTCTTCAGCTGCTCCTCCATTTCTCCTCACTCTCTGTCCTGTCCTGTTCTCTTTCTCTTTTGCATTAGCAGTGTAATAGAATAGCAAACATTTCTTATCCTTTCTAATTTCCATCTTTTGAATATTTGTCTCTTATGTTAATTAAAATGTCACTTGTGTGCGTGTGTGTGTGTGTGTGTGTGTGTGTGTGTGTGTTTTGGTGATTCATTTGACCTTCACATAGCCCCTGCTTCCTAACCAATCTAGCTTGTTTCAAGATCAACATCAGGGATAGATGTGGATGTTTGCAGACTGCTTCATCCATAATACATCATTAAAAGTGTGAATTAGCTACAGGATTGAAAAATTATCTATTTTGTTTGAACTTCACCTTGAAAGAGGGCTAATGAGATGTGAAGAGGGCACGGGTTGCCCCTGAAAGCAATCCATCAGATGAGAGGGACAGAGAAGAAACAGAAGCAGGAGTTGTTCTGTGTGGAAAAAAAAGAAAAGAATGATGGGTGAAGATGTAAGGGAAGAGAAATGAGGGACAGAGGACAGGCGGACAGGTGGGAAGACGGAGAGGTCTGGTGATGGGCAGAGGGCGATTTATGAGGAGAAACAGAGATGGAGAGACAAAGGGAGAGAGTTGAGGAGGGGAGGAAGAGATTTTCGATTTAAGGAGATTATAGAAAAAATGGACAAAGGAGGAGGCGCAATGCTGCGGTAAGTCACAGCTTTGAGGGTATGAGGAGGTAAAAAGGAGTATGTGAGAGGGTTTGTCTCAGGAGCATCTGATTGATGATGCTGTAATATCCACAGAATATGACAGAATTGATCAATCGAATGTCAAAAATCATCATAACATTACTACTTAGGTTATCAGTGGTCAAAATAAACAGTCACAACATCATTCAGTTACAACAAATAACAACAAATCTAATGATAAGGCACTTCCTACTTTAATTACAGTGTATGTGCAAGGGTGCAAGTGTGTCGTAGTTCTGGTCAGGTGCAACTTGACCTGTTTATGAGGCACCGTTACACAGGATTTATTTAAAGTGATAAAGCCAGGGAATGAAGAGGATGAGGAGGTGTGTGCTGAGGCAAAGATGGATGGAGAGATGAAGCAGTGGAATCCAGAGGGTCAGTAATCACGCAGCGGTGCACTTTCAAACATCACCAAAACTCGATATTTACTGTGCCGCAGACTGCTGGACATCAATACAGCTGAGTATTAACAAATGGAGATTTCATTGGAGCCAGCTTTTTGATACACTCATACATAACTAAATAAATAAATCTGCAAGCAAAGAAATCCATTTTACTGCCTCTGCCCTCCCATATTATTGCCATCAGTGTTGTTTTTGCTTTAAGTACTAGAAAACTGGCTACACTCCAGCACAACTAGTGACAAAAATAAGGTTCCATGCATTTAAAGATATCATGGTGTAATTACATACAGTCTAATTGCAAAAAGACTTCAGATGAAAGGTTGCATGTATCTTTTTTCAGGCTACAAGAGTTTATAAATCTCTGGTCTCCATCAATACACCATACATGACCTCACCAAGCCAGGATAGTACCCAGTAGCTAATGGTCTGATGATTATCCAGCCTCTAATAGACAACTTGGCATCCCGCTGACAACAGTTAATGATAAGGAACATGCAGCCAAGATTTCCTTTTCACTCAGTCTTGCCATTTGCATTTCCACAAGCAACTTTTGAAGCTTCAGTGGTGGTGAAGGTGAGAAAAGTTCAGAAATGATAACATGATGTTGCTGATAGCTAAACTGTTGTACTGATGCCAGTTGCTCTCGGCATTACAATGGACCAAATTTCTTTCACTTTTGCTCTACTCATGGACTGAAACCAAAATCTGGGACTCTTTCCTTACCAACTAATGAATTCATTTTTTGACTGGGGTTATATCTAAATCCAACATCAGATCTTGGTGAGCAGATCACACAAACTGTAAGCCTTAACAGGTCTGTGTTATCCTGGTGCAGTAGCTTGTAAGCTCATGGGTGCAGGGCTGTGTTTAAAACTGTCCGATCTTTTTGTAACCACTGTAGACGACTTGCTTGGCTGATTTGATGCTTCTAGAAGCTATAATGGTCATGAAGTTAAGCCAGCTGATTAGCAACCTGGTACATCTTTAGTGGTCACAACTTGCATTCAATGCCTCTCCTTGTCAGTTTAGTTGTGGCATGTCCTGAGAGAAATGTTTTTCTAAAGCTCATTTTGTTGCCTTAAATCAACAACTTGGTCTTCCATTTCTGAGACTTATCCATCAGACATAGTGATTTGCTTTTACTGTTGCCACAACAGCTGTGTGCTATCCTGTCATTCAGAGTGGCACGTCAAAAACTGTGTGGCTAGTTGTTCTCTGCATTTCAGATAACATTTACAGCCACAACTTTCCTCTGAGAATATTGGGGGAGGGAAAATTATTGGAACCATACCTCACAATAAAGAAAAAATAGCGGTTGGTAGTTGTCACCAATTGGCAGGTGTCACTGAGCAATTGGCAGGTGCCGCTGAATGATTGGTAGGTGTCACTGAGCATACTGGCATACCAATTTTTTCAATTTTTCACACCACTTTTGGATTCAGGCCAAGCAATATCGACAAAAGCAGTATCTTCAAAACCAACAAAAAAAATCTTTCTGTCTTTTTATTAGAATGGTGGATTCTGACCTTAAATAGGTGCCTTTACCTTGCTATGGTTACTTGCCTTAGTTGTTGAGTCATCTCTCAATCAGGAAGTTAGTGGTTTGATCCCAACTTTTGCAGATGGGATGTCAAAGTGTGTGCGAAAGACACTTTGCTCTCAAGCTCTTCAGTCGATGAAGCAAGTGACTGCATCAGTAGGGTTTGTTGATGCTTGCCATTAAAAATTTGTATGAGTTGATTTTAGTTGTCTGATGACTACAGAAGCACTTGTTCATTTACTTTAAAGTGGTTCTGTGTGTTTAACCAGCAGTAGATTGCTTGGAAACATTAGCCATACAGGCTAGTACATATAGTGTTGCTTGAAATCAATAACCCCCCCCCACACACACACACACAGACACAGACACACACACACACACACACACACACACACCTCTTTCTCTCTCTCTCTTATTCAATGATATGTTCTGCTCAGCAACCTGGGAAACACATCAAAGTTAATGAATTGTTTGGTGTTAAGAGAGTTTGCATAACCAGGCTTAAATCTCCCAAACTCTGATTCTGACAAAGAGCCACATATGATTCCATCTTAGCCTGGCAGGAGTGATGGCTCGCCCCAGTCCTGGAAGTCAAACTGTTTTTAAACCTGTTACCAGCCTGTAGAAACAAACTTGCCCTTAATTAACCACAATAAATCTCCTCTCCCTTTGTTCTTCTTCTTTTACCTTGCCTTGGAGTTTTTTCCACTTGTTTTTATTTTTCTATTTTTTTATTTTTTTGCCCAAGCTCTCCTCCTTCCTTTGTCCTATGTATCCCTCCTTATGGCTCAGTTATCTCAAGTGTTGCCATAGTTACTGATGTAAGAGAAAAAAGGCTGCTGGGGTGAAACAACGGGGGACTGTGAGACTGAGAAATTTAACTGAAAGTCAGGTTAGGACCTGCTGGAGGGCCACACATGCTGTCCCCACTTAATGCACTCAGTGACACAAAAAAAACTGAAAATGCACTTCTGCCTTGAAAATAAAAGCTTGGGACAAAGCTTAACAGAATAAAGCAGCTTAAAGCCTATTAAACATGTTTCATTTGGCATCATATGATCATGTGTAAGGCAGAGAGCATATGTTTGCTGATTGCTTTACTCTTTTTGCAATTTAGTCATTCGTTCAAGTAGGAAACTTTCACCCCCTCCCCCTTCTGTCTTCTCTGCCCTTTCTCTGTCTAAACACAACACTTTTTCACGTACACTCTCTCCCCCCTGTCCATATGCTCTCCTCACTCTGTCCTGCCCTCCTCCTCCTCTCGCTCTTCAAATATTCTTTTTTATCCCCTCTGTCCACTTCCTCTATCTGACCTTTCTGATCCTTTCAATTCCTCATATTTTTTGTCCCCCTCACTCTCCCTGGTCCAGTGCTCACTGTACTTTTCCCCTTTCCTTCTTTAATTTAGATTTACATCACACTTTGTTCTGTCTGTCTCGCTCACACTCCCTTTCATTTACTTCTTTTGATGACAATCTCTCATTTTCCCTTTTCTCTTTGTCACCCCTCTTCATCTCTCTACTATGACCCTCTTTCTCTCTCGCTCTGTTTCCCTGACTCACCAACTCACTCACTCATGGCTCCCCTCCATTAGTATTCCCCCAGGGTGGCTAGACTCCACAATGTGTCGGATGTCATCTCACCAAAAGGCAAACAATGAAAAACGAAATGTCTGGAGAATCCTGGCAGTGCGGCTGAGTGTGAGAAAGAAGGTGGAGGAAGAATAAAAGGGAGGAAGATGATGGGGGGAATAAAGGCAGTAAAGCAGACAAAGAGACTGTGCTTTGTACCAGAGGAGACAGACAAGTTTGGTTATCCATAAGTATGCAAGGTACAGAGACGTGGTCAGACAGACAGACGGACAGACAGTGATTGGGTATACGTGTGGACTGAGCATGGAGGGTGAATAACAGCTCATTTTCTCTGCTCCCGAAAAAGCCACTCTACAGCTGAGATGTGCAGTGATTGTATGCAGCTACATGTTCCCCCACAGCTGTGTGAGTGTGTTTGTCAGTTCGGACAAGCATGATTTGTACCTGTTGTGTGCGTGCATTTGTATGAATGAGTGTGAGTCTTCTGGCTATCATGTAATTCAGATGGAAAAAAAGAGTAAAGTTTTCTTTTACAGAGAGACAAAAAAGAGTTGAAGGTTCTGTTATATTTTATAACTTCCTTGTTTTTTTAAATATTCTGTATTTACCTGCCCCACAACAACAGTAATTAATCCTCAATCACAAATGGACAGTGTCCCCAAAGACAAATGATCCACATAAGTGTGGATGAACCTCTTTAAGAGTATGCCTCACTGACATCACACGCTGTTTTTTTTTAAAGTGATCTCCTGCAGCTCTTTAAGTGGAAACTTAAGGAACTGCAGATTTGCACACATACAATTGACTGTGACCTGCTGTTTTCCTCAAATTTTCAGATGTAACAACTTCCACCAGATTAATTTCCAGTCCATTTCTGCTCCACTCTGCTTTTGCTGCTTTTTCATGAGCTGAACTGTTGGTCAGCTGGAGTCACATAACAGAAAGTATCCTGTGATGAGCCTCATTTGTGGTGTTTTTAATGTCTCCTCCAAACCTGAAACAAACTGGATGTTGATGCGACATGTCTGTAGTTTTCAGCAGAAGTGTTGCACATCAGCTCAAAAGGTTGTACATAATATTTATTATTATCTTGAGTCATAGCTTTGAAGATCAGATTTGTCTCAAGACTTCAGGATGAGTTTCAGACTCTAGCCAAAAGAGTTAATTTGAACTTGCATTGATTTACCAAGAAGGCTGACACAAAGAAATTCATTGAGTAGCTAGTTGATAGAAGTTTTTTTTGTTGTTGTTGTTGTTGTTGTTTGTTTGTTTGTTTCTCAAAAGATGGTGGGAAATTGTTATAAAATGTACTTTTCATCCTCTTAATGTTTTTTTTTTTTAACACGAATACCTTCAGTTTGGTTCATTGGGCATACTAAAGAACATCCTTACAAAGCTGAGTTAAGGCTCCATGCTCACCATTTTTCTCCCAGATCAGTGGATAAAAAGAAAAGTTTATCAAGAAATTACTTCATATTAAAAACATTAAGAGTTACTTTGTTGGCTGTACAAATGCACAGTCTTGCTACTCACATATCCTCAGGTTTAAGTGCATGTGTATATGCAGCACCACAGAACACAGCTGTCGAAGTCATTGTTCTCATTACAGCAGCACTGACAGCACAGGTGTGCTAATGGTGAACCTTTTCCTCTGTGTTCCTTTCCTCCGCTGCTGTTAGCTAAACAATGGCTGGCAGTTCTAACCCTGAGCAGTGCTGTCGTCTGGCAAGCTATTCATGAAATGCACAAGCATCCATGAATATGAAATGCAAGTATTATTCACTGTGACTGTGATCTAGTCCTGAATCTGATTTGAACCTCATGCCTGTCTCTCCACAGTAAACCACCCCTGGCAGGCCTACTCCTTTTTCATTTGCAGGAGAAATAGTCTATAAGCTGCAAGAGGGGGGTCCTGACTCTTTTTTTCTACTGCACATAAACATTATAGTAATGCACACGCACACGTACACTTGCACACACACACACACACACACACACACACAACCTCAGTCATAGTTCATGCAGCAGTCAGCAAACCTCCCTTTCTCTCAAATCCAAGTGTGCACTCAAGGTCTCTCTTTTTCTCCGGCACATCCCTCACCCTTCAAAGAGGGAGGTGAGACAGGGTATGATATAGAGAGGGTCTCAGCGTGTGATGTGACATAACTTAGGCGTAGGGACACTCACACGTGGGGGGGTTGAAGGTAGGAGCACCTTCTCTGCAGGGGTTGAAAGATCACTCCGACTTCCTCTGAGGCACTTGAAAGACTCAGTAGAATAATTGGATAGACACACAAACACAAACACAAATATAAACAGAACATTCAAAGCTTAATATAAGCTGTTTCAGCTTTAAGAATGTTGTGATGTCATTCTTTGAAATGTGATTCATCTGACAGCAGGAGAGCTAGACTCAGCAGGAAACTAACAAGACGGGTAAATACATGAAAACAATGAGACTGTGATAGTGTGTGGAACCAGGGGACGTGGTCAGGGATGCAGGGATAGGGTGCCTCCCATGTTATAGCACACACACACTGTACAGCACACACACTAACTCACACACTCACTCTGACCTTCAGTGGGTACCTTGGTAGACAGGTGGTGGTGCCATTGCCTGTTGCTAAGCAATTACCAAGTCCATTACCCCTGCAACATGTCCATAAAGTGTGTGTTTTTTCCTCTCTGCGTGTATTTTGTGTGCACTTGGTAACAATCTGTGTGTATTTTAGAGGGATTGGGGTGCGAGGGGGGGGTATTAAAGCAGCTATGGTGAATCAAACACAGCCTACGACACAAGTTTCAATGTTTCCTTGCTAAAAGCAACCACCTGCCGTTAGCTGACCCACAGTCCCTGCAGCACACATTTTTCTGCAAAGTTGTTTCATAAAAAATTCAATAATAGAAAACCTGATCTATGCCCAGTTACCTCATGCCCCCCTGGTGGATGCGATAGCTATCAGATATCTTAAAAAGCCAAGTTTAAATGTACTCTAGCAGAAATTTCTCTGGATTAAAATCTGACTGTTCACTCCACCTAAGACGGCAGGTGTACTTTTTGGCTGCTAACAAACAGCTCCAGGTGCATTAAAAATGCCTCCCTCTGGACTTTAGTATGCATGAAGCCAAGCAAACTGAAGATGTAAGTTCATGGCATATTTCCCCTGACAATGGGAAAAAAAGTTAAAAGGCTTAATATAAATGAAAATGGGAAGTTTATATAAAGTTGGGTGCAGAAAATACAACACAGGGAAATGTGACAGCCTTACCAATGCAACCATAACAACAATGGCTTTTTCAAGTTGGTTTTAAGCACTAGGTCTGTTTGCAAGTCCAGAACCGGCATAGTTCAACAAATACATTCAGATAAAATATATAATTTAACAATGCTTTTATGTGTTTCTTTGGATGCCTGATAAGTTTAAGATCACATTTGAATAATCCTTTGATTTGCAAGTCTACCAGGGCATATCTTTAAATTTTTTGCATGCTATAGTGTCATTTCTCTGCATTAAACTCTTGTTTTACACAACGACAAACCTGATATCCACGACTGTGATGAAACATAAAGACTTGTTCAGTGTATATGCATGCTAACCATAAGGTAGTATTCATGCCTTTCCATTCTCTGGCCACAAGTTGTAAGAGTTGAATGAATGAAAGGATAAATGAGTGGCGTGAGAACCACTTTCATGGAGATGTGAATTAGACAGGGGAAAAGAAACACCAAGAGTTGAACGAGCAAAGATCACGTTAAGAGAAAGCTGATGTGTGCTATGCTCTTTAGCTGACTACTTAACAAGTCTGAGGCTCGAGTGCTGGTCTGTGTGTATCAAGTATCTCAACTCTTAATCACAAAACCCTCACTGTCAACAAAATGATCACAACACTGTCCTTTATTAATAGAAACACACTGACTATGCAGAGTTGAAAAGAAAAAAACAGGGTGCTCAGACCTTGCATTTGTTCTTGGAGGATTCAGTAAAGATATTTATGCAGTCTTTTAAGACTTCTTTTATTGTTAGTCAGTGCAGGAAGATTAAGAGGTGTGATTTATCATCACATGTCAGCATCTAAGTCCACAGCCTTACTTCATTGTAAGTATGTATGTGTGTGTGTCTGCATGTGCATGTTCCTGCATCACACAGCCTGATATATGACTTTTTAAATGCAGCAGCTTGTGTTGCTGTAAATAACAGGAAAGCTATTAGGGAAAGGTTAGACAACTGTAGCAGGCAATATAAACCCCAAACTAAGGCCTGTGGATGCACACAAGTAGCATTTAAATCCCTTACACTCACACACATGCAGGTACACAGACAGATGGTCAGATGAACAGACACAGGCTGTTTAACGCCCCCCGAACCCCTCCTCTTGAACTCAGCCAGGAGGGGAGTTGATGTGGTTTGATAGCCACTTGGAGGCAAATACCCTCCCTTAACAGTCGCGCTATTGCGAGAACACACTTTGCCCCCTAATGCAGAAATGATTGGCACTCTGATGCGATTACTTCTCCCATGTATTCAATTAAAATCACCTCTCTCAGAAAAAAGAGAAAAGTGCTGAGGTTGAGCAACATTTATTCTGTTGCACTACTCCTGCTAACTCCACCTCATTCTGCTATCATGTTCATTCAACTGCTCATTCTGCGAAGAAATGGACTATTTATGCTGACCTTTATTCATGTGCTCAGGCATGTTTGTGACATAGAATATCAGCCTGCCTGCACTTGCATTAGGCAGGCACAGAAAATATTTACATCTGTTGTCTATGTGTAATAACTCTTAATTTCAATCAATGTCATTTCAAATAGCACCAAAGATGTCAGACATAGTGAGGCATTGATAGAAACAATCAGGTACCCTGACTTTCTTCTGAGCTAAGCCAGCTTAAATTTGGTTAATGTGAAGTTATCAGTTTAAAAAAAAAAGGGAGGGGGGGTCAAGAAACCATACTTTAAGTACCACAACAGTGACTGAAAAAACAGCCTCACATTCAGAATGTTTTTAACTTAAGTGCGATCATTTTTCATAAACTTAGGTTTAAGGAGTGACAGAAAACAAACAAAGAGAGATCCCAACTGACAGTGCCAAACACTTAAAATGTATCGGCTGTTGTACAATCATGTATCCTTCCGGAATTGACCTCAGCTGTCTTCTCTCTCTGTGCATCAGTTTCTGTCTACAGCCAGCTCAGACTTCTCTCCCCTTCAAAGCTTCACTTTGGTTCTCTTTTTTAATATCTCCTGCATGACTTTCTCCTTCTTCTCATACAAATATACTCATCCTGCTCACCCTTCTTTCTATCTTTCTCTCTCTCTCACTCTCTCTTCCTCGCCCAGTACTCGTGGAGAGGTGATTTATGGTATATGGCTGTTGGCTCTAAATGGGATGTTTTATTCAGTGGTGGGAGGAAGTCGCTGCCTTTTCTAGCGCTCTCCTGAGCCTTGCTTTAAAGCACATAACACAAGCTCACACAAATGCATTTACACACACACACACACACACACGCACATTCTAAAGGATGATTTAGAGACAGACTCTGACATTTCCTCTTACATTCAGAAACAGTATCGGACAAGGACAGACAAGACAGACTGACAGGGTGGACAGAATGGCAGGCACGGTTGCTGCTGACTGAGAGTCAAACACAGAGGGAAGAATAATGACAACTTCTGCAGGAACTGTGGAGTTTACTCTTGTGTGTGACTGTTTGAGTGTTGAAAGTCAAGGTCACCCCGGCGGGCTGCATTTCTCTCCCTGTTGTCAACCCGAGAAGCTGACAGCTCTAAGTTTGGTTGTGGGCTGCAGGAATGGAAATTTGTCCATCTATCTATCTGTCTTTTTTTGTAGTTGCTTGGATGGAAATGTAGAAATTCAAGTAAGTAAAAATGCAAGCTTGTAAATGTGTATGCTTGTGTTTGCACAGAGAAATGTGTGTGTATTTATTCTGGGTTGAATAATTCAGTCAGAATATCAATGTGAATATTCATTAGCTGTGTACTAGTGACAGTTAGCCATGTACCTGTCACTCACACTCTCTACTGGGTGCATTTTGGTGAATAACACACACACACACACACACACACACACACACACACGCGCACACACACACACACACACACACACACACACACACACACACACACATGCAGACACACACACACACAAATATATATGTATAAAAAACATTCAAAGAAATACACTTTTCTGTTTGTTGTTTTCCGCATCTGCATCATGAAATTTGTACTTTGTGTCCTTTTCTTTGTTTTTATTAACACCATGCGTCCATGTTTATGCAAGCTTGTTTGAAAATAACTTCAGTGTGTTTGCTCGAGGTTAGGGAATGCTGCTGTTGCCGATTTACTTATTGCATCCGCCCTTAGAGTCATCATGTAAGCAGGATACACTCCAGCTTGTCTCCTCTGTGTGTTTATGACCCTGCGCTGTTGCTTTCGTGGCGTAGCTCCCAAACTCTTTGCTTTAATTCTAAGTCCTGCTGCAGAGACAGGTGTGCTAAACATGACTTATCCCTCATGTCCTCCTTTTCTACGACAGCAGACAAATTGAACCTGTGTCTGTTTGTTTGTGTGTGTGCATGTGTGTCCAGGCACTTTCACACGTGTATAAATATCCACCGAACTAATTTCAACTTCACTCTCCCCCTGCGAGTCCAAGAGCAGAGACAAGTTGTGCAATAGCTCAGCATGGAGCCGTAAACACGGCAGGTGAAATGGGGCTTGGAGAGCAAATGCCGCTCACTCCCCAAGCTCTGAAAGAATATTCAGATAGTTTTCATTTTCCACAAGATTGGCTAAGGGTGATGGCTACAGGGATGCTGGAGACAGGGAAATAAAAAGTTAGAGGAATCGTACTGGGAAGGGAATGTGTGTTTGAGTCAAACATGGACATTATTCACACCCTCATTGAGGCTGAAAGGAAGCAGATGGTTTACAAGATGAGAGACAAAGTATTTCTTCTACCATCTAGCATGGGGGATGTCGTCTGTTCCCGCACAGCTTTTGTTTCTTGTGCCTGTTGTGCATTACAGCAGGGTAATGTATGTTCCTATGTGCATTACCTAGTGTCTTCATACACGGTGAGACATGTGAAAATAAATCATTTTTAAGCCAGTGTTGAAAAACATGTGCACTTTATAACCTTCAGAAGTAATAAGCACATGGCTAAATGAGAGAATACTGGGAAAATTTGTAAATGAAAAAGGTAATTGGATGCTGGAAAATGGAGTTATGAGAATTCTCTCCTTTTCCAGATTTGACCTTTGTCTCAGGGAAAACGTGTGAATAGTTTAACTCACCTGTCCTTCAATGTCTTTGTGGATTTCCCTCTCTCTCTCTTCCAAATGTCCTCCATCACTCCTCCACTTCCCTGAGGACAAAAAAGTCAAAGCATGTCCTTTCTATGTGTGTGTCTACATGCATGCGTTTACATGATCATTACCACTTCGACTGCCTTTTGCAGCCCCTCCTGTAGAGATGAATCTAGTTACACTGCAGCCATGGGGTGGGATAGCAGAGAGACAATCCCTACATCACAGCCTCCACCAGCAGCCACTATTCTTAGCCCAGGCAATCACAGCACTCTCATTATTACTCAATAGGGTGGAGGCATGCAACTCATGATCTCTCATCATCTGTTCTGCCTCTGGCAATAAATGCATCTGAGATTTTGCACACACACTCGCACAGAGTTGCTCATTACCATTCATCGCATCTGATATTTTTAGTGTTGTAAAATTAGAGGCAAGATGAGGAGGGGGTGGGGAGACGATTCATCAATACTAATTGTAGAGCAAGTATTGCTGCTGATAAAGCTGCTGAGCCCTTATACTCATTGATAGAACTAAGTTCGCAAACTGATTTTCTTAACTGGTTATAATAATCTGGTGTGAGGAAAACTATAGTTGAATTGGTGAAGCTGGTTGAAGAAATGCAGGCAGGTTGATGTGAAGAAAAAGGAGTTCAGGACCTTGTTGCACTTGTAAATTATCTTTTTTTAATATATAAAAGCATGCATTCTTTAAAATCTCCTTTTCTCTTCCTTGTATTTGAGGTATTGAATGTCTGTATTTCACCTCTTAGTTCCCCCTGGAGCACCGGTGAGCTATTTGTCGTCCCTCAGATGTCATAAACACTATTTCCCTCGAGAAAGCTTGGATTTTTCACATTTCAGCTGCTAAGTTGGTTTTAAAGTTTACTTGACCAACAAAAAGTAATTTGTGAAAGAATTACTAAGATGATGATCACAACATCTGTGACATTCTACCTCTGTTGGGGTCCTGTAGTCACGTCTGTAGTTGTCACTTCGAATATTCACTGTCCTTTCCACCAGAGGAATCGTGAGTTCAAACATATCAGAAGTGTTGTTTCATAAAATTAATCCAAGTGGTGAAATTTCCCCTGTAAAGTCTGTTGTATGTCTGCCTGTAGTGTTGTTCTCATCAATAGCAGCAGCTTCACAGTTTTATAGCATTTCCTCCTCAATGTGAATCTGGCATAGCTTGTTTTATTTTTCATTTGTTTGTTTTTTTTTATATATCTTTATTTCCTAATCATTCACCCCGTGGGATGAGATTCAAAGCAAAGGAACAACGGTAGAGACAGTCTAATGCAGTAGAACAGTGCACAAACCTGTGAGTTGACTTTACTCACAGATCCAGAAAACCATCTGGATCTGGCTGCAGCACCTAGCCTTAGTCTGCTGATCTGCAGCAAGTGTGATGTGAAACTTTACCCCCACCTTCTGTCTCCACAATTTAGCACTGTGAGATTTAGATAGCAACGTAACACTTTTTAGATTAAAAACCCTAACATCTGAGGATTTATCTGAGGAGTTTAGATGAAAAAACATCAGACAGGGAGAGATAATGAGAAAGAGAGCCAGGAGGAACAAGGGCCGCTGCTCCCCTCTCCTCTCTGCTCGCACCGTCATGCGTGTGTGTTTGTGGGTGTGTTGGACAGGGAGAATGGCTTGTTTATGGTTGGATTAATTGCTTTTATGGCCTTGTTTCTCCCTGTGAATGGTGCTAGCTGTTTTAATGAACACCCACACGGCTTGCTGTGCCATTCATGCTGCTGCTTTCCCAAGCATAGCCGGTTTTTAGCCTGAGCTTTCCACAGCTACATATTCCCTGCATGGCCCTGAGCAGGCAGTTGATTTCACAGGTGTGTGTGTGTATGTGGGTGTGTGAGGCCCAGCACAGGTGGGTGGCTCCTCTCGAGGCCTCCAGGGGCTGAGGTTGAACCAGCAGCTAGCTGGACCGTGACTTTAATCATTTCCTGCTGGGCTGAGGAGAGGTAAGCCAGGATTTCCACAGAGTAAAGCGACACGGTCATGGACACAAAGATTCTTGAAAAGGCTTTCAGAGGAGGGGAGATGGAGTGATAGCTCAAAGACAAAGTGAGAGTGACCGTTTATTAAAGAGGTTGAAGGCATTAGAAGTTAGGTAAAAGCTTTTCACACAGCTGCTTTACATGGATCAATTAAAATCAAGCAAAGTTCCTCCCTCTGGTTTTCCTCCCTCCTTCTCTCACCTCATCATCTTTAATCATGCTTTCCTGGTCTTTCTTTATCTCTCTCTCTGTTTTTTTTTTCTTCATCCTTGTTCCTTTTTTCTTTTCTTCATCTATCTTTCTCTCATTAATCAGGTTCGCAGGCTTTCTCTCTCCTGCCTTTCCACTTCATTAAGCTTGAAACAGCAATGGCCCTCTGCTAATGGACGGTCTCAGCTTTAACTCACAACTCAGGCCTGGCTATAACAGTTTGCGCATGCCTCTGTGTGTGTATTTTTTCTTTTAATGAGTGTGGTGGTGTAGACTCACATGTAAAGTTGTGCACCGAGCTTTATCATAGAAATAATACAGATTTGATGTTATTTATTTCTCATTTATTGGTGATTTGTGATGAGTTTAAAGTCCTTAGTCAAACAGCAAACAAGCAGCAGTTAGGTAACAATGACCTCCACTTTAGTTTTCGCTCTTAGAGTTCCAGCCTACTCCACCAGTTCCAGCACTTTTATGTGTGAAAGTCATGGACTGAAGGGAAAAAAAAGGATGCAAACTGTTCATTCCAAAACTGAAGTCAATGTAGGGTGTTAGTATGGCTCTCATTTAGGCTCACACTGTACAGGTTGTATTTAACAGTTGTGCACTCTTCAGTCACTGAGGGAAAATTGAGTCCAAACAGGGTATAGACACAAAATAAATCTGATTAATCAATGAAAAAAATAATCAATTGATTAGTCAACAACAAAATCCTTTGAAAGCTTTGAAAGAGTGTAGGAAAAACAAGACAGGTAAATTTTGGATCATGTCTGCCTGTGATTGACAGGTTGCCATTGAGGGAACTAGACACTTAGAATGAAGATGTAGATGGGGATGTAGATGTGAGTAGAAATCTGCCATCATAGCATGATTACTTCTGGGTCTAGGACAAACAAGACAGGAAAAGTGAGAACATAGGACCCATTGGTGACATTATCGCAGTCATACCTATTTCTCAATTCAAAGAAATAAGCCAAATTGATCACATCATAACAGAAAGTAAATGCAAGTCTTTCTTCTGTGGCTTTGGAGGAGCCTTGTCACGACTCAAGCATTCAGACTTGACATCAAATGGAAATCCTGAATAATGAATTAGATTTTTAAAACCCAGCACTTAGATTAGTCAGAGAAAGTCTGACTAAAGGCACTAGCAAGTTGGATTTAGAGGAGTAGTCTGAGCTCAGCCTGACAAAAGAGCAGGATAACTTCTTGATTTGATCATTATTTTGTTAAACTCCCCCCCAGGAGTTGAAGTGTGAAGTTAAACTGCTGGAGGACTGTTTTAAGGCCATACTACGTTTTTAAGAGTTCTTTGGTCTGTAGGTGAAATTTAAACCAACATCAGGCCCTGTTCTGAGTTCCTCCACAGAGACTTTTCAAATCAGATTTCAAGACTATTGCAAAGACAAGGTAAATACACTAAAGAGGTCTTTAACAGAACTTATTTCTATGAAAAATAAAGCTCAAAGCATGATCATATTGTATTCAATAAAAAAATCTCACAGGGAAGCTTGTGTTTCTTTGTCTACATCTCTTTTTACAACTAGCGCCACAACTGCCTTTACAATGTCATTAAGCAACGTGGCCAATCCATCCATTTGACCATAATGCCCAATAAAAGAGGCTTTATGCTTGCATACATTTACCTTCACATTTTTGCATATATATTGCTCTCCACCCAGCAGTGCAGTGGTTGGTACACGGGGCATTCTGCTCAGCTGCAGCAGAGGACAGGTAGTATTGAGTGGCGTTGTAAAAGCAGCTGTTTTACTGTGTTTGTTCTGGCATGTTAACGGCGGGCTTTACTGCTCTGATTATGGCCCACCAGGGGAGCTGGGAGAGCTAACTAGACAAGGAGATTGCTGCAGGCGAAAAGGACAGGATGAAGTGCTGATGTACATTACCTCAGGGTGTGCATGTCTTTGCACTGACTATCAAAAACATCATCTTACGGGGTATTGTCCTCTGCGGAGGCCTCATATCTGAGCTGGAAAGTTCCAGCCTGAGTCGCTCTGCAATACATTAAATAAGTGTCTTATAACTCAAAATATCTGCGTTATGTTATTCAATGTGTGTTTTGGTGGCTAGATTATTCCTGTAATCATGCACATACCAAATGTGCACATTTTCAAACTGCTGTATGAGTCCTGCTGAATGATATGGCTCAAAACAGTCAACAAAACAGAAACAAGCTCTTCAAGAAAATGCTGAAGCTATTTCTTCACATAAGGATCTCTTGTTCATGATATTTTGAGTAGGTGGCCCTCAAACACCAAGATCTACCCATAGCTCTGCTCAGTCTCCACAGGGTTGGCCAATCAGAGGGAAGGGTTTGTGGAGAGGGGAGCCTTAAGACAACAGCTGTTTTCTAAAACACCAGCAAGAGGAGAACTGGGATTTGAGCTGTTAATCATTTAAAGCTACTACAGAGATACCAGGGGGGCAGTACAAAGAATTCAAAAAGCAAACCACCCCCTCTTTAATTCACACTCAAAAAACAGTGTACACAAAAACACATGCATAGAGTTACCTTTCTACCAAGGCACCAGTTTGTGCTCCAGTCTGACACCTCACAGGTGCTCATTCTGTTTCTAAGACAACCAGAAACCTCCAAAATGTGTGTGCTGTGTGAGTGTGTATGGGTATGTTAACCCTAGCAGCTCCTGTAGTCTCCTGTTATCCAGCATTGCCCACAGGCTGCTCCATGTCCTCCATGTAAGTCCTCCCTATGCTCTTCTTGTTAGGCTTACATCCTTCAAGTGAAACATGTTGTTGTGTCTTTTTTTCTTGGTTTTCTTTTAAGCGTTTGTAACTGTCTTTGGTTTTCTCCATGCTCCATTTCCTCTTTCTCAGTATGCAGCTCTTCTCACTCTGTCTCTGACGCCGTCAGTCATTAGCCTATCCTCTGGAGCAAATAGAGCCACTCTAGGTGTGTGTGTGTGTTTGTGTGTGTGTGTATGTGCGTGTCTGTGTATCATGTGTACCAGCCAGTCTTGATCGCCAGTCTTGATCGCCAGGTCACTCAGGGACAACAAGCCCAGAGTTAGGATGCTGAATCCCAGTGGAAAAACCTGTACACACACCTGCAGAAGGCAAAAAATAGCAGTAATAATATAATACAGATAACAGCACCTGTCTTGGTTGCTATCACCCCAACACACAGACTGGCAAAACCCAGTGTACTGATGGGTTGTGTGTCCCCGTGGCAGAGGAAAGCGATGAGGATGTGAGGATGATGGCAGAGATGGCGCTGGCTGGCTGGGCTATAGGACCCCAGGGAGGTTTGACTGATAGAGGCTGCCTCCAAACCCTGTAGATACTCTGTGTGTGTGTGTGTGTGTGTGTGTGTGTGTGTGTGTGTGTGTGTGTGTGTGTGTGTGTGTGTGTGTGTGGGTGCGCGTGCATGTGCGTGCACCCACCCATGTATGTGTCTGTCTGTGTGTGTGCCTGTGTCTGTGTCCGTCTGTCCCTCTCTGTCTGTCTGTCTGGTATTTGTGTGTATGTGTGTGTGTGTGTGTGTGTGTGTGTGTGTGTGTGTGTGTGTGTGTATGAGGAAATGGAGTCTGCAGTATAGCAGATGGTACGGTGCTGTTTTAACCAGTTAGGTTGGCTTCAAAAGAGGAGCAGGTTATGACAGCTTTTTGGCTGAGCAGGAAGAGCCTCAAGGTTAAACCATTGCTGGGTTAGGAGGGCCTGTTCTATGTCCAAATGAAGTTAGCAAGACTTAATTTATAATAAGGTGGTACATAAATGCCATCTTGGTTTATTGACTTTGGCTGGATGATGGCTGGCTTTTTGTTTTTTGCTCTATGCACTATAAAAACTAAATATGTATTTGAACTATACAGCAAAGTCAATTTTTTAAGAGCCTGCATGAGAAGTGTTTATTCTAACAAAGAATCTCATTCTGCTTTCTTTTAACAGTCAAATGTGTCACTGTGAATCTGATTTTTGGATGGTGATAAAAATAACTATACGAATAAGGTCAATCTTAATATCAACTATTTTTGCTCTCATTCTAAATTAAGTAGCCAGCATTAAATTATCATTATCGTCGTCATCGTTGCTGTTGTTGTTGTTGCTGCTGCTGCTGCTGCTAATAATAATAATAATAATAATAATAATAATTATAATAATACATTTTAACTAAACCAGTAGTTCTTCTTTGATGAAGATTGCACCAATCGAGAGAAACAAGACAGGAAAATGGTAAAAAGGATAAATAGAAAAGCTCAGTTGCCCAGTTGGGCATGTCCTTACAAGTTTTGCTTGCCCATCCACTTTTTCAAACTGCCACATTTGGGCAATTGGGCAACCGTTAATGTTGGACCCTGCTTTGTGTGTTTCCGTGATCTTTTTTGAACAACTGTGGGTGTGCATAGTTTTGGGGACTGTGTATATCTAAGTTAATTGAGTTCATCAGGGAAACAAACACAGCTGGCCAGCACTCTGCAGAGCTGGAGGATGATAGAGAGAAAACCTGGATTCTGTTTCCAGCACACATCAGGAGGCTCATCAAGTATTGAAGAGGAAAACCAACTTAGACTGAAAGACTGCTGAGGGAATACAAGACAAACACGGCTGGATGAGAGGAAGTAGACACACAAAAAAAATCTTGAGAAAACACTCAATGGATCATGTTTGATGTGTGGCGAGTCAAGGAGAGGATAGTGACCTTAAAGAGGAACAGGATGAAAAATGTATGAGAGTAAAAGGGAATAGATCATAACTTTGACTATGTTTTTGGGTCTCCTCTCATTGTCTGTCATTTTGTCCCCTGAACTGAGTTAAGGGAGCATTTAGAGCAGCAACAGAGCTATTTAAATCATGTGTGTGAGTGTTAGTACGTGTGTCTGATCAGCTGGAGGTGCAGGGGACAGATTTACACCCCATGTACAGGAGATATGAAGGCCATTTTCCCAGGCAGGCCATTTCTCCTCTCTGTTCTGCGTTCTCCGACTTGCTCTCTGGAGTCAGTCCAGTTTAATTTCTTCAGAGCCCACAGGCTTGTTCTTTCACCTCCTCATCCCTTCCTCCTCACATCCAACGAAGGACCTACTTTCATATTTGCTTCCTCTTTTAACTCCCTTGCCAGCTCTCAACCCAATCACCTTCTGTCTCCCTGCAAAGTGCTGCATCTTTATCATCCCTCTGCCCTTTGTCCCCTGTAGGTGAGGTATCTAACCTTTTAGTGCATCAATCACATGATACAACCCATTCCTTCTCCTTCTTCCTGTTGTCTTTGTTTTCTTTCTTGGTGTAATAACCTTTAACCTCACTGGACGAGGATTAATTAATCCTCATGAAGAAAAAATTGCCTGTATGATTACTGTTGGGCAATTTCATACAAAATTATCCATATCAGAAAGAGAGAAATAAAAAAGGCCTCTGAAAAAAATGTATTCAGTACATTTTAAAAACTAGAGCTGATGATGATAAACATTATACAGGACCACAACAAACTTGTTCAAAGCTCTCAGTAGAATACTTTCTCTCCTCTGGAGTCGAATCAGGTAAAGCCATAGATTGTCCCATTATGTGCAGTCAAGTTTGAAAAACATTAACAAGACAAATAAGATCGCAGACAACCCTGCACAACAGTACAGCAATAAAAAATATGAGAGAAAAATCAACTGTGAGACAGTAAAAAGAATAACTCTGTAAAAACAATATAGAATAAGCAGTATAAAAAGGCTGAGATCGTATTAGTGAGGCAGCATAAAGTGGGAATAAAACTGTGAGTGTAGCGGAAGAGTTGTTTTATGTCCGGTATGGACACAAAGAAAAGCTTTCAGTGGTTTTGTCCTTATAGCAGAGGATCTATAGCTGTAGAGAAAGTGGGGTCAGGGCAGAAGATGGTTTTGGCCTTCCTATAGAGCTGCCTGTTGTAAATATCACAAAACTGAGCTTAACTCTGCCTCCTTGTCCTGTTTTGACATCATCAAGCCTGTCAAGGCTGATCTATTAGGCCATATATATATAGCTGGGAATATAGAAAACTGAGACTATTGCTATTGTAATGCATTAAAAGGACTTTTAGCAACATCAAGATTAACACCAAGAATCTCTTACCCTCTAATGACATTTCAGGAACAAACCTCTTTCATCCAAAATCTTTGCTTATTTTGACCTATATACTATATGTGTAGGCTATGTTTTCTAGCAAAAAGCATCATTCCTCTTTTAACAGTCAAATGTTACGCGCATTGTGATATTTCTGTGGATGTGGGCATGCTATAAAGCATCTCTCTCCAAGCAAATACCCCCTTACAGTGGTGATATAGGATGAGATTCACTCCATGAGCACTGATACACACAGCACAGCATCACTTGGAAAGTCAAGCTATGTATCACTCTGCTGTTTCAGGAACCTGCTTGAACATGAACCTCTTCTCTTGATCTTAACCTCACTGCCATTGTTCTCCGCCATTTATTGTGCTATAAAGTATTTTTTGTATATGTGTTTCTGTGTGGCTATGTTTGCTGACAAATTTCCAACATTAATATAAGGAGCACAGTATTTATCACTTAGATAAATCCCTGTATTCAGCAGGAAATTTACAGTAATCTTAATACATGCTATTGTTTTCAACATTTTTAACAGAATACATTCAGAATTTATTCTGCACGAAACCAATTCCTACTTATCTTGTCAAAACCAATGAGCTCCTACAGTGCAAAAATCTTTTTTGTGCTTTTCAAACCATTCCAGTCTGAGTGGAATACCCCATCCTGTATCAGAAGGAGGGATGCCAAAAAAAAAGTATCAGGACATAAACTAGGGGTTTGCATAATTTAGTGGCAGAGTCGACAGAAAATCTATAGTCATTTTGGGCTTTGGCAGTGCCAAGCAGGCTTGTATTGATTAGTGTATGTGTGTGTGTGTGTGTGTGTGTNACAGAGCAGAAACCCTGCACAAACACACACATACACATACACGCACGCACACGCAAACACACACACACCTCTATCTCCACCTCTGTCATCAATCTCTTCCCCTTAACTCCACTTTATAAAACTAAATGAAAATAAAAGAAGACAGGCGTGTGGAGGCGATGAGGGGAGAAAACGGAGTTAAGAGAAATGGAAAAGGAAAGATGATGATTCGATCACATTGTGAGAAATCTACTGGACTCTCTGAGTCTGAGAGTGGGAGAGGAATCAGGACAGACATTCATCATACAGCAGGAGTCTGCAGAGAAGAGGAGGCTTCAGTCACAATTTGTGCCATAAGAGCCAGACAATTCAGGCTTTCAAGTGGATCGACTTCAGAGACTGATAAGTGATCTGCTCCTAAGAGATGATATATTTATAAAGCAAAACAGTTGAATTAATAGAGAAATGACGATACTTATTTTGGTTGAAATAAAGTTTAAAATAATCATTTAAAGTTTGCTTTAGTGCTGGCAAATCAGAAGTATGTCCATGCTTAGGGGTGCCATGTTAAGTGGGGCCACAACAATGCACCACCAAAACAACAGCAACCACGACACAGTGCAAACAAGGGTCTTACAGTCAGAGTACAATACACTTCATTGTTTGATGCAAAATTCATACCATATGTCCTTGTAGCCATCTTTAACAGTTCCGTATTTGTGATAACAGATTTGGAAAATGGTCTCAGTATACTAATTGTACGTAAAATGTGGAATAAATAGATACTTTCAATTTAACTTTTTTTTCTTTACTACAATAAATTAGCTTTTCATTGTGATCAATTCAGTCTTTTTCTTAATTTTTTGCCTATAAGTGAAAGCTTTGTTTCCTGTTCTGAAAAAAAAAAAAAAAAGGCCTAGCCAAAAAAAGGCACCTCCTGGATTTTACTGAGCATATGGGTACAAGCCTCTTGTTGGATAATTACTGCATGAGTGATTAACTTTCAGCAGGCAAAAAGTTATTTAACCCCAGCTGATGCAATGAGTAACTTCTCATTCTTAAACAACCATGGACAAAGACACATCCTGTGGTCATGGAAAAGATGTTGTTCTGTTCAAGAAGGGTCAAATCACTGGCATGCATTACTGCAATCACTTACACATTTGGTTAAATCAAATTGAGGAAAAACAACAGTAAAAATAAAAGAAGCATGTGCTGATAAAAGAAATATCACCTTTGTGCCCTCAGTGACCTTCTAATTCCTTAAAAGTTCTGGTACACAGTCTGGACTACCATAGAGTTAAGACTTTTTTCCACTCCAATCTGATCACACCACAATCAGCACAGTAAGACAGTTCCTTGACTCTTCTTCCAATTTTTTTCTTATCTGTGTTTCTTCTGTCTCCATTTTCCCAATCTGGATAAATGTTTATGACTGGTAATGTGAATTTGAGTGGGTATATGTGTTTGTGTGTGTGAAAGTGACTGCCTGAGCTTTCTGTTTGGGATTGCATTAAGGCGCACTTGGAAAGGCTAAGGTGACATTGACTCTCAAAGCAGGAGAAAATTTTTTAAGTTTTGGCTGCAACAGAGTCAGAATGAGCTGCAGTTTTGCTTTCAGGAATTACATTCTTATTGGAGAGAAATTTAAACGGAAAGACAAAAAGACAGTAAGAGATGAAAAACTGCTCCTTAAAGCAACTATTGATCAAAAGTCAAATTCCTTGATTCTGTTTAATGAGCTTTTTATTCCTTCTGGGAGGGAGAGTAATGAGAAAAACATTGCCTGTCTTCCAGCCACAGTGAAAGTGGACACTGCCGAGCAGCAAAGACCTGTTATTGGGAGAGGATTAAATGTTGCTGTGCTTGGACATTGACTCCTGCAAGAACAATTCAGAAAGATGCTCTTTCAAGTAGAATCATATGCATATATATGCCTATTTACACTTCAAAGGGTACTCTGAGACTTTCCCATAGTTATTAATGGTGCAGCATATATATATCACTATATGATGAATATTAACCAGTTGAGTAACAACCGCAGTACAGCCATATTTCCTCAGTGCATCTAATAGATGAATATATTTCCAAGTGTGACTCTCTTTATAGGCCAATCTGCCATCTAATAGATGCAATTTATTCTTTCATGCATGCTTTACTATGGAGTAATGTTACAATAAAGGAAAAGTCAACTAAAAGTGCAGGTTTTACTGTAAAACACACACACACATAATGTGACATTCTCCTGTAGCTGCTCAGTGCCCTGATATGACCCTCTTGGCTCATCAGGAAGAAACTGCTCCACTTAAACTTTGTTGCTCCCTTGTAATTGCATTAGTCTGCTCAATTATGTAGAGGCAGGCCTGTCCTCATTACCCAGCACTATTAAAGCAGGAGGAAGGAGCCGAGGGGAGGAGAGCAGCAGGCGAGGAGCACCGCTAAAAGTCGTTTCAGCGAAAGTTTCATTGCCCTAATCTCCCAACGTGTCTGCCACATCTGTACAACAACTGTGCCATACCTCATGAATTATGTCCGACTCTATTGCTCCATTTCTGTGTTGGACTATCTTCTTTCACTCCCTCTCTCTTTCTCTGCTTCTGGGCCAAATGCCTGAAAAATGCTGAACATGCAATTTGGCAGAGTGCCTCCAAAGCTCACTTCACTTACTTCACAAGAAAATGTCTAACTGAGCCAAAATGCTGCCAAACCACTTGCTGCAGGGGTCTCTGAGCCTGGCACACGATGATCACACATCTGCTAAACATTCATTCATATTCACATACACAAACACAAGCTGTAGGGATCTCTTCATGCTGCAAATACCTCTCCCTCTTCTTGTCTCTTAAACTTCATGTTTCCTATTTTTCTGTCTTTGTCTTTCTTCTTGCAGGAGCAGCTGAAGGGCCTCCAGAGTGGCTTTAAGCATGTTAATGATGGAGGTTTCCAGCTGCAGAGGTGCGTTCAAACACACACATACACACACTGTAATCTCACTGCATACACAGAATGTGCAGCCTTGCTACGTGCAGCTGTAAAATCCTATTTACCTGCAGATGGAAGCAGAGTATTGCTGCTTAATTAATGATAAACCAGACTGAAATTGCACTGGTGTGTGTCCTCTGACAGCCTTTGATACCCATTTCCCTTTCTCCTTTTCCCTTGTGCTCAGTGAGCATCTGACCATGGACCTGGACAACTTCAACATGCCGCCAAATGAAATGAAAGTGATGATGTGAGTAAAGCTGTTTGTTGGAAAAAGGGTATATCATAAGGCAAGAAAAGGATTCTCGTACATTTTTATTTTATGTCACATTTTCTACAAGTTTCTGATGTGAAAATCTGCAGTTTTAGCTCTTCTTAAACTCAGTAAAATTTACTTTTGACTGTGTAATAACACGACGCTGCACAACATCCAAACTGGGCTTGCCCACTGCCTTTGACTATAGCTAAGTAAACAAACTCACCAGCCCAGTGAGCACCTGCAGCCTTGCGTTTCTATGTGGGTGAGATGTATTGGCTGGGGTCACCACATCCATTATCCGCCCAGAAATGTCACCACAGACAACCAAAACATTAACATACAGGCAGAGAAAGGGGTTGAGACAGACGCAGACACACGTGTATAAAGGCTTATACATAACAATTAAGCAGGACTATTCCTGTAGAAGTTGACATTTAATTTTTAGGGAAATCCTGCAGACGTTGCCTTTAAGAGAGAAGACTGGACAATGAATGGAGCAAGAAACTTGGAAGAAAAAGCTGGGCAAAGACCACAGGCCAGAATTGAACCCTCGGTACATAAGCGCTCTAGTGCCAGACTTAGGAATAAAACTTTTTAAAAGAAAATGTCACCTTCAAGTGTTCGCAGTTTAGAATTGCATCACATCTTAAAACTTTGAATCATCCTCCTGCATGCTGTGTCTTTACAAGGTCTCTTTATCTCTGCATGCAGCATCCAGCGAGCCTGGCGTGACTTCCTCCAGAGACAGGAAGCGGAGAAGAGGAGCCCCTCTCCGCCTTCGCTTTCCTCCTCTTCTGACAAGATGAGCATGTCAATCAGCATGACGACCCTGTCAGACGGCAGCACCCCAGTAAGTCATGCCAACGTGTGTGTGTGTGTGTGTGCGCGCGCGCGTTTTGGTTGAAAAATGCTGTGACAGATGCTTGACTTTGCTTGAATGATTGAATATGAGGGACACAACCTGGCTTTTTCAGTGTTTTTATTAACTCCGTAACTCTGTTATATTCTTTGAATCTATAGACTTTTGTAATTGTTTTGTATACACTGAGCTGTCTGAGTTTTGAGTGTTGGCCTGCTTAACTGAAAGAACATGGAATAGTGCTTGCTCTGTCCAGAAGGGGGCAATATTTTCCTGCAAATTTCCAAACTATGTAAACGAACATCCAGCTCCCACTCTGGAAATAAGTTCAAGGAGTTCTTCTGACATGCACACACTCTCTCACACAGCACACTGAGCATTGAAATCAGCGGAAGAGTCATTCTCATTCAGCCCGTCCTCCTTTCATTTAAGCAGACCACAATAAATCCCGGGGATTTTCCTTACTGCGTCTGTTCTGGTCATTATAATTCAATCTTGACGTCTTCTGCAGCCTCTTGGCTTGAATAGCAAGTGTGTGTACACTTCTCCGCTAATCTCCGAGCCTGGAGTCAACAGGCAGGGTTAAATCTCCGAGACGGCTGAAAGAGTGGTGTGTATGAGCACACTTAGGTGGTACTTGTCCACTCAATTGCTACAGAGAAAGGCTTTTGCGCAGACGAAGGCTGTTTGATTTGGATTCTGGTGAATAAAAGCAGGTCAGAGGAGTTTTACAGTGAAGAGAATTTAGAGCATGCCCTCCTCAGTGTTGTTAGTTTTACAATAACTTGTGGTGTGAGCAGCTTGTGGATACTTTTTCAGGTCAGCGGGGTGGATAAAGCCATCAGAAATTCTATACGGTTTGTACACATTGATAGTAAATACTGTTTGTGTTTGAGCTCCTTTGGGATGGTCAGGAAAATGCTGAGCTGAGTCATTTTCAGGCAAGATGATCATCACAGAGAGAGAGAGAGGGGGCGTGTGGGTTTTGTGTATGTGTGTATTAGCTCCCTAAGGTCACCAGAGATAGAGGAGAGCAGCAGAGAAGAAGAGGAAGATGAAAAACAGATGTTGGTTCACCGGTTGAATGTGCTGACATTGTAGATCTGCTGTCCTCTGTGGGGAAACAAAGGCTCAGTTTCTCTTCTATTATGACTTCATGTTTCTTTTTTCACCTGATTGATCGGACCAGTCTGTTATATTTTCTTAACTCTGTCTCGCTTTTCTTCTCACTCTTATCCCTCTCCCTTTCTCTCGCTTACAGGATTGTCTTTTCTGTAAAGCAATGCATTTGTGAGATGTGACAGCTTCACCCTTGTTTGAATCTCTAACAGTTTGGTTTTTGTCGACCCAGCAATACTTTCTCAATCCATGCCCAGACATTCTCTCTCTCTCTCTCTCTCTCTCTCTCACTTACACAGTCACGCATACACGCACAGAGGGAGACAGTGATACTACCACCATCTCTAAAGTGATTGAATTTATAACCCTTGTACCTTTGACATCAGTCTTTGACAAAATGCTGCTGTGTGACACTATAGCACATGTGTTGAGGTATGGGAATTGTCTCTACTTCTTGGGCTGTCCTTAAGCAAGAAAACACATCTTTGTTGTGTTTTTTATTGGTGTATATCGTGTGATCTGTGGCCAGCATAAGACTCCTTATGCTTTGTTCTCTCCTCTAAATATAAATTTGAAAAAAGGATAAAAAAGAGAAGACAATACAAAAGATAAATGTTTGTAAAAACACTGTGTAACCATATAATTCTTCAATGATCCCCTTTTGCCTGAACATGTAGGAATTTGTCTATCAATTAAAAAAATATAGTGAAAAATCAGTTGAAAGGATTAGAAGAAAGCTGAACTTAAAAGTAATAATTCTCAACCGGTTATCAAGGGTATAACCAAACAGCACTTTTATGGGTTGTATTTAGTCTCATTGGTAGCGTCTTTGATCCACTTTTGCTTTAAAAATCGCCTATCTTTGAACCAATGTGTATGTGGTTTCGAGTGTTTCAGCGACCAGCCTCAAGTGGACTCTAATAGAGCTATGGTTTGAAGCACTCTATATTTTTAAACCAGGAGTTTCTGCTTGATAGAAACATTGCACAGACTGTGAATTGTTGTCACTTATTTTTATGAAAGACTACAACATTTGCATCACTGGACATGTGGCTTGAAAACAATACTGATGCCTCTTTAAGACCTTCAGAAACATGAGACTATAAGCAAAAAAATGTAGTGTCTGTGTCATAATTCTAAGTGCATGAAACTCCTGGAAAAAAAAAAAAAAAAAAAAAACGTTTTTAGCTGCAAAGATTCACAATAAATGACATAAATCACCTGTGACACCATATAGATATTGCCAACATCACCTTAGCCATGTACAGGATGAAGCAAACAAAGTGATAAGGTGGATATTTCTGATCACAGGGGGCGCCAAAATCAACACATTCCTCAGGCTACTCACAGCAGACTCAAACAGAAACTGTTTGCCCAAAGTCAGACACCTGTAATCAAAGAAATGTGCAATATATATATTAATAGGAAGCTACTGGCAGCCTATGAACTTATTCCAAATATGGTTTTAGCATATTTAGTCCCTCTTTTGTTGTGGCAAATAGCCAATCACAACTCAAGATTGGCTCCAGCAGTGGTCAACCATATTGTGAGAGAAGCCAGAGCAGAAGTTTAACTCAATATTCTTTTTAATATATTCATGCAGCCAGTAAAGATTGCATAAGGGACAAGTCCAAGCAACATAGCAGTGATTGTCTTCCTTATCTCTGCAATTTCTCCAATATTCTTGATACCTTTCAATGCCAGTGTCATGAAAAATCTGAAAGAGTTGTATGTTTATAGAGTGATGAGAATAATATTCTTACAGAAACATAGTTGGGATGTGACTCTTTATTGTTTGAATGATCTTTCATGCTGTTACTCAGATCAATCATTGCCACAGTGTCCTCGCAAAGTAGAGCAGCTCTGGATATCTCTCTTTATGATCGATCCCTCTGCTTCACAGCATCACCAAAGGGGGAGGCAGAAATTATAGGTTTCATTAAAAAGGGACCTAGAAAAACTCTGGCTTTTATGCCCAGTTATGAATCAGCTGTCTGAATTTTATTGTTTCATAATACTGTACAGCATCAACACAACAACCCGTCATCCCCAGCCACCTTTGAGCACATACACATGCACATATACACAAACACAAGAGGAGAGGGATCAAGCACAGGGAGAGACACACAGCCACAGACCACTATGGCTTTAATTTCAGACTGTCTAGATGATAGATGTCTTTTTATAACCAGACATCAATCAATACTGTTTGGGGACTGGCCGCCTGTTTTTCTAGCAGGATTGGTAGTAAATTGCTTGAGAAATGAGGACAGAGAAGGGATCCAAAGAAGATCTGAAGTCATGGAAAAAAGAAATGTGTGAAATTGTTCAATCATTAAGCTGTTTGAATCCTGAATTTTTTAAAACAATAGAGCAAGAGACAGTTTTTGCCACCCAGCTTTGCTCATCTGTGGTCTGCGTTTGTAGTGTGGGTGCTGTCCACTGCTGTGGTGCTGAAACATTTTTTCTTCCAATGCAGTAGCACAAGTTTGACAGGAGAGGGAGACCCTGTATCAGTTTTTAATGTATGTATTTTTTCGTAAGGTTTATTTTTTTTGCTAAAAAAATAACCTTAAATAACACACTATTACTTAATTTTACCTGTGGAAAATGGTCTATTTAATCTCTGTGGCCTCTAATTGTGCAAATAGTTTTTGTGTGGTTCCCTGTAAGTTTTAAGTTTAACAAGTGTGTGATAAAGACTCAAAATATGCAAATGTTTGTGTTTCTGTGTGTCTGTGTGTGCATGTGTTTTTTGGCTGGTGAAGGGCACACAGGGGCAGGTTAGTCCATCTGGCCGGCTAAGGTGCTCTGAGACCAGGCCAAGCAGAGCAGCACTGCTTTCCCTCGTCTGCCAGCTGTCACAATCCCCCATCTCTGCCCTCTCCATCGCTGCTCTCTTTGTGTTACCCTCTACTTAGCTTTCTTTTTTGTGAGGTCATGGTTTATTCTTTGCCTTTGCCTTTCATATTTAATGCATTTTTTTTCTTTTTCTCATCCCCTCCTATACGATTTTCTCTCCCAGTCTCTGTTTCACCCACCTGCTGTTCTCATGGCTTTATCAGGTCACACAGCTGCAGAAGACAGCTTCAGAAGCCTGGCAGGAGAGATAAAAGAGGTTAGGCAAAGTTTGGGGCATATTTTAGGAGGTACTGTATGTGTGCTTTTTATGTACAGTGCAGGCATACTATGGTGATAAGAGACATTTGATGGTGTTGCACTCGCTTTCCAGGTCTTCAGGTTAGCTTTGAGGTCGGCTGCAAGTTTTCCTGAAATAACCCACTGACTTTATATGCCTGACACAAATTCATCATTACACAAAAGCACCAGAGCTTCAGCAGATTACTGAGCCAGCAGTCAGGACACACTGTACCCTGTGTCAAAGCATTTAACCCCTCACATTCATTTTCACCCATGTAATCCAATGCAAAGTGCAAATAGTGGCTCCATCACCAAGCTCACATAATTTGAATCCTCACACTTTTTATTCCCAGAACGACCCAACCTTTTATTACTTTAGATGGAAAAAGGCAGGAAAGGTCACATATTGTATCACCCCTGTTGAATGGTTATTACACTAAGGCCTGAGCATTGTTATTGTATGAATGAGTCTCCCTCAGGCTCACCGTGCCCCCATTCTGTTTCTATTTACTCTAAATTAACCTCATGACCACTGATCGGTGGACAAAGGCAGCTCACCAATCTTCATTTAGTCAACCAGGGAAAAGAAAAATGCTTTTTTCTCCTGTTTGTTGTCTTTGTTTAACATTGAGCTTGTTTTTAAAGGCAAAATCCCTAAAGACGTGAGTCAAGTCATGTCAGGTAACAGTGAAAAGAGAGACCACAAAGCGAATCAGAAATTCTGAAGCATAGTAAACATCAACATAATCCTGTAAAAGTTCATTATTATTGCAGCAGTTTCAATAATGTATAACAAAGCAATTCCCTCACATATAAAATATACAATGCAGCCACAGCTTCTAAGTCTTTAATGGCACAGTCAGTTTACTGCAGGGGTGCCCAGGATTATCCCACCTAGTCCACAAATCAAAAAATTTGATCAACAATGAGACTTCGAAATGTGTCATATCAAAACTTTAATGTCATTCACAGAAGTTTTGTTTTAAAAGGAGCCAATGGCAATAAAATAAATCATCCAATTAAATACTGCCATTTGCAATGCACCAAAAATAAATACATTCATCCCAATGTGAATTTAAACTTCACTTTGTAAACAATGCCTTTCTTGTCCACTTACACAGCTAAACAAAAAAATACAACTTGATTTATGCAAAAGGGAAATTGTGTCTTCAGGTCGATACAACTATGAAATGCTTGACTGGTAAACTATACATGACTGTAATGTTTAAAAAGCAACAACAACAACAACATAGAACATAAAAAACAGCCCAATATCACAAAACAATGTTGAACATAATAAGAAATGTAATATTTCCTGTAATAATCAATTTAGTTTGTCCCCCTCATACTAGAGGTAATGCCTCATCAAAAATAATGTAAGCTGTGTCCCAAATTGCATATATCTGTACCTACACTGAACAATTTGAGTGCAAAAGTGCATTCACAATGACAGTATGGAAAAATGGCATACACTTTAATTTCTCAGTAGGTGCACTTGAAACAATCAAAAATATGTGTGTGGAACAATGAACGGTTTTCACACTCAGTGGTCGCTATATTGGCTATGTAGAGGAAGGGGCAGAAACTTTGGCTGATGGTGGTAATCAGTGAATAACAAGAACAACTGTGAACCATTGTGAGAAGGGATCATACTTTCTGCAAAGCCGCAGTGTTTGATTTAAGATGACACAACCCTGCAGAATTTAGCGCACTGCATTTGTGAGTACATTGTGAACACAGTGCACTTTATGAAAGTGTATTTACCGAAGTCCGCGATTTGAGTCAGCCATATTGTTTCCCATTACAAATGTTTGCATGCATTATTGCACTTGATCTGCGAGTTGAATCTGCACATTAGAATGACATGTCTTGAATTATTGCTTAAGACACTAAAAGTAATGCTGCTTGTGATTAAAAAAGTTGGGATAAGCTCAACCAATAGGTATAGAGCAATGATTTCCTTTAAGACTTAAGTTTCACAGACACAAAGGCTTTTTTTAATGCTTTTTATACTGTTTGAGAACCTTTGGTTTATTCTAACTCATTACAATGGCAGCTATCAAGTCAGTGGTCGACTGCACACTGTTACCCCTCCAAGCAGTGCCATTTCCCAGCAGTCCTTCCCACTGCTCCTCTTCCACTGTGGACCAGAACATCCCTGTGATGATTTATGGTAATTATGCAAATGCAACATAAGGCTTTAGAAATTAATGCTAACCCCCGCTAGTCTGCTCATACACTGGAGGATGGGTGTAACTGCAGCCAATGCTTTTACAATCCTGTTACTGTAATACCAGCGACAATGCAGGAAGCCGAGGTCAGGCGATTAAGGATTCCCCTGAATTAGCTCACGTTAGATCTCTTCTTTTATTCATTAGGTGCAAATTGATTAAAGAGGCAGCCAACACACAGGTGTAAACCCTTTATGCACTTGTTGGAAGTGACACTCTGTATGTAGGCTGCAAATTGACAAAATCCCCTTTGTCATAATGTCTCACCTGGACAGTGTGTGCTGACTGTTAACCGAGCAAACATTAGTGTCTGGGTCTGAGTTGGGCAGGGCAGAGTGAAAGGCCTTGCAAGAGGTAAGGTGACTGCTGTGACACAAACCAAGGCATTGATTGACAGAATCATTAGTGACCTCTCACCACTCCAGCCCCACCTTTGCGTGGAAAGAGTCTAGATGTGCAGGCTGCAAAAAGTGTCACCACAGAGGCTTAAAACAATATTAGGCGTTACTATCCATGCGCTCCAGCTTGGAGTTTCTTAATAAATGCTTTCACCCCCTCCAGACATGTGAAGGACATTCAGATGACTTTTATAATTATGCATTAGACAGAGAGTGCATTCAATGTAATAATGTTTGATGGGGGGGGCAGGGAGGTCAGACTCTGCTAATCACCTGCCAGTGGTCGTCAACTCCAACATGAGCCTTTCACACCTGAGACATGTTATGTCACACACTCTCTGAGGGGTGAATACACATTAAGTTTGTGTGACATGCTGGTCATTATGTGTGTGCGTATGTGTGTGTTTGGCAGAACTAAATGCTCACTGAGTCTCAATTAGTTGAAGCCTTCGGGTATGTTATTTTGTACAAGAAGAAGAAATGCCAGTTAATGTGAGTTTGTTATGTACTTCTGATAATAATGTTAATTTCATAGTTTGCCTCTACAGCACCTCTTAAATTTCACAAAGGGCTTTTATATAAAATTAAAACCTTAGGATAGAATGAGTAGAAATACAGAAATAAAAAGGAAGATAAATAGAACAAAAGAGCAGCAAACTAAAACAGTAATTTGTGCCGATAAAAGGTAAAAGTTTCTAAAAGGTTTTTTATGAAACATGTCTCCAACATAAATTTAATAGAGACCTTTTTTTGCGATCTGCACCATCTCAGTCTCCTTGTTTACATTTGACAGCAGCCCCTGCTTCAGACTGACGTCATATTGCATCTGTATTATCTGATTAGATCCACAGGGGGTCACTGTTCTGCTTTGTTGGGATAGACTATTCAAATAGAAAAGGGAGTAGTCCAGGTCCAATAAAAAAACACAGGGTCAAAATGAATCCGAGCTTCTCTAGAGGACACCTCTCTCATTCTTTACACCGATGAATGGGATATCAATCTGCATGAAAAATCCCTCTGTGTGTTGATACCAAAATCTGTTTCAAAGTTTAAAACACCAGAGACTCTAAGCTCTGTTAAGTGGAGGACCCTCAGAGAGCAAACACCTACTTCCCTCTCTATCGCTGGTAATGCACATCGAGGGCCTCCTCATTCAGAGATAATGACACACTATCAACATATTTGTAATCAAACAGAGGTGAGCTGCTGTTTTGTGTTTCAGTGCCTTCCTCCCCTCCCTTCATTTCTTCCTCTTCCATCTGCTATCCTCTACCTCCCTCCTTGAGCCTTTTAATTTCATGACACTTCAATTAAATATTTAAGTGTTTCAGGATGACGTCAGACTCATGAATAAGCTGCTGGGTTTTTCCAGTCCACCCTTCATTTATAAAATCTGCTTTTATGTCCTAAGTCTTATCTGTGTGACATATGCGTCCATTTCTGTTAGCAGGAGGAAGGGTATGAAGACAGAGACAGTTATAATGAAATCTGCTCAGCATAAATAAGGCTAGACTCAACCCCTCAGGGTGAATGAGTAAAATGACAAACCACAAATGGCTGCTGTGACGTTTAGAGGGATGTTCCACTGTGAAGAAGCCTAATGACGCCCTTATTATCCTTTAATTAAGTCTCCTTCCACTAAATACATAATTCAACTTGATAGAACCATATGACTCAAAGTTGCATTTTATCATGTGTTGAAGCCAAATTGAACTGAGCTGAATCAGTGGCGTGATGCACATTTATGTCATATTTCCTATGGTCAAAGGAAACCATCAAAATTGTCTTTTCATTTTCCCATGACATCAAATTCATAATCCTGAGCGCCATATTTTCTTTGTGCAGCTAACATGTTAAGATTTCCGTACCAGACATCAATTTATTAAATCTGCATTCTGAAATCTAATTTTTGTCTCTTGAGAGACAGACTTGATAAGGGATGCTATCGTGCTTTGACACATCTAGATCATGGTTTTGCTATTTAGTGAACATTTAATATTGTATTTACAGTGAATGCCCAAAAACAAATCTCATCTTGAGTTTCTACAGCTGTGGTAGGCAAAAGTGTCACTTTAAGTGCCTCCTTGAAAAATTTATAAAACTTTACTTTTTTTGAAAATTTCCAACTCTGCCTTAAAAAAAACTTCTGAAGTTGGAGTTTCATTCATTGAGGTGATCCTGTTTATAAATGGGCAGATGTGCAGACATCTCCCCTGTTCTTCACTCCAAAATATTCTACAACTTAATCTTTTTTATCTTGCACTGTGCTGAAAATTGTGCTGTTGCCTATCTATCACAAGTCTAGCCCCGGGTTTAAATCCAACCTGCAGCCTCCACTCTCACCCTGTTTCTTGCTCATCCACTGTCCTGTCCACTCTGAATAAAAAGTATGCAAAGCCTGAAAAGTATTTTAAAAATTAGTTCTCACCCTATTTAAATAAGAAATAACTAACTAATAAACAAATAATTTCAAATGTTACTCAGCTCAATCTGAAAATTCTGGGACATTTCAAGAGTCACATTACAAACTCCTCCTTCATTTATGCACTCGCCTCTCAGTACCTGACTGATCCTCACCTACACACTCTTTGCGAGGACTTGCAGTCATCTGATGTTGGTCTCCTCTTCATTCCATGGACCAAACTCAAAGCTTTCGGTGACAAAGCTTTCAGTGTGGCTTCAGTGTGACTGCCCCTACCCCATCGAAATCCATAACTCCCCAACTCTGAGCCCACCTTTTCTCCTTGGCTTTTCTAAATTAATGTTTAGCTTGTGTCCCTTCTGTGTGTTTTGTTTTGTTTGTCTTTGTAAAGCAACCCTGGGTTTTATGACAGGCACTTAATAAAGCCAAGTTATTATTATTATTATTATTATTATTATTATTATTATTATTATTATTATTATTATTATTATTATTATTATTTGTTCTACATGTGTGGATATAACATGTGACTGATCATTTACAGTGAAACTGGGACATACCAAGCATATAGATTACTTCTCAGTGGGAATAAACCTGTAGTAATTGGTCTTCATCCAAAAAAACTCCTTCAAGGGGATGTAATGAACCAAGAAATAACCTGAAAATGCCTGAGCATTAAAGTAGAAATATGTGTAGATGATATCTTTTTTTCCCAAATGTTATTTTCTTTCCTTTCCCCCTCTAATCCTATCTCTCTTCCACTCACTCATACCAAGAGTGCCTCTCTCTCCCCTCAAACCCCTCGATCCCCACCACCACATTATCACATTGATCTCTACTTGCCCAGCAACACGACTGTAATTGATCATTAATGTCTGATTGGGGACAGCGGAGATATGAGGAGCAGCAGATTGAGACAATTACAGATCATCTCAGCTCTGGAATCTATTGATTGGGGCTTTGCAGAGGTAATCAAGGCCACATTAGACACAATCTGCAGAGTGTGGATCTTTATTCAGAGGAGAGCCCATGCAAGACTTCTGTAAGAACTATAAGTGGATCATTGAGTTGATGGATTCTGGACACAATTCGCTGATGGGAGATAAGATGAGGATTAACTACACTTCAGTTCTCTGCACATTCAGACAGTCGAGTTCGATATATTTAAGAAGAGGCACATTTTTCTTTTATTTTTCAGAATGAGATGTGCACAGAGAGGTGGAGGGAAAAGAAGAAGACCTTCAAACTATAAGACGAAAACTTGTCAATTGTTTTTATCACTTTCAGGAAACCTTTTTTTTATTTCAGTTTCAATTGACTGGAAAAATTATGTTTTACTTCTGTTGATTTCACATTTTGATTTTTGTGTATTTGTTTTTATCTTTTTATGTCTGTGATAAGTTTGAATATAATTTCTAAAAAACTCCATGTAATATTCATCCTCAGGCAGTTCAGGGTATGATTTTGAAAATGTGACATTTACAACATCACATTGCGAGTGAATCCAAACAAGGTGCACCAAAGCTTTGTTATAGCTAATTTACTTTGATAGTGCACTTTACATGCTTTCACAGGACTGGTATCCCTTTTTTCTCTTCACATGTTTTTTCTTCCAAACACCTCTTGTTCCTGTGAAATAAGCCATACCTTCATATTACCCATGCTGTTGCTGACAATGTTTTATTAATGGGATTCATCAGTGGTCATGCTCTCAGCCTCACATATTAGGTGCAGCATTCACACACATACAGTACAGACACAATAATTAAAGAGGCAGGCAAAGTGTAGTGCTATCATTTTCATGTGAAAAGATTTTCCCATACTGTACACCTCAAGAGCAAAGAGAAGAGAGCATGAGTGTGTATGTGTGTGGTTGTGACACTGGGTGCAAAAGAACAGCCTGCAGCACGGTGCATATGCAGCCTCATTTACCAGATCCACTCCTCCATTATCAGCGGGATCATTATCCTCTCTGCTCCTTGCTTGTCCTTACTGCTTCACTTTGACTGAGACTCAAGGTGGGAAGCTGAAATACTACACCCAGAATGTTTAATAATCTGCACTCTTCATTGGTGAGTTAGAAATACTGAAAATAGTTCACTACAGCGTGAAGGTGCACATATGGGTGGAAAGTTTTTGTCTATTTTTTCTGCAGTATTTAATAGACAGTGAAAGGATGAGTGTTATAAGAACATATCTATACTCCCATGCAGAAATGACTCACAGGCCACTGCTCATGCTGCATCAGCTGGCACAGAAAGCGGAACCTGCTTCCAGATTCAACGCATCTGATCAAAATCTTAAGACCAGTTAAAAAATTGCACAAATTTACATTTTGCACTGTTGCACTGAAAATTTTTTGAAGTAGAGCTTGAAAATTCAAAAAAGAAGAATTGAGAATGAAACAAAAACAACAACAGCAAAATAGAAATAGAAATAGAAAATCTCACTCACCACGGCTCTCTGTCATGAAGGATGCCCCCTGACACATCTCCACTTAACCAGCGGCTGTTTGACACCCCTGCACAACCTGAAGCTCCATTATTCCATTGAAAGAAAAAGCACCTCATCCCATCAAAGAAGGATGATTCACACATAGTTAGTGCTATCCAGCTAATCCAGCAAAAACTGTCATCACAAACAGCCAAGTGCATCATTCTGCCCCTGTCAATCATGTTAAAACCATGCCTACCTCTTCCAATACATTTATAAAATAAGGAAGCATAACAAGCTCACAGGAACAATCTCTAACGTGAAATGCCAAAAAGATGCAACAAAAAATATTTGTCAGGGTCCAGCAAAAGTCAGAAGAAGTTCCACAATTTGATTCAATTCATGTCACTGAAGAGGCAGCTTGTGGATGATGACACAATTAGATCTGCTTCCAGTGGGTTGCTCATTCTTCCTTTGGATGCTCACTTTTTTGCGCACTTTTGAGCATGACAGAATGTGGTTATGTTTCACAGCATGCTACACTATATGCTTATTGTTTTGATGAATTGACACATTTGTCCATCTATGCACACAGTAAAAAGGGTGAGTGTTCCCTTGATCCAGAGTTATTCATTGAATCCATAACTCCTGTTCATCTTTAAACCTCGACATGTATTTCTTTCTTTGAGTTCACATTGGCTTCAGTGTTACCGTTTCTTGTCAAAACAGCCTTCCCTGGTCTGTCCTAAGTTTTATATATGTACTTTATCATCTGTATTCCTTTCCTCTGTTGTTATTAAGCCCAAACAATGCCACTGCCTATTCAGCTGTATTAGATCTCGCTCATAGTCGCTGCGTCAACTGAGGCATGAAACAGTAGGTAACACTAAACCAACACTGGAATTATAATAGACAGGAGAACATACATGTAACTCCAATTGGTGTGTGTGTGTGTGTGTGTGTGTGTGTGTGTGTGTGTGTGTGTGTGTTTGTGTGTGTGTGTGTGTGTGTGTGTACGTGTGTGTGTGTGTGTGCGCGTGCTTAAGTGAATGTGCCTGCCCTGTCAGACGTGACTATCTAAGTAGGGATTTTTACTGAAATACTGAACATGCAGTCTGTTGAGAGGGATAGACATGGGAATGGGGAATTTTGTTTCTCGCTTTATTGGTTTGGCATTTAGAAAATGGCGGAAACCCAGGGAATATGAAGTAAGGAGGTAGGGGTAAGTATTGCACAGAGGGAAGATAAAAAAGAGGAAAGTAGGAATGACTTCTCCTTCCCTCCGAGTGGTCTGGTCTCTGTAGAGAAATACACTGATTTGTGATTAATGAAAAGATGGAAAGAGGCTTCCTCTTTCTTGCCCTTTCCCCCTACTCTTTTTTCTCTTTTTAACCCCACACTCACATCCACAAAATCCATCCTGGTAATGACATCTGTGTGTTGGAAAGGGTAACGGTGCAGATAAAGAGAATATCAGCCGATAAAAAGCAGCACAAAATCATTCCACAGTATTATCATCACCCAAGCACGCCTTAAAATGGAGATAATGAGTTATCCAGAAGTAAACACCTGACCTCTCACAAAGTACAAAGTCAAAGCCTCTTCTTGTCTAACTTTCTCTACAATTAATTTTGCCAGGAGACCTCTACACTGTGTGGGTTTGAAGTGGAATAACGCTGTGATGATTGCTGGTGTAGAAAGGACAAACTCATGTAACTCGTTAGATTAACTCACTGGCACTTTGCTATCAGCAATGAACAATATCCAGCACATAAACAAACAAATTAATATATATCATCTTCATTGGCATAGTCTACCATAAGTTTAAAGAGGGAATATTACAGTTCCCCATTTTTTGAACATGGATACAAAGTAACTGCTTGATGTTCAGACAAAATATGCTCAGATCCCTGAATCTGTCTGTAAACTGATCAAACAGTTCATTCTAAAGATAGCACCAGATCTTCCCGATACTTGCTGAAATGATAAAATTGCATAAAGATCTCCTAACTGGTTCATAACGAATTACAGGGTCACACCCTTTTGTTACAAACACCAGTTCAGTCTCTAAAAGACTGGCCAAATAGGGAAGGGGGAGCAGGGAGCATTAAAGAGACAGCAGCTTAAACAAGGTGGAGGCTGAAATAAGGGTTTTCTCAAACACCAGTTTGAGAAAAAAAGGGAGTGTCTTTTGGCTATAAGTCGTGTTAACCTACTTGAGAGGTACCAGAGGGATGGTATAAATCCTGTGACACAATATCTCCTTCTTAAACATGCAGTGGTCACTTATTAGGCGTTTTCTTTTTCACATAGAAATGAATCAGTAATTTAGGATGTTCCCCGTGAAAGTCATAGGAGAAAAAAACAGATAAAGTCCTTTCACTTTGAGTTTGTGATAGACAGAATGACATTATAGGAAGTAAAATACTCACAAATTAATAAGAAAATCTAGGGGATGGTTGATATGGCAACCTGTCATTAGTACTAATTTATTCACTGCGGTAAGCAATAAGTACGTTTTTACCAATAAGTTAGCTTTAAATTGAAAGCTCTAATGTGTTTTAAATGATGCAGGCAGGTGATGGTGCGATACACAGAAAGAGTTTTAAAGCAGACTGTGAGAATGAGGGAGATTTGGAGGTGTTAGCTCCTTCATGCCTCATTAACTCAGTAAACTGATATCAGCTGTTTCGTCCTTATCACCACCTCCACCACATGGAACACATCCCTGAGCTCTGCTGATATTACTGTAAAGAGCAATGCTTCAGCTTCCTTCTTTAACCCAGAACAGAGGAGGTGGAAGAGCAAGAGGAAGTTTGTGTTTAACCTGTTTTGCTATGCAGTAGTAGAAAAAAACAGTTGTAAGATGTAGAAAGATGAAACAGGGGTGAGCATAGGCATCATCATGAAAGCCACCTAGAAGATCAAAAGCCATAGTGAAAAACTGCAGTTGCCTGTCGTAAGGGAGACTTTACAGGGAATGTTCGCGCTACAACCTGTCATTCACAAAATATTACAGAGAGAACGCTGATGTGAGTTTGTCACAAGTAGGAACAGGAAAAAACGTAGGCATACAAGAAAATATGACAATCAGAATGAGACAGAGCATTTCTGCAGGAACGCAGGGTTGAATTTAATGCATCATATCATGGTGTTGTAAGGTTAAGGCAGAAAAAGAGAGGTTGTATGGGAATGAGAGAAAGGGGAGATTGAGGAATGTAGAAAGGGGCAACATAAGTATGATGCTGCTTTTACTAGACATAGTTAGAAAAGATAAACAAGACCTTTTATGCATCACTTGATCTTGGGCTCATGTAAACCAATTATTTGTCCAAAATAACTCTTAAGTGTAAAGTGTCAGTACGATCATTGTACTACAATGGAGCACATCCGATTTGCTGCCATAGGTATTGAACATGTTTCATATTTGCAGTTCTTGGTCAAACTGCCTTTGAAGAAAATAAACACAATAACCAGAGGAACAAGCTGGGAAGTAGCATCAGTCAATTGTTATAGGTAACATGTTCATCGCCCTTCATGTTTGTTTATATTCTCTTTGATTGTGACGACTCAGTGGAACCACTGCCCCAATGTGAAGTCAGTTATTCAATGTTTTCCTGGAATCATTTAGTGTGTGTGATCCAAGGATTGTTGTGTAAAAAAATCAGTCAAAACCGTCCTTTTGTGTGTGGTCCCCAGCATTTCTTGGATCTCCTTATAGAATTGACTTATTTGAATATTGATTTCAAGGATAGACTTATCAGTTCGATCAGTTAGAGGTGACCTTTTGTGTTTTGTGTAGTTTACTTCTGCCATCATGTCAGCATATTGCTCAACTGATCCCTGAGTTTCACAATCAAGCCTGAACCTTTTCACTTGAATAATTTCTGCTTGCATAGATACTGTATTCTATAGGATGTAAAAAAAATGAATGGGATGAATAAAGTATGATGACATACTCAAACTTATGTTTGCAAATTGCTATAAAGTTGGATAAACAACTCCTCCAAATGATGGAAACAAAAGTAAACAGTATAACCTTCAACTGGGATTATTGTTGTGTAGACCTGCAAAAGTTTCAGCAGCGTCTACTTTATAAACTGGGTACTGAGTTTAATGTATTCATCAGAACTGAGTCAACTTAATTCTGAATTCAGGAAGTGTTTGTTTGTGTTTTCAGTAATATGAAACATGTAGCTGCAAACAGAGATGACTGTATACCTTTGTTGTAAACTGAATGACAGCACAGACTACAACGCCTGCATATCTGCGATGAATTCAGAGCAAACAGAGAATATCTGCCAGCTTTGATATGACAACACGTTTCCCTCTCGTGTGGAGCTTCTCCGTCTCAAAACCAGTTATTCTCCAAGTTCACGAACTCTGAGGAAACTAGAAAGATGGAGAGGGAAAAAAAGCAGTGTGTGAGAAGACAGCAAGTCTTTCCAGGAATTCTGTTCATACTGTACCACTCTTCACTGTCTTCACGCTCCTGCAGGGGAAAACAGAGGTTTTGCTGAGAAAGGGGATCACTTCACTATTAAGATGAAGGCTTTTTCAGTACTTTGTAGTAAGCAGATCTCACCAGGAAAAAACAGAGGTAGAAAGTTCAGCTGGTACAAGCAAGGAGAGGCTAACTAGTTCAGAGACTGGGAAGTTTTACAGTTTCAGTCATTTTTTAAAATCGTAGTTATTATAACTTAAGTCTTGTCAAAAACCACTGCAATAGGGTTCTTCCTGGTCTCCCTGCTCTTCATTTGTGTTAAATGAATTTATCACCTTTTTCTCTGTGCCAGCCAGCTGCTTTGCTCTATACTGTGGATAAATATTTCATCGAGTGATTTCCATTCCCCAGTAGGCAGCTGTCTCACTGGCATAAAGGCCGAAATATGGAAATGACCAGAGCCTCTGTGGTGCAGGGTAAATGTATTCAAATCACAAAACATCAGTCACAATATATATCTAATACACTTCTATACCACCAATCTTTATTTGCATATGTTTCAGAGACTTTTACAAATTCAATACTCTGCTCCTACAAGTACCATTTGGAAAGTGGGAACACTCTGTGCATGCATAATGCAGCACACAAGTCCATATTCAACCCAGCTGTGTTGAGTTTTCAGTACAAATCCATCTTGTTCAGCGAGTGAAGGCAGAATAGTAGATACAGCGACCATATTTCAGTCAACAGCTGTAATTAAATGACAAATGACTAAGCAGACGCTAATTTGTAGAACAGGAGTTGATGTGATGTATTACTGCAGTCAAGGGCGTAAAGAGTGTTTGGTGGTACAAACATGAGCAGTAGGAGTGTCTGCTGGGGGAAATAGATACTGAGATCTGATGGAATCACATCATTAAGGACATCCCGTTTGAGTCGAGTATGTTCTAATCACGATTGATTTATGCCGACTTCAGATGCATCTCTTATAACAAAGGAAGAAACCCTCCGGTGACACATTTTTGAAAGCTTTGTTATATAAGAAAAGGTAAAATAGCTTTTTACCTTTCATTTTTCTTTGATTATTTGATGATATGGTGGGGAAAGAGCTCAGAAAATGCCTCTGACAGGAGCATTTTGGCTTCAAAACTGTGTAATAGTAAAATGTGGAGCCATGATGTCTATTCTGTATACAGTGTATGGTATCCCCTGGGATCATGAGACCCTTGCTAAAAGGTAAATTGACTGTGTTTAAATGGGACTTTCTCAAGTCTTGCCAGATGGTCAAAGTACAAGTACACCGTAAGTCTCATTCATTTATTAAAGTCAGACATTCACAGATTTCACAGCACTGGGCACTCCACAAAGCTGCATTCATCAGTCTGTGAAGAACTAAAGAAACATTCCGACAGACATTTTTATGAATTTTTACCAAATTGAGTTACATTTTTAGATCAAGCTGAATTAGCATGACCTGACAACTGAAAACCTTCACAGACACTTTTTTGTGCAAAACTTCCCAAGATAATTTGAATTGCTATCTCACTGAACCCTTCTTTTTTTGTCTCTACCAAGTTTTATTTCAATGGATTCCAAGGACAACAATATTTCTACTTACCTTTGTATCTTTGTCAAACAGATTTTTGCACCCTTGGACAGTTATGTGAGGATTTGTCATTATTTTACAATGCAAAGTTGAAAAATGATTTCAGTCTCTATGAAATATTTGGCTCATAGTTCATTCATAAATTAACTTTTACCAGCACTGTTATTTCAGAGGATTTACCTCACATTTCCTTTTGCATTTGCTGCCATTATTTGACTTTATATGACAATTTAAATCATGTGGACAAAATAACACCTTTCTTTCACCCCCTTACAACAAGATAATGATAATAATAAGTTACATCCATTTAAAAAATGGACACAAACTGAACATCATCGTTTTGACGGTAGAAAACTTAATGTAAGTCTCACAATGTGTTGCTTGTTGTGAGCTATTTGTACCCAGTATCATTTCAAGGCAAGAAGATACATTTTTCATCAACTCCTGTGTGAGGGCATGTAGTCTGGTGCTAGCTTGTGTGAATGCTGCTCCGCCTGCATTTGCTATTAAGTTAAACTCACTGGACCGTGCTTCCATATGGCCAGCCTCAATACAGCCAGTGTCATTCCAGTTATGCACTAAGATTAGCTAATTCACTTTCTGGTTAGGGCCGATTGCTCTGCACAAAGGCACACTGTGTTCTGTTCAGCACTTGTTTCTTTATATGCAGTGATAAAAAAAGTTTAACCATAAGGTTGTAGTTCAGGTTTCTGCATAGAGGGGAGGGAGAAAGGTGCATTTTTGATGAGGAAAAGGGTATGGATAATAACTTGGTGTAAGATAGGGGAAAGAAATTATTTTTGCACAAATGAGCACTCTGCAAGATGACTGCTGAACACATCATGCAGTGCCAATAGCTCCAGTCTAAAACAAAACTCACCACTCCCTTCCTGTTTTGAGTGATGGGCTGTGATTGTTTTCGGTCAGTATATGTTTGTGCAACCCAGTCCACTCACCCCTTGGTCCCAGATGAACACATTTCCCTTTGATCAGCTCTGATGTTTAATTACACCAAACAAGATAAGACTATGTCCTCCATCCGAACTCCTCCGGCTTTGTCCTCTCCATTCCTGTGTACTGCTAATAGAAAACATCTGGGTATATCATGAGAAGGAATGAAATGTCTGATCCCGCAGGACCTGCTATCATAGCTGTTTATGCTTCTCTCAAATTGCTTTGTGAAGGATGATGTACACTTTTTGACACATTGCAATACTTATCTTTGATATTGAGACAGCGTGCTGGGAGGAAGAGATACCTGCAGATACTTTATTAACGTAGATGTTCACCTGATGACAGACGGAGGATAATGTCAGAAAAAGTCCGCAAATGACTCCACGATGGAGTATCAAATTATGGGCTGCTGTTTAATCACAAAAAAGGGATTGATAGCATGAAACAAAGCTGTTGACAGAGATGAAAACAAATGATTCTCCATATTTCCCCACCCAACCAAAACTGTCTATACAGTAGTTGAGGAAGAGTAGAAAGAAAGTATGAGTTATGGAATTCGTAATGAATTATTCCAGTGACGCTGCTGGCTGCCAGATTGCATGATGAAGCTCAGTGTAGCACTAAGGGAACATTTTCAAATCTGTCCTCTGCAACTGAGATATTAAGATCACAGCTACTGTCCGGTTGTAATACTGCACACATCGATTCACTGTTCTCTATCTGTTCACAGCCTTAATTACATGGTATCTAGTGTGCTATCTGCCTTTCCCGTCACTATAGGGCTATCATTCAGTAAAAGATCAGGGAGTATAGAGCCCATTGTAATTAAAGATGAGGAGAAGAAGAGAGATTACAATACCAGTGCCGCAAATCACCAATAACCAAGGTGATATAATGTCTATATTTTTCTATCATAAGATTTATGAGCTGCTTCAAAGTCAACTCACACAGTGAAATAAAAACACTGGAAAAAGATATGAAGTCTGCCTCAAGGGAGATTTGTGCCACAAATAAGTTACTGTTTCATCTATTGAAAACTGAAATTATAAGATATGTCATGGTTCTTGTGGGGCCCCTATAGGAATGATAAATCGTGTTCGTATTCAGTAAAGCAGCAATGCACAGTTGTAGAGCCAACAAATCCTTCAGTTTAAGTTTTCGAAGTAGCAAACTTTAGATATTCACCTTGCTCTGTGTTGTCACTTTTTCTGTGTTGTCACTTTGTCAGAGATCATTGTCTGGGTCAAAAATCTGACTTGGAGGTAAAATCATTAGTGTGTGGGAGGTACTGTTAGAGGAGAAACCTGTACAGGAAGAGCTAGAAAGAGGGCCACGTTTTCTTTTCCGAAGTTTTTTCCATCTGGCTGTAAACATGTTTAATTCTGCTGGAAACTTTTAAATTTTGGAATAAGGCTTGCAGAGTATTGACCCACTTTTTGAGCAGTTGCAAATTGCATGTCATCTACCTAATAAGCAATTCTCATGTTCAGAACTGCAGCTTTGGCATTAGCTCATTTTTCAGCCCAGAGAGCTGCAACCTGTTGGAGATAGGAAGAAAAAGTGAAAATTCCATGTTGTTTACCCAACAAGGTCACTTGTGTTTGGTGGAAGTTCTTGGCGGAAAGGATGCCTCCGGGAAGCATCCTGTTGAGGAGGTCAGTTTCTTTTTTCTGAATACCGAGAACTACTAAAGATAGAATTAAAAAACTTATTTAAAGTGTGCGACAGCAATGTTTCTTCAAAAAATGTTTTAAAATACGCCTCACTTATAGCCTTGAAACAGTGAAATATCCATAATACCTGTTATGCTCCACATCCAGGCACCCCCAACCCTGGGACAAATCATTTTTGGACCATACAGTGTCCATTTTCTTTCTTTCTTGTGTGTGCGTGTGTGTGTGTGTGTGTGTGTGTGTGTGTGTGTGTGTGTAGGTGGCCTCTGCTGGGAGGCATAGGTCTCAATCCTTGCTTGCGTTATCGCTTTAACCGAGCATGGAGCTTCCTGTTGAGGTGATCAGCTGGGCTGCCATCTCCCTCACAGTGGGATACACACATACACACACAAAGCAAAAATCTTTATTGCTTTGCTTTTCTCCCAAAGAAAATCAAAGAGCCACAGGACTTCTTTAGAGGGAAACGTGGAAAGAAGGGATCAGAGGGAAGAAAAGTGCACAAGTTTTGTTGAGAGCTGCTTAATTGAAACAACAACATGCTTTCTCTTTTTAAACTTCTTTTTATTTCAATTTACTTTTCAGATACAGCTGTTGCAGTTTAGTATTCTGTAAAATTTCAAAGGCATATATACTTGTTGGCTGTGGAAAATGTATGATTTATTACCCTCTGAGGGCCCCCATTCAAAAGCATAGACAAATATGCAATTACATCATCAGCATATAGAGGAAAGTCTAAAAGACAGCTTTACATTTCTTTAGCTCTGTGAAAACAAAGGTGACCAGCACTGCTCCATCAGTTTCACTGCAGACTGTAGCTTGTGACTTCACAGTGCTGAAATCAACTCGGATAAGAGGATTATGGGAGTGAGGACGAGTGAACAGGATGTTTAGTGCCGGCGTCTGGAAAAACAGCCCGATCAGCAGCTGAGGGGAAGCTTCCAGACTTATAGACGAGCTCTTCCTCTCATTTGCAGCCCTCCTCTTCTCTCATTCTCTTTTCTTGATTCTGCTGGACTTAATGCGCAATTCTTTCCCCTCACTTCATCCGCTATTAGAACATTCCCTTTGTTTCTATTGTAAATTTCATGTTGTTTACATCCCTTCTCTTTTATTCAGAGCCTTTTTCAGTCCCCTCCTGTTTGTCATCAGTGTACTAACATGGGAGTAATATCATATTCATCAAGACCTCTGTCTGGTAGATGTAGCAGTGTATGTGTGTGGGTGGGGGGGGTTCTTTCTTTTTACTGCCAAGAAAATATATGTTCAGCTCTCCTGCCTTAATGCTCGTGGAATGGCTGAGTGCAGCAAAAAACTGAGTCGTAATTGCACCGCATCTGAAAGGAGCAGGCAAAGTGACGATCCCCCGAGGACCCGCCGATACAAGAGCAGATAATTACTCAGAGATAGACAGAATGACACTGTCGCCGCCTTGTTCTCTTTATAGAGCATCAGTCGCAGTAGCTGTATGGATTATGTTGTAAAATTGTGATATCTGAAGAGAGCAAACAGGATTCTGTTAAAATTTTCACTTTTGGTCCGTTTCTTTTTATTCCATCTAAGGCTTTCTGTCGAGCAAAAGTCTGTTAACTGGATGTTGGTGTTCTCAGTTCTCAGTTACAGAGTGACTTTTATCACCACTTGGTCTTAATGTCATAGAGGAACCAGCAGGATGTTAGTCCTTGGGGAAAGTGCACAGTTAAGTGCCGAGCTTGCTGTTTTGTGTTTTCACTTTTATGAGCTCGCACATTCAAAAGCTTGTGCTGTATGGTTTTAACAGTCACAACACCAATGTAAGAGTTTGGGTTTTCTGCAATGACCTTTTGCTTGTGGAGGGGAAATAATGCTCAGATGCTGCGTAAGCAAGGTCCTATCTCTTTTCTATGACAGGTTGTATTTTCAGATGAAATAAGCATAACCACTCAGGTTTTCTTAAACGAGCAAAAGTGGTTGTCCACCCATACCCTTGTGCTCTGCCTTTTACTGTTACCTCAGCCAAAACTAGTAATGGAAGACTTCTTTGTGATTTATTTGGTATAAATTTATACTTTGAAAAAAAAAAAAAACTTTAAACATAAAATTGTTGATTATTTCAAGCCTAAAGTGGCCTGCAGTATCACAATCAAGCAGCAACCAAGTCTGTAGTGCAAAAAAGTTCAATTCCCTGAGTGTCCAGCAGGGGCTGGCTCTAAAAGTAGAGAAAACCCAATTAACAACTATGGTAATACTTTATGCCTATTTTTGGACTAACGGACTCCTTTTCTGTTCGCTAACAGTTATGGCTGCATGCTCGTGTTAGCAGCAGAAGTGCTACGGAGTACAGTGGTTGGTCGAGCAACATGATGTGGTTAATCACAAAAAAAGCTATTTTTAACCTATAATCATCACTTTGACCAATGATAAACGACTCCCAGTTTCATGAATATCAGATAGTCAATGGAAGACATCAAAAAGTGAACAAATTCTATAAATACATTTCTTCATTTAGGTTAGGAGGCCTGCAATATAATATGTCAGAGGAAATTTGTGGTTTGCAGATGGTTCTGAGAAGCAGAGCCTCAACACGGGAGCCACGGAAAACGATTAAGAAAACCTAGGCAAAATGCACTGATTAAAAGTTTTTTGTTTGTTTAATTGTTTGTTTTTTTTAAAGAACAGCCTTGGTAATTTCCCATTAGGAATTCCATGGTGATTGTCTGATTTCTGCCTGTTGTGGTTGATTCAACATTCAAATGTCCTCATTCTGTTCTTTATCTTCTCTGTGCTCTACTGTTGACGCATTGTTGAAAGCACAATTGAGGCAAATGTCACAAATTTTAACACCTCTTCTATTGTTGTCACAGCTTGTGGCTTAATTTTAAGCAACCAAAAGAGTTACTGCGTTTCAGTATTAAAGTTTTCATGTATTTTAGCTGAAGCAGCATGCTGACCTTAGCTAATTTTAGCCACATCGTTAACCAATGTGATGCTAACAGTAACCAATGGTTTTACACCACCTGAAGGTTTCAAGCTTATGGTTGGTTTAGCTGTGCAAATGGTTTAACTTTAGTCAATAGAAGCTTTTGCTACCAAAATAAGAGCTCTTTAATTATTCCTCTCCCAGCTACTGTAGTTAAAGGTCACTCTCAAGGGTAAATGTTGAGAACTTGTAGACGTAGGATCATTCCTCCCTGATAGTCCCTGCACTGCCTCTCCAAACTGTTTCCGATTTGCAGCTTTCCAATCATAAGCTCACTATTCTCTGTGGTGTCAGGCCTTAAGGCAACTACTTGTAACATACAACAGCCAAACAGTGTGGTTGGCATGAGGATCCCGTCAGTGCAATTGTGTAAATTGCCTCATGCTCAACTGACATCTGACGTGATGAGGTGTAACAGGGTCCTCTTGAGTAAGCACACAGTGAGATTTCATTTAGCTTAGATGCACTAAAAGTCATCTCTGTCAACCTGCTTGCCAGGAGAAAGACCTCCACTCTTCTATCACACTGATGATGACAACATGCTCACTTAAATGCATTAAGCTAAAGATAAATGTAAAACAGAGTTGGCAGAATCAATCAGACATTAAATGGGAAAGGTTTGTTTATTTGTTAAGAAGCAAGAGAGAGACGGGTGATAGATTACAGCCAATTATGGCTGGATGTATGTACAGAGGTGAGAAGAAGAATAGAGCAAAGTTAATCGATGGATGAGAAAATGTCTTCTCTAATCTTTCATATTAAATGTGAAGCATAGAGGCAAATACCCTGTTTTGCAGATAGATTTTGTTTTGCACACACACAATTACACATCATTTAATAAGCCTTTAGAAATCACTGCCTTTATCTGCTCCCTGTGATGTTTTTGCAGTTTGTACACGACCACAAGCACGCACAGTATGCTCGATGCATCTTTAAGCAAAGCTTTCAACATCAAAACCTGCCGCTGCCTTGTTTATGATTTTCTTTGCGTATACAAAAAGCTCCAGACATTTCTAAGCTTTACCACAAACTCAGTCAGACATCCAAAAAGCCATTTACTTGCTCAGCAGGGGAGGCGAAGGTATTCATTCCCTATTCCAGTGGCATTTGTGACTCCATTCATCTTTCACTTGTACCACTTTTGTGTAATTCGGACAAGAAATAAGGAATTTAAAGTAGTTATGTGGAGTCCATCAAACAGTAAATCCACCAGCGTGACCTCTGGTATTCAGCTCTGCAGTGTTCACTCCAGGTGTCAAAACCTAACAGCTGTTGTGTTTAGTGCTCAGACAGTCGCCGGACTGTGCTGGAGGAATTACACCACGCCTGTTCTTAAAGCCTTTACTGGGCATCGCTGTGAGTGTGTGTTGTTAACCAGCTGCTTTGTTGTGAGGTCCTCTGCCCTCAATATGTTGTTTACAACCATACATTTCAGGCACATCTGTCCCTTAATCTCTTGCCCCCTTTATGTGAAATGATACTCCATCTGAAAATAAAAACCCAAAAGCTTTTTTTTTTCCGAACTGAAAAATGTCATCTGTGGGTAGAAAATTATTTCTAGATTTTTCTATCTCCTCAGCCAAAGAAAACCAATTTCTTTTATATTGTCATATTTCCAGCAAATGAATTGAAGTTTCTCTCTATGGCAGGGAAAAAGTTCTAATCCTTATTGCTACAGGCAGAGAAATAATTGAGTCTGGGAGAGGTCCTCACACATGCACACTCAAACACAGTCACACACACAAACTATTGTGGAAGCCCATGTACGCACCAAAAAAAACCATGAATACATTTGAAGCTTATGTTCACTTACACAGATCAGCACACAAAACAATTGTCTGCCAGTATCAGTATCTGCTATCTGGGAGTGATATTGGCAGGCTAAAATCTGACAAACATGAAGAGAAGAGCCATCAAACTTTTTTATAAACATGAGAGTCTGCTTCATATTCACACAAGAATCTGTTCAACTGTAGACCTTATAGACCTTTCAGAGTTTATCTGAAAGTTCAATATGTTTCAGTTTACCAAAAGGTTGGGACAGCAGTGCTAAATGAGTTGGTATTTTAATTTCACATCTCATAGTTGGAGAAGAATGAGGTATATCACCCACATTAATGTCCTGTCAATGGTATTTATAATTTGCACATGACATTCCAAAAACTAGATCTATTTACAAATATATATATCGTATCCATTTTTAGAAAAAAGAAAAAAAAGAAAAAAAAAAAAAGATTATTGAAGTTGAGATTTTTTTTTTAATTGGTTTTTCTATTTTTTTTTACAAGGATTCCTGAGGTCACCAAATCAGAATAACAATGGGCTCAGCAGTTGCAGATTAATTTATGATACGCAATATGTTTTTTTGTTTTTTTGTTGATGTTGTTCGTTTTTTGTCTCTTTTGGATTGTTGCATGACTGCATTGTCATGACTGGAAGTTGCTGGTCTTCAGAGATGGTAGAGGTGATGTTTGAGGGCCACTAGTGACCCATACTTAAGGTTTCCCTTACTATCTCTGTTTCTCTGTGGCTGTCAGGTAATATAAATATACTGCAGTCTAAGGCGATGGACAATCAGCCATTCTGGGCTGCTACTCCATGGGATATCCACAGGAGACTGTAGCTCTTTAGGCCCTCCAGGCTTCCACACTGGTCACATGACTGAAAAATATGAACACTGTGAGCACAAACAAGCTTTGGGAGTGGGACTTCTCTTATCTTGCATCAACTACTGTTGGGGGGGGTTTGTCTGGATAAAGATTAAAACAAGTTGTGGACTGTTAAATTACTTCATTTTATATATTTTAAAACCAGCTCCAGTCTATTAGCTAAAATCAAAAACATTATTAATGTTAATTATTAATATTTAGGAGTAGCTGTGTTGCAGTACCACAGTGCCAGGGCACTGACGTGCCCGCCAGAGCAGACATAAACTGTGCTGTGCTTTTACTAATATATCTGTGTTTGGTCGTAAATAATTATTCAGTTGAGGCCCCCCTGGCTGACTGTGGTGCAGAGGGAAATCAAGCTGAACAGCACCCAGCAGGGATCCTTCCATGCCATTAGGTAAAGTACAGGTAGATCAGCCCTGAGTGTCTGACTCCCACTGTCACGTCCACAGAGTCAAATGTCTGTTAGCCTGTGTTTGTAGGCAGGTGTGTGTGTCCCGACTTGCTGAGACAGCTGCGGTCACGCCATGCTGCCTGCATACACCTCCCTGATATGTGGCCATTAATCATTGAGTGAGTCCTATAAATACCATCTTAAGGGGTTTCTCTTGTGTGTGAGGGTGCAGCTGTAATCAAGCAAAAGAAGAAGCCCTTACTTTGCTCACTCTCTCTCTGTCTTTTCTTCCTCCTTTGTTGTAGGGGAGAAATTAAGGCTTTTATTAAAGCTCTCATCCATATGCGCCCTTGCCTCACCTCACTGCTGAACACTCCCTAAGACCTGCAGAGGAAAACTTTGATTGAAGGTGACAGCTGCCAATAGTCATGGATTTTCCCTCCCTTTCTTTCAAAGTGTGTACGTCAATGTGTGTGTGTGTTGACGTGCAGGTCTGCCAGTGTTTGTCTGTACGCTTGAATGCAGTTGGTCCATTTGTCAGCCAGGTTTCATTCATTAGGATCATATCCAAATCACACCAACTCGCCCTTTCATCTCTCATTTAGTCTGATGGACACCCGCTCAGGGAGCCAGAGAGGAGACACGTCCCTCTTTGTCTGTCCTTCTCACTCTCTCTGTTTGTTTGTGCGTGCATGACCATACGTGCCTGATCATGGACATCTGAAGGACACAAAGGGTAAAACTGCTTTTTCTCTTTGTTAATGTATCACAAATTTGTGATATTTATCTCAGTTTCTCATGCAGCTTAAGCCATCTAATGCTAAACTGAGCAGTCAGCTTGTTATTCCATTAGGCCCTTTTGGTCCCTTTCAGCGTCCTTGGTTGGTTTCTGTAAACCACTCAGCTCATGTCTGACATCTGTTTAGCAAGATACTTAATAAGCTGTAGAAGTAATTACAAGAAGGCAAAAAAAAAAACAAGGTTAGCTCTTCTCTACACATCCTTGGGGACAGCAGCAGTGGTGAAGCCTTCCAGGTAACTTTACCACATCATGTACACAGTGAGTGCTGTGCAATTATACCATTTCAAAATATGACAGAGCCATCCAAATTTTTTAAGGGAATTTTTCTATCACTTGTTTTAAGATTCTGTCTCTGCTACCAGGGAAAATCTGAACAGCACAGGAGTCAATTAATGAGGTATTTGTTTTTGAGTAATGGCGTTATTGAGTTTTAAACTTTACTTAGTGAAACATTTGTGGATATGTTTCAGGTGGCGGTGATCTTCAAAGACGTGGATGAAATTTATCACCAAGCTAGCGCTGATACTTTATGTGAAATGGTTCCAAAAACTGAAATATATCTTCCAAGTCCCAACTTGTCATTGCAACAATGAGAAAAAATGACAAAATGACATGCAATTTGTGAGGCTCAGAGAAAAAGAAAGCTCACTAATTACCTTTGGATCAACCCTGGGTAACTGTCAGCATGTTTACAGACTGCTAAGCTAGTGCCTTGTTCCCTGAACGTAAATAAGGGTGATATGTATCTACCCCTGGCTTTGAACACAAGCATTAATACTAAACCTGTTCTTTGTGATATGTAAAGGAGATGATTGGTCCTATCAAGTAGAAAGAAAACGTGAAGGAAGACTGGTACATGCTAACCTGTCCTATAATAGCTCAAAGCAGAAACAAGTGCAACCCCCATCAGTGTGTTCAAAACTTGATGTATCATGTCACTAGCATCAGGGACATCATAAAGCATAACAATAGCTTCAGGCTGATGTGACATCAGTATAATTCATAAAGCTCTACAGGCATATCAGTGTCACACATATGCCAATGCTGTTTAATTACTCCTCATAGATAATCCTCAGGTAATTACTTCTTTTTATTAATTTCCATTTTTCATGTCCCCATATCCAATCAGTTACTTTGTCTCAACGGCTGTGGGATTGTGGAGGAAGTAATGTACTTTTGGAGGAATCGTTTTACATTGGCATTTTCTTATTGCGTGGAGGGTGGCCATTAGACTGATGTAACTAATATGCTAATTTGGAATAACTTCAGGCAACAATATATGGCTCTAATTTATTCTAAATCCAGCAGCAATGTTAATTGTTGGCTCTGTGCCTCGAGCAATTATGCATCAACAATAGGCAGCCAAGTATTGGATCCAAATAATAAATCCCATAGAGTGTTAGCTTTTTCTTTCTTTACGTCCTGGTGCTTAAGTCTGTCTGAAAGGCGTTCATTCAGCTGTTTGTGAAGTGGACTACCAGACGTCCTACTCTTTAGTGTAAAAACTGCTCTTACTGAAGTTGTTTGAGCACTTTCAGAGGAGACAGTTAGAGGACAGGGGGAAATTGTGCAGATAAAACATCATGTAGTGGAGGAACACAAAGAAAACGAGAGAAAAGGTCGAGGGGAATATGGAGAGGGCAGCATCATTATGTTTCACTTCCTTGGACATCATTCTCCCTCTTCCAATTAAGCCCTCACAACACACATCTTTGGAGGCACTCAGCTAAGACTCTGAATGTCTCCCGCTGGTCCAGTTTCTCTGGATCAGCGGTGGATCAGTGTAACATGCGGCAATGCTCTGTCTGAGAGACTGGGACCTGCTTTGTAAAGTTGAGGAAGCTCCAGCTGTTCTGTTGCTCTAAGGAATTGCAGGCACATCCTTTACCAGAGCAAAATGAGCTCGCCTGGAGAGAAGAGGAGTTTCTGGATTTATTGCGGGCACTTTCAGTATGAGCCAAATGGTCCAGTGATGCTATCAGGCCTCATAGCAGAGAAGATGCAGCACTTTGTCTGTCACATTCTAAAAAATACAGTACTCAAGAATATATTCACAGACTAGGGTGTCAATTTAGTGTCTGATATTATGTTACATCAACCGTTTACATACATATACAAATACAGAATGTTTGTTTGTACAAAACCAGGCACCATAAAGTTTATGCTTCACTGACAAACAAAAGCCCACCATATTTCTTTCCCTGCATCAATTGTTTCCTAGTCTTGCATCATAATAACATCCCTCAAGGTGTCCGGGAAATCCAGCCATGACTCGGCTCTTTGTTGATGACTCATCCTAATCATCCTCACATCTACATGCTGTTCTCATAAATCAGTAGGTCTGCGTTTTAGTATAGCAATCCCAATCACAGGCTCCCAACAGGCGACTTGAAACTTTCTTTCATTGTCCTGAAACCTGAGAATTAAATCTAAAGCGGTTGGATTTGATCAGCCGAGATGCGGTTGATTGGAGTTTCCTCAATGCGCTGAGCTCCACTGGCTGAAAAATGAGAGCGTGTGCTGTCTGTGTGAGTGAGACAGAGAGATATGCTCACATCAAGCAGTTCTGGTATGTGTGTGTGTGTGTGTGTGTGTGTGTGTGTGTGTGTGTGTGTGTGTGCGTGTGTGTGCGTGTGTTAGGAGACAGTAAGATTGTTGCTAGGATGCACATCTCTCCCCAGAAGGAAATGAAATCTGGATGACAGCACAGCAACCATCAATTAATCCTTCATGGAGTCGGGACAGAGTCACACACACATTTTCACACCCTGATATATAGCAGTAGTCTAGCACTCTTTTACACTGAAGTGAGGCTTCTTTTTATACTCGACCTTTACTGAAACCTTCTGAGGGTGTGTGTGCAGTGGTCGTGTGTATGTTCATTCATTCACGGGAGCATTGTGTGGCTACAAAAGCTGCATATATCAAACGCCGGTCTGCCGGAGCAAACACCCACACAGTAACACAATTAGTGCTGAGTTTATGCAGTAAGTTATTGGCCTTATTGAACCACAAAGCAGAATGAATCTAAAAGCCAGATGGCTCTAGTGGCTTATGAATAATGATTTCTCAGCTAGGTAATTTGATTTGCCATCCCGTACTTTCTACCAGAGTCTACTTTTTCTTCACTGGTACATTGATTCCCGGGGTTGAGAGACAGCAATATTGTAGTACTCTGGGGTTTGTGTGAATGTCTTTTTATTCCTCATGATTGAAAGAGGTAGAACAAGAGAGAGAGTGTGACGTACACATACTGTATAACAGGACCCGTCAATATCACCGCACTACTAATTGTTCCTATAGCAAGTGACATGATAGCACAGTACTTAGTCTCCCTTACTCCTGCATCCTGTTTAATACCTTGCCTACAATTACCCTGCAGTCATTCCTCTTCATCAGTGCATCGACTTTTGATGTATTTTGCCCACATGACATACAATCAGGCAAACACCAAGACAGGGTAAGAAAGTAGACGGACACAAAAGTAGATTTAGCGCCGTGTATTGAACCACTGGTTGCAGCGTTTGGGGTTTTATGACAGCCAGGGAAGCCTTGTCAAAGAAATGGGATGCTGTAATTCTTCTGACAGGCACAGGCAGACACAAAGCACAAGGGTTTTGTATCTATACGCAATGGAGGAAAAGAAGCCTGCGTAGTGTATTTTTCTGATTCCACTGAGGTGTTGTGTATACATTGGCAGAGAGCATAAGATAAACAGTGAAAATAAGAAGAGCTTGTTCACCAGTGCATCCTCCCCAAGAGAATGGTTTCCTTTATACATGACAGAAATATCAAAGGCCTGTTTGATCTCACCGCCGGCTTCTCACCCTGCGAAACAAATCGACACAGTTCAGGGTTTTCTTCTTCTTCTTCTTCTTCTTCTTCTTCTTCTTCTTCTTCTTCTTCTTCTTCTACTGCATAGCTGCTTGTTTGAGTTTTGATGATGAAATGTTGCACCCGGTTCAATCCCTCATGCTCTGGATTTTCTGGGCTCCTCCTTTTGGTGCTCCTGCCTTTTACCAGGAGTCTCTCACAAGTCTTACTATCTTCTTCTTCACGCTTGAACATCTTACCTTGTGTAGATTCAAAGGTGTATTGAAGAGGTGGAGAGAGCACAGGGGGAAGTAATGATACTGCAAAATGTAGAGCAACTTCTAAATGCTTGCCATCCCACCCTGTCCAGTATTGCGGCCACACACTCCTGCTTTAACAGCCCCTTAACCGTTCCGTCTGGTCCAAGTTACCCTCTGCGCTCTTAATGTCCTCCAATTAGGCCCAGGCTCATTTTGGACCAAGCTCCTCTGATTATTTGTCATTCATCCCATCAGAGCCATGTTGCTGGACTCATAACTGCAGCTTAATTGGCTGGGAGACTGAACGCTGGGTCTATATGGGTGCTTAGGCGGGATATTGACTGATGATGATGGCTAACGTGGGACTGAGAGAGCCTATCTGTGGGGTAATGGAGACTGAATGGATGATGCCCTGCAGATGTCTTCAGTGTTTGCTGTTTAGCCCACTTAAGCCCTCATGTCTGGACCGGAGGAGCTTATTAGAGGTGGGCCAGGTATTAGGAGGTGTTCGTGATTAAACTTGAACATAGCAGCCTCAGTGCAGCGTTTTTAGGAATGATGTACAAAGATAGCATTAAAAATACCCTTTCTGTATTGTGGGGCACCACTTTAGCTTCATGGTTGAAGGTAGGATCTGCAGGAATTTTTGTTACTGTTTGTAAACACAACATCCAAACCCGGCTCCACCTCCATGGGTCAGTACCAGCTGCAGGGCACGCCCACTGCCTCCAACTGCAGCTACGTGAACGCGCTCACCAGCCCAGCGAGACCTGACTTCCTGCAGGCAAATGAGGTTTCCTGCAAATATTGTATCAGTCTTTCCCCAGGTTACTGCTGCTATCATAGTAGCTTGAGATAGCCTCTCTCACTCACTATCATCAACACGCAAAGTCACTTGCGCACTGAGCACGCTGTGGTTGGCTGGTCACCACACCTACTCTATGCACAAAAAGATTCGGAGACCTCCAAAACATCAACATACAGTCAGAGGGCGTTGTACCAGACAGACGCTGACACACGTGTGGAGGCCCATAGGTCATGATTGAACAAGATTATTCCCATGTAAGTTGACATATTGTTTATCATTTCTTCTTCCTTGTTCTACACTGAGAACCGTGCATGTTTGTTGCTGCCAAGTTGGGTTAGCAGGTCTGGCTACTTGCATCCTACACAGTACTTACAGATGAGTTTATAATTAGTACCAACAGGATAAATTCGGGAGTAATTAGTGATCAGGAGAAATTACAAATCAAGACCTCAATAGCAGAAAGTGGGAGGCTCCTGAAAAATCGGGAGTTCTAGCCGATATGCGAGTTGCAGACGTGATTTGATGATAAGAAGGTTTTCATCAATGAGCAGCTGAATAGAAGTACCTACTTAAGTGGCAGCTGAGGGTATGTTCAATTAATGATTTCAGGAATTTTTAGTGAGTTACAAAAGAACCTCAAAAATTGCCGGTTTTTATTTTTCCTACAGAAGTTATTTTTTTTTAAAAAGAATAAGCGTAAAATAATATGATAAATGTAACATAAGACAAATATGTATAGACCTTTAAACTCATTTTTACTTAAAGCAAGGAGATGTGTTTTTTCTCCATCTGACAGAAAATGACAGTCTTTAGGTCTTTTTAAACACAATTATCATTTTAGCAAATGTAGCAAGAGATTTTGTCTTTTCTGCTGCTTTCATAAGCAAATCCCAAGGGGATATCCTGATTGGCCAATAGCAGACCATTTTGTTGTCATAGGAGTGAAAATGTGTGATTAAATAAAGTGATGTACAAAGGTAGTTAAAGAAAAAAAAAGCACTTAGCCATCTTTGTATAAGGTTTCTAAATAAGCAGTTAGAGCCAGCAATTGCAACAGATGGACAACACCTTGGTAGATTAGACAGCGAAATGCAAACAGATAAAGAGTCAGCCTGATGATTACACTATTTGGATCAAGCTGCAAATGACTGGATTGGCTCAGCAGACAAGTAAGGAGCAGAGGTAGAGCTGGTATGGTGAGGAAATAAAGGGAAAAAAGAGAGGGGCCCCGGCTGCTTCAAGAAAGTGGAAAAAAAGCAGCCAATATGTTCCTGAGTGCCTGTTGGAATACGACAGGATGAGAGTGTGAGAAAAAGAAGAAAGCCATGCTGGAGAACAAGGGGTTGTAACTGCTACAGCTTGTAAGAAGTCCGACTGATTCTGTTAATTTCACACCTCGCTTCCATGTCCACTCTACTCCGCGGTTGCTTCATCTCATGAGTCCTATTTTATTAAGGAGCAGGAACATATTCTGGGTTCACTCTTTCATGTACTGTAACCATAACAACTAGGTGGGAGACACTGGTGCACTGCTGGTGCTGTATTTGACTAGAGGCCATTGTTTTGCCCTTTTTGTATCCTGTATCCAGAAAGTTCAGCTCTTCTGCATCAAACCCCGAGGATCCAAGAAGGCTTCCCTTTGATACACAAAGTGGGATAGAAGTATGATACGTGATATTCTACCCAGCATGGATGTGTAGGTGAAACATGAGGAAATCCTCCCAAACTGGCCAATCATCAGAGGTTAACAGTGCAGCAATAACAAAGGAGATCAATCTTTGGGCAGGATTTGCAATCCCCCATGAACCTTTTTCATGACTGTATCTAGAAAGCAAGAGCTAACAGAGCTTGTCAACCTTACTTTTGATAGTTGTTTTTTACCTAAAATCTGTTCTAATAGTTGTTGTCGTGTTTTGTTATTTGTATACCATATCTGCACTAAACATCATTAGCAGCTCAGTGTAATGAAACAGCAACACAGTCAAGTTTTGTATGAGACAGATTTCATGTACTTGTGCCAACAGTGGTAATCAAAAGCAACCAGTATGTATGGATTTCATATAAATCAAGTAAAGATCAACATAGTCTTTGTTGGGTCCATTTTCTCCATCAAAACTTTTTTTTTTTTTTTATTGGAAAAAAAAACCTTTCAAGTTCTCCAGAGTTACTTCAGACACCTATTTTCTCATGTATTTTGTGTGACCAGATGAAAAATCATTTATCCTGATTACAGATGTAGCAAGTGATTAGGGCTCTGAGTTTGTGGATCAGGCAGTAGTGGTGGTGGTTGTGTGTGTGTGTGTGTGTGTGTGTGTGTGTGTGTGTGTGTGTGTGTGTGTGTGTGTGTGTGTGTGTGTGTGTGTGTGTGTGTGTTTGGGAGGGGGTAGTGTGTAGTCACAAGGAGGCTTTTATTTTTGTTGTATTCATCCACTGCCATTATGGCCAAAAGAGGCACTGAAAGGTGTTTCAGAAAGAAGTAAATGAAAAAAGATAAGAAGCATATAGGCGGCAAAAGTAAAAAGCAACACACATCGAGCAAAGAAAAGCTGTCTGAGTAATACCAAAACCGCTCTTTTGGAGCTAAAACATAAAAAGGTCAGCTTGTCTGTTTGAGTGAAGTATTCCTCGAGGCTCTGCAGCTTGATCTTTACTCCACCTTGTATTCTGCTCATGTCNGAACAAGGGGTTGTAACTGCTACAGCTTGTAAGAAGTCCGACTGATTCTGTTAATTTCACACCTCGCTTCCATGTCCACTCTACTCCGCGGTTGCTTCATCTCATGAGTCCTATTTTATTAAGGAGCAGGAACATATTCTGGGTTCACTCTTTCATGTACTGTAACCATAACAACTAGGTGGGAGACACTGGTGCACTGCTGGTGCTGTATTTGACTAGAGGCCATTGTTTTGCCCTTTTTGTATCCTGTATCCAGAAAGTTCAGCTCTTCTGCATCAAACCCCGAGGATCCAGGAAGGCTTCCCTTTGATACACAAAGTGGGATAGAAGTATGATACGTGATATTCTACCCAGCATGGATGTGTAGGTGAAACATGAGGAAATCCTCCCAAACTGGCCAATCATCAGAGGTTAACAGTGCAGCAATAACAAAGGAGATCAATCTTTGGGCAGGATTTGCAATCCCCCATGAACCTTTTTCATGACTGTATCTAGAAAGCAAGATCTAACAGAGCTTGGCAACCTTACTTTTAATAGTTGTTTTTTACCTAAAATCTGTTCTAATAGTTGTTGTCGTGTTTTGTTATTTGTATACCATATCTGCACTAAACATCATTAGCAGCTCAGTGTAATGAAACAGCAACGCAGTCAAGTTTTGTATGAGACAGATTTCATGTACTTGTGCCAACAGTGGTAATCAAAAGCAACCAGTATGTATGGATTTCATATAAATCAAGTAAAGATCAACAGAGTCTTTGTTGGGTCCATTTTCTCCATCAAAACTTTTTTTTTTTTTTTAATTGGAAAAAAAAACCTTTCAAGTTCTCCAGAGTTACTTCAGAAACCTATTTTCTCATGTATTTTGTGTGACCAGATGAAAAATCATTTATCCTGATTACAGATGTAGCAAGTGATTAGGGCTCTGAGTTTGTGGATCAGGCAGTGGTGGTGGTGGTTGTGTGTGTGTGTGTGTGTGTGTGTGTGTGTGTGTGTGTGTGTGTGTTTGTGTGTGTGTGTGTTTGTGTGTGTTTGGGAGGGTGTAGTGTGTAGTCACAAGGAGGCTTTTATTTTTGTTGTATTCATCCACTGCCATTATGGCCAAAAGAGGCACTGAAAGGTGTTTCAGAAAGAAGTAAATGAAAAAAGATAAGAAGCATATAGGCGGCAAAAGTAAAAAGCAACACACATCGAGCAAAGAAAAGCTGTCTGAGTAATACCAAAACCGCTCTTTTGGAGCTAAAACATAAAAAGGTCAGCTTGTCTGTTTGAGTGAAGTATTCCTCGAGGCTCTGCAGCTTGATCTTTACTCCACCTTGTATTCTGCTCATGTCTTTAACCACCTGCCTTTTCCTTACTCCATACCTTCCAGGCAGCAAGGTGCAGTTTATTTAGGATGGTAGACACCTGTACTCGCCTCTGAATAACCTTAAAGTAGGCAGTAAAAAACACCAGAAGGAGGATTTTACAGTATGAAAGGGACATAGACAAAGAAAGGTGGTTTAACCCACATTATATACATAAACCACAACATGTTTTCTCCCTCTTCGGTCTTTAAACTTTCCCCTCTACCTCCTCAGGGGGAGTAACCTCTAGTAGACAGGCAGCAGCGTGGATGCAACATATCTTTTTTATTTCTTACTCTATTCCCCTTGCTCTCACCCTCTTTCTCTCTGTGCCTCTCTGTTGGCTGGTGATGTCATTGATGCAGAGATAAATATGTTGCTTTAAAGACCAGCTCGCTGCTGAGGGACAGTCCGCAGTGCAGAGAGGTGGAGGAGGGAGAAATCGAGAGTCTTAGCAGAATAAAACAGTGCGATACAAACAGAGTGACTTAGTTTAAAACAAGTTCTGCTCTAATGACGCACACACACTCTGATGCATGACAGACAAGTAGAGAGAGTGAGTGGCAGAGGAGGAAAAAGGCGGAAATCGTCAGTTCATGTTTTAAATATGTCTTGCTGCTCGGTCACAAATCAATGAACTAAGCCTTTGTGAAATCAAAAGCCAGGATCTTGTGGTAGAGATTTAAATAATGATGTACGTACAGAATTTCCACACACATACTTTCACACTGGAAGACACACAGCCATGCCCCTCCACATGCACACACACATACAAAACTTCAGCAAGCACACAGAAAAAGCAGGCAGTGTTTGGTTCGTGCAGATGTCTTGCAGTAGAGGTGATTTATGGCTCACTGGCTCATTCCTCGATGAATTCTCCCATGAATCATTGCACCTGCAGTGGCGATGGCAGACAGGGCTGTGTCACTAGCTTCTCTGTTGTTTGGCCCTGTATGACTTTGTTTTGTAGGATTCTGTTTTGTTTTGTTTTTTTACTTTGTTTGTGTCTGGTCTTCAAAGTAAATACTATATATTGAGTTGAGGTTTGTTTTTCTTTTCACCATCTTCACATCAGTTCTGGCTGACCTGCAGCAGGCTGGAGGATGATGTGGATGCGGGGTTGAAAAAACAGGGAGACAGGCATCTAGATGTTTACTTCTGGAGCTGAACTTAAAAACACACTGGATTACGAAGGACGCAGCTGCAGGATCTGACAATCCAGTGTGTTGTCCCAAAACTACATTTTTTCACAAAGCCAGCAGAGGGAGACTTCTTTCATCAAAGACAACTCTGGATATCACCCCTTTTTTTCTCCATAGATTTGGGTCATTTTCACTTTTTTCAAGACTTCTTTGAAGCAGCTTGATGAATACATTGAAAAAATAAGCCTGTTAATGTTAGCATGGATAATGAAGTGGGTTGTTCTTGGCAACAAAGTGGCAATGCTGGATTTTTCACTGAGGTTTACCCCTGTTTTTCATCAGTCTATATGTATGTAGTGGTGTAAAATCACAGCTTATATCTACCTGGTCCATGTTCAGTGAGTATCCAATCACGACTGCCAGGTTTCTCTTCAGGTCAGTGTGTCCACTTCAGATGGCTCCATTCTTTTGCGTTCAGGCTCCATTTCAGATCCAGATAGTTGTAACTTTCAGGAGCTGATGTGCACGGCTTCTAATTTTTCCTGATGCAGGGGTGGATCAGTGGTAGTTGTCATCGCTCGACCTGAAGATTGGGGTTTGATTCCAGCTCTTGCATTCATACACTGAAATGTCCTTGAGAAGGCTACTGAATCCCAAATTGCTCAGTAGTGTTCTTAACCAGTCATGAGTGGGTTACAAGTTATCTCTCATTCAAGGCCTGAATAAATAGTAAGTCTCAGATCAACATGGGTGAAAAAAAATGAGTGGTTCACTTTGACGACCCAAACAAAAGGGGAAAGAAGAAAAAGAAGATTGTGTGGGAGAGGAAGTCAGGCACTAAAACAGCTTTAAAACATACAGTTGATAATGAAACACTCCATCTTGACACCAGGTCATGTCTTACTTGTTGAAAAAACAAGCTGTTGTAAATAAAGACAACCTGAATAAGGCGAGGCTCATCACTGGGGCCACAAAAATCCTTGATCATGTGACTCCAGCTGTCTTGTGCTCAGTGTTAACAGAGGAGGCCGAATGGACATGGATCTGGTGAAGATTTGTGTTTAACAGCACCTTCTTTCCCCTTCTGTCTCCCCTTCTTCTTCTTTCTGGCAACTTCTCTCTGACAGTTTCATATTTGACAAGGTTCAAGATGTAACCTTAAAGTGAAAATTCTACTTTCTGGATTTACATGGCTGTTGGAGCTTGTGTGACCTCATTTCATAAATAGTCCATGTCCATAGCTGTCTGGAAGGGATTTTCAGTAATACCATCTAACATATGCAGAGAAATGCATTTGTAACAGATGCAAATCTGTATTAATGCATATGGATTTTATATTGCTGGTTAAAATTTAAAGTTAACATTTTAAGTTCACACTAGAGTTTAAGCTCTAACAGCATTTTTTTCATCACATACACAGAACACACTTTTCTGGCCGCCCACGGATCATAAAGCTAATTCTGTACAACACCAAGAGTGTGAACTACATCCATGCTCTTGTTTCACAGCTAAGCCCTCTCTGCCCCTACTTACTGTGTCGTCAGCTGCTGTGTCCCCATCCTCAGTGTGTGTAAGTGCTGAGTCGCGTTAGTTTAAAACCCAGTTAGACCACAGGCCTGCACACATATTTGTTCAGAAAAACGCAGACGCAGCTCAACTTGGACTCCGCTGTCAGAGTTGCTAGCGAGTGGGAGGCTGAGGAATTTGCTCAAGGATTTTCTGCCTCTGTATCTTTAATCAGGATGCTAATTAAAGTTTACTGGCTAATTGTGGCTGAGATAGTGTTTCTGTTCGCTGCCTACTTCTCTGTGCGAGTGCCTGGCTAATTACAGAGCTAATGGTCTATTGGTCTGCTCTGCTGTGGACACAGTTCTAATGCATGAACAGTAAAGTGATGGATTACAGTCTGTGTTCATCAGTCCAGGTCCCGTCGGAGCTTCCCAAGAGCTTCAAGCTTCAGTGAAGGAACTGGGGCACTGAAATTCATCTTGTCAGTCGGCCTCAGCGGTCAATAGTTGTCATTTCATGCCAGCTCATAAGACATCTTATCAACCTGTGGTCCTTCACACACACACACGGATAATCCGGAGACACATGTGCATACACGTGACTTGGACTCCTTTCATGCTTAGGCAATCCTCTCCAGTCAAGTTTGAACATTGACAGCTGGTACTGACAGTCTGATATCCTGAGGCCGCTACTTGGTGTGTGTAAAATTTGAGCATTCATTAGCCATAGCAATGATTAACGGGGTTAATTGGGCACAGTGAGGCTCTGAGTATGTTGCTGAATGACAGGGAGACGCTGCAAAGCTGTCACAGCACTGTCAAAGCGTCGCACTACGTCGCGCCCTACCTAGACATCGTGCCTGACTTCTGTCCTTGCAAATCCCAGAAGATCAAGCCAGCTCTCTGAAGTTTCTATGAGTCTTTGGTTTGGCAATTGTCTTTGTACAGTTTCAGACCTTGAATGGTGGAGTTTCTTGGGTCTTGCGGTAAGGAAACCTGCTAAAAACGAATGACAAGATCCTAAAGCTGACACACAAGTGATTCAATCAGAGATACAACTCCTATGGGGTTCCCAACTTTGTAATGCCAAGATTTGAAACACAGAAACTTGGTAAATGTCAATACATGATAATGTAGGTAACTCTCTAGTCTTCTGTCTTGTGGTGTTGATGTGGTGAGAATTTAAGAGTCTAAGTGGAAGAAATAGGACAGTCTTGTTGTGAACACATGGAAAATGCAGCATGGAAAAGTTTCGTACCTGATTTTGTCAGGTAACTTACTCAAATGTTTGTTTTTTTAGCTCTTGCTTTTGTAATTTTGTCAAAACCTAATTTGTTGCACTTTTAAATGGTACCTATATTGACCAGAAACCATCATTTATCCAGGAGCTCTACTATTTGTTCAACACTCATGCAGTTTTTGCATTTGAGGAACTGATCCAGACTTCTCGGACGTGATAATCACTGGAAAAGACTTCGGTCATTGAGTTTGTTATGCACTAAAGCACAGGGACAGCTCTCTCAGAAGACAGGCCTATTGTAAACACTGCTTTCATTGAATCTGTCTATGTATATGGATGAATTTGTGCGTGCTTGTGTGTGTGTGTGTGTGTGTGTGTGTGTGTGTGTGTGTGTGTGTGTGTGTGTGTGTGCCAGCATGCTTGTGCCCTCTGCCTTTGTAACAGGCTCTCTGTGATGTCTTGACTGTTTGTCAAATGAACCAAAGCTCTCTGTAGGCAACAAACGATAAACACAAGGGTAAAAAGGAAGAAAGAGCAAAGAGAGAGAGAGAGGGAGAGAGAGACATACTTGAACCAGGGATTCCTCTGTCTTCACTGTGCACTTTGAAGCACGGGAGAAGCCTGATGATCGGATCAAGGATGCTGTAAGAAATGGGATAAAGGAGGGAGGAGGATGGGGAGATTTTCCTTCCTCTCTGGGAATATGGGGATCATGAGAGATTCCTTTGCTCGTGCATGCTGATGGCGTCACTAAGCTTGTCATCATGATACCTCTGCATGTCTAAGAGCTTAAGAGTGTGTGTTCACAGCTGATACAAGCAGCACATACTGTCATAGACGTTCTGATGCTGTGGAATGTAAGACAAACCCACACGGGGGCTGAGCAGTGCGTATTTGAAATGATAAATCATGTTTAAGTTCTTATCCAGCATATCAGATCCTTGATTGAATTAAATCAGCATGTTTTGGCCTTAAGAGAATTTCTCCAGATGCATAATGCATGAGACTATAATCGACACTGTTGATATCACTGCTGCTATTCAGGATGAGGATTATTAGCCCAGATTAAAGGCAACTGTTTGCAAAATAATGACAAAATACACCACCCACAGTGTGAGCACACTTCACCACCAGAGAGAAAAACAGTAAAAGTTGTGTTTGAACATCTCTTTGGAAATCTTTTGATATAAGGGTGAGATTTTCTTGCAACTTTAGTGCATTTGCCCTATTCATGTGGACTCTTGCCTTCTTGTATATGTGTTTCAACTTAAGCATCCACTCTTGTGCCCTTACTGCAGTGCCCTGCCTCGCCCCTCTGTCTGATGTATCGATCAGGACAGCCTCAAGCTCTCTGCATTGTAGTTCCCCAGAGCCCAAATGTTCTATACAGCTCTCAAAGATGATTGTTGCATCCTTGAGAGTTGAACAAAAAGCTCTGTGTACACTGGCTGCTGATGAGATGCACAGCCTTCCTTGTGCATGAATCATTCTTGATTCAAACTTTATCCGTGTTTCTTTTTTCTCCCTTTTGGCTTGGCTTTTATCTCTCACCCAGGTGTCTGTCTTTAATTCTCTGCTTAGACTACAAGAGCAGGAGTCAGTTTATCTCCCTCTGCCTCTCCCGTTCTCTGTCTGATCCCCCGCAGTGTGTGTGTGTGTGTATCTACCTCCTGTCTCTCTGTGTGTGCCTTGAACTGTGCTTTGGAGTAATTACCTGGAGAGGCAGAGAAATGAGAGGGAACACCTGACCTTTAAGTCTTTATCAGCCTGCAGGCCCTGGAGGCGATGACACAAACACACACAAAAATACATATTCACATCAGCACATGATACACAAATACAATCAGTATTGGTGGAGCATGTAATTTACATACACACACACACACACACACACACACACATTCTCACACGAGTGGTACTAAAAACAAGAAGACTAGGCTTCCACACAATCATTTCCCCATGGAAACAAATGGCATTATGTGTAGTGGTGACAGGCCATCTCTGTGACGGATTTGGTCACATCAGCCAGGCGCATATGGCAGCCCTTAATTACACTTGCCCACAGTCGCACATAATTGATTATGTAATCAATTAATTAATGTGAGGCCCCACTTGTTAGTGGCCCATAATGCCCATTTGCTTTTACAGATCGTTAAAATGATGAAGGGGCAAAAAGCAAGGTTATAAAAGGAAATAGTCGCCGCTAAGTAATGGTCACAATAAGAAAAATGGGAGAAAAGAGGGAGGGTGTGGGTACAGTATGAGAGTGTTACTGTTCTTTTTATTACTCTAACAGGCACAAATGCACAAAGACTGCAGATACACACAAGAACAATTACATTCACTCCCTCTTCATGACCTATTTCTCCTATCGTCCCACTTGTTTCTCCTCCTCCTTCTTTCATGTACTTTTGCATTTTCTTCCTCTCAGAAAAACAAGCTTCACATTTTTGTCAGTTTCCAGCCACTTCTGATTTTTACTCTAGCCATCAGTGTATGCACCCACACTCTAGCCAGAAGAGGCAGGTGTGTGTGTGTATGTTGAAAAATGGAAATTAATGAGAAACAAAAAATATTGTTGATTCAAATCAGCTTTTTCCTATAGAAATAGGCTTGGGTGAGATTAAAGGAAGGATCTTAGAAAATCACTGTTTTTCTTTAATCCTACATTTTTCACCAAACCATCCAATGTGTCATTCATTCCTTTTGGCTGTGTTGAAGAAAGAATTGTCCACATATACCTGTCTATCTTGTTCTCATGTTACTTAGCATTGGCTGAGGGGAGCTGCAGACTGAGGCAGTGATTTAACACATGACTTCTGTCTCACTTCATCATTGTCATCTCTCACTTTGCACCGCCCCACGTGTCCACCATCTCAACTTCTATTTCTTCATCACCCGCTGAAGACCCCTGACATGTAGAGATGGTTTTACAATATGTTTCGGTTCAGCTATCAAACTCTTCAGGCTCCAATATAAAATCATGGTTTGATATTACATGACATGATGTGCTGAATTCTTCCACACTTTCCACACTAAAAATCGATACTTAATCAAATCATTGAATCAACTTTTTTTCTTTATCAGGTTTTTATTCGTTACCCCACATATATTGACTAGAAAACGACAATTGAGAGGACTGTCCAGATTTTGAGTTCTTTAAATGGAAACAGATGTAGGCCAGTTTACCAGGGGGACTCTTCTCCTATGGAGCCATGCATTATGTATTTTGTCATCTTCTTGCGGTATTACCATGCAAGGTTTTCCCTGACAAAAGCATATTTGAATGGCAACATATGTTGCCCCAAAAACTATATATAGGTCAAAGACAAGTAAGGATTTCAAAATTGGAAAAAAATCAAAATGGTTAAAAGTGCCTGTTTCGCAACTTTCTATCTTTATTAAAGTGTTTCATATACAACCCAACAACAGGGATTTGTTTTAAAAATTTATGTAACATGTTCAGTGAATCACATGATTTCTTGCATGAAAAAATGTCCTTCCTGGATAAATGAAAAAGCTTTGAAAATTGATTTCATGGTGATAATTATTGGTGTTTAAAAGTTAATAAATAATAATAGCTCACAGCTTGGTCTTGATCCACTATTCAAAATTGGATCATCAGCATCAAAATAGGTTATTTTTGCATACTATCTCTCGGTTTACCAGTCAGGTTGGACATGAACAGATTGATATGAACCAGTCTCGAGACCACAATTTGAAGGTCTTGGTCCTGTCTCAGACTCACAAACATTTTTGCTCAGTCTTAGACCTACCAGACTCAAGAGTTTTCAGGTCAAGACCAACACTGATCTGCTATTCTTTGACTTCATTAATGTAACTATAATCTAATAATTTATTTTTGATTGAAATGTTAATTCATAAATGTTGTGATTTGACTTGAATAGTTTGGTCTTGAGTTCAGCACTAGCAGTACATAACAAAAAAATACATTACTTTGCCACTTTGTATCCTGCTAAAAGTTGTCTTGGAAAAAGAAAAGTAGTTTTGAAAGGAAGATCTGCTCTCCATTAATTTGCTTCAAAACAAGCACACTTGGTGGTAGGAGTCATACACTGGTAGTAAACAATGCTATCAGGGAACCACCAGCTCTAACTTATCACATTCATACATATTCACACATCCCTGGTTGCCAGAACAGCAATTTGCTCTAGGACACTTTTCCATGCAGACCATGGGAGCTTGGATTGAAGAGTCAACAATTTGATAGACAAGTGACTCTTCTACTGAATTAAAGCCACTCTTTGCATTTATACAAAACCCAGACTTTTTGACACAACATAAATCTTTTTTTAGGAGAAACGTAGAGAAACTGAGGTGGACTATTTTATTGAAAAAAAAAAAAAAAACTTTAACAATCAACACTACATGCACTTTGGTGTTTTTGACTCAGCTCAATGATGAATACATTCTACATGCATTTATGCACTTATTTTTTAACACTGAAGTTAAGTGAACTGAACAGATGGCTGTGTGCTTGTGTATTAATCTATATTATCTGCACATCACTGAGAAGTGAGGACAAAAATTGTTTTTTTTAAGTGAAAAAAGTTATGCTATTCAAGTAATAGTGTTAAGCAAAGTAATAACTCTTCAAAGCGGAGCACTGCATTACTATTCTAAAGACACTGTACCATTATCCAGTTTGTTCTAATGTCCTTCTCTTACACATTTCATGGTCTTTGCTGCTGCAATGACCCACTTTCTCCGGGGGGATCATTAAACTTTCATCTTATCTTAACTTCTCTCAGAGCAAAAACCTCCAGGCTCTCCTGAGCTCACACTAAAGCACCGCAGCACACTGCAGCTGCATTCAGACACAATGGCTGCAGAAAAACACCTCCATAGTGTGCTGCATTAACATGGCTGTCAGTGGAGACAGATGACGGTAAAGAGAGGAAAAGAAAAGCGGAGAGAGGAAGAGAAGGAGGAGAAATTATAACTATACCGGGCTGAATGACTAATGACCTCTCAGCTCACTGGCACTAAGTCATAGATGGAGGAAGTTTGTGTCATTGGGTACGTGGAGGGTTATTTGCAAATTTGAGTGCTTGGGACCATGATAAACATACATGTTGAATGAGCTTCTTGCCTTGCCTGCCTTCTGCGTGGCTGCTGTCACTTTGATTCATGGTGGCCCGTCCTGCTTACATACAGTCGATTTGTAATAACATTATCTGCAGGCTAAAGAAATATGTCATCCTCCATTTGTGTAAGTATATAAACCAGTTCAGTGTGTGCACACTTTGTTTTGCACACCTGAAAGACAAAGTTAATTGCCACACAGCGACCCCAGGGCTTCTTGGGAAGCTACATCAAGACGACAAACTGAGCAGAGACAAAAAAAAGAGACAGTTATAAAAGGATTCCAGCAGGAAAAGAGCATCACACAACTTATTTTGAAAGAGAAAGAATTCAACTGAGAATCATCATTGCTTTTGAAAATGTTTTGCTTATTAACATAAAGTGCCTGAGGAAAAAAAAAAGGGAAAAACGAAAGAAATGGCTAATGTAAAATGAAAAACAATAAAGACGTTAAAGCGGACACAAAACAAATATTACCCATAGAGATCAATGATCCCATAAAAGTCACCTCCAGCAGATGCTTCTCGTTAAGCCAGGCTGCACACAACATATATTGATTGACATTTTAGCTCTAATTTAGCATTTAGCACATTACCAGAAAAAAATACATGTAATAACATGTAGTGCTTTTATGGTTAAAATCACTGCTATTGCCCTCAGTCATTTGCACCCACATGGAACATCAAGAAATGAATTCCTCCTCTGGTGCTAAGAACAAAATAAAACTAAAAGAAAGTAGTCCCATACTCAGATTAGAGTATTATGTGTGTGTATGTGTGTGTGTGTGTGTGTGTGTGTGTGTGTGTGTGTGTGTGTGTGTGTGTGTGTGTGTGGGTGTGGGTGTGTGTGTTGGACTTCAAAGGAAGAGAATTTCATGCACTGATGTTCATGATAGGAGAAATGTGGGTAGTGGTCTGTGTAAGAATAATGGAGTGATGGACGAAATGTGTAAGGAGGAAGGGAGGACATGGCTGATTGGATATGTTTTTGTAATTTATGCCAAGACTTGTCACTACCCCTCCACAACTAATTCTTCCTGCTTCTTGTAGAGTGATCTCTCATTTCAGAGCCCAGTAGACAGTTTTATCAGTTGCTTATTTAGAGACCCTGTGAGGGAGAACAGATGGATGTCTCTTAACGACTTTTATCAACAAGCCTAAAAACTTTGGTGCTGTAGTTTCTGATGCCTGTACTCACTTTGAGGTGGGAAGGTGTTGAATAAAACGATTTAGAGCACTACAAAAACAACAAAAACTTTACACAGCAGATACTTCTTTTTTTTTCAGAAAAAGAAAATTAGCTACCCGTACATGCAACAAAGCAGAGCAGAATAATCAAGTGTGAGTTTGACGCAAGAGGCACTGTCCATGAGGAGTGCCAAAAAAACGTACTCATCCATCTATTCATTTATGGATACTAATATGGGTGGATACATATCCATGGGGGGGTCAAAGGCAAGAGCAGACATAGACAAACCATTCCCACAGACAAACATGCAAAATACACCAGGAAAGACTGAGGACTCACACCAGTAGCTTTAGTGCTGTGAGGCCAAAGTTCTAAAAAAAAGCAGAGAAAGGGGGTCTTTAGATAATTTTCTGCTTCTTTTCCAAACTCTTTCCAATGCCAAAAAATGCTTGAAAAAGCTGCAAAAGTACACTTGTTTCATTGTCTTGCAATGTCCTCATGGTTTGGCTTTTTACACCTAACTTTTTCTTAGTCCCTCTGTTAATTTGACAAGATAAACACAACAAACTCTCATCAGTTGTGACACTTAAAACAGCTTAAATTTGCCTTTCTATCTGAGAAGTGTACAAATGGTTTCAACTAATTATCCAAACAGTGTCCAATTGGATCCCAATCATTGCATTTTTACCTTAAACTCATATTTTTCATATTAAATAGTTGCTGTGTTTTACTGTGATTTGCCTTTTTTGTATCAGTGGTATGTCCATCATTTAATGAAGAAATCTAGTTTTTTTTTTCTCTATCCAAGGCCTAGTAATATACTCAACAGACAAAAGTGACCCTCAAGTATATTTTAGAGACCAGCATTTTCATTCTCCTTGTATATACTGCAGATTTTACTGATTTACCTCTAAGCATCTGCATTTTTTCAAGTGTTTGCTCGTGTTATTTTTTTTTGCTTAAGTGTGCACTTCAATTAGGTGATATTGTGTGTATTCATGTGTGTTGTCTGCACCGGTGAGATTTGTTATCCTCATAAAATCAAGGTACTTCCAAAATGTTCGCCTGGAGAAGAGACACTTGGAGTTACAGAGGTCTCATTGTTAAGCTTGGTATTTGCTTCCTTTCAATTAAAAACTAATTAACAACTAATTATAATGACAATAACTCTGGGAGCGGGAGTTGATTTTGTTTTTGTTAAACCTCCAGATGATATTTACAGGGGTTAATAATGATGCTACAAAAACCTGTTGTCATTGGAAAGTGTGTTGCAGTCACACGTTGTAAGTCTGATTAATAACTACACACTACTTTGGTTTACACACACCTCTTACTTTACACATCAGCTCTTTTGTACCTGCTTCACTGACCCCTGCACATACGGTAAGGCTGCGCTGACAGCATGGACTGACCCCTCTCTGTCCACCCTTGACCAAATGACAGTGGCAACGCATTCATCCATGAGCGGGTGTCTCTCTTTCAGAGTTTGCTTCTATAAATCACTCAACAGCAGGACACCACCTCGACCCCCCTGACAGAAACACGTCTGACAATCAATTCATCATGATAGAGTCTGTAACAGTGGGTGGAGGGATGCATCACACATTTGTGCTTTTTGACAGATTTTTGAGTGAATTTTGCCCAACTCATAACCCAGACTCTGTCGCAGAAAGACAGAATTTAGCTCTTCCTCTTGTGTTTCTTTGATGTAAACCTCAAGCTGCTTAAGGTATCGTAAACACACTTCATATCTCAGGCATACTGTCTGCATTTCATTGTTAACATGTCTGTAAGAGTTAACAAGAGAAAGTAAAGAGAACATACACAGAAGAAATAGTCCCACTAGAGACCTTTGCCTTGGGTCAAAGTTCAGTTGCGCATGCTGAGGCAGCTCTGAGATTAAGGGAGAACATAAGCAGACACGTTGGTTGTTAGTGGTTTCATGTCTAACATGTATGAGAAAACACACACACACACACACACACACACACACACAGTTTGACATAACGCTTTCCAGTTAACAAGCAGAGCCACTTGGGGCTATGAATGGCCATGGGAGTCCAGTTGAAAGCTGGAGGGGAAGGTTTGTATGTAAATGGGCTTATTTGCAGTGAGGAGCAGGGTAAGAGGGGCCTCATGCTATTTTACATTTGCACTAGCACTGACCATGAGTCAAGGTGTCAATGCCTTATCATTCTTTAAACATCTACAGGGAAGCCGTTAGAAGACTTAAAGAGAGAATGGATTATGTATGCATGGTTTGATGTCTATTTCCAGTGGAAATATCCAGTCTCTGACGATACAATCATTTGTCAATATATTTGGTTTTTATTTTACTGTGTTTGTTACTTGTTTTTACTGTCCATCCCCATCTATATAGGTCCCTATATTTATGTCTCCTCCCTATGTGCCCAAATGCATTAAAGTGTGTCTGTGTCTTAGATTATCATCGACAAAGCGCTCAATTTAATGAGCGAGATGGGAAGAAAAAAATATAGTGCCTTGGAAAATGATTTCATCTTATACTTTTATTGCCTCTCATTTCCCTTCATTTATTGTGTGGGAGCGAGTGTATGGAAGCTCAGAGAGAGAGCAAATTTGAATCATTACACCCCTGTGTCAACATTAGTTTGTCTTCCTTTATGCCTCTGCTTGTCTTTATTCATTCCTCCCAGAACAGCTGCGCTCTGTGGGCTCTGTTTTTAACTGTAAGATAACTGCAGTGAAACAGCAATGCCCGTCGTGGAAAATATGTGTCCCGATTAGTGGAAAAGAGTGAGATTTTAACAAAGCACCCCTAACTGTGTCGCATATATGAACCTGCAGAGGAGGTGGTGTTTAGAGCATGTTTTTTCTTCTTTGTCTGCCCACAATAAAGCAGTAACCTGCTGTCCTCCTCACACACCGTTAATTGGTTTGACATTTCCTGCCCCTGACCTAAAGAGAAACCGTCATTAAAGAGCTAGCCAATAAGAGTGGTGTGTGTGGTTGTACGTGTGTTTGAACGCCAGACATGGAGCTCACCATGCTACAGATTGTTCGAGTTTCTTTTTCCTCAACACACTTTCAGCAAATAGTGTGATGAGGCTCAAGGTGCTTCCTTGCCTAGCCCACAGACCTTTGCCTTGCTGATGCCTTTTTTATAGGTGTTGTCGGCGGGATCAGCTGTAAGCACTAAGATTGGCATAAAAGTGCTCAAAAAAAAAAGTTTATACTAAGTTAGCCAGTGAAAAACACTGAGAAGAAATGACTTCTTACTTGAAGTCATAGATGTACATGCCTGCACTAGATTTCACAAGGAAATTTATGCAAGACTTGCCTCATATTCAAACACACAAAGAACTGGTGTAGGTCGTAATCTTGCAGTTTACTGTGTGACAGCTGCTCAATCTTGGTCATCTAGTTTTGCAAGCAGCTGTATCAGTCCGATATCAGTAAATTTCTTTTGTCTTTTTACTCACAGCTGTGCAGCTGAGGTACCATGCAGTGTCTTTTTGTTGTGTCTATCCTGAAGATCACCTAAAACTTTTGGATTCACAGCAAATATCCCATAATGATCCATTTTTATGATTGAATAAAGTAGCTGGGATTTCAACTACTGCTAGAAAATTAACAGAAATCCAGCTAATGCATTCACTTTTTTATCTTTATTGTCAGACCATGACCAAAATAGTTAATGCACTTTATTGGGTTATTATCAACATCCTTCGAAGTGTTGACTTAATTGTCAGTAGTTTGATGTCAAAAACAAGTTACAAGAGAGTCTACATTAGCATGAATGAAGTAATGTTTACCAGTAGTATGTCAAATTATCTTAGAGAGAGGGTTTTTTTCACTTTGTAATATCAGGGATTACTAAAAGGGAGAAAAGTGAGGACACATGACTAGAACTGCACAAATTAAATCAAGAAAAAGTAAAAGAATGATGAACTAATGGAGACAATGACAGATTGTTAATTAGGGAAATTCAGCCGCAATGTGATTTATTATTATCAATGAATGGACCATCTATCACTTGTAATGTCTCACCAGTTCTCAAAGAAAGATGCTTCATATCAGGCAGAGAGAATCTTGTTCAATGTAAGGAACCAGCTTGCCATCCACAGCTGCTGTTCTGCATACACGTCATCACAGAGTGACGGAGCTGGTATGATTCGTTTTCAGTGTCGCTTCAAGGCAGCGGCTATGCTGCGGCAGGATTCTTCCTCTTAATTAAAGCTGTTCTATGTGTGAGGTCAGAGTCTACAACATTAGGACCATTACCCCAAGGAGCAGAGAATCAATGCTGAAGGAGAGGCGCATTCTTCTCTTTCCTTAACTCTATCGATTCTCATTTACCTCCAACTATCCACCCACCATTCGCTGTCACCGTGCTGCACCATGAGGACAAGCAGCTTCACAAGCACATATGTCTGTTCATGAGTGGGTGGATGGGTATTTATCACAAAACTGTATTTCATCTGCAGTTTGATTGTTGAAAAATTTCTGCTTCTTCTTCATGAGCAACCATCGGTTTATTTCTCACCACTTGTTCCTCCCATCTCTGGCTGCTGCACAGCTGGAGGTGAGGAAGCAGTATGTGAAAATATGTACCGTGTTTTGCCCCGAGCCCTTCTCTTGATCTATCCTTCAGTTCATGTTCACCCTTTCCGCAATTCCCCCATCACGCTGTGTTGCATGTCAACAGTATTTCTGCATTTCTCTGTGCAGTAAAAGCAGCAATAAAGGGGCACTTTACTCCCCTTTTCCTTCCCTTTTCATTTATCATACACATATCACACAGCCTCAAAAATGACACATTTTTCATTACATCCATCCCCCTCCCTTTTTCGCTTGCTTTTTTTCCGTTGTTGGTATATTACACTGGGAAGTGCAGCAATTAAAAGAGCCTTTAACTTGTTTCTAGGTCTATCTGTGACATTTTACAGCTGTTCACTTTGCTGAATAGCATGTCAATCTTTCTTGGAACAAAGACACTTAAACTTCTGAGCTTGGTCTTTATCTGAGAGGATGTGGCAGAGTGCATGGTCTTTGAATATCCAAAACAATAATTTAGCCATAGTCATCCTAAATCTACTAAATTCGACAGGCATGGTTTCTCAATCTCAGAATTAAGAGCAGAAATAGTTACAGCAAAGTTCAAGCTCATAAATGTGAGAGAAGTTGCTCAAACAGAAGCTTGCAAACTGCAATACTGAACATAAACTATGTTTATAGGGGTGGAAATACAGGTAGAGCAAATAATTCACATAATGCAATTTTTCGGTATATTTTTCCTCCTCGATCCAATGATTGATGCTCACACAACATCACTATGATATTATGAGTATCATCACTCATGCAGACAAACTGACAGTAAAAAGGAGCTGCTGGGGCTTGTATTTACCCAGAATAATGTGGCAATATTCTTCACACACTCGCACTAAACTGTGTGTACTTGGCGTGCACTTGTGGTGCATGTTTTTGCACTGACAAGGTTATAAGGGAGTATGTATGTACATATATTAGCTGGGACCTCATCATCATGCATTCTACGACACCACTGCAATCCAGAGTCTTGGGAGCTTTATTTCTACATCACTTTTTCCAGAGTTGGGAAATAATGAGCTTTATTCCAAGCACGGTTATCGAAATCAGACTTTTAAATTGTACACAAACACACATCACACATTCTTTGACACCCCCTTTCCTTTGTACTGCCCTCAAATGCTATCCACTCTATTCTCTCTGCTCTCCCTGGGGGAAACTCATATATGAAAGGTCTAACGCCCAGGGACATGCTCTGTTAATAGCCCCCCTAAATGAAGTCATCCATAATGTTACAACCCCGCAAATACACACATGTATACACACACTCTCCTTCGCTTACCCCCAGGACGCACTGAAGCCAGAGTCCTGTGGGACAGTGTTGAAGGAGGGTAAATTTGACTGTAAAAGAGGGGGAAATGATTGAATGAGTGACCTTGAAGAGGTAACGGAGACGAGAAACGGACAGGTGGAGTTGGATTAAAGGCTGGAGGAGGTGAAAGACAAGCTGGAGTTTAGCCGGAGGGAGAAGAGTGGCAGGGGATGGACAGCGGTAATGGTAAAAGTCCTTCAAGAGGAGGGGGATATTGAGGGGGAGATACTGTGAAGGAAGGGCGATGGAGGTAAAGTCTGATCACGTAGTATCAGAGGTAACTTTCAGTCTAGGGGAACAAACCTATTTTTAAGGTTCGCATACATATTCATTTGAATTCTTTGTTTGAGACAGTCGTTACATCAAGAAGCCAAATTTGCATCACCAAAGCATCAAACAATCAAATGAGATGTAGAAAATTAGATATTTTTAGAATGACTCTAAAAAGTAAAAACATGTCTCATTGTTTCATAACTTTGGGGATTGATATCAAAGCCGACCACACAAACAGGGTGAGAGATGGAGCCTCGCTTTGTGTGCATTGTTCCAGCATTGCAGCTGTGTTACGTCACTAACAACCAGTGTTTCTTTTCCTGGTCCTTCTCTGAATATTTCACACTGGCGTTTGCTTCTGGGCTTTTTCCCGGAGAGAAAAAGGAACCATAATAAATCGTGCTCTGCCACTTTTGCCCTACTTCCCTTCTCTCTCTCTCTCTCTCTCTCTCTCTTTCTCTCTCTCTCTCTCTCTCTCTCTCTCTCAGCCTCTCATCCATACACAGTTTCATTTTCCTCTTCCTGTAGCTCTCAGTATCAGTCCCTCCATTCTGTATCTCAGCCAACACCTTCTTCCTCCTAGCCAGGGTAATGGGTCTGAAAGATGTATGTGATGTAATCCAAACAGACTGCAGGTCTGTGTCAGGGATGTCACTCCCTCTACTTCTGCCCCCCTCTCCTGATTTTCCTCCACCCGGTAGTCCCCAGCAGCAAGACGTCTGCTTTCTTAGTGTTTTCCTGGCCTAACCTTCTGAGACCTTAGCTTTTGTCAAGTATGCAGTTTTTTAAATTATTTCTTCTTGCTATTTGGAACAAGTAAGACCAACCAAGTATAGCAACTAAACCAAGACTTTGTACAGGAAGTTTGGTTACTGTGTTATGAGTTTTCTATAAGTTATTAAATAGTGTTGTTGTAAATAAATGGGGGGGGGGATTCTCGCAACAAAGCAATGCCTTGAGTATCACCAGATTGCAATGAACTCCTAGGTGAGTCCTACAGGAAATTCCACAAGAATGCATACTCCCAAAAAGTTGCATTGTAAAGTCAGCATTAAAGCTCCCAATGAACTTAAAGATGTGACATTCAGATTGCAATTTGTGCTCACATACTGAGCAGCTAATAGTTAGAATGCAAGAATTTGATTTGGACAAACAGCATTGATGTGTTCATCTGTGCACACATCTGTTTACACTGATGTTGTGGGTATATGTGCAACATTCATTTTGGAAGTGTTTTTTCTTAACCTGACAAGCCAGACGGACAGTTTCATATATCCGCCACGGAGATATTTCACTAGTTTATCTGGGTAAGGGGCCCCAGAGAGTGCTTTCAGAGGTGGGACTTGAGTGACGTTCTCTATTCTTCATTTAGAGAAGACTTCGAGTCTATTTCTGATAAAACTGCAGATATCGCCGCGTCCACGAAGACAGCTTCACACTCCGCCATTGTTTTCAAACATACAGACGCTTCCTGCTGACGTCACGTCTGCAGCTCCTACAGCTCCCGCCTCTCTTCTCTGGTTGGTCTGGTCAATATTGGACCAGGTGAAATCGGTTGTGGTTGGATCATAGCAAGATGGATATGCAGGAATTCAGAAATGAATCAGGCAGCCCCATCTGCTCTGCAAGGTTAGGTTTTTCTGTCATGTATGAAGTATTTTTATCTTTGATGTGAACACTTTATCATCCAGATTACATCCGCCATGTTTTACACTGGCATTTACTACTCTTGAGGCTGTTACTCTTTTGTAAGATGGAGCAGAATCATAAGTCACTACATTTAGGATCAAAGGGCTACTTTGTGCATAAAGCATTTGCTCCATTCCAAACCTCTCAACTATAATATTTCAAACATACAAGACATGAGGCTCAGATTATTGCTCAACTGACCTTGTGAACTATGGTGGCACAGGGGGCTGTAGACAGATTCCTGGTTGATCAAAGGCTGCATAAATGCTATGAACTTTTGTGTCCGCCCTCTCCTCTCTCTCCTCTTGCTGTCACTCACCTGAGCAGGAGGAAAGCAAGCGAGTGTGTCTTGTCAAAGAGTTACGGTGCTTTTATCTTTTCAACTAAAGGACATGCAAAAAGGAGTATGTGGGGAGGGTTGATGATGTGGAAACAAAAGTGTGTTTATGCAGGGACCAAAAGGACATCTTAGGACAGGGAGGGGAACAGACAGAGCGGCCTGCAGAGAGGGAATATGAGGAGAGTTAGGAAGGAAGCAGATGTTTTTAGAAGCTAACAGAGAGGGCAGTAAGACCAGGGGCGCCCAAACTTTTCAGCTTGCAATCCCTAAAATAGCAGTGCCTGAGACAAACAGCCTCTTATCATGGAAATACACTGATTAGCCCATCCAAAAGAAAACAAAATAACTCATAAGATACATAATTTAGCTGATCTGTTGAAAATTATACAACCTATGTGCACATATTGCTGTGTCACTGATATTGTTGTTATTCAGGTTAGTCACCTCGGAGGTTCTGTGATGACAAAGACAGGTGGAATAAAGTGCAAACATTTTCTATTTTGCATGGTTTCTCATAAACTTTGGTCCGTATTAATGTTGAGATTTGTTTTTTTATTTTTGAAAAGTCTTTTGCAACCCTTGTATCAAAATGTTTCACTATTCCTCTGTGGGACCTAACCCAATTTTGGAGACAACTGTGCAAGACTACTCCCCTTTATTATACCCCTCTAAACAAACTCTCTCTTTACAAACTTATTCTGTAAAAGCATCCTCAGTCCTGTCTTTGCTTTTCAGATGATTGACCTCTTTTGCAGAAACGTGCATGCTGTATCCTTTCAGTCATCTCTGATTTTTGTCTTTTATTATGTATTTTAACCACTGGTTTTTCCCAAAAACATTTTTATCTGTGACTTCTTTATGAATAAAAACAGATCCTAATCCATTCTGTTACTTGGGTAATCTGTAATTAATTTCTTCAATGTTACTTTTCCTTCTTTCTTTACCTGTTATATGCATAATCAAGATGCACGTCGCTCGGCTCACAGGGACCATTCTATAATGTGTCAGTTTACACTACTTCAAAACTTCTTGAGAGCTATCCCTTAAATGTCAACTCCAACAGGTGGCTACATCTGCTGTCAGCTGTAAGAACTGCATTGAAGCCATAATATTTAGTCCATGCTCCATGAATGTGGGGCAGTAATGTCCACGGCTCTAAATCTGTTACGTGACATATCACCATAATTATGCCTCAGTAATCTTGCAGCTCACTGACATTGTGTGTGCCGGTTGCAAAGGTCTGAGCTAAGCACTGGATCAAGTGGAGGCAAACACAATGTGTGGACTTAAATAGTGGGCACGCTCTAACAGGCTCAGCACTGAATAATAAAGCATACATATATGAAGCTTATTCATTAACATCTCAGGCTGAAATAGACTCAATAGAGTAACTTTTCAACACACACATGGCATGCATCTTTTCCCTTATTTAGAAGATACACACAAAAAACACACACTCCTTCAGACTTATGTATGCCTCTTCAGAGAACTGAAAGCCTTGCATTCGAGGGACATTATTCACATGCATGTTCCTCATGTCAGAATTGAAATGAGAAGAAAAGCATTCAGCTTTTCTGCCTTTTCTGCATGGAATGGTCTCCAGACTGATCTGAATCTGTCTGAACTCATTACTCTCGGGGCCTTTCGCTCCATGCTGAATGGCAGACGTCAGACTGTAGACCAGAGCCTGTGTGAATCACTTTCAACACTTTATCTGTACGCACTCTCAAAATTATTTTATGTTTGTTTGTTCTTTCTTATTCTTGTAATTTATCACTGCAATGTATCATTTATTATGACATGTGGGGCTGACCTTTTTGGCCAGGTCACCCTGGTAAAAGAGATCTAGATTTGAATGTTTTTCTTTTCAGTTAAGTGAAGCATGAAAAATAAATGCATTAAATGAGAAAAACAAATAAATCGTCTTAATTGAAAAATATAAATAGACAAAATTAATAAAAAAAATAATCAAGATGGCAATACTTAATGTGAAAATGGAAGCACATGGTGCCCATAAATGTGCTTCACATCACGAAGCAAAAATAATCTCATTCCTGCTCAATTTACAGAGTGCTTTTACTTGATAACACTTCCCTGATTGTTACAAGGATGGAGCTCCAGAGCTATTTCTGATGAACAAACAAAATAAAGTTTTTCCGTGCCTCAAACACTTTTAAAAGGTTTTTTGATGGAACATCCTGTCTGCTATATTCATTTTCTCAAGGGCCCATTGAGCCTTTACTTTAGCTCACACACTGCAGCTGTCCTCTCCTGTTTATCAGGGTTTATTTTTACTCCCAACCTGAAGTGTTAACTCCTAATTTATCAAGGTTTGCAGTATCAGACCTGTTATCAGACCTGTGGGTTACTCTATAAAGATAACAGATTGTAGCCCCAGTTGTTTCTTTGTGTCAGATGGACTATATCAAAGTGACAGCAGCTTTCTGAGTCACCTTGGCAGAGGAAACTATGACAAGGGCAAATAGTGATCCAGCCTGGTTTTAAAAACAGGACGGAGGAGTGGTTGTCAACAGGGGCAATGTGATTCAAACAGTTTCCCAGCAACCGTTTATAAAGCTGTGCCTTTTCTTGTTTTTATAACCCTGTTTCTATTTTTCACCACAAAATAGCCCGAACTAAGACAGGACTTAGTGATGATAAGCCTTTGTCCTCTGAAACTTTCTATAGCACAAATTGAACCTTTTAGCTGCTGATGGGGTAGAAGAAAATGTTCTGACTGAAAATGCTTAAACTCTATTTCTCTCTTTAGAGAGTCGATATGTGAGGTTATCGCATGTAGGTGTATTTATTACCATGAATTGAAATTCTCTCATTGATTGGAGCACCACATCCGTATAGATAAACCCCACTACAGCTCAACCAAAATATACACCCTGCTGTCACTACCACTGCAGGGGAGGTGCTGGTCAAAGTCATTAACACAGCCATTTTTTAAATTCACCAATTGCAAAGATATTCAAGAAATTATATATGTGAAGATGAAAAGAATCTATGTTAAGAATTCAGGCAAAAACACTACCTAAGCCAGAGAATTGAAGAAAAGGGTGTTCACACAGGGAACCAAAAACTACACTCAGTGTAAGTTTCTCTCAGGAGCTCAACAAATAAACTTGCCAATTATTAAACAATATTGCACATCAGATTACATGTGCACATGCTGTCCCAAGAGCACATAAGCACCATATCACTGACATATAAGTGTGACCTTAAATCTTACACAAGCAAGAAACACATCAAACCTCTGCAATGCCTTCAAAGAAAACAAAACTATATTTAATTTTTCAGATTAAATGAAACACAAGTTCATAAAGTGAAAAACTGTTGCATGTGTACACATACACCACACCAGCTCGCTCCTTAACTACTTTTTGGCAGGACATCAAGTCATCGTGATAAACACTAGTATTATCCCCCCTCAGTGAGAGATAAATCAATGCCTCACTCTGCCAATCAGAACACAACTTCTTCTCAAACTGATACAGCAATTGCTCATATCTGCGATGATGATAAGCCCACCTTCACACCGTCAGAACTGATATAATGTTGTTACAGTGTTGACTCAGAGTTTATCGATCCCTGTGTTTTGCTGGAAGAAAAGGACAAGGGGGAGGTCTGTGGCATGTGTCAGAGAGCAGCTGATAATCAATTTCTCACTTTGTTAAATCCTTGACTTCACAGGACTAAGAGCGATGGAGAAAATGAGAGAATAAAAGAATATGGAGGGTGTCATTTTAATTCACTGAGTAATACCATCAGCTGCTTCATTTCACCTCAAGGTTACTTTATGTAAATTTAATTTCATATCATCTGATTCTTTTTCCCACCTCTGCGCCGCTGCAATAATGAGCTGCACTCATGCCAGAGTTCAGATCAGAGTCTCGAGGCTGTTTGGTGGGAGGTAGCACACACACACACACAGAGCAGAGAGAAGAGTGGAAGGAGGTGCAGTCTAAATTGTGTGGCAACCAAGAAAGTAATTCAGCGCTTGCTCCTTTTCCTTGGCAGAACATAAGCTGCTTGACTTCACACACTTCAGATAAAGATACAACATGAGGACACTCGTAAAAAGAGAAAACCTGGTGTTTGTTTTCTCTTTAGAACCTTCCAAGGAGCAGAGTCTTTTTAGCTGATTTTTTTTTTCTTTTGTTAAGTTTTAACCCCGTTTCGAACTGGAGATTGAATCAGGAGGTCAATGTTAAAGCTAACACAATTTTTTTCTTAACTGCTACTCGTCACTGCTGCTCCTTAAAAGGGAAAATATGAAGACTATTGGGTCAATACCACAATGTGGGACTGTGGTACAACGTGTCAGCACCAGTCAAGCAGGTCAGATGCTGTGTGTGTTGAATCACCAGAAAAGCTCTCATTGATGGGCGCAGCGACTGCGAGCTGGTGGGTGGTGGGTTGTGGGGGGGGGCTAGTTGTGGAGGTCTTTGTTGGTGAGGAGGAGAATTTCAAAGTGTATCCAGTGGAGGTATTGGAGGACAGGATAGATGTGGTCTTGGGAGCGGGTGTGGGTGAGAAAGCAGGGTGGCAGAGTTCTGGATGTATTGCAGTTTATATGTGGAATATGTGTTGTCAGAGCAAACATGGTGGTGGGGTTGTGTGTGTGGGGGGTGTGTTCCAAATTATTCTCCAATTAAACATCAAGTATCTAGCATCTTCTTTATAACATATATTTATTACTGCAGAATTATCTCCTAATGTGTTGTCCTGATTGCCTTTTTCCTCATCTTCGCAGATTACCACTGTCAAAGCCAACTCACCCGCCCCTCATAAGAACAGCAGCTGCTTCCCCTGATCATTTCTGAGCCAAAATCTACATGACTTTCCAAAACTAATCAGCTACAAGTACAGAGTCACACTCCAAAACCCTTTGCTTACTCCTGTGATGCTAGCACGAGTGATTGCATAAAGAAAATATAACTATATATTTAAGGCAACTGAGACTGGTATGAGGATTATGGTCATTTAAGTTCTATCTTTTCACTCTGTTGAAATGTGACTTTCACAAGTTTGAAAAGTGAGGGGTTTTTTTGTTTCCTGCACAGTTTTTCATTCTGCAAGGATCTATTTATGTTCCCCACTTGGTGCACTTTGGCTTTTATTCCAAGCCAAACTCTGCACTGACAGAGACAAACTTCACTATTGATCTGCTGAACGCTGCCCCGCCCCTCATATCCCCAAGGAAAATTAAAGCAGAATAGAAAAACTTGTTTTTCCCTTCCTCCCTGTTTCACTGCTTCGTCCTCTCTGCACCGGCGACCCAGACAGCCCTGCAGTAATACCTGACTTTTGACACATACACCGGTTTTTATGCCACCGTCTTCCTCTCTGTGTGTCTGTGTGTGTTGAGGCAGCTCTAATGTGTGGGGCGTGAGTCTTTTACAACATGTTCAATATCACACCACAGGGCCTCGCGAACCTAGACAACAACTCTAACGATGCAGGACGAGACAGAAAGATGGAGGGATGAGTGGAGAGGTGGCACCGAACTATCAGCAGAGACTGAAACCGTTTGTCTTCCTCTTCTCATATTTGCAATACCCCCTACAGCCTACAAAACATACCGAGCACAAACACACCTACACACACTTACAAAGAAATGTTATATCTTGCAAATTCCACATTATACATCTCGCTGGAGCTAAACCGCTCAGATTTCTCCACAACACTTTCCTCCCCAAGCTATGCTTTAATTTCTAAAGCAACAGAGCAAGAAAGTAGAGACACATATACAATATTTGAACTGTCAATGTTGTCATGCATGTGTAATCGTGAGAGGTCTGTTTGGCTATGGGCAAACTCCTTGGTATGATTTACATGTAAATGTACTTTCAGATAACGGCCAGAGGATTGAACTTGCACTCTTATATTTTGTATACTTCATGTGTGAAAAAATGAAATGATCTTTTGGATCCAAACCCTTCATGATTCAGGCTTGCTGATGGAGATAGTCTGAACAAAGGGGCTAAAACTTAGGCAACAACGGGGGCAAAGTTAGCACAAAAGACTATCTTAAAATGCTCAAAGTCAAAGCTAATGGGCTGTCCTTCTCTATCAAATTAAAGTCATGAAAAGCCAAAAAACAATAACATTAAAAATCCTTGCTTTTATATTGTAGGGTGCTGATTATGCAGCAAAGTGTCATCTTTTTGAAATCCTTAACAAGGGGATGCATTAATGCTTGCAATGCTGATTGACATGATTTACCACAGTAGAATACCTGCAAAATTTGTTTACTTGTGCTAAGGTAGGTACAACAGTGCATAAGATGTGGATTTTGGGTTGTGGCTTGTCATTGAAGGGTGATGGTGGGTCCAAAAGGCAGTCCAGTTGAGAACCACTGATTTCGAGGATGGAGGGTTTATATGCAGTGCTTAAAAACTTAATCACACCACCACTCAGTGTAAATCTTTTGCTGCAACTGTCCTAAATAAATAGTATATAGCTGATCAACAAAATGTTTTCTTTATTATTTTCATAATAATACTAACAGTAATAATAATGAAATATCAAATAAGTTGCCTACATGCATTCCTGAAATGACAAAATAGGGGTAGTTCGCTATTTTTAATTAATTTCTGAGGTGTCAAAGAATCCCAGTTTCTGGCTCAAATTTGGGAAACTGAGAAAGAGTGAGTTTAAAATAAAACACTTCATAATGCTGGGTGGTTTTCCCTGTCTTTTTTTTCTCTTTTTTTTTTTCAACAGGTTGTCTAGTACATTTCTAAGCTCTGTATATTAAAGGTGGGTGATGGTTGGGTTGGCATTTCTAAGAATGGTAGTGAATTTTAAAATGGAAAATAAGAGGTGAGAGAGCGTCAGAGCTTTCTAGTCCATTCCTGCTAACCCGGTTCATTTATTTTTTTAATCTATTTATGTATTTATTGATTGATTCAATTAAATTCTGAGCTAAGCTAAATGTTTTTCCTTCAAGATTTAATTTTCAGTTTAATAAGTAAGATGCCTCCTGGTAACTTTCTGAAGTACCTCATATTGCCAGTGTGATTCTGGATTGGTGGATTGCACAAAACTGCTGCATGCTTGGCTAATTTATGCAAAATCCTGTACAAAGACATTTTTATTGTTTTGTGTGACAGTTGCACAGATTGATCCCACTGAGAGTTTCATAATACTTTTATATTAAGTCCAATTTATTTGGATCTTATGAGCCCATCAACAGAGGTGATGACAGTGATAAAAGTCAAACAAAGACTTTATTAAATCCCAGTTATAGTCCTAGTGAAATATTTACAGCTCTTGTAGAATTTCACCATTATAAGCCTGTCGGGGTTAACTGGCAAGGCGCTCAGAGGACACAGACATAGTTCCTGAGCAGATTAAATCTCTCTTCACCGACAGACTCAGCAATAGTTTGACAGGCAGGCCGACTGAAGGGAAATGTGTGCTAATATTTGCCCTGCTATCCATTGATCCGTGTGGATGAGTGTTGAGTCTTTGTAGATTAGGTGGCCTGCCTGTCTGTGGGCTCTGTGGAAACCAGCAGGATACGCTCGCACATCAGAGCATCTTAACTGCTCTCTTGTAGAGGGGGAGTTAATCTCTTCATCACAAACTTGATTAATAAAGACTTTAAAACAATGGGAACTTGTTAGAGTGACTGAATGATTAACAATGGCTCCCAGATGGTGCTGGGTTACCAGTGTATTCGATCAAGCTACTGACTCTTAGATGTTTTGTTACATTGCTCTGTTGTGATTTAGCTAACTGACTGATGTCTCCAGTGGTTTCTGTGTAAATGCACATAAACACTGATCATTATACAAGTCGTGCTGATTACTCTTAATTCAATAGTGCTAAAGCTGCCCATGGGGTAAATCATCATGGGAGGGGATACGATTATTGGGTTTCCCACTTAGTGATATGGCTTTCACCAAAGGGGGTTTCAAGTATCAATGCTGTGTCAACAAACACTGTCGTTTTTTCCCACTCAGGGAAACTCTTGTCATCACCATTTCCATTTCAGGCTCATTAATATCACATTTAATGGGTGCTGGACATGTGAACACGGGCGGAAACAGCCTACAGTGAGGGGCAGGAGTTGATAACACAAAGACAGCAGACTGGTGTTGGAAGTGTTGTGAAAAATGAGAGTGGACACCACTGAGAGGCTCGGTCTTCAGTGGCTAGTGTTCCTTAAATAGTGAATGAGAGTGTTGTGTCTTTGCATACGTGTGTGTGAGTGTGTGAGTGTGCAGGATGTTAAAGCAGGACACACGCTGAGTACCTCTTTCCGCTCTCCTCATTCACATGTGCTCCCCCAGAGATGCATGCAGGCTTGTTTTAGAGTGCAAAAAGAAGCAGGGGCAGGAAGCAAAAGCAAGCGAGGTATTTTTTAACCCTTCAGTGTAAGGTGACTTATGTAAGCAGATAAAAAAGTGCTGCGTGTGTTTCCAGTCTCTTAGCTGACTAAATGAGATCAGTCCAGCTGTACTTCTCCTCCATTTCTTCCCTCTCTCTTTTCTCCACCCACAAACCTTCTCTCACTTGGTCTTTTAGCTCTATCTGCCTGCCAAGTTTCCTCCTCTCTCGCCCACCTGAGCTCAACACCTGTGTGAGTGGTGAGTTCCAGGAAAAGGGGCCAGGAGGCTGTCGCTAGCAGCCTGTCACGAGTCCTCCCCCAGTGGGTAGAAGCAGCACACATCCTGCCTGTATACTCTCCCTAGAGATGTGTTCCTAGAGGCGACTTTTGCGGCGCACTCTCCATATTTGTGCATCTGGAAGACTCTCTGATCTGTTACTGACACATAAACACATTGCTCTCATAGCAAACCATCTCATAAGTGTGGGCTGCTTATTGCCAGTGAGTCGTGATAACCCCCTCAACGCCAGCAGATGGCCCGCTCTCGCTCATCAATGTAATGATCCGGCAGCCAATCACAGGCCATGCAATATTCATGAATGAAAACAAGGCTGGATGGCTGAGTAAAGTGTTTGGTGAAGGGGAAGCAGACATCATGTTTGTTTCTCTCATTTACTCACGTTGAGAGTGTTGTTTTCACATCAAACAGCATTTGGTTAGTGTGTTGCTGTCACCTGAAAGTCTTCTAAGCCCACAATGACAGAGCATTCAAAGGGTTGTGAAAGGTAAACAAAAGGTGGATTAGTTGGTTAAAAGAGGCTACATCCTCGGCTGAGACGGTAAAATGAAGCAAGAACTTCCCAAAGGTTGTCCTGTTTGATTGAGAAATTAAATTTGTAAGCGACGATTGGATTGACTTTTTCCAATACATGAAAATTGTGAAACTGATCAAAGGTCAAACCTAACAAACTCTACATATACAAGAAGATAATAAAAATTAAACCTTGTTGAAGTCCCAGTTAGCACGTCTGAGCAAAGCACAAGTTTTGTCAAGCTCAGGCCCCAGTGCATCAACAACTCATAATGACATATTCACATCTAGTTTGCAGACTATGTAGGCTACTCATATTTTTTCCCCTACAAAACTTTAACCTGCCTCTTCCCCAGCTCCTCCTTTATTCCTGTGTTTGACTTTACCAGTGTGATGTGTATTTCACTGATGCCTGCTCTGTACTGTACCTCTGTGGGTCTTTGCTGTTGCTTACCCTGCTTTGGCTTATCATTAAAGATAGGCAAGGTGTGCAATTCTCACCTTAGGCTTTTGTTTTTCACATATAGGCACATGGAAGTGCAGGGAGATTGTAGAACAGAGACATACTATTGAATGTAACTTACAACATGCAAATCAATATTTTCTGAAAAGAGTGGTCTAGACAAAAAGTATCAGTAACCCAGAGATCTCTGCTGTCAATACCTAGATTGCATGACAAGGTTTTGCTCCATTTTCCCAGTCAGAGATGGTTGGGGCCTATTAGCTCCTCAGGCTGCTCTCACATCTGAACCAGGTAACTTGTATTGTTTCTATTTCAAGATAGACCTGAAAGTAAATGTAATGTTTCCCAACAATGTCAAGTATTAGAAAAGCTGGGCATGAGGAAAAGCTGGTGAAATATAACTGCTAACACAGTCACACTCAAAACTATATCAAGAAAATACAATCATCATTATAATTGTTAGTATGCTGATTTTGGTTCTTACTGTTGCATGCTATGTTTAAGTGGTTCCTTAGTAATAGTTAACAAATAAGAGTTAATTGTATAAAACATACAAATATGACTAGCCAAATGTTCCATTAGCAAATTGCAATTAACCTGAGTGCAATTTTCTCAAATTGCCTCTTTTGTTCAACTACTTTTTCATCATGCTTAATTTAAAACAATTTAAAATAGATAATAGACGAATTCTTTCTGTTTAAGAGAGTAAAACTATCTCATAGCAAATAATTATCTGTTGACTGAATCATTGCCAAGACTAATCCCCCCAGAAAAACACATATTTTAGGCAATTTTATATTCACAGTAAACAAATAATTCAATTTTATTTCCTTGAATTTCATTCATATCTTGTTTAAGCCCAGCAGAGAGCAAAGCAATGGAATATGATACTGCTCTGTTTATCCGTAGCAGCCAATTAACTTCATACCCCCCACCACTGTCACACAAATATGAGGAAATACACTGACGTACAACACAAAGACACACACTGACACCATAAAGCTGTAGCGTTATCTGTGATATGCAATTAGGGGAATGTTTACCGTTGTGCTGATGGCAGCAGTAATGACTGTAATATTAATATATTAGTATGCACAGGCTGTCTATGATTGGCTTTACCTTCCATTGTAAAACTGAGTGAGGATAAAGTGTCAGCTGCAGTTATTTCTTCTCCGCCTTTGTTTCTTTCATTCTCCACTCCAGTCCAATAACGTCATCTGACCTTCTCCCACACTTTTCTTTTCAACCTATTAATGTTTTTTTCATTTTCAGTTTCTTAATTCTACTGATTCCCTTTTAATTCTCCTTTTGTCTGCTTGTCTCATCTTTGTTCAAGCTTTTCAATCCTCGAAATTGTGTCTGAAAAAAGAAATAAGCATTACTTAGAATTCCCAAGAACACGTCATTTTTGCTTCTCTTCTTTGTTGCTTTGTTTTGATTTTTTAGTTTTATTTATAATTATGTGAGTTTTAATCACATATATTTGTTTCAAAGTCTCTCTTTTTGCTCCCCCCTTGTGCCTCAAAATGACACACACATAGCTTAGACTTTATATGGCTGGTGAAACTAGCAGGAGAGGGAGCAAGAGGTGAAGGAGAGAGGGTGATCACTGACATAAAGTCAGAACAAGAGGAGGAAACAAGAAAAACATGAGGAAGAACTTCAGACATGGTCCCCTTGGTCCCCTCTTTGAAGCACACCAGGGATCACTCTGAGGCCCACATCTTTTTCGGTTCTGCCTTGCTCTCTCTCTCTCTCTCACACACACACAAATTCCATTTCTCTCCCTTCTTCAGTGAGTCATCCGTGATGTGTCACAGCCTGATCGATATTGGGTGTCTCTTCCACAGAGGAGCCAAGAAACCCTTTAGAAAGGAGGAGCAAGTCAGGCAATGGAAACGTCGTCTATCTTGACTGCTAATATTAGCATCGACTCATTTCTCTGGGGGGCCAACCTTAGATAAGTGAAAGTAAAAATCTGAGTATTGGCACTCTTGCAATCTATCTTGGAAATGTCAACCCTTCAGGAGCCAAGAAAAAGAATCTTGCCTCTGAACTGGCAATAATAGATTTGAGACATAAATCAGGGGGGTTTAAAAGAGGTTTATGAGCACAAGTGGAGGAATTTTGACTGTGCAACAAGCCCTCCAACCCAATAAAAACATGGAGTTTCTTACATATCCATTGCCCATTCTTTCCTGGCTTCATATTACACAACCGCCACCCATTTACCATGAACCCTCTCACATTCCTTCAGTTATCAAAAATAAGGTCCAAAATATTTCATGCCCAAAACAAAAGGCTCAAACTTTGAAAAGACACAAATGATCATACCTCAGCTTTAGATTTGTTTATCATTGTATTCTAATATCTTCCTCAAAGTACAAAGTAAAACAACATGTTCTTGAGTCCTTGTCACAACTTTTCCTCAAGTTTATTGGTTGGGCAGAAACAAGTCTCTGCTTCATGTTTGTCCTTGCCTGGTTTCTTTTTTTCTTTTCAGTTTGTGTTTCCCTAAGTTCATGCTGAATCCCCTTCTTGGCAATCTCACAGGCAGAAAGCAGGAAGTGTGTTTTTGTCTTTTGTCCATTGTTTGTGCAGTTTTTAGATCAGTATCACTGAATTTCAAAGCATATGAGTGAATAAATAAGAGCTTGGTAGGGTTGGTTTATACCATTCCAGTCACTTCTACATTTACAAAACACAACTGCATGAGTGTGTATGAGACATGAAATGTGCAAGTGCTACTTCCCATCTTTCTCACAAAGAATCCTTGACCTCGGTTTACCTACTCCTCTGTCTCTTTGAAATGGCATTATCCGTATTTTTTACTCATCTCCACACGGTTGAAGGTTTAAAAAATCATTTACAAAAATCTTATCAAGGCTGAGAAATCACTGTTTTTATTCCACATGACCTGGATTTCCAGCAAATTTATGCCTTTTTTTGTTTGTTGAGCAGAGTTATATTTATTCATATTTTGTTCTTCAATATATCGATATTGAAGTGTATGAATGCTGAAAACTGTAAATAACTTTTCAAAACCCTGTGCTTTTCAGTCCTTGAGTGACCTTCAGCTGAATTTGCTCAATCTTTTTCGCTTGTAAAAGAGACTGATACCTTTCATTAAAGCGATTGTTAGTTTATTCATTTATTACTGTCTAACATTCAAAATCTTTTGATGGGTCTCAATAAATAACGCCTTTGTCAAACTCAAATTTACTTTTTTAATTACATTTTTGATCATAAGTTTGAAGATTTAGAGCCCAGCATCCACATACGTCTGTGGACATTACTCTACCACCTCTCAGACACATGATACTTAAATTTTTCTAAAACTTTGACCTATTAGCCACATTTACAGACACTACCCACATCATCTTTTGGCGATATCACAACTTTGCACCCATTTCAGCGGATAAAAAACAGTGTGGTTAGGTACAAAAACACTTAAAACTAAAAACTAATAGAAAATTAAAAACACTTAAAACACACAAAGACTGAGTTTAGTTTTTATACTGATTTGGTCTTACTTATCCCAACCAGCCAGGAGAAATAAAAAAAATGAACTCCTGACAAAAGTTCAGGTCTCAAGAGGTTAAATAAAGTCCATATCAATAATACAAATAAATTCTTAACAGTTCCTTGTTTCAATAGTCTCAAGTGCATTCAGATGTACCTCAGAGTTTGGAATTTTGTATTTATTACTCAAACGAATGCAGCACACTGTGGTCTGACACCATGAGTCATCACTGATAGAGGCTTGTGAAAAGTCTCCCAAAATAAAAGAATATTGTGAACTTACAAATAAAATAACGGCTAGGGCCTTTATAGAAAACCATGCAAACAGAAAATGTTTTCTCTTTTTTCTGCATTTCTTATTGCTGCAAGACCCCAGACACTTGAGACACAGCAACTTCCTGTTACAGGTTGTTTTCTAACTACATGCCCTGATAATAATGCCTTCCTCATTTGATCAGAATTTAATTCTCATAGATTAAAAGTTATAAGTCGTGTCAAATGGAATGTTAAGGCACAACATTGTGCTAAACTATAATCTCAACTTTGCAGCCAGCGTCTAAAACAATTACATAGTCCTTGCAGAAGATGACAATCACTGTGCCTTCATTGTTTGCCCCAACAAACTCTTGGCAGTACCTTGTTGTGCTGTCTGAAACATTGCCTACAGCTCCAAGTAAACCCAGTCCAATCAGTTTCTCAGTCTGAATACATCCAGTCAGGCTCCTCAGAGTCCCATATAGTTTCCTTAACTGGATCAGCTCTGACATTCATGCCTGAGAAACTATTTGACAGTTGAGTCAAGGAAACAGCATGAGAAACAGTGTAAAGCATGTTAAAGGTAAAAGAATGAAAGACTAGGACTGGGTAGAGGGCATGAAAAGGAGTAAGAAATTAATAGATGTGGTTTTCCTCACATACCTCAGATAAGAATTTTCATCGATAGACCTTTTTCAGTGTAAAATGAGAATTTGCATCATCATCATCATGGTTTTATCTTTCAAAGAGTCTTTTGTATGTCACATGATGAAGCAGAACATGTAATTTGAGATGGATGCCATACCACACTGCAATCTAACTCATTCTGCGCATTTTTTCCTCTTACTGCCCAACAGAGAATTTACATGCCAGCATACACATATGCAGACACACACATACCTTCATCTACCACTGTTTCCTGCAGTGCTTGCTGATTGAGCCTCATGTCATTGATCTGTTCTTGTGATTGATTGCTGCTGGACTGTTTCAGACACTTCTTCTACCTTCAAGTCTGCACCTAGTTTGCACACTATGTCAGGAGTAATGTATGGTAAGCGGGTGAAAATTAGAATTTCATTACTGGGACTACTGGTATCAGTTTAAGTTGAGCCATGTATCAGAACAAAAGAGACGCTCTCACCAGCTCTGCTGCTGTTGCCTGAAATACAGGGTGCTCTACAGTTTAGAAATGTTCCCATACATGCTACAGTGGGACTGTTCTGTGCCATACACAGTTTTTAACAACTATACCACTATTGTTTAACACAAACTGTACAATACCAGTAGGCCCTTTGTGACAAAAATGTCATTATCAAATAACAACCAAAATTAAAAACCCAGAAAACTGCACACACAGCCAAACATACGGACAAAATGTACATATAATATATGTATGTGTGCACACAGCCATAAACTGCTGAAAAGCTTGATATGGGTAAGAGTAATGTGTGTGCATGTGTCTGTGTCATCTTATTAATGCAGGAATTTCTGTCATTCTGCTTTTGCCCACCTGTTGTCTGATTTTGATGTCTGGCCAATCCCTTTTGGTTTCCTCCATCCATGATTTTCACTAAAACTTCTCCTCCTGAATGAACTTTAATGAAGAGAGCAGAGCATGGAGTTGTTCGGTGCAATCAGATAGATTTCAGGATCGCCTTTTGAGTATTATTTTCATTGATGCTGATCAGCCAAAATTCACCCCATTATGCGTGTATCCTGCCCTAGTGACAGTCCTTTGTTGGCTATTCATTTCTGCCTGATGGGCACTTTTTCCAGCACCCATCAGGTAGAGATGAGCAGCCCAAGGCTTTTTTCCCCCATTTCCAATGAAAAATAATTTAAATGTTCTGTTTATATGAATAACATGTTTAAATAAGTAACTTTTTACTTTTTAATATTACTTTTTTTTAAATAAAATAAATACAAATACCCCCCCTGCCCATTGTGTGCATATATATTTATATAAGCATGCACTTTAATTCACTATGCAATATCATGCAGGCAGGGATGTATCTATGTTCTGGGCTACGGTAGTGGGACAGATGCGAATCACATGGAGTCGGCCAGCACCCAACCAATATGGTTAATTGTGGTAACGTGAGATATTTTACATAGTAACACTGTAAGTTGTCACATAAGGGTATCAAGGTTTCACATTGTATCAAGATAAATAATACACAGTTATAAAAAGAGAAGTACCCTGTTTTAAGATCATAATTCTGAATTTCTTTGTAACAAGAAAAAGTAATCTTGTTACAACATGAAAAACTTAATTACAGGAAACTTTTCATGTTATAACATGGTTGTGATATAGTTCTGTAATTTTTGTTTTTTCAGCATGGCAACATTATGCAGTTTGATCTAAAAAGAAGAGTTTCATTGCTCTGTTCTTTCAAAAAGAAATCATTTGTACCATACAAAATCTAAAATAAGTTGTAGGGCTGTTTTGAGCAGAGCTGAAGAAGCACAACACCATTTCAAATTTGGAACAAAGGAGTGAAACTGCTTCCTTCTTCCAAACTGTTGTCACTGTGTGCAGCTGAAGGCTGAAAAACAAAGACTGGAGGGCTCAACTCAAGCAGGATGGGGTCACATGACAGGCCCATCTCAAGCACAGGGAGATAAGATGCCATTTGTTTCTGTTCATAGTAAAACAGAGACTGGGAAGAGGGGAATGTTGATGTAGGAGAAGGACGAACAGTTTGCTTTAGTTTCCAGATAAAACACGGTTGCCTTCCAGTATGCACAGATCACACTGAGGCTGTGGGGGAAAGAGAGCTTTCTGTTCCAGTGTGAATGTACATTTCAGGCTTTTCAAGGTTCTTGTACAAGCAGTGCAGGATTTAGTTTGGGGTTATAGATCCACGTGTTTAATTTAAAAAAAGTACCAAAGTTCTTTCTTAGAGTTGGAAAAAAAATCAATTGCATGCTCCTGCTAAAGATCTGAGGCCAAGAGTGCTGCATCATGGACATGCAAAACCAGGATCTCCCATCTATAAAGCCAAAGTGTCAATCAATATTGACCTTTCAGCCTTTTCCACTGCAGTTAATCCCTGACTCCAGGCCACCCAGGACCTGACTCGTGTGAATTCATCAAACAACTCCCCGTAGTTTCACCTTTCTCTCCCTTTTTCTTCCTCTTGTTTCATGTCTCCTTTGTCCTCTCATCTCTGTGATTGATGTTTGACTCAAACCCTAAGTCTCACCAGGAATCTCCTCCACCACCACTCTCCTTTACCTTCTTCATTTCAGTACTGAACCACTTTTTTTAATCCCATGAAAACAGCAAAACAGACTTTTTCATGTTCACTCCTGGGTTTCATCTACCTGTCTGTGACCAAACAGCTTTTTGTGTACAAGGGTTTCCACTGACATAAATGCAGGCAGATGAAAAATTCATGTAAACAGACCTGTGAAATTCAGGGTCAAAGGCAGGATAATTCATTCAGCTTCCTGAGTTTATTCATTTCATTCACAGAATGAAATGTACGTTGAATTCTCTGATATTATGGACAGTAATGCCACAATATGTGTGCAGTCTAATGATCTAATCTAAGCAGCCTGTATGGGTGTTGAAACTGAAGCCAATACAGGAATGGAAGAAGAAATGCAGGCCAACTTTGCCTTTGTTTTTAGAAACTACACAATACTTGGGATGTAACATTTCCCCAGTCAAGGAGAAACTTGGAAAATCTGTTGATCAAAAATTTAAATTGCATAAAAACTCTGCCATTTTGCCATTGTCTTTATTTTCACTTGAGTAGCAGGAAACAAAGCCCTCCCACTTTCATTCCACTCAAACTGGTATGAATTTGGGCTGATTTGCTACAGAGCACCAAGGTCCTGAGAGTCAAGACAGATCACCTTTAGAGTGTTAAACAAGAAAACAACTGTGACGTCGGTCCCCAAAGTGAATGATTACTTTCGTAGTTAGTTATGTAGTAACTAATAATAAGTAACTTACCCCAGCTGGTTATGCTTGAAAATTAAAGTCTTTGCTGGAATGCAAATATCTTTCAGTCCATCAGAATTATCTTCACCTTAAAATGTGTTCAAACAAAATTCCCCACTGACAAGCCAGTTAGCCCTCAGGTTATTTTACTTGCTTGTTTTAAACTGTTTGAAAGGCGAGAATGAACAGCCACACTAAAATTCACACTTTTTGCTTTGGATCTGTCCAAGCCTGAGTCTTTTGGGATTTTATGTAAACGTGTGATCTCTATCCTTCTTGATTAGCGTGACGCTCAGATAATTAGCAGTGTCCCCCTCGCCTACATCTCATTAATGTACTGAGGCTTCCCTGCGATGAACCATCATGTGCTGGGGTCTTTGATTTTGTCATCTGACCTCTTGCTCGTTACTTTCTTCCTTTTATCAGGGCTAATAATAATGACATCCAATTAGCTCTTTGTAATAACCCCATCACCCAGAGACTCCGATGCTGATTGGCTCATCACAAATGTGCATGTGTGATGAGAATTTGCAATCCAACACTGATGTGGGATCTCTTCACACATTAGTCACTCTTATTGGCATCCCCTTTACTTACTCTATTAACAGATTTAAAGTCAAGTTTAGAGGCTTCTTCCCCAAAAGCGCTCCAAAATAAAGCCATTCTGCCTCCACAGGCACTGCAGTTTACTTATGTACACACACACATACTCAACACACACTCACATATGCGTTTGCCAATTGATCATTACCAACTGTTCTTCCCATCAGGCTCTGGCAGAGCAGTCGTCTCTCTCTGATGCAGTGAAGCAGGCGTTTCCACTGATGTATCACAAACTCGCACACACAACCAACCTGGTCATGGAGTTGATTGTGCACATTTGTTTGTGTGCTCTTGCATGTGCACACACCCTCTCACCTCCTCCCGACATCAATCATTGTCCGCCCTCTAATGAGGACGAAAGAACAGACTCATTAAAGCACCTCATTCTCCCTCCGTCAATAGATCCGGGGAATGAAGGAACAAGTTTTAGAGAGGAAGGAGGAAAAACTCTGAGATAGTGGTAATGAAAAAGAGACAAAACAGAGAAACAGATTAACATACGAGAAAGGAAAAAGATGTGACAAAGAGAGATAGGGGCAGCAGGGATGCAACGGAGTGAGAGGTGGAGCTGATGGATGCATGCAAAAAGAGCTGAAGTGAGAGACAGACGGGAGAAGTAAGGGGGGGGGGGATTCCTGGAAGGAGAGGCAGAGCTAGTGGGAGTGTACATGGATGATAGTTTCATTTGTGCAGGCCTCTTCTGTGGCAAATGGGAGAAATCGCCCAGATTTCCTCTTTTCATGTGCTGTGTGTCTGATGAGGAGCCAATCCGTCTGCCTGGAAAAAACTCAAAAGACCCACATTTGCTCTTTTTCTCTCCTTTTCTCTTTCTGTAGTTTTCTTTTCCCCACCCTCTTTTCATAGAAGAGGGGGCCTATCAAAGATGGGGCTGTCAGGGTTTTATCTGGTTTCTTATCAACCAACTTGAATCTGATCATTGACCTTTTTTTAAGTGTACTGTGTGATTCAATATTCCTCCCAAAGTTACCATGTAAGCTTTACTGTGTGACAAAGTTTCCTTAAAAATAGCATAATATGATTGGATAACTTTTTATAGAAAGAAGCACATGACGTCACAGCAAACAGAAGTCACTGCAGTTACACCCACTTAGTGGTAGAAAGAGGAAGATGAGTGGTAATACTGACGTAAGCAGTGTTTGACCTTGAGAACATATCAGTAAAAATGGAGAAGAGCTGTTGCGCGATTGATTTTACGAATAGGTTTGAAAACCAGTCAGAGCTACTTCAATATGAACTACTGAAAGACCAAAAAAATATATTATATTTCTATTTCCAAATAATGAGAACAGAATGAGGAAATAGTTAACAAAAAGTTAATGTCAAAATCACAGTAAAGAATTGGTTTAGAACAACAATGTAAAACATGTTGACATCTGTAAAATGTGTCAAACTGCCCCTTTGAATTACTGAAACACATCTGATAACAGTTCACAAGCAGAAGTCAGTAGTTTGGGGGTTTTCAAAAATTGTCAGTTGCTCCCCATTAGAAGCCAAAGCATGGAATTATTTCCATCTGAGGACCCCCGATCATTTGCAACGATTCCAGAGGACGTATGTGTTTTTAGTTCAGGGGGAATGGACCATGTGCCTACACTGTAAAGTGAAGAAGTAATGTTTACTCAAAACTTCAAGGCAACTGTCTGCACCAGGGTTTTGAGGCCAACCAAGACTCTTACATTTGAACCAACCAATACGTTTTTGTTGAGATAACTTATTATTCATGTAATGTTACTCAAAGTTTTGAGTTCTACATACTAAGAATTCTCAAAATGAAAAAACACACTGCAAAAACTGAAATCTAAGGAAGTCATTATGTCTTATTTTTAGTAAAATTTGTCTTACTATTCTTGATTTGAGCCACATTTACTAGACAAGGCCATAAAAATGTCTCATTTCAATTTTTTAAAGACAAAAATGAGGCATCAATTGCTTGTAACAAGTAAATAATAATCTGCTGATGGGATAAGATAAAAGATTCTTGTTTTAAGACATCTTTCTAATTTCAAGAAACTTCCTGGGCGAACTCATCTTGTCCCATTGGCAGATTTTTTTGACTTGTTACAAGCAATTTACACCTCATTTTTGTCTTAAAAAAACTTGAATTAAGACACTTTTATGACCTGGTCTGGTGAATGTGGCTCAAATTAAGAACAATAAGACAATTTTTACTACAAATAAGACATAGATTTCTGTTTTTGCAGTGCAAGCAGGATTCACTCCTCTGATCTTTGGACTAAGAGACAATGACTTTACCAAAGGGCAACATCCTACCATCAATTTGTAATCAACAAACGAATCAACTCATGATCAGTTCAGAAACTGTAAAACTTGTGTTTCAGTACGACACTTAATCCAAAATACTCTTCTTTATGGTGATGAAATCTACACAGAGCAGGAGAGATGGTCTCACATGTTGGAAATTGAAAATATCGATGAAGACCCCTGTATATTTGAGTCGGAGACCCTGTTCCTTCATGAAGCATACTCAAAAAATTTATGATTTGAAGTATTGCCAACCTAACTTATGAAATGAGGCCAACTTTACACAAAAGAACATGATAAAGATACTAGAGATAACTCCTTTGAAGTAGTTTGAAACACAATAGAATGTTTTTTGTTCACTTAACCAAAAATCATTTTCAGCAGTTTGTAAAGCATAAAATACCAGGGCATTATTTCTGGCTTCATGTCAGTGTTATTGGCCCACTTGATCTACGGTAGTTCGTACACTTGACCTGTCTTTAATTTCATGTCCAATTGCATATTTATTCCTGGTCTTGCTGTGTTTACTGCTACACTCTGCAACATTGAGTGAGGTTTGTTTTGCCATTCACTCTAACTGAGAGGGGCGTGCCCCAGTAGGGAAGTGATGTAAGCACAAACCTCCCTGTTATCTCTGAAATGCCTTTGTCTTTCATGTCACCCCTTTCAGACCTCTTAATGTCTTGCGTATGGAGAGCTACCCTTGTATGTGTAACATTGCTGCAGTGTGTGTTTGTGTTTGTGTGCATGCTGGGAGTGTATAGGAGTTGAATACACACTGATCTGGATGGATGGCACCGGGCCCAATGCCCTGTGGAAGACAGAAACACTGTGCTAGAGGATTAACCGCTGTTTAAGCCCTTATGTCTGGTGCTGCTGCACTCCGAACACTTTACGTGCGCATGAGTGCGTGTGTGCGACTGAACAATTGTGTGTGCATGTGCAAGTTTGAGCTTGCATTCCAATGATTCTGTGCACCAATGTCTGCTGCTAGCAGATTAGTAAAGAGAATGAAACAATGGTCGAGCTTTGAGACCAGGGAGGCAGGAGAGAATGAGAGAAAAAAAAAGAGTGGAGGAGAATTGTAAAGATGATGAAGGAGGAAGTATTGATGGATATTGGGAAATGACTACATGAGAAGAAGAAGGGAATTATAAAAGATAAATGAAAAGAAGGTAGCTCTCAGCACTGAGTAAACAAGGTTAGTAAAGGTTTGATGAGATTTGAAAATAGAATAAGGGGAGCCAGAGATGTTCCTGAGGAAAGCAAGCTGAGCTTTAGATAAAAGTTAAGGGACCAGTGTGTGAGAGGAAGATGGATGGACTGATAAAAGCATAAGAAGGCTGCAGATTTCCCCTCACTTATCTATGAGGCTGCAGTTAGAGTGCCTGGGGCTTCCCTCCTTCTTCTGTATCAGGATCCTGATTATTCTTTGGGTTGCAACATGCTCCTCACTGTTATACATGCCTGCACATGCACAGATGTCAGCTTAAACATTCCTAAATTCACAGTGTGAAGCTGTACATGTGTGATAGATTTGTCTTTACACCCATGGCACGCACAAACACAAACAAACACACACACACATACAAACACACACACACACACACACACATGCTCACCTCTTGTTGCCACCATCCATCAGGCTCCATCCCCAAGTGTGTCCTGTTCTCGCCCCCAGCCAGCAGGTGTCACATCGGGAGGAGAGTTGGCTCACGTCGAGGTGTTGGCAGTGGACCAGGCTGTCCCCATATCAAACACACACACACACACACACACACAGGCGTGTGCACACTATGCTTCCACACAAATGTATACCCAATACTGTACACACATGCACAAAGAGCGAAGGTGACACACAAACTCTCACTCTCACACACGCACATACACATATACACAGACACACACACACACACACACAAAGCTGTTGGCATGTCTCGGTTTCCTGACAGGCTGACAGAGGGCTGCTGGCTTTACACCCACACAACTGTGCAACCCACTGGCCTTCAGCTCCATCAATCTCTGTAGCATAAAATATAAGCACACACACACACGCACACAAAAAGAAAACCCTGTGGCATACAGTAAACGTGCAGAAGAGAAGAGATGAGAAGAGAAGAGAAAACATAAGATAAGGTAGGAAGAGTCAAAATCTGATCAGAGATACAGTAAAAAGGAGAAGAGATGAAAAGAGAAGAGAATAGATCAAATTGTAGGAGAAAAGAAAAAAGAAGAGTAGGGGAGAGGACAGAAAAGGTTGGAGAAAGGGAGAAGAAAGAAAAGGGTAAGAAAAGAACAGAGACCTAGGGGTTAGGAGAAATGGGAGGATGAGAGGAATTGGAAAAATATAGAATGGAAAAGGAGAGAAGAGTGGAAAAAAAGGACACTTAATCGATAGTAAATAAGGGAAGAAAATGTTCCCTTTGTGTTGATAACAGACCATCAAATTTCCCCAAGATACATCTTACATCAAATATCACCAGTTGATCTTGACTGCTGTGTCGTTCATCAACCACGTTATGCGTTTTGTTCATTTAACTGAGGCCTTGTACATGTTTACTAGTATTTACAAAAATGAATATCCCCCCCTCATTCATTTTTAAAAAACTACGGCCCACACCTCATCATTTACAAAAAATCATCCACACGTTAGTGGGCAAATCTGTTCATAAAGTGCTGCTCTAAGCATGCCACACCTATGGGTGGCAGTGTTTTTCAGATGTAAACCTGTGCCAGCCCAATAGAGTGAATACCTGTCATACTGTTTATTCTCCAGGATTTTATGATTGGATCGAGAAAGAGGTTTGCCCTTCAACATAAGTAGTAAGATGCACTTGAAGAAATAAGCAAGCAAGAGATTTTTGCATCATAGTCAAAACTAACACGCCCGCAACAATAATGCTCCACACAATGTTGTGATGGCGTGTGATGTCTTTTTATTTCACAAGCTGCAACGTTTAAGATCCAAAAACTTCAGTTACGGTCGTAAACATGAAATCATGAAACCAGAGTTTTCCTAAATCTTCCCCTTGGCCTAAGTTTTCAGAAAAGCTTGTGTTTTGGTGACGTAAAACTTGGGTTTCATGTGGATGACAGGCCTGAATGTATAGAAATATATACGCTTTCCCTGGTACTCAGCTACATGTGGACATGGCCTCAACTAAAAAGGAGGCTGAGCAGTGTGGTATCACAGTATGTATTGAATTAAATGTGCCAAATCAAATCAACACGTGATATTCATGAAACAACTGAACAGCTTTTAAATGGACACAACACTGCTCTTAGTCTGTGTTTCCCCCGAGGAAAGATAACTTCAGTGTTTTCCCTCCAGATTTACAGGGAAGAGCCTGATTCATTGGGTCCCTGAAGTATCAGACGAAGTGGGTTGCACAGACTTCTAAAACTAAGAATCTATGAGAGAGTCTTTTCTTGATGACACTGTTATTTTGAATGCACAGCAAACACCGAGCAGTAAATTCCTTTGAGTACTTAGCATCTGTCCTGGACTCATATAGTGCAGTGTAAGGAGACAGCATTCGCAGATACTGGTTTGAGCAAAGAAAAAAAAAGTACAAACCCTTGCAGAAAGTGGCTAATGAGAAGCCGACGGCTGCTATCAGCAGAAAAGAAAGACCTGCAGTTATTTGTTTGATTTGTTTGGTAGGGTCATTAGCATCAAGTCGTAAGTATTTATGAGGAACTCTGCTGCGAACTGAGTTTTATCTCAGAGGCCAGAGGTCCGGTGTTGAGTTGGCTACGTTGATAATGCAGATTGTAGATTAACATCAGTGATGATTCTGGCAGCCTTCGGCCTCATTGCAGTCTGTCTTTCAACTGCACTCGTAAGCTGATTTTGTGCCTTGTTAGAAAACCTTTAAATACTCAGACCATTACACAGCTTGTAATGAAATGTGGGAAGACAGTACTTGAGGGAATAGCCTGCATACAGGGTTCTTTTTAGACAATGCTACATGATGTTCAACGCCTGCTTTAATAAGCTTTCATCAAATGAGTAAATCCCCTTTATCCGCCTATCTATGATATACAGTATGTATGACTATAAAATCCGCTGTGTAGCTGACTGAGAGGCAGGATATTTTTAGTTTCATGAGGTCAATAATCCCTTTCCCAGCTTGCTAACAGTCTCATTCGAACCCCCACACATACACACATAAATGACAGGTGTCCAACCTTGGCATTTCCCCTTGTAGTGTTAGAACCAGGTTAGCCATTCTCTCATTATGTGCCATTACTGTTTGGCTGTTTAAAGGGGAATCTGGCAGCCAAGCAGAGCACAGGGAAAAGCCAGGAAGTGGCAGCTGTCAGAAGTCAGCCAGGAGCCCATAAAAAAGGAAATCCTGCCTCATTTAGAACCGAATGTGTGACGGCTAGGCTATTTCTGCCCTTTGTGATGGTCAGTTCTGTCTGTTTATTCTGGAGCTTTGTTGTTGGTGGCGAAACTCTTGGCTGGAGAACAGTCAATAAGCCTCTTCATGCAACGTATTTGATGGTGTGACTATGAGCAGCTGGCAGGACGATAGAGCAGAAGGAGAGGGCCGCTGCTGATTGTTTAACTGGAATAAAAGACAATTGAATCCTGCCTTGAAGTGCATGAAATATAACATTTATGCTTTAAAACACCTGCATCCTTGATGAGTATTGCTTTTGCAGCAATCAACATAATTTTATGGGCGTATAAAAACATATTGTGTGCTCAGTCATTTTATGTTCTGCAAAGAAAAGCACAGAGGGGACAAAGGGGTGGAGAAGTGGGAGGAAGCCATAAAGAAGAAGCATTGTTTGTTTCAAGAAGTGACAGGAGTTGGAGGTGTGTTCAGGTGAGCCGGATCCAGGATAAAAAGCAAATGGAGGATGAAAGACAACTGTGGCAAAAACCCTGACAGTTTAAATTGTTTGTGTAATTTCTGTCCTGAAAAAGGGATCTTGTTGCATGCAAGTACTTTGGAGGAAGTCCCACATCGAGAGAGAAACAAGGTGACAAACAGATGTTTCAGTTTCAAGCAAGAGTTTTGTGTAGGACCCATCAAGTGAATCCACACTTCCTTCACTCTCAAGCTAGCAGCCTGAGAGTGAGAGTCTTTTTTTTTTCATCAATATATTTTAATTGCATTGACACTGCTACAACAGCTCAGATCACTGTTTTATTTTGGCAAATACTGTTGGTAACTTGTTTAATCATACCTGTCAACACACAATTTCTGTCTCCAGCTTTTTAACCCATCGTTCTGCAGGACTTCTCCAGGCTTTCTCCTGGTCTTTAAAAAAATCCAGTGTAGTAATGAGATTCTCAATTTTTCGAAACTACCTGAATGTATCACAAGTGATGGAAGCAACATGTCTAAACAGAGCGGAGACAGGGATATGTCATCAACATTGTTGCGATTGTCATGTCACCATTGAAAATTTGCAGAAAATAATAGTTCGCTCCAGCCAAATCCTGTTAAGAAAGCAAATAATTATGAGTTTTTTTCTGTTTCAGCAAGCCCTGATGGACATACACCCTGTGTTCTCGTTTTAAAAATCCTTTGAAATTTGTCTTAGCCCACAGAGGTAAAGGACTTCATATTGCGGTGACAAATGAGATCACAGTGATTAAAAAAATCCAAACATCAAAATTTGTAGATCTTTGAATGTAGTGCTACCAACAATATTTTTCCTGTTCCTTAGACTCCTTATCTGTGCCTAATTTCTTACTTTTTTTCATTTATTAAAAAGGATTAAAAACAGATACATTAATTCTGTTTTCCCTTTTTTCTGATGGTTTATAGCTTTTAAATTGTGTTGACCAGCCTTAAGCCATGGTTTTTCCATGGAGAACTTCACTTTGTAGAGGAAAATGAGACCACAGAGACTACACAGGCCACTTTTTTTAAAATGACGTGTATGCCTTGTGTGTGCTTTTTATTTAAGAAAACATCAAATAACACATAAAAACAATAGAAGTCTAACCCCTTCTTGATTTGATTGGAGGTTCAGCAAGAACTCGCAGCAATGAGTGTAAAGTAAGGGGGGTGGTACTGAGGTGTTAGCAATAGCAATCCATTCATATGACCCAGTTTAAGGCCCTACCAGGCACAGTCTACAGTAAAGATCCACAAAACTGCAAACCACACAGGTTGCCAGCCTATCACAGGGCTAACATGTAGAGACTGACTTTATGAGACTTCCTGCACATACTCACACCTTTTGATAATTCAGAGTTACAAATCAACCTAGGGGTCTGTTTTTGATCAGTTGGAGAAGCCCAAGGAGACCCCAAGCATGCACGAGGTGAACATGCAAATTCTTCACAGAAAGCTGCCTGCCTTTGCTGTAGACAAAGCTTTAAATACACATTGAGCAGCACAGTTACATGCATTCACTCCACTAAAAAGTGCAAAATTCTATGACCCTCATTTAAGACCAGATAGGGGTGCTTTGAGTTTATTTCACCATCCTCACTCACCTTATCATCTTGTTAAACTTTGCTTATGGGTAATAAGTGTATGAGGAAAGGGAAATGTACTCATTAAAAATAATGCAATGACACAATGAACGAAAGATGCTGCATGATTAATTATAGTCCTTCAATAAACTATCCTGGAGCTCATTATACAAACCAAGTTATTCACATTTTAAAACAAAAAAAGCGTATAGCTGTAACTGCTTTAACTCCTCCTCAGGCAAACATTTGCTCTCAAGGTTTCACTTCAAAACCGAGGATTTAAACACACATACATACTCAAAATAGATCCAGCAACTCTTTCTACACACATGTATCACTGTGGATCAATAACAGGAGGGTGTGGGATATTGTAAAGGTGGAATAAAGTGATGGTCATGAAGAGGGAGATTCCTTCTGCAGTGTTGAAAATGAATACCAATGCCCTGTGGTCCACATCAAAGCACTGGCCTCCTCTTATCTACCCCTTCCCTTTGCCTCCTTCATTCCTACCCTCACTCCCTCTTCTTCTGCTTTCCTTTGAGATTTTCTTTTATTTAGCTCTTCATCAAATTCCTCCACCTCAATCCCTCTTCTCCTGGTTGCTTCTCCCTTCTGTCTGACCCTCATCCCACCCCTGAATTCCTCTCTTTTTCCCCTTTTCCTTCTCATGGCCAGTGTGAAGAATGATCCACGCCCAAACTATCCCTTTCTATACCTCAAGCCCTACTCTCCTCTCTCTTTTTTTCAGATGTGTGTGAGGGATTGTGTACATTCAGCGGCCGACTATCTCCAAATAGCCCATTAATCATTGAGGCCTGGCATGGTGAGGAGAGATGGCCAGTGAGGGCAGAACTATTAGCACAGCTGAACCTCACCCATCACTGTCCTCCTCCCTCTCTCTTCTGTCCCTTGGTTACTTTTCACCTCTGTCTTATATCAGTGAGGGCTTTGCCTCTAGAGGATGATATTTACCTTTCTGTGATTACAACATCTGTATATATGAGGTCCAAGCTCCTGGAATGTGAAAGAGGGAATATTATGATTTCCTATATTTCAAACATGGATATAAAGTAACCATGCTGGATTTCTACACCAAATGTGTGCAGGTTTTAAAACTGCTTGTCCATTCTTAAAAAAAAGGCACAAGGCTTGCACAAGATCTTGCTGTAATGATGAGGTCATTGCATTAAGATCTCATAACTGCTTCATGACATGTTGGAGGAGCAAGGTCTACCTGTTGTTCTGCGCCTGACAGGCCTCCTGAAGGCTGGTCAATCAAAGGGAGGGGGTTGTTGTGGAACAGGGAGCCTGAGCTAGAAGCTCAATAAAAAATTCCAGATAAGGTTTATCTTAATCACCTGTGATAGAAAGTTGTAAACCATGTAGAGATACAACAGAGATACCACCAAAATAATGAGAGAGAAGAATACCTTCACTTTAGTGTTTGCCAGTGGTCCTTAATTTATATTTGTCATTTACGCTTAACATCTTTTGGTTTCCTTTTTGATTGACTCTGCAGAATACCTCCAGAAATGTGTTAACTCACATTAAGTTGTTTACAAGAACTAACGTACCTTTAATTCATACTACTCTTGGACCTGCAATCAAACTAACTCATTTTTTTGGGTGAGCAGCAACACTAGGCATACAGACTTGGTTGTTTGCAAGAATTTTGATTATGTGTGTGCTTTTGTGAAAATTAAATAGATAAATAAAAATGCTTACCATTACTTATGGATCAACATAGAGAGTCTTCTGCAGAGTCTGTGTATTCCCTAAACTTTTAGAGATTCACAGCATCTTTAAAGTCTTATTGCATCTGTCAAAAGAAGTCCTGCAAATTTCTAATAAAGTGACAAGCCCAGGACCAAACTAGCAGGTTTGCTTGTGAACATGTTGAGATGTTTTATTTGCCTCTAAAGTTGACTGAGGCCAAATCAAAGCTAAAGGAAAACTTGCTTTGGCATTACATCTACCTATATATTTGAACTTGATGCATATTTTTTACCTTCAATACTTACATTTTTGAAGGGAATTAAACATCTGTCTCAGTCCATGAGGAGTTTTTAGCAAACTTTGAAGCGGTCTTATTCAAATATTAATGCATATGTGACTATAAAATTCTCATCATAAATAGAAGGCTGATTGTAGCTGTATGTGGATTCAGGAGCTGCTCAGTGTACAGAAGCTTTCCTCTTTGTGTCAGGCTATTTCTTAACTTCTATCGGTGGCTCTCCTATCACCTCCTGTAGCTAGCAAACATAGCTAGGATTATGAAACTTAATTTATTGACTTATTCACACCATTAATTAAATTACATCTTACAGCTTGTTTCACTGCTTTTTATTGAACATTAACCATGCAGTAACATTTACACCATTGTGATACAGAGCTTAAGAGTTCACTATCTTATTTGAATTTGTGTGTAAAGAGTTGTGAGGTACGTTTAACTGCAAAGGAGACAGCGGGCATAAACATCGCAGCCTAAGAAATGACACATTTTTACTCCACATTTGAAGGGGACCTTGAAATAGTACCATCTTTTTCTAGCACTGTTGTGACTCAGTCAGACTTGAAGTGCACAGTTTGAAGCACACAGCCTCCAGTTGTGACACAGCTAATGTCGAGTAATCATGTGGACACTTGTCACCCCTGCCACTGGGTCTGATCCCAAATCAGTATTTTACTTTACCTTGGCTGGTAAGTCCATTTTATCAGCTGTCTGCACATTAAGAACTGCAATAGCCAGCTATCAGAAGGCATGGCAGAATTTTTCTTTGAGACTACTATACATAGGATCAGAAAGGCAGACAGCAGTGGCTCAGTCCATTGGGACTTGGCTTGGCAAGTGGAGGGTTGCTGGTTCAAGTCCCAGCATGGACCAAAAAAATTGGAAGTTGGCTGATAGCTGGAGAGGTGTCTGCATAGTTTCCTGGGCACTGTCATGGTTTGTGAGCAAAAGTGCTATTTATGCATGTGTTTGTACATGGCATGACTAATTTCACAGCATAAAATTGAACTTCTCTGAAGGGGGATTAAATAAATGATATCTTCTTCTTCTAAAAGAGATTAAAAAATGGTTTTGACTGAAACTTTAAGAGACATGTGCATCTTCTCTTTCTTAATGTGTATTCTATTTGTCTGAAAAAACTAAAAGATATGGCTGTCCATGGAGATCACAAAACACATAAGCACATTTAGTTAAACCGTGATCTATTGACCAGCCTCAATCATTGTTTATTTAGTTGAAGTATAACTGTTCTGCTCACAAATAGTGTTTTAAAATAAATGCAGTCAAAAAGGATCAAGATCGCACAGCACCAGGCGTGTATCCCACATCCACAGAGGCCTCCTACATAAACACTCGATGAATTAGCTCAAAGCTGCTTTAAAGGTTGAGAGAATGTCAGTGTTGTGTTTCCCCCTGTGTACACAAAATCAATTATTGTAAAGTGAGGCTTTCCAAATATGCAGAGGAAAAGCCGAACCACAAATTTTAAATGGTTTGACTTTCCTATATTTATAGTTGGCACAACTGCAAGGCTGCTAGAATCACCGCCAACGCCCTTCAGCTCCAGTATACATTAGCTGCCTGCTCACTGTCAGTTGCATTTTTTATGCTGCTATTGCCTCTAACAAAATTAGCATAAAATCACACTGGCAGTAATGGCAGGGTAAAAGAAATTATGTGGATCAATGTTTTAGACCTTTTTTTAACCCATGTTTTATCTGCGCATTTTAACTTGTATAATAAAAAATGTTTCAGCATCTCTGATTTCCATCACCATTACATACCAGAAAACTTTACCCCCACTCCAAACCTCTCAGTAAAACTCACCCCACTGAGAGGAAACCAACATGTTGAGCTCCAGCTGATCTCCAGTCAGCTAACAGATGGATTAATCTCTGTCACTGTGATGCATTGCTTTCATTTACCAGTTTTCTGAATGCATACTGTATTCACTCATTGGTATTCATTGCTCCATAATGCCCTTCTGTCTGGTAGCCATCTTATTAGCCTACAACGGTAACGTGGGGTTCTCCCTGCTCAACTAATCCCTGTGTGGGTGAGGGACTCAAAGTCATAATGCCAGCCTGTTATTGAGCTGTAATCCTTATTCTATCCCTTTCCCTATTTCCCACTTTAAAAGGAAAACAGGCCGATAAATTAATAGGGCTTTTTGCTTGTATGAACAAGATAATTTCAACAGGTGCACCAGAAAATCTGATATTCTTGTTCTCTTTTACTCAGTTATATGTCTGTTTTATTTCTTGGTAAGAACTTCTCCAGAAACCCTCAAGCAATAAACTCACTACTGTGGCATAAAATCCCTCAACTCCCAACTGTTCCAATGGTTCAAGTTTGTGACCCGTGGAAGGAAAGGAAAGAGAATCTGATGGAAAAACACTCAGAACAATTGCAATTCTTTTTATCTCCTCAGCTTTTCAAACAGATGCTCGGCTTGTCGACTTGGGACAGGCACACTCGTATTGGTCTGGATATGTCAGTGGGATGCAAATTCAGATGATTTGAATATGCGCTCCTCATCGTCAAATCATAGCCTGCGCCCCCTGACTCTGCACCCAACCCATCTGCTGGTACGATACATATTCATATTTATCTACAGAGTATACATGAGTCCTCTTTCTTGTCTGCTCTCTTTCTTTCTCTCTCCCCATCTCTTTATTTCATGCTCATAAATGCACGACCATATTAAAACTCTTACATGGCGTCATGGGAGCATGGTCAGGAACAGGAAGAGAGATTACTGATATTGTTTAATTTCCCCTGGGTGCACTGTCTTACAAGGGCCCTGAAGCATATGGCTGGCTGCCTGTTGCATTTTATATGTCGGCCTCCTTACATTTGTTTGCTTTTACAACTGCCCATAGAGTTATTCTTAAACGACAGGGTTGGATATTCTTGCTGTCTTGCTCCTTTTCTGTCAGAAATGTGAAGTATTCAGCTTAACACGCCCTCCTCGCCAAATGGCTCAGGCAGTTTGCTTTGACCTCCTCCAGTGCCGTGACCTAACGCAACCACCTGTATCGTCCTGTATAGCTTGCATCCCACAGGACTGGGATGATTGATATGTCAGGCAGTTTGCTGGTCACCTCTCAGGTCCCTATGCCACTCTGGTCTCCTCCCTGTAGTCCCAGGATGACTGATTTGTCAAGCAGCTTCTCCAGACGGCTGCTTTGCACCCTGCTGGGTGTCATGCGACCAGCTGAATAGACTTTCCTCAGAGCTATATGTCAGTTATCACTGTACAGATAATAAATGCTATATATATTGTCTCTGTTTGCTTTTTCTTTTGAGTTGGCTCCCCTTTTCATTCTATTGATCTCTCCCTGCTGTCTTTTTTTCTTCCTCCTTGGCCATTTCACTCTCTGAATCTCGTATTAGATTTTGAGTGGAGAAACTGGCATGCAGAGTTATGATTAGTCTCAGACATAGCTGCTAGTTCTGCAACCTATCAGAAAAAGTAATCCAGGCATATTACATGCACAGGGATTTTTTCACTCACTTTTCCAGAGCAAATTATGCACACAAGAGTGAGCACTTGTGCACACATATGCATGCACATTGTTGCACATTGAACACACAAGCAGATGCATGCTCAAATGCAATGTTAATAAGGAAAAGTTGTGCAAAATGTGTCACGTCTGACAGTTTGGTAGCACTGGCATGAAAATCTCACTGTGTGGTATCCCAAGACTGCTAGATCTGCTCATCATTTTCCAGTTACTTACCTCTGAGGAGGCAGGCTTCAGAGAGTGTGTGTGAAAGTGCAAAAGTAAAATTGAGGAGTCTTCAAGTAGGGCTGCAAATAGACTGAAAGGCAACCGAGTTGGTCAATGGGCTCAAAGAAAAAAGGCAGGAAAGCTCATTGTCCTCCTTGTTAGAAACCTTTCCACATATTCTCATAGTTGAGTGCTCTGAAGATGCTCAGCAGGTGCCCTTTCTGAGTCATGGCTAAGCAGCAGACTGGAGGTGGGTTAGCTCAAATAACAGTGTCTCTCAACCTTAGAGTTAAAAACGCCTTAAGGAAGAGAGCAGAAGCTGAGATAGACCCGCTCATTAACACTGTTAGTCCACTCTTTTCCTCTCTTTATATTGCCCTCTATTGCACTGCCTACATTGTTACTTCTTCACATAACTGCCACCTGTCGCTCAACATTTAACACATTTTGTACTTCTCTTTAGATAGCTGCTGAAGAGTCTGTCTAGAGTAGTGCTAAAATGATGTTTTGGCTGTTTGGTAAGAAGGGACAGCAACTTAGAGCAACACTAAACTGTTTGCAAATTTTATGTTAAAATTTGGTGAGAAGGGTGTGGATTTGTGAATGAGAAGAGTTCTGGTTTCTGTTTGTTAAACATTTGTAGCCAGAGTAGTGTTGGATTATTATGTATCAGCAGACTATGCAAAATTAAAAATGTTCTAATGAAGAGCAAAAGCAGGCAAAACACATGAAGGCTGCGCTGACATCCTGTCTCTCATTGGTAGGAGTCTGTTACTGTTTTAGGTATTCAGCATTGACAGCATTGCATCTACATGCAGGTACAACCACCAATCTATTCTGGATCAAAATTTTCAGCTTGAGTAACAAATCTGTTTAATTTTGTGTCACAGAAGTCAGTCAGTGAAAAGATTTCCAGACTTCTCGGAACGCTTCCTCGAACAATCAATTTTCTTTCATTTCACAGAGAAATTTTGGTTGTTATTTGCTTCTCCTCTTAAGGATGGACCTAACAAAGCTTGTATTTTTACTTTTTATGGTGACAGTTTACTGTATAGGTTTGTAAATTTCGTTGGATTTAGAGTAAATAATTTCAAACGTTTGCAAACCAAATGGGACTTGCTCACAAATAAATTCAGACATTATTTAAAAGAAGTTGTGTGCTCATTTTGACCCAATTATCATGAAATTTGGAGCAAATTTCATGAATAGAGAGAAAGTTTGCCCAATTATTACCTAATTACAATAAAATATGTGGGCCTGTAAAGTGTTACCCTTTGTACTGATCAGCATTATAATATTTATTATTCATTTATCTTGAGATTAATAAAATAATCCCTGCAAAATCTGTTGCTTTTTTCTGAACACCATTACAGTGGGTTTCTGTTTAACTAACTGTTTAAAGTGAAACTGAGAATTATCAGCAGTAGATGAGCAAATGCTTATCCAGGGGGTTTGTAATACCCAAGGAATTGCAGCGTTCACCTTGCTGACATACCTGTAATGGTTGATTTTGCTTGATCTGTAAAGTTTTTCATTTTCCCCAAAGGTGTCCACTGTCATCACCCACATGTTCAGCTCTGCATCTTGACTTCTCTGTTTCTTGCCAACAAATTTATAAAGGTGTGTTGGCTAAATACCAACATATCTGTACATTTAAACTTGAATGTGTGTGTATCTGAGAGTGCGCGCGCTTATATGTGTGTATGTGTGTGTGTGTGTGTGTGTGTGTATGTGTGTGTGTGTGTGTGTGTGTGTATCTAAGTGCACGTGGTTGTTTACATGTCACATTACTCAAGCTCATTTTAACTAGCCGCTGCCCTCTGCATGCCGCCTTGATCTTACCAGACACTTCTGATGTAGTGACGCAGATTTGTACCAGGGACAACACACACACTGTCCAGCAATCACAGACTTTTATGCAGCTCTCCCAGACAATGTGTATTAGTCAGCCAAAGATAAAATTTTGAAGCATTACCAACCTGTGTGCTGTTTATGAACAGACTACACATGCACACATCCCACAGGAAACACCAGATTAACACACAGAGATGGGAACTGCTCAATCACTATGGTTACGCAGATGGGCTTGAGAGAGAGGATGGCCAGCACTGAGGCTGAAGGCAACACACACACACACAAATACACACAGAAGTGTAATACAGATGAATTGACACACACTGTATATCGTGACAAGCTTCCTGGAAGGTGTCCCCGTTCCATTTCCTCCCTTGTCAGTCAGTAGAATTTGTGAATGAGTTTCTTTGTTGAAATGATTTGATAACAGAGTAAACTGACATCTTACATAACAATTTTTCACTTGAAATAAATCCCTGTTGTCACTCTCTGACATCGATTGCCAAATAAGATGTCTACACTAAATATAAGTAGACGTGTGAGCTCTAATCTTATTTTTGGTGCTTTCTGATGCTTTAATCCACTTTTTAGAAATCACACAATGTAAAGTGTAATCTTCTTTGAAAGTAAAGAAAAGAGGATGCCTTGTTCATTTATATTCAGACTTGAGCTTTTATTCTGAAGTGTCCCACTGTGTGCCCCTCTCTTGCTGTCTGTGTGTGTTTAACCAAGCCTCCAGGCTCCATAGAATATGGCCTATGACAGCACAGCAGACAGCAACTCTTTTCTCTTCACACTATAAAGTTTCATTGTCCCTTTTCTCATCAGGGAATAGTAGTAGAGATAGCATTAAAGTGAACGATATGGCTTCTGTGTGCTCCATATCAGTCGGGACAGGCACAGAATATATCACTCTGAGTAAAAAAGGGAATTGGGGCCTTGAAGGATGGTTTAGGACTTCCCTTCTCTGTCCTCACTTACATGCTGTATTACCTCGTGGGGTAAAATCACATCACAGACTATAACTCCTATTACTCCTACACTCTCTGCCCCTCCCATTCTGCTTCCATATCTTTCCTCCAATCCCTGAGGGGACAGTCGTTGTCATCCCTCCTGTCTCGGAGGGGCTCTGCAGCCTGACAACCCAGCAGCCTGTTGTCCCCAAGGGGTGGCTGAGGGTGCTGCAGGAGTGAGAAGAGGGAAACATACAGACTCAGGGAGTGATATAGGAGATGGGAAAGGATCTGGATGCTGCTGTGGCCAAAATAGATTTCAAGACTGTGCAAGTGGTGTGCTTCTACACGTGTATCTGTGTGTATGAGAACGCACATGAGCAGAAATGTTGTTTACAGATGCCTCAGATGCATGCCTGACTATTCTTAGCACAAAGACAAGGCACTGAAATACTAGACTCTTGGTTTATTTGGCTACAGCTGCACCTGTCTGCAATCAGACTGAGCCAGATATACAGAAACAAACAAACAGAGAAAGAGAGAGAGAGTGGGAGACCTGACTTATGTGCTTATAAATTGCCTCGTATTTTAGTCCATGAGGTTCATTGAGATTCTCTTTTCTACTGAACTCATCCATTCTCATCCACCTCCTCTCCTCTCCACTTCCTTTGTTCTCTAATTCAGACCTGTGTTTACTCCCTGCACTATTTTTATCTTTGTATACTCCTGTGCATCTTTCCTCGCATTAATATCTGTCTTTATTCATGATCATCACTGCCCCTCATTTCAGGGCAGGTCACTGGGTCAGCAAAGTATTGACAAAGTGTAGTCAGTTTGGTGTTTTTATCAGAAGTGATACATACAGTATAAATATTTTTTAATCAATTCTGACTTCACTTTCACTATTTATGCACCCTCTCACCTTTACCATGAATTAGGGCTCAGCAACAGATCACATACAAGATCAAATTACAATATGGCCTTCTTATCGCAGACAGTGCAATATTTCTTTAACCTCAAATGTGTCAGAACACCAGATACATTTTTTTCTAGGAGATGCTCTACACCAGTGATATGTAACCCTGCACAACCAAAAAGCCACATTGTTGAAAACTACCTTTATAAGAGCAATAATCTAAGGAGTCAAAGGGGGCAAAAACAGTAAGAAGAAGCAATATAACAGAGTTTATAGTGGCAAAAATGGTCAAAAAGAAAGACAAAATGGCAAGAATATTGGGAGAAAGTTTGGGAAATAGTCTGAAAGAAGCAAAAATGGTCTAAAAGGGACAGAAAAGCAAAAAGTGATTAAATTGGGCACAGTGCAGTCATGAGTGGCAAAAATGGCAACAAGTTCATATAAATTAATTTCTGTAAAATACTCTTTTTTCATTGAGACACTGAATTTCAGGTTTCATTATCTGTGAACCATAACCATCAACATTTCAAGGAATGAAGACTTGACCAATAATGTTTAACTGTTTCATGATAATCTAATTTTTGACATGTACCTGTTTATGCAATCACAGTTTCTGGTGCATCTTTCTCTTTTGCAAAAAATCTTTTCTCCCTCAAGTTTGTGTATTTCTTACTCAACACAAGAATGAATGAAAAGTTAATCCCATTCAATCTTGTGTTGAGTAAGAATTCTCATGTTAATGAAGAGTGATTCATTGCTTGTGCTTGTTTAACAACACATGAGATGAGGAACCTAAAAGTATTTGCACAATAAACTGCAGTTGCAATATTGGGGAAAATGATCACAATTACATTATTTTTGCAAATCATTCAGCCCTTTCATGAATCCACCTGCCCTTACATGTGTCATCTGATCAGCCATCTATCACTGCATCCCATTTTACATCCATCACTACATCCTCCTCCACAAATAATCTGCCAGCAGTCCCTTTGTCTTCATGGTGCCTTTGTGCCATCTACTGTATTTCCCCTCACACCTCTCTCCATGCAGTCCTGTACTCACAACTTTACACTAACAGTAAGAGACCCCACAGCAGAGCAAATAAGTCTGTCTTGCTACAACCAGACCTATGGAATTGGCGGCATTGCTGTCAGCGTGTGACACTGGGACCTACCGGAGCTGCCAGACAAAACCAGTCAAGTGCAAAACTAATCTACCTATCCATTTGTCTGAGAGTGGCAGAGGCAGACGGAGGTGGTATAATTGTGCTCGCTGTTATGTGCATTGGACTTGTTCTTGTTTTCTTCCTTTCCTTTTTTTCCTCTTTCTTTATTTGTTTCTCCCGGTTACGGAGGCCAAATTTCACAGCCTGTTTTTACAGCACTCTGTCTCCCTCTCTAAGCTTTTTTAGATTGCACAGACATGCTGATAATTGATTGAAAAACAGGCCCTGCGTAGGTAGGTGTTGTGTGTCTGTATGCATGTGTGTGTGCGTTTTTGTGTGTTTGCGTGTGTGTGCATTTTATGAGCAATAAGCTGTTGTTTGTGATCCTCTGTGGATGCATTGATAATGCATGTCTTAGTCAGCACCGGTAGACGCTATATTATAAAACTGTGCTCAGGGTAATTGACTGAAAGGAGGCCAGACAGAAGAATAAAGGTGGAAGATAAAGTCTCATCGAGAATAACATATATATTGAGAAGACCATCAAAATCTAACACATCACATCTCTATTCGGTCTTTGAGCTTAATACCTCCTGTAAGATGAAAACATGTCACCAAAGTGAATAAAAGTTACAACTGTGATATACCTTTGCATTATATTAGCACCTCTCTCCCTTCCTTTGCCCTTCTGACCAAAGCACCCAGGTAGTTAAAATGTTAATGAGTTGGATCAGTTTAATAATGTCACCAGAGCCAGGCTCATCAATCATGGCTTCATATGGAACACCATAACACTGACGTGAATACAGACCCAATGCAAATTATCACTCATTATGCTACTGCTTTTTGTTTAAAAAAAAAAAAAAAAAGCAACTTATAGATTTATGTGAGACACATCACCAGTCTCCATCTTTTGGGTGCTTATTTTTTGACACATTCCTGTCTGAGGCTTTGATTCTTTCGACTTTTTGTGCTGCTTTTAAAAGTGTTTCTCCTCTCTGGGCACTTCCCTCAATGCAGTTTTATACTGCAGCTGCTTCCTTCAGTTCTCCTTTTCTGTGTGTGGGGACTGTTGTTTTTCCACAAGTATTACAGTACATGACAGGCACACACAGCAGTGTTTGATGCCTGTACTATGCTCTTGCTTCCATTAAGATGTCATGGTTGAAAGAAGATGACAGATTTTACAATATCTCTCTGGTTGCTGCTGGTCTAAGGGGGCTATACACTCTATAGTGTGTAGCGTATAAATGAGATATGAAATTGCATTCAGAATCATGAATATGAAGAATTAGTGAGGGCTTTGTAAAGGCCCGTTCGAAGGTAAAAGTACCATACCTTTCCTTTCCATAGGCACTGTGAGGTTATTCAACATATGAGCGCTTATCCTAATAAATCATTTGAGACTCCTCTGCTTGAATTATTCGTAGAAATATAAGAGAAAATATGTTAGAAATTGTGTGACTCCTTGAAGAATCAGATCTTCAAAGGGAAACAAAAGACAAAAGTTTGATACAAATCCCAATCTTTCAGAGTATAGAAAGAACCGCTCTGCTTTGCTTCAGCTGCCTGCTCCCCCTATTGGAATTCCAATTCACATTACTTTTTTCACACTGTGTAAAATTTGCTTATTCCCTAGACACAGACAAAAGCTACGTACAAGATCACACAAAATATTGAGTTCAGGGTTTTTGGTTGTCTTTCTTCTTTGTTTTGTTCTTCAAAAGCAGATTTTTTATTTATATTAGGAAAATTCCAAACTTTAATCAAAGTCTTCACACAAATTGAACCTTGTTTGTCATTTTTATCCTGTTTCTGTTTATTGGGAGCTCAGGTAAGGGAAGGGATATGTGATTTTTTGTATTTTGCTTTCTGCTTGAACTTATCAGCAGTGGATTATATTGGATTATAGTGATGTGTGAAACATTTGTGTTTTTATGTGGAATAGAAAACACTGATAAATTAACAATAATGAGATCTTGGATTGATCTGGGATGCTGAAGCTACGAAGAGGTGCCTGACTAGACTAAGCACCATGTCCACTCAGTAAAGGCTCATATGCTCAATGTTAAATATGAATCTGGATATAGACAGAGCCTTTTGTCTGTGCTCTGTGTTAATTTAATCTGTTTTTCTGCACCTTTCCACAATGCTTATGGATTCGGACCAAATAGAGCAGTACCACTGGAAACAATGGGGGCAGTGTTGCTGTTACTACCCGATTCATGGCACTAGTGAGACATGAAGAAGAAATAACAAAGGCGGTACTTTCTGAGGGAAAAATAACACACCTCTCCTGTAATGCTGTCTCCGTTTTTCCCTTTTATACAAAAGGTACATTAGCAATACCTAATCCACAGTAGCCATGTTTGTTTTTGAACTTGTTGTTGTCATGAACTTTTGACTCTGGGCTGTCCCCCAAGTGGTAAAGGGAGTGTAAATGGGCCTTAACCCTAATGATTGGCTGAATCTTGATGTTTCTGAAGCTTCACGTCCAGGTTTTGGGGTACAACATGGTCCATGTATTCGGTTATGTAGGCTACTTATTATTTGTATTGCATTGCTGCTGTGAGTGTGAATTTCCACGTGGGATGAATAAAGTATCTTGTCTTATCTTATCTTGACTTGTGCATAATGGAATATGTCATAATGGGTTTGGTTTCTTTTCTGAATAACAGACCTCAGTACCATGAACCGCTGTGAAAAATTCATCACCTGACTCCTTCAGTGGAGAGGCTGTCACTGAGAGTATTTTCAAATGAGACTCATAGAGGGTAAGAACACTCTCTGTGTAAGAGGCATTCTCATGCTTGACATACTGTGAATGCACTCATGTACAATGCATGGCGGATGAGCTTCCTGTGTTGTCCTTGGTAATGTCACATACATTCAAAAACAAACATACAGGAACATTTAATTATGGTTGCTACAGTTTCCTTTCAGCATGTCAAGCCAAGGGCAGGAGTTCATGCTCTTTTCATGCATTTATGTGAGGGCCATACCCCATCCATGCTCACACAGACTGCTCACCTAGCTTAGAAGTAAGAATGTTTGGAACATCAGTATGTGTGTGGTTATCAAAGAGCTGTTTGATCCCCTCTGTAAGTGCGGTTTAGTCCACATTTGTGTGTCCCCTGTATCTTACACACCATAAAGCAGGTCTGGTCCATTCCTAATTAGTGTATGATCGATAGCTGGTTGTTGTGATGCTGAGCGTGGGGAGTCGTGTCAGAGCTGGGGGAACAGTGACATTTCAGCCGACAGGGATTACTCCGTTGACCTTATTGTTGTGATTAGAATTCAGGGCCAGCTCCCTGAGAGATGACCTCACCTTGTTCACACTGAGCCAGGATGCTGGAGGTTGCTTGAAACTCACACCTCTCCTCCGTCCCTCCTCACTCCTCCACTCTCTTTATCTTTCACTTTACAGCATTTCACTTTTCGATCCCTGTCCGTCTCCTACAAGCAGGGCCGCATGGTGCTATTAAAACCACTGTTGCTACAGCTCCTAGAGATTTTGTGTCATAAAAATCTGCTTTTGTGTGTTTTCATGCAGAAGTGTAGGTATGTGTGCTCACATCAATATAAGGCTACAATTTAAATGAAAAAACTGCACAAGGCATTTCAGTGGCAGCTCATGTTACTTTTTCAGAAACCAATTTGTTCTGCTATTTTCTGACTTTTTTCTTCTTTTTAACTTTGTTGAGCCTTCAAACAATTTCTCCATACCTGCAGTGTTATGGTATCTTACATCTATGGGACTCTTAAGTCTGTGAGGCATCCACCGGTTATGGACACAGAACCTGATATTCAATACACCATAATGCTCTTCAGTATGCCACACTATGGGCCTCAAACACCAAAGTCTGCCCACTGATCCGCCCTGGATAGGCTTTAAGAGGGCTGACCAATCAGAGAGGAGGGGGTTTGTGGAGCTTAGAGAGACAGTAACGCAAAAGAAGCAATCATAACAAGGGCTGAATTAAGAGTTCTCCAAAACACCAACATCATAAGATTATCTTGTATTTTTTGCATATTTTGTACAGAACATGACATATTGATAGTGCCTGCAACCTCAACAACACAAAAAATGGCGATAAGGTTAGGCAATTAAATGATTTACTTCGTATATAGGATATTTGACCGGCAGTGGAAAAATGATATTTTTTTGTTGTTTCGTTTTGTTATTTTTGTTTGTTTTTTGTTTAGTGGAAAGAATCAGCCCACTTTTTAGACTTTAAATTGAAACTACAAAATTGCTATCATGGAATTTATAATGCTCTTAAATAGGTCACGTATCTCTCTGATGAAGTAATGCTTACATGTAAGTAAGCTGAAGCGCACAACAAAGTAATGAAATTGTCTTCCATTTATAATTAACAATTATCCTGAACCTAATCTAGCATTAGTGGGCATAGCAAATATATAGTCATATTAAAATCTCCTGGGATAAATCCAACTCCACAATAATACAAGAAGTCACTCCAGCACGTTACTTTCTGTGAAAGACACCCCCTGGCCCCAGGTTAGAGAAAGGCAAAGTTTTGTGACCCTCAAAGAAAAAAGGTTTGGGGACCCCGCTTAAAACAAGCTGGTGGGAAAATAATTACTGTGCAACTGCTGTAAAGGGACTCTGAAGTGATATCTGACTGTGCTGTATTTATGACAATATAAAGTATACCAGAAGTAGCAAACAATATTTAAGGATGCCCTTTCTTCTCATGTACAGGCAGACACTTGATCATTTAATATGTCTTTGGATGACAAGTTAGCTCAGAACAGGTCATGGTTACTTCCCTGAAGGCCAAGGCCTTTCACAGGCAGTGCAGGGTAGTCATCATCGCCATCACCATGCAGTCACTTGGGTGACTGGCATACACACACACACACACACACACACACACACACACACACACATCTAATATGCTCCAAGTAGCAGAGTAACTGTGAGGTATTTAATGAGGCCCAAGCAGCAAGTTAGGAGGACAAGATTATGGATTTGATCGTAGCACATTGGCAGATAGTTTTGGGAGAAACCCAAACCTGTCACACCTGTTTGAAATCCACACTGCTTCTCGGAGAGTGTTTTACTGGCTCACAGAAAAAAAGATACAAAAAAGGAAGAGGGAAGGAGAGGAGAAAAAGAGGGTTAAGAAGAGGAAATCACCAGTTACGGTACACACACGTTGGAAGCAGGGCAAGTGATAATGAGATAATGGTTACAGTAGTGAGCGAGTGAGACAGCTGTGGAGCGATGGCAGTAAAAATGGAGCTGGAGTGGTTAGAGGGTCGGATGGCACTGGAGGAGCATTTCGGGGCATAAGAATTCCTGTAGCCTCCCACTGCTGCCAGCTCAGTGATAACATGCATGAGTAGACCTTAGGTGAAAAAAGATGGGAAGATGAGGAGAGCAGTAGGATGGGGAAAGCAGGGCAAAATTGACAGACTGAAAGGAGCAAAGTGGTTTGAAAGCCTCCCACATCCTCCCTTACCTCCATCTCTTCCACTCCACACTGGGGGAGCTGCTCAGGACGTTAGAGTCCATTAAAAATGCAGCATGTTTACATAAAACTTACACAGCCCTCTTTACCTCCTACCTCATCTCACCCTCCTACATAACACAAATATGGACCATAATTCAGTTTATTTACTGATGAACAAGCGCTATTTAATGCAAATGAACACACAGTTTGCAGACTTTCTCCTCCAGCCATTCGACAAGCAGAAATTGCTCTCATGAACTCTCTCTGTCTTGTTTTATTTCCTGCAAAGTCTGACGATCAGAATGTATTTTTAATGCATGCTTTACATTATTTGCAGTTATTTCCCTGAGGTGAAAAGCATTGCAAGTTGCACGGCAACACACACTCTTTTCACCTATGAGCATCTTTATTGATGTGCTATCCTGTTGTTTAGCTTTGAATGATTCAACACACCCCATTGCAAGGTCCATTTGCAGTCTGATTCCTTCTGTCAGGGTGGTTTTTCTCCATATTCTGCTGATGATAACCCCCCTGCTTCCTCTCCATATCTCTGGGCTCTATGCCCTCATGCCTATTTACCCTCTCAGCCTCCTCAGCAGCAGCTCTGATGTAGCATAAAGATGGCACATAGAGCCTTGTGGGGAGAATTGGAGGGGGAGACAGTGAATGTAGAATACAAAAGAGTAGAAAGAAAGAAAGAAGAATAGGGCAGATGAGAAAGAAAAAAAGAAAGAAAAAAAGACATAGAAGTGTTGCTCTGAGTGGCTGTGAGAGCTGGGTGCTCATCATGATGGAGGTGAGACGGCCCCCCTCCAGGTATTTTCTGTGCCAAAGTAGCTGAGGTGACATCCTTCCTCTTCAGTTCCAGCAGCTTTGGCTCTGCCCCTGACAGGGCATGCATCTCTGCAGGAGTGGCTGGTTGCCATTATATCTCCCTCGATGGCTTAAGCTGGATTGCCTTTTATACATTATGACTTTTCAGTTGAGAAAATGTTCAAACCTTTTCGGCAGAAGCTTTTCTACAGGTGCAATTCAATTACTTTCTTTTAAAAGCTGGACCCTGCTGCAGCTCGGGATTATTCCCTGGTTGGATCTTATACTGATGAACTTTAATTATCATCATCGCTAATCCACTCACCTGTTAGTTAACATGAACTTGGATGACCAAACAAATGCTGATAATCCAGATGTTTGCGCAGTGTTTTTGTATGAACAAATATCTGCCCTAGATACAGAACCACTGTCTATCTATCCCCTGATTCTTCCATTATCCATGCTCACTGGTCATGGATTAACTCTCATCATCATTGTTGTGTAATATAATTCACTTGCAAAGGAAGGCTATTGTAGTTTAAACTGCTGTAATCTTATCTCACATCCTTCACTCACTCCTCAATAATGTCATCGTTAAACAAGTTTTCCAATGTGTCAGCTGGCTGCACCTATATTAAGGGTGTGAAATGATGTAGTAAGATTACAGAGAGTTGGAGTCAGTGAGCAATTTTTTTACTCACAGGAATATTCATGGTACTACACCCCAAGTAAGAACGTTCAGTCTGCAAACACAAAACTGCCAAAGAAGTGAAGAACTTTGAAATGTACGGGAGATTTAACTGAAAAAAATTAAATCTGGAACTCTGAAAGGGTAATTATCTCTCAGGTGCTCCAAAATCTGAAGGTTCAAAAAAAGCCATAAACATACACAAAAAAGAAAATCCAATATTATTACCCAACTGGTGGTAAATACTTGATTCCACTTGGTCAAAACCCCTTAATCGTTTTGTCTTGTTTTCATTTTTATAGGTTATTATTTTTGTTATCACTACTGTGTTGTTTTACCTGATGTTTTTAATTCTGTAAAGCGTCTTTGAGTATCTAGAAAAGCGCTCTATAAATAAAATTTATTATTATTATTATTATTATTATTAATAAATCGACAACAACAGGATAACCTGATCACAGACATCAAATGAAATACCCCCTGCCTGTTATACACTGTGGCAAAAAGGCAATTTGATTCTAGTTTGAATTTCAAATTTTTTAAAAAGAAAACAATTGGTAACCTTTCAGAATAATACAAGTGTCCTCCTCTTTGTATGAGGAACCTGCTCAGTATTATCTCATCCAGACATATTGTGCAATAGCTAGAGAAACTAAAAAGAAAATGTGCATTTCAAATCTTTAAAATCAAAACTATACTGCACAAAGGTATTGTTTTTTCGTGGAGCTGGAGGGCTTTCAGAACGAACTACCTGAGGTAAATGTTTCCCTTATTAAAGCCAGCTAAACTGTTCACTGGGGTGGAAAATTTCTGTTTATTGGAGAGAGAGCACAGTCAAGGAGTCAATTCAAACTATTAGACTGCAGCTAATTATTTTTGATTTGTAGGTTTTTGGTCAGCTGGAGAGTTGAGAACAGCACTTATATCCTCAAACTGAGAGTGCTTTTTAATACCTAAAGATAGGAGAAAATAAACCCAACCTGTTTCAGGGACCGATACTGTTACAGTCTCTAACAAGTATGCTCCTCGTCAGATGGTGACAAAAGGTATATTATGGTGAGAATAATTTTGCAAGTTATTAAAGAAAAATTTGCAGAAATGGGTTCATGTTTGAGATACGGAGGGGCTTGAACATCTTTATTTGTGGGTAAGCTGGACACTAATAATGTCTCTCTTAAGCCATTGTGGTCATTTAGATGGTGTATCAACCCTTTAAGTCCTATGAGTAATGTCAAAGTTTGTCAACAGCAACTGTTTTGGAAAAGGTGTTTGGAGCTGGCCTTGGCTTCTTTAGTGCTTGAGTGGTATGATATTTTGATTTATAAGTGGTGAGGACATTTCATTTTGACTACAGGGGACTGTATCACGTTATTGAAAAAAAAGGGTGTGATATATATCAATAGATGGGAAAGGCCAAAATTTTCATCCACCTTATGCCACTTTCACAAAATTACTATATATTCTTATTTGCATACCATCAAACAGGTCATTTTAAGATTTCAGGGAGTTTCTGAGATCTGTAAATTTTGGCATCACTTTTTGTGCAGGATTTTGTGCAGTTATTCTACTTCTGCTGGAGTCTCTCCTCCTGCCATATGTGTGATGATGAGTTATGAGGCCACATCTTGGTGTGATGCAGTAGTCTCTCACACCTTGTAGTCCAGGCTGGATCAATAATTGATCCAGACAGTGTGCTACCACCTGCCAGGCCCCCTCAGGGTTCACACACACAAAAGCTTTCCTGAAAACATTGACACACACACTCCACTTGTTTCTCCTATCACTATAATGAACTACACACCAGCAACTTAGCTATGAAATGGAGCCGTCACTCCATCACATCACAGCTGGTCAGATGTCAGCTTGTGCTTAACCCCAACAACATAATGGTGATCTGGCAGTAATCACCGCAGCAACTAAGATCACACTGCAAGCATAGATCATAAAGGGCTGTGTTGAGACATGACTGCAAACTTCTATGTCCTATATTACAGCTCCTCTTAAGATCCAGGTCTTAATTTGCTCCCGAACCTAACAACCACTACACCCCACCTCCCTTCCCCATCTCCTAATGTTTGGACATTTACGATAGAAGGTGGAAAACAGCAGGTGCAAGGCCTGCACAAAACACTGGCGAAGTGATCCAATTTGGTGTGGGCAGTAAATTGTGTGGACATCTGCGCACTGCACGAAGCAGAGCTGAGCTTCAGCCAGGGTGGATGCATATCTCTGCCTGGCTGTACTGCTGACAGGGCACCAAAACAAATGGGGAGGACACAAGGCAGACCTGATACACTTACAGAGTTGCCATCTCCATATTTGACTCCTTAAACACTCTGGATGCTTTCTGCCGTGTTGCAGAAAGAGCCAGAAGGAAGGGTAATGGAGTGTAGGGGAATGTAAAGAGAAGTAAGAGTTGAAGAAAAAAAAAAGTTTGACCTTAAATTTATCCAGTTTGTAAAAGAAGTGCCATGGCAGAAAATGAAATGAAACCTTCCGATCCCTTGCCTGAGATTCGTTTTATCTAATAGCCTCACACACTTGCTGCAAAATAACTCCCTTTACTGCAAAATGCTACAATATGCCATATACCAAGCAGCATCTGCAGCCCAGACTAGAGTGTCTCACACACACAGCAGTAACAGCAAATTGTCCTGCGTTTGAATCTCTCCTCAGCCCCACAGGATGTCTTTCCAGGCTGGGCTAATTGAACAGATTACAAACTTTCCCTTCTTTTCCTCTAATTAGCATTAGTGTGCCAAGGACCAAATGGGTCTGGAGTATAGGTCTTGGCCCTCCACTCTCGCAAATGATTAAGATCTTCTTCCACAGCGGTGACTGTGGTCATAACTTCATTAACAACTTGGCTGACTTTTCCCGACTCCTCTCGTTCCTGTCTCTCTGGGGAGTTGGGTCTGAATTTGGCCTTTCCACAGTCAAAAGATCTCTGATTGGAAAGGGCATTTTCCTCAAAGTTTTCTCTTCTCTAACAAAAAGATGTTTCTTCATCATTTTGCCAGCCATATGTGAGCAGATGTATCCACAATGTAATGGTTTTGATTAATCATGCTTGTCATTGTAATCATCCCCTTCTTCTAAACTGCTGTGCTAGAAACTATCATTTTAATCAGCACGAGCATGGCCGTCATCACTCTGATTTCTGTAGTGCTTCTCAACATTATCATTAGCAATGCTTTCATTTTCCCCAACTTCTTCATCAATGTAATACTCTTCCTCCGCCCCCTCTGTTGCACTGTTGACTCCCCCTTCATCACATTCATCACTGTTTGTTTTCAACTTCATATCTTAACAGTTCTGGCTACATGTACATTTTCAAGTCTTTCCTGTAATTCCAATTTTGCATGTAAGACTTAAAGATGAGTTATAAGCTCTGTATTGTGTTGTCTACCACTAAATGATCAAATTAGCCTCTATAAACCAAGCCAGATTAAACAAATTTGGTAAATCCATGACTATCTTCAATGGGCTTAAATCTCTTCACTGCATTCACTATACTCAAGTCTGGAGCTCAACGTGCTTCCCATATAAATGAATCTAATAGCTGAGAGAGCTTGTATATACATTGGACAAGATGTTGCTCTCACAATTCATTTCACACTTCATTAGCAAGTGAAATTGTTGGCTGGATATACAGTATAGAAGTAAAGATCAATATGTTACAGCCAGGTATTAGCATTGCAATCCAATACAGGCGCTGAGGTTCGACCGATTGTGTAAACATAATTGGAAAAACATGATACAGCAGTGCACAATTATGCATCCATGCACATTAATGTGAGCAAGATTCAAGCGTGCATCCATGTGTTGATTATTGTACACACAAACATGCATATATTTTCCTTGGAAATAAAGATCATGTAGTCACATAGGGGCAAGTGCATACACACACACACACACACACACACACACACACACACACACACACACACACAAACAAATATCTTTTATTCAACTGTTCTGCACTCACACATTAGAATAGAGTAAATCATGTAGGTGTATAGGAGGGAGATTGATGACCGGTCTCCATGGTTTGGCCATTCTTTCTTTTTAGATCGACAGGTCAGAGGGCCCGTTAAGGAGCCAACCTCTATTGTGGTTGCCTGACGTCTCTATTCATCATTGCACGGTCTGCATCTTGCTGCGGTCTCAAGGCACAGCATGCTCTAAGGGCATTTTGTGTACGTGTTGCAGCAGATGTGATATAAAGATGCATGACCACGTTAGGTTGGTAATATAGTTTATAGCCCATAAAAGTATGAATTTTTCATACATCAGGTTAATCACACTCTCTGTGCCTCCTTGAAAAATGTAGGTTGTTGTTTGACTTGTATTGTTTTCATTTGTGGTTCTACCGCAGATTCCATTGCACAACTTAAATAATAATGTCTTGTATTTTATTATAGTATACCAGATCTGACTGCAATGTGACAGATTGTATCAAATTGGACAATGTTGTACTGTACCACACCACATTGTATATCATGTCATATCATACCATATCTTATTATATCATATTGCATCTTAACCCGTCCTTCATTTCATGTCTCAATATGTCTTATCTTATCATACCATTTGTACCATTTTGTTAATATTTTAACATACTATCCTATCTTATTTCATTCAGCTGCTTCTTTGTCATATTGTATTGTACCTATGGGTTGATATAGTTCATGTCAGAGGCATTATGGTATGAAAAGCCTATGTAGCACAGATTTGAGGGACCTATTAAGCCCTTATTTCGGATTTGACAATATAGCAAATCATTCAGGTATAACAAAAACAGTGAGAGAACTCCCCCATGGCATCACTTGCCTCCCCCAGGAGGAACTGGTTAGACCAGAGGGCATAACAACAAACATATTTTTATCTCTCAGTCCACTTGTTGAACAGAAAAAACATCCTCCGTTTGCTTTCTTCCTTGATAAAAAATAGATACAGAGCATCTCAGCAATCTCCAAAACCACAGGCTGTTATTTAATGACAATTTAGCCACTGGGAAGAAATTTTTGCTTCTGAAGTTGCCAGCAATTATTCGGATAAGCAAAAAGAATATCTGGGACAAGACTTCCTTTCATTCGTCCCTTTAATCTGTTTAAAGAGTTTAGCGTCTCCAAAAATTTCAGCCTCTCAAAATGAATGCCCCTGTCAGAAATTTGAAAAACAGATTATATTACTTGAAGAGGGTACTTTCCTTGACTGTTATGTTGTTAAGTCAGTCATAATCAATGAAGCATTGCAGCTACTTATCCACCTACAAAAACAAGGCCCACTGTGGCTGGAGATGATGACATGCTATTGAACTCTTGGTGAGATTCCCCAAAGTTCTGAACATTAGATCTGGCTCAGGAGGAAGAGTCAGATGTACAATCAAGAAGGAACTGTGCTGCACTGAACAGACCAAACGTGGTAGAGAGGCAGTCCTGGAGTACCTTAGGGGAGTGCTCTCAAAAAGGTATAGGAAATCATCTGGAGATGGAAAAACTGGGAGACAAGACAGGGCACACTTGCGAAATAAAATATTGCATCACTGCATCTAAAACAAACCTTTGTTCAGACTGAATCAGTGTTGGCTACAGAATGATTCATTTTGGCACGTATACTACTAAACGAGTCCACTCAGATGACAGGCCAAAGTAAAGTAGACAGAAAACGCTAAGTTGGGGGTTTTCTCTTCTTTTAAATAATGTATTCATGATGAAGTTTTGGGGTTTTTTTGTTGAATTAAGTTACATGCACAGCTCTTTCTTGGCGCTCTCTCTTCTAAATTAAAAAAAAAAAAAAGATCAAGTTGTCATGAGTCACACTGACACCTGTTAAAATACAGATTGTATGGGGTGCAGATGGCATTGTGGATATGGCCACGCACCATGAGGTTTGCCCTCGAGCGGGTGGCCCGGGTTCGATTCCCGCCTGTGGCCTGTTTCCCGCATGTCATTCCCCACTCTCTCCACCCCCTTTCATACTCTATCCACTGTCCTCCACTATCCAATTAAAGGCAGAAAAGCCCAAAAAATATCTTAAAAAAATACAGATTGTATTTCATTTTGTGTTTCCCTTTACTAGTATGTCTCCCTCTCTTTCTGCTCAGCTGACACTTTGTAAGTTAAGCACCCTTTTTTAATGTAAACAACATCTATGCTTGAAAATACCCACTCCAAAAACTGTTGTAACATTCAAAAGCATCCCCTCACAATACAAAACTGAACTAAGCAGATAATATCAAGTTAACAAAAATATATCCCAGTATGATTTCTCCTCCTCTCTTCTCTCTGTCACAGTGTGCACATCTTTACAAGCATTTTATCTGCAAATTAAAGATGTGTTGAGGCTATTGCTGGGTGAAGAATTACTCCTGTTAATTGTATTGTACATGTATTAGTAGAAGTTAACAGTAGCTATTGGGCATCTTTGCTTCTTCATTTTAAGAATCAAGATGTTTATAAAGTTGTTTTCAGGGTAAAACTCATAAAAGTGATTAGGCTGACTTGCACAGCCAAAACCCAGACAATGCACAGCCAGGATGCAGTCTGAATGTCATGATAGTGTGTGTTGGAGTCATCACACATCCCATCAGTCACACAGCAAATACATATCCAGTCTTGAGCTGAAATAAGTCATATATAGATCCAGGTTTTCTGAAGTACTCAGCACAAGACTGAAAGTGTTGAGTGGAGAAACTTTGGAGCCATTCAAGCAGACAAAGTATTTGATTGGGAGGAGGTGTAAAGACTTATTTCTTGAGAGCTGGGTTAAGTCTTCTTTATCTGAAAAAGGCAAAACATAGTGAGAGAGCTTGTTGTTGAGTCTTTTTTATGGTCTATTGTGACCCCTGTGTGTCTCATAACCATACAGGATGTTTCCCATCTGCATGCCTGGCCTTGGAGCACAGTCATGTTTCCAACGCTTCATTTTCTGTTGTCTAGTTTGGCCCCAGTCTCACTTCAAGGTGAGCTTTTCCCAACGGTCCCTGGGAAGAGGGGTGGAGTGGGGGAACAGCGAGAGGGAGAATCCTCCAAGGTCACTTTTGGTGTCTCTCCGTTAGAGTTTGTGAGTTCCTGACAAGGCGGAGACAGTTTCAATTTCTCACTGACTGTCAGGAGCTGCCTGTTTTTTAAACGCCTGCGGGACGGAAGTAAGCGGAGAAAGATGTTCCCCGACTTTTTGGTATTATCTGAGGGGCATTCTTTTCGCCAGCCTTATCTCTCTGTCAGTAATAGGCCTTCAGTGATTCCTGCCAGATAGTTGTTGCGGTTGGACTGTTAGGCAGGCAGACGGAGCAAAGATTTTCCAGATACTGTACATCTGAACCTGGCTGTTTTTCCACATTTCTGCCCCTTGGTGATTGGTAAACCCCTTTGTATGGCAGTTTGACAGACACCGCATCCAGATGTGCTTCTTGGTGGAGTGGAGAAGAAAAAAAAAAACAAAAAAAAACAGGGGATCGACTTTTCGCAGTGAACTTTCTTTGACTTAATCAAAGCACAGGCAAAGTCATCTTCTCCTCCCAGGTTTGATGAAGACATCGATCACAGAGCTTTGATGTGATTCATCATGGGTATCTCCGTCTGGGGCATCTTACTTGAAGCTGGTTGCTGCGCTATTGTTTTAGAAACAACCCACCAAGGGGGCAGAACCCATGTCAAAACTTATTTCAGAGGCTTTGATGCCAAAGAGAAATGGATACTTCAAAGAAAGCAGTATGTCTCCAGCAGTGACCTAAACAACAATAGCCTCCTGTTGGCAAGTTAATGATATGTTAATTTTCTGGTGTGCAAATTAACTTTAATTTGTCACTTTTGTGCCAATAATAAAAATTTTAAAAAACTCTGGCAAGACATCCACTCACCTTAAAGGTTTTCTGCTACCTCTACAGCTCCTCTCCTCACTATGAGTGATTATGTTTTGGAAAGTGGGTAAAGGGAAGGAGTGGAAGGACTGATAAGAGTTGAAAGCTGCACTGAGTAGTGGCATGGCAAGAATAGGCTGGACTCCTGCTGTCTTCTCTTTGGGGAGAACCAAAGTTGTGCTGTCCCTGCTGTAATGTAAGGACAGGCCCAGCCAGGGGTCTCTGAAGTACTTTGTTATTGCATGTTATTGCATGGATATACTTATTTGTGTCCCATTGCACAATCACCTCAAAATTTGTGAAGACAGCTCTCATTCCTCAAACAACTGCAAATGTTGGCTGCATGAAGTCAAGTCCAGAGCTGTGGAAATGGCGAATTTGCTAAGAGATTCATCATTCAACATGACTCAATTACTACACGTGTCTCTAAATGAGACTCAGATCAAGTTTCTTATTGCAATGCTTGTTAGACAGCTGCTAAATACCATTTAATCTAGCAGTGGATGAGACTGGTTCATCATTGGTGCTTATCGAGATCTCCATTTTGGAATATGTAAATAACCAGCTGTTGAGTGAGGAAACAGAATGCAACATGAAGTTATCGTGCCATGTTGGTGTTAACCCCTCTTCAGCTCTAACACCACAGCTGCTATCTGTGTGTCTATGTGTGTCTTTGTGTGTGTGTGTTTTTGAGTATGTGTTCTTCTGAGTCTTTGGATACTTCTTTGTTTTGGTCCAAACTCCCAAGATATTCAACAATTAGCTGACTAATCAGCAACCACTTACATTTGAGTAGCATGAACAGGCAACTGTTTGGCATTGTTACAAAGAAAAGAGCTAAAACAATCAACCCATCGTTTTTTCAACATCGTTTTCATCTCAGTACCTGTGATGGACATAGCTGGGGGAAAAGTGTAGTTAGTGTTTTGTGCTCAAGCAAAGATGGACCTAAATAAACACAAATATGATGTCTGATGTGGTGAAGTCTGATGGAATTAAAGTCGTGTCCAGAAAAAGTTTGTCATTAGGGCTGACCAAATGGTAACACAGTTGCAACACAATAGTAACATGGATTGAGTTGGATTACAACGCTATAAATAGAATTATTACCAGATTCAGGTGATAACTATGTGTTAAGCCTGCTATACCATAAAAAAAATCAAAATGTCATGAATATTTATATCTAGTAATTCGTTGATGCATGCTGATTTTTTTTTTTCATTAAAAAGTCCAAAATGATGTCCCTTTTACGTTATTCCACCCACATTTTAATGATGTGACACTAAATTTCTATTTGTTAAATGCTTTTAATGGGCAATGTGGGCTCGTGTAATTTCTTTTTGCTGGGTATTTTTCTCCTTTAATACTTGATATAATAGTTTTGTAGTCTTTGAAAGGTGCTGAGGAAAATTAGAGCTTTTTGCGTAGTGTTGGTGTATTTTAAGCTCAAATATGTCCATGGTATTCATGAAACCTTGGACTTTGTCAATTTGTAAGAGAAGACATGTAGTTGTTTTTAACTGGTCGATTTCCCCATTTGTCATCATTTCATGTTCATGTTACATGTTTTTGTAAAAAGTGATAGATTTGTCCGTTTGCCTCACAAAGTGTTTATAGTCTCCCCCAGTTTCAACCTGCTTGAATTATGAATCCAGACATAACATTAACCCTAACTTTACAGTAAGGCAAGATGTTTCACAGAATGTCTTTAGATTTTATTCAGCTGTACGGATATAACCTTAGATCTGGGTAGACAAAATTGAACATCTAGTAACAGGGACCTTGAGATCCCTGAGGGGTTTTAGCAGGTCTGGGATATTCTAAATTCAGAACAGTAGAAATATGTTTAATAATTCACCTAGATAGTCCCTCTCCCTCTCTCTCTCTCTCTCTCGGCCATTTGCAAGGTCAGTGGGTGCAGAAGGTTGGGCTCGAGTTGATTCTGTCATCGTCACTTTCTCCTCAGATCTGCAGGCTGCGACAGAGAGCAGAGCCGCTATAAACACTGGACCTGTGCCAGCCAGCCAGGGAACAGCAGCGGCAGCAGCAGCAGCAGCAGCACGCTTGTTTAGCGTTCAGTCTGAAGTCTTGTTTCGAGGTTTTTAAGCGAAGGCCGTCCCGGTTGTGTGAGAGCGTGCGCAAGCCCACAGTATAAGGGGACGCACTTTTACTCAGAGGCTGTTTAATCTCCAGCTGACGTGGGAGCGAGGGAGCGCAGGCTGAACTGTTGGTTTGGGCATCTGTTTGTGTGCAAGTGTGGGGAGGAGAGCAGAGGAGCAGCGCTGACCTACCGGGATCTAAAGACATCCATTTATTCTATCAGGATTCGAGACTCCTTTTTGGCTCGACAGACTGAAGCACTTAGGGCGATGACTGGTCTGAATCATGCACCGGCTCTCTGTAATTTCTCTCGCGAAGCCAGCCTCGCCACCAGCACCACCACTACTATCCGCCCTTAGAATAAAGCTGCTGTGAGACCACTCAGCACCATCACCGTTGTCTAACAGCTGGGATTTACACTTTACAATGTCTTGAGACGCGACAGGGAGGCTACAAAGATGATGACAGTGAGTATTGGCTCCTTTAAATGGCTCTGGTGTCCATCCAGGCTACTTTTAGCTCGTCTCCAAGGGTGGGATTTTTTTTTTATTCGACTTAAAATCTCACCGATAATAGTGGCTCGACTGGGGTGAGTGTGGTCACAGCTGTAGTGGGTGTCATCCATCCTTTGATGGTGTGATATTGGGCGTTTCTGTCAGCGCTGTTGCCTGGGGGATATCAGGTTCCTCGTGGGACTTTTTGGGAACATTACATCATAAGAGTATCCAATGAGGAACTGAAGGAAACGCACGCGTATTATCCAAATGTTTACAACATTAAAACGCCTTTTTAAAACAGATCTCACACTCCTCACTTGGATCAACTTCTTGCTATATATTACCAGATGTAATCATGCAACTGTCACGCGTACAGACGTAACACTTGGAGTGCGCTCGGTGCACGCAAAGACTGGGCGTATGCGCTTGTGTCCCCTTGCAAACCACTCAAATTGACAGGCAGAGTTGTGAGGGGAGACTCTTTCTTTGACATAAATTAAACGCCCCTCCTCTGCAAACACCCACCCGGCTGCGGGGTGGGGATCGGTGCAGCTGTCAATTTGCATGTATTTTTTTGTGGCCAAATCCTGTCTGTATGGTCTGCCTGCCTGCCTGCCTGCCTGCCTGCGCTTCGGTTAATCCCACAGCGGATCAGCTTTAGCGCTCCAGCCTGCCGTCTTGCAGCGCCTTCCTCTCTCGCTTTTCACCCCTCTCTCTCTCTCTCTTTCATACACAGGCACTTTAAATGATTACATTATATTAATCGGGCTCACGTGACCCTCATGTATTGACGCGAGAATAGCTGGCAAACCAGGCGCCGGTCGTTTTGGAGGCTGCACAAATCGCTCCGAGGAGAGAGGATCGGTGACCGAGATTTTCGAAACGCGAGATCACTGCGTGGACTCGCTCTGTCTGCTTCCACGTAACTGTCACCCTTACTTTGGAGAGGAAAAAAACCCACCCGGTTCGTGCATCCGGGGGGTTTTAATAGCACTACTTGAAGGGTGACAAAGCCAAGATGACAGGGTGGTTCACTCACCGCCGGGACTGGTGACCGTGCAGTGATCCAGCGCGTTAGATGAGCACGTCGGTAAGCTTTTCTGATCCATACACGCTACATTTCCAAGCTTTACTCGGAATAACAATGATCTATCTTATAACAATGTCAAATAACAGGGTCTTGGCTTCTGTTACTTTAAAACGCCGGTTTTACGCGGAGCACAAGGCCATAAGGCAGCTGGTAATGGTATGTGCCCTTAAATCCTCCCCCCTCAGCTAACCCACCGGGACTCCTCGAGTTTTCTTTACGTCCAGAACCTGCAGGTCGTTGAAAATGATCTCAAGAAAGTGAATACAGGATTTTACATCTCATTATGACTGTCTAGACTGCAGGAAAAACAAGAGTCATGCATTCTTGCACTGGTCTATTTCGGGAGAAGGTAAAATAAAACTGAAATTCATCTCGTCCAAGTCAGACCATGGGGGTCTCAGCACCCCTGTTGCAATGCATTATGTAACCAAGGCTTTTTAATTACATTGTTTTGACTATCTTGTGACACTTAGCTGTAATGTCAAGGCTCGGTTTGGCCATTTTTCCAGCCAGGTGTGCCACCTTTAGCCTCACAGAATAGGGCTTCACTGCTTTCCTCTTTAAACTGTGGAGGATTTCATTTAGTAAAGCAGAATCTTCAGCATTTAAGTGGCTAATGTTGCTGCACAGCATCAGCAATCTGAATATCCAGTCTCCACTGAGGTGCTGAGTCATTTTGCTTTTCCCAACATGGATAATTTCTGCATCCAGTCCTTTGACGTCAACAGCCGGTTTCAGCACAGGTGTGGTCTGCACAGTCAAAGAGCTTATTGTTATGAGGATTAAATTGGATGTGTTTCACTTTCTTTCTCATGAGAAAAAAGAAACTACCCATAAGTCCTCGTGGCCTTAACCAGTAATCAGCAATCTTCATAATTAATTCTTTTCCAGAGCTACTCATAATGTGGATCACGTAGGAATGTGTCGTTAATTTCACTTTGCCCTGAGAGAAATTTTGCCGCTGCTTGCTTTTCATTAACTTTTAAAAGTGTTGTGAGGCACTGTGATAACGCGCCTCTGTGGAGGAAGAAAAAAAGGACTGATAACTGGTGAAGAGAAGGCTCGGGTCAGGTGGAGATTTGTTGAGTAGCTGTAAACAACACGGACGTTTTCATTAGCTGTGAACTCATCAGTCAGGTGGTGATTTGGGCTCTGCGGGTGCATCACAGTCAAGGTTAGAAAACAGCTCTGGACTCATCCGTCCATTACACAGTCAGCTGTGTTTTCACATTGACATGTCAGTGTCACTCACTCTCTGCCCTCATAACACCATGTTTTGTCCCTGTGGTGGTGTGCAGATATAGCAGTGGGTGGTGGGATATTATTCTGACACATTCAGCCACATGGACTCCTCCTTTGCTGTGTGTGTGTGTGTGTGTCAAGAGTTTCACAAGCCCACACACATGTATTCACCAGGACAGAGGATTGGAAAAATCTGTTATTCTTTTAACACTGGGAAGGTCTGGGGGCAGAATGGAGGGATACGTCCAAAAGAGATGGTGGCTGAAAAAGTCTGTGCTAACAGGAAGTTCCTGCAGGGTAGGAAGTGCTTTGTGGTTGCCAGTCTCAAACCACAATACAGGAATGACTCATTTAAGTTCACACACTTCCCTAAATTCTCCTTTCATATTTTACTTATTTTTCCTCTTTCACTCTTTGTGTCCCTGTTTCTTGTCACAGTCACAAAGGCAGATAGGTGTTCACCGATAAGTCTGGCTCTGTTCAAGGTTTCTGCCTGTTAGATGACCATTTTCTTGCCAGTTGCTTACTCCTGGTTGGCAAAAAATATCATGAGATAACTTTAGTGATTTAGTGCCGTTTTGTCTATGTAAGTCTCTCACTCCTCTACTTTTTCCTTTGTCGCTGCAGGATTACCGGGAGGATGGCATGGACCTTGGGAGTGATGTATCCAGTCGCTCCAGCTCAGAGTCCAACTCCAACAAGGTCACACCTTGCTCCCCTTCTCTTGACCTAGCCACCTTGGAGGACTACAAATCCTCCCCATCTCTGGACCTGGTCACCCTAGAGGACTATGAGGAGGACGAGGACTACCAAGAGTACAAGAAGAAGGTGATAGAGGAGTGGGAGAGCGAGTATGGAGAGGACTACACTTCTCCACAGCCTGCTGGTCAGGAGGAAGGTGGCGGGGGAGGCAGAGCGGGGGATGATAGCCTGGGCGAAGGCTACAGGAAGACAATGAACAGTCGGAGCCTTGCTGAAGAATTCCAGGATGTGAAGACTGTCCCGCCCCTTCCGGCTCCCACTGGACGCACTGCAACCTCAGTCGCAGCCGTCCCAGATGAACTGAAACAGAACGGCAATCTGATTTTGCCCAGGAGCAACCAGCTTCATTCCCCTGGTACACCAAAGGGGGGCACAGGGACTCCTAAACTCAGCCACCGCAGCTCCAGTCAAGGCAGAGGGAGCCGCAGCACTGGAGGTGGTGGAGGAGGTGAAGGAGGCAGTGGAGGTACTGGGGGACGGATGGGGTGTTATAAAGAGGAAGAAGGTGTAGAGGAGGAACCTCTGCCCACCATGGACTGGGCAGCCTTGGAAAGACACCTGGCTGGGCTGCAGTGCAGAGAGCAAGAGAACCAGAACCTCAACCACATCCAGAACCACAACATGGGCAAGACTAACTACACCTCTGTAAGTGTCTCAGAATTACATGCGTGAGATTTGCTGCTTGTGTGTGAGAGGTTTCACATCGTTTTCGTTCTGCGGTGGAATCAGTAATCCAGCAGTTATCCATGTCAGAAGCATGAGGTCAGGTTATCTGCAGTAAGAGAGAGGGATTAGTCTGGTAATGTAGCGCTAAGCCATCTGGCCGAGCTTTGACATAACCACCTTTAAATGTCTAACAGGTTCTTGTGTCAAGACAATGTCTGAAAATCCAACACTGCAAGTCAAAAAGTGGTTGGATAACTTAAAAGGTAGAGTATGTGATTGTTTTTGGTTATGATTCATGACTCATGTCAATCCAGATGTAACTATTCAATGGTCTCGGTTAAGTGACTGCTATGTAAGAGATTTGTTCCCTGACCTTATAAAGCTTTTAACCTCATTCTGAAAAATCTAGATGTTGTTTGTTGTTGCTGTGTCATCTTTCCACCAGAAGAGGTCAGTGTTGCATTGACATTCTGCCAGCAGCTCCACCAGCACTGAAGGCTGTTATGATTCACTTTCCATTTAATGACATCACTCAGTTTGAGCCATAGTCTCTGCCAGAGTTTATGGCTTTTTGGGTGTAGCTTTGAAAATGTTTAGGGAGGAGCTGGGTAAATTGTTTACAGCACTCAGGCTCAGTGCAAGTGAGGGTAACTGGGTGTTTGGTGGAAAAGAAAGGAGAAATGGGGATTTGGTGGTCTCTTTTGGTATGCAAGCACCAAGACCTTTTTTTCCTTAGTGCACACGGACAATGGCCGCAGCTAGTGCCATTGTGAGGGTGTTGTGTGTGTGTTGTGTCTTTGTTTGCCTGCCTTGGAGGCCCCCTCTGTCTCCCTGAAGCATGTCAGGAATGCAGCAGGAGGAGTGGGGGGATGAGAGGGAGGAAGGAGAAGGAAGGGAGGCAAGGATGCAGAGATGGTATCTTGAGGACCTGGCAGTTTGGGGTCATATGGCTTGTATGTCTGTATGTGTCATTGTTCGTTACCTGCTGTCCGTCTTAAATAGAAAGGTCACTCTTTGGCTTTCTCTTGTCAGGAGAAAGTGTGCTGTCTCTGCTCCTTTTCCTCAGCAGTGGGCTTAGATATGACTGACCTGGGCGAAGAAAAAATCTATTGAAGGAGGTAAAAAAAAAAGCCAATCCCTTATGGTGATAAAGAACTAAAGTTTTTAACTGTTCCCCCCTATTACATGAAAACCCTCAGGAAAAAAAAGAAGCCCTCAGATTCCGATGGCTCTGTGCAGATAAGAATTAGGTATTAGTCGTGTAATCTCACCTGAGTAGAGAGCAGAAGAGCAACACTAGAAGCAGCAATATATACAAGGTCATATCCTGGACAATCCTGCTCTTGAAACCGTGCCCATCATGTTCAATCAACCAGTCTTTTTAAAGAATCATAGTGACAAATCATTGCACAGAAAAAAATATCACAGAACACCTAAAGAGGTTTACACTGCTTTCTTTGTTTCCCCCAATAGTGTCCTACTTTTGATGCATGATGTCAAGTTGTCTTATAAATTGTGACATCATACTGTATTATACTATACTACTATGTATTGTGTGTTGTATCATGTGGTGTTCTGTTGTCCTGTAAAGTATGGCGGGTATGGTATCGGATTGTTCTGTATTGTAACCTGTCTTCTTCTATTGTGTTGTCATGTCATGGCGTAGGTGGAGTAGTGCTGTTTTGTCCTGTAAAGAATGGTAATTTGTACTACATAATACGCCATATATTTTAGCCTTCCTATTAAGTTTATGTAGCCTGACTACACCCTATCACATTACCAATAAAACTAAATGAGCATCCATTTATATATTTGACCACATTACATGCAACAGCTCACACAATTAGAGTATCTTCTCAGTTCTCTGTCATTTCACCTGCTGTTATCAGGGTCAGGCAGATTGACGTGCAGAGTGAGTGGTCGAGTGACGGAGCATAACAGGGCAGAGATTTGGACAATCTGATAGTTTGGTTGCAGTTGATATCACAGATCATAAGGTGCTTTGTTTGATACTTTCAGGGTTACTTTGCAAATATTGAAATATATATCACAATACCTTCCAGGAAATAAAACATCATAATATTTTTTCTTCCCAATGTTTTGTGGTATGGTATGTTGTTTGCATCATGAAGGGCGGCGTATTGTTTTGACCTGAAAAGTATGGTTTCATATCGTCCTTTTTTCATATGGTGGTATTAGGTGGAGTGGCACAGTTTTTTCCTGTATGATTACATATTTTCTTAACTAAAATGTTGTATCATGTTGATATGTGTAAACCAACACTGCCCTCCTGAGGGGTAAATATCATTTCAAGAATGTAGATTTCCAAAGTCTAAAACAATCTAGAGAGCGTCTCTATTTTTCCCTTTCTAAGTCTTTCCCTGTGCTAAAAGTCGATGGTGACCGCTGAGTTTAAACTGACCCACTGCTAACCTGCTAAAAACAGCCCAAAAGCAGTCAAGTGTCCTTTTAGGAGCAGACAAACTCCCACAAGACAACCCTAGTGTCTTTCTATGTCAAGGAGCATCTAAGTTATTTATTTCTGAAATTTTCAGGACTTCACAGACACCCTGGAGGAAAAGTGGGAGGGGGACTAGTGCTTTTAAGATGTTGTTAAATATTTAGACACCCACTCAGGCGAGGCCCACCAATAAGATGATGCGTGTGTTCATGTATGGAGGGGGTCTGTTTGTCTGGGGTCCAGAGGGACTGAGATATGCATGCTTCAGTGGAGCTTCAAAAGCATCTGTGCTTTAAAGGAGACAGGACACAGCAGAGCTCAGAGCTAATAATCTGTTGTTGTGGTTGTCGTGGTGCCTGGAGACTAGTTTAGCTGGGCTCTAGAAAGACACCGTGCACAACACAGTCACACTTTTCCTTAAGATGTTTCAAATAATGTGTAAACCAGTCTTCAGCATCACTAAAGCTGAGACCTTACTCGTGGTCTACTTCCCTCATTTCTATGGCAGGGCAGGAGTCCTTTTTCCCTTTTGCACTGTCTGGTTAAGGACACAGTTGAAACACAGGTCATGAGAGTATGTAGGTCCCTGAAAAGTTTTTGCAGTCACATTTACAGGAGCTGCTTAAAATGTTTCAATCAAATGTGTGCATTCAGTCTTCCATAGTTGGTCTTTCACTGCCTTGATATAAAGCACAAAGTTATAAATCTACAGTGATGCACAGCTTTGTAATAGATTTTTAAGCAAGCTTTATTTTGATACAATTTAACACACTGTGGGTGAACAATCAAAGACCATACTGCCTTTGGAGGCCTTTGTATTCCTTTGACCCTCTTGATTACTTGGTAGGTTATTGAAATTACTTTCATAAAAATGTCTGTGATTAGCTTCAGAAAATAGTTGATCGACCAATGACGAAGTTCAAAAAATGAAATAAAACTAGAGCAGTTCAAGGGTATACAGTGCCATTATGCAATGCAAACAATATGTAAAGCACTTCAGAAAGACCAGAAGCTTTACAGACATTTAGATTACAGCTTACAACATGAAAACGTGTGTAGGAGACTGTTAATAAGCGTCAGCATCTAGTAAGTTTTTAACTTTAACTTTTTTCACAAGTTTTTGGTTTTTGCAGGTAGTGATGTGCCACACCTTTTGCTTACCTGTTTTAACAGTAAATCCTGATGTCAGACTTTTCCTTCAAACAGGCTCAAACACACACCAGGTAGAGTTGTCTTTTTTTCACTATGCTATGACTGGTGTCTTTGTGCGTCTTGCAGCAACACAGAAAAGTTTGGTAATAGCGGCCAACTATAAATGCCTTCATTCACTCAGTAAGATCTGTCGATGCTGCAGTAATGAACCAGTCTTCCTGGTGTGCAGCTGTGTTTAGTTTGAATGTGATTTTTGGTGGCTGTAATCTCAGCATCAGTCTGCAGGCTGTGGGAGTGGAAGTGTGTGAGGAGTTCAGGAGGAGTCTTGTGGAAGAGGGGCATGCTGACCTGTTCATAATTTGTTTCTAATGAATCTGGGAGTCGCGTGGCAGCAAAGGGCCATCAGGGACCTCAAGCACACAGGGGGAAACTCTACCCCTAAGCCCCCATTGAGCACCACACTCTTGAAAGGTAAACAATAATATTATTGTCCGGCTCTGGTCTTGAGTTGAAAAAGGCACCAATGGGGTCATTCTGCATATATGGCTGCCACACTCACCAAGAGATTCACCTGTGCGTTGTTGAATATTGGAAAAGTATTAAATCCATGCCTGGAGGCTACTTCTTTTTCAATCTCAGAGCGCACACACCCAGGCTTACTCATACAATTTAAAAACACCCCAAAGGCAAAACTGTGCTTATAAAGATAGGGCCTCTGCTGAGACCTGCTGCACTGCTCCTGCTTTCAGATACCACAGTAAAGCTATCTCTGTTTTACACACACACAGACTGTTTCCACACAAACATCTATTGTCTGAGGTATGAACATCTGAGTGCATGATTTCAAAAATTCAACACTCAGAAAAATATGGAAAACACCTCCATGGATGTTAATTACAAAGCTGACTGTTCGTGGGTTCGTAGGTCCCTTTGGTAGCGACTCTCCCTTGATTTCAACTTAGTTCACTGTCCTGTCCCTCAACGAAGGCATGAAAAATCCCAAAGAAATCCCAGCACGCTCATGTTTATATTGTGCCTGTTAAGAGCAACAGCTAAGAGGATGAATTAAACAGGCAAGGTTAAAGGAGAACAATGAAGATGTCAGCACGCTGTCTTTGTGTTGGCATTGATATAAATGAAAATGGTGTGATTTGTGCTGCATTGCCCATCATTGTGTACACATTTTTCTGAGTGTGCTTTTGATGTTATGCCCTGCCTCTTGAGACTCATATCACACCTCAATTCAAGGGAGACTTCAAACTGTTAATGCGTCTAGCAACTAGTAATCTTTAAGAGAGTATGTATGAAAGAGACTTATGTCTCATTCACCTTTTCAAGCAAACATTTTTTTAAAAATGTTTGTTTCTTGAGCAGATGCTTTCAACAAAACTTCCATCAGTGCTTACCAATTCTGTTTGCCAGTCACTGGCTAAGCCAAGGGGTGCAATTTGGGGCTCAGTGTCTTGACTAAGGACAAGTTAATATAAGACTGTCTATCTTTTAATTGAGAGATGACCCAATGTCTCACAGAGATAACCAATGGTTGACCAAGGAAATGACAAGCGTTGAATAAGCTTTTAGTCTCGTGAAATAACAGCTCTTCACAATATTAAAGTCTTACCAAAAATACAGAGTAAAGTTGGCATGGAGTTTAATCTAAAGACTGTCAAGCTGCAATATGACATGTATGACAGTGGGGTTTAAAATTTTTAAGTCTCTTCACTTTATTTATAGTTTTTGCTGTGACTTCACATTATCACAATAGTGATGCCAGGGACAACATGATCACATGGATATCAAATCCATCCACATATTTCACCCCTGCCTGTTGACACTATGGCAAAAAAAAACGGGTTCCCCCCTCAGGCTGGTCTTTAGAGTCGGGGGATAATCAATTTTCAGGAGTCATAGATTTGAACCATTTATTTCCAAATTGAACCACAGTTATAGTTGGCTTTATGGCTCTGCTTTCAGAGTATTCCCCAGGCTAGCCAAGCAGCCTGTTTAAGTTTTCCAGGGAGAGCATTACAAATCCCCCAAAGGGCGAATACATCTATACATGCATACAGACTTTCATGACCTTACACAAGCTTTATTGGTAGTTTGATGTGTGAAAGACTGTTTTCATAGCTTTTGCTCTCAAATCTGTGAAATTATCTTTAAATCACTATTTTATGTTAATTTGTTAATACCATTAGTAGGGAGTTGACTAATAAGATGGATAATGTTAAGTGAAAAGGATGGTCATGAAGATAAGATTCCTTTTAAGGTGAGCTGGACCTGTCCATTTTTGTGTCCTGCTCTCTATACACAAGCTCCTTAAACTGTAATACAGCTCTGTGTCATTGGTTTTAATGTATTTTTTATACCCCTATGTTTGAGGGATAGATGCTGGTTTCATTTTAATCTGTTTCCAGCAGGCAGAGGAAGTAACAGGTCCATGAATGTCAACATAACAGGAAAGTGATTCCCAAGTACTGTATGTGATACAGATATAGGAATAATAAATCCAAGAGTTGACTCATTGTTTCAGGCGTTTAATCATCGAAGACTGTAGAAAGTAAAAGGATGGGAAAAAAGCAAAGAGAGGTTAGAGAAAAGAGCAGAAGCAGAGAGTGGTTTTTGGTTTCTGGGTTTCTTTCCCACCACCCTGAACTCTGTGATTATGTGTGAGTTCAGCAGTTGAACTGCGCCCGCCACCCTCCACTAACAACCTAACTACTACCTTCACCCGGCACTGTGACCGAGCTGCATAGACAGAGAGAGGGAGTGAGATAGAGAGAGAGAGAGAGGGCAAGGGTAGCAGAGGGAAGAAATTGTAGGTTTGGTGAGGCCTTGAGTGGAATGGGACATAAATAGGTTCAAACAATGAGTGTGGAGTGGTCGAACTTAGAGTTATAGGCTCTGCTCAAGGAAACACAACAAAGGAAGACTGAATTTAGCAGAGTGGCTTTTGTAGTGGAGGGTGGTGAGTGGGATCAGAGAAATAAAGATTTTGGGGTCAGATTTTAGTTTTGCTGAAGAAAAGTTGAGTCCTGATGCACAGCTTATACATGAGTAAAGTAGGAGGTGCTTCACCAGAAAGGGGCGGGGCTTTTCCCAGGTGTCATGATGCTCTTTGAAGCACCACTGTACAGTTCAACCCCCTAAGCCTAACCACTGTTCTTTGTGAGCGTGAGTGTACCAGCTGAAACACGCCCGGCCCTCTCACACACACACTCTCCTCCTCACACACACACTACCTCCTCTTTAGAGTCAAACATTTCTCTGTCTCCTGTTCGTCCACACACGTGTGAACACTGAACTCACTGTAACAAAGGATATTTTTTTCCTCACATGGTTTCCTGACAGTCTGTCAGCTTTGGTACATGTTTTTCTTTTCTTTCTTTCTCTTATCCGTGGAGTACTTTTCATCTCAGCTTAACCTTGGATTCCTCACAGCAAGTTGGGCACTTAACTCAGGTAAAGCCGAAGATCATCACTTATGTAGAGGTTCACTTTTTTCGGTGCTTTTTTTTCCAGCCAGTGTATCTGTAAGTTCAGAAATCAGATCCAAAGAGAGTTTAGCTGTTAAGCAAAAGCATCCAGATGTAATTATAGCCAAGGGCACTGCATTCCTCTGCTGTCACATGTCTTTTGAAGTGTGTGGGGAAGAAGAGAATACTTTTCTGGAGTTTAGGTATGAATGTATATGCCGAGGGCCAGCTCCACATCCATCCATGCACCTTTATTTGTGTTTTTATTTCTCTGTGACCCTTTAACAAAAAGCAGGCTCATTTCATGCCAGCAGGAATGGGCTGCTATAGGTATCCCACTTTTTTACCGCATTCATGGCAAAGAAAATAGTACCATCAGAAGTGCAGTGCATATGGGGTTTGACTCCTGTTTCAAATAAGCAAAACTGTGAGCTGCACACACCTGTTTTGAATGTTCCTCCACCTAAGGGTGCAGCGAAAGCAACACAATAGGTTGCACTCAGAAAACCCAAACTGATCATCTTTGTATGTCCTCTGTATGATGATCTAAAACTACCTGCACATACTGTGCACTTCATCGCAAAAACACGGTAGCAGTCAAATCCAAAACCACTCCAGAAAGATGTAAACAAAACAGCAACAACAAGTATTTCAAGAGTCAGGAGACAAGGCAAATTCTGTGATGTTATCATGCTCTGTGGCCTTTTCAGCCTGTAAAAGAACAAAAGAAGAGGCAGAAGTAAAACATGAGCACCAACTACCTTAAATGGGTAAAATCAGATTTGCAGGGCTGAGCAGCCAGCCAGTTAGCTCACTCTTTGTTGGCGATTAGACAAGCTCAGCCAGCCAATTTGTGCCCGATGGCCAACTGTCTGCCTGCTGCTGCAGTGTTCGTTGATAGAGAGCTTTTATTTCAGAGGGGGACTAAGCCTCCAACTGATGCTTACCGTTAAGTACAATAAGTGAAATAAGAGGTCTCCTGAACCTATGTACATGCTCACATTGTTGGAGGGTTCAACCACCGACAATTTCCAGGAGAAATGCAAACATCAGCAAGAAATACCAAGGGTTATTAAGTTCTTGACAGGAGTGTCACTGTCTGCTCTTATCTGGTGTCAAAGTACAGTTTATACAGCTTCCTGATAATATCTACTCATCTACTCTTACAAAACAAACATAAACATACACACTTGATTGTATTAATGAAGAGGGTAGACCTCATAAGTGGAAATGATCTGATTCCAGGTGAACACTTTAGGTGGAAGACTGATAAGGATATAACTCTTCAGTTTTCATACGTTGCATGGTGGGTACATCAGGCAGAAGTAGAACAAATCAAAAGTTACAAAGTTCATTGTAAAGATCTGTGTCATATGCAAAATGAGAGAAAACAGTATTGGACTCTTTCGTTGCAACTTCTTTGTGGTGCTGTTCATATAATCCGTATAATTTTATGGAAGAAAAAAATCTCTGCTTTTTTAAATTGATGAAAAATATATTGAAATTACAAAAATATATATTGATGTGAAAAATCAAAAATGAATTAATAAAATATTTCACATGCAATCATCACCACAGAACCAGCCCACATGATTTCACAGAATCCTAATCTTATCTAGACCTTTGTATAGACCCGATGCATCTGTACAAAATCAGCTAACTAATCACAGCACCATCTGTGTTAAAGGCACCAGTATCTCTCTCAGTGTCTTCCACCAAAACAAAACACTGAAAGAAAACAACTAGGACATGGTTGCTTCTCGAAATGGCCTGAATGAGAGCTGTTAGGATTTTGAGCATCTTTACTTGGCAGTTCAGAAAAACAGAGCAGGTTTTCATGTTCATGGATCCCATTTCACACAAAATAGTATCATGCTATTAAATTTGAGTTTTTTTGGTTTCAACACAATAATGTACAATGCATTTATCTATTAAAAGACGAATGCTTCCACACTTGAAAATGATCTTACATGATGCTAGCGATGCTAGTAAGTTATTGGGTTAGGGCATTTGTTGCAAATGCAAGTTGCAGTGTTCTTCTAAGTAAAGTGATTGAGAATACAATCATACAATTGCATGTCAGTGTTTGGGTTGTTAAGTCTGCTGGACTATGACAGTTTGTTTTGAAGGTGAAGTAGAGACATCAGTGACACACAGGACACCCCACTGTGTGCGTTACTGTTATAGAGAATAACAGTAAATTTTCCACAGGACACATTATGTTAATGGTCTGTTTGTTACGCAGAAGCATTAACCAGCACAAGGCCGAAGTGCTGCTGGTGGCTGGTACCAACTCAACATTAATGCTGGTGTTCATGTGACACAGCTGCCTGCAAGTTTTGCTGACATTTTCCCACTCAGTGCCTGCAATTTACTCTGAATCTTAAAGCACCTCACCTGTGTTTCCAGTGACTGTAGCTAATGTTAACTTGTTCTTTTGTTGTTCGATGCAGTTTCCATTCTTCTTCTCCTGTTACTCAATGCAGTTGAGTGACACACTACAGCCACAGTGTGGCAGGAAGACTATATTACAACTGGAAAAAACACTTAAAATTATTATTTTGTAACGAGATGTATTATTGGTACTTGCTGTTCAGTTTTTGATTAAGTAATTAACATATAATGATTTCAAAATCATAACCCATGCTTGCTGTATAAGCCAGCTACCTACCCATTGCTGGGCAACAGGGTTGGCACAATGTGTTGCCAGCAATTAGAAGCATCAGTTGTTGACATAAACAGAGAATCATCCATAGACCAGACCGTCTTCAGTTAGGTGCCACTGGTTATAGTTCTCTTTTTACTGCAAGCTGAATTGATTCTTCGATATCGAGTTAAATGTCTTGAAAGTATAAAAAAAAATCACTCTGTCGTTGACTGAAGAACAAGAAATAGGAAGTTGTGGGTAATCTACAGACACACATTACACAGTGTTTATCTTATTGATCATCTTTATTGATGCACTCACACTGACGCACCCATACCCTGATTCATCACAATTATGCTTCAACATCCTCTCAGACTCCAACTCCTCCAAAAAAGCAATTTCTAATTCAAATTTTCTTCTTCTTCTTCTTCTTTTTCTTCTTCTTCTTCTTTTTTTTCTTCTTTTTTGCTCCCAAACCACCTCCATCCCTCACCACTATTCCCACTTAGGCTAATTGTCCTCTTCCTCAAGCTGTCAGGAAGCATTATAGCCCTATGTTCTCACACAGCCAAAATACAGCAGGAGACTATTTTCTCCCCCTGACCCACCCCCTCTCCTCTCCTCTCCACCCTATGAAAACTATCAAAGAGGGGCGCGGGGCCGTGAGTGGCAGAGCGTGCTGTGGAGGAAATGGGGGATTTGTGTAGCAGCGAGGAGACGGCCTCTAATGTTATAAGTTCTTGTCAGTCCTCTGCACAGTCACTACAGAGCTGGAGCTGAGATGAACATGCACGCACACACACACACACACACACACACACACACACACACACACACACACACACACACACACTAATGCAGGCTGGCTTTAAAGAAAGGAGGAAAAAAACGGTTTACAGCACTGAGGCAACAAAAAGAGTGCGAGGGCTGGAAATTGAGAAAGAGAGACAGGGTTTATGTTTCCCAAGCTGTGAAGGATTTTAAACTCCCATCAGTCACCTCTCCTGTCTCTTGTCGGAGGAATAAAAGAACTGAGTCACACACACGCTGCAGCCTGTGTTTGCGGGGAGTGTGCACAAGCGTGCGTGGTCATGTATGCTCATTTGGGTGGAGCTGGAACATAAAACACTGGCCCTCTTTGCTCCAAATTATACGTTTCTGTGTGTGTGTTTGGGTGTGTACATGTGTATGTCAGAGCCAGAGGAGTGGGTTGTGAAGAGCTGTTTATATCAAGCTTAAAAAAAGCACATTTAAATCACGTCTGCGCACCCACACAGACCCCAACAAACAAGGAGAATTTTTGTCTCAGAGATTCTGACTCTGTGTTATCGAAGCCAGTCAGTTCATGTGTGTGTGTGTGTATGAGTGAGTGTGTGTGTTTGTGTGTGTGGCAGAGAGGGGGAGACAGAGAGATTTTGTTCCAGTTCATGCAGAGAGCTTCATCTGTTGCTGCAGAGAGTGGAGCACTTTTATCTCCTAACATTTCCATAACACGAGAATAATTATTTTCTATTAGACAGAATTAGGCCTGAAGCTCAAGATTAATATCTGTGTCTCTTAATGAATCATTTACTTAGTAAAAAATTTCAGACAGCAAAAAAAATCTTTGTTTAAATTTGCTGAAGTCTGACATTACCTCTTCAAAGATATCTGCCTGAACATGCCACACGCTCAGAAAAATAAAAAAACAGATTGGAAATCAATTTCAGAGTGATGATCAAAAGATGATTAATAATGTAATAAATTATAATTATTAATTATAATTAATTATAAATACCAATATTTTTATTCAATAAACAACACTGAAAAATTGGGCTAATAGTAAACAATCTTGTTTTCTTTGGGGGGTTTTTTTTGGGTTTTTTTTGGGTTTTTTTGGATTATCAAACATTTCAGTCTACTAAATTCAAGAAAATGTTGGGGTATATGATCAATTTCACGAGTTCTCATTCCTATCCAAACAAAGCGCGCAAAGCCTAGAGAAAATTATGATTATTTATTGATATTAAAAAAAAAAATTCTACATTCGGGAGCCAGAACTAGGATTAGAAATATTCCGTTTTGGCTTGTCATGAAGTTGCGTATTGTATGTCGTATGGACTTGTGTGGCTTCATATGAAATCATATTGTATTGCATTGTGTTGTGACATGCCTGTGTTGTGGCAGTTTATGATGTTTTGTGTCGTCTTATTTCAAATCATATTGTAGAGTGTCACATATCCTGATGTGTTGTATCGTACCCTCTTGTCTTGTGACATGGTGTCATGTCATGTCACTTCAAGTCATGTCACATCTTATCACAGCATCTGGTTGTGTATCAATAAAATTCCACAGAATTTTATGCAACCATGTTGTATGGTATCATAACATGTTAAACCTTATCTTATCATTTCATATAGCAATGCATTTTATCATTACAAATAATACAGTTTCATACTGTATTGTTTCTTATGATATTGCGTCCAAATAAGGTCATATCATATCATTGTGCATTTTATGGTATTGTATGGGATTTTTTTTTTCATTTGGTTGTATTGCATTAGTACTTAACAATTTGCAAAAATAATCTAATTGCAATCATTTTTCCCTACGTTGCAATTTTCTGTGCCATTATTTTTTTTATTTCTATGCAATCAATACTATTTTTGTTTGTCAGGACTGCTTTTTTCCATCTTAGTCTTTTTTCATTCATAATAGTTTTTCTGCTTTGAGGGCACTTTTTGCTACTTTCTGACTATTTTCCTTGAAATTTTTCAATTTGCGCCCCTTTCACCTATTTTTGCTGCTTTTGCACCATTTTCCTTGGTATTTCCTGCCATTTTGCCACTGTGCACCACTTAAACAATTTGGCTCTGTGGTTGAGCATGGGTTGAGTAATACTGAAAAAAACTTTTTTTTTCTGCTATTCCGACGCATATGAGGTTAAAGAAATCTTGCACCATCTGCGATTAAAATGTTGCAACAGCCCATATTGCGATTTAATTAAAGTTGAAATTAATTGCCCAGACCTATTTTGCATCAAATTTTAAGTTTTAAATCATTGTCTGAGCTCAATACTTTTAACTTAGTCTTTTTCCACTTTTCTTGATTCTATTTTTTTCTTCTCAAAGTCTTTTTCTGTAGTCTAGGCAACAAGAATGAAAAAAAATTAGTGGTGTCTCAGCTGCTTAGTATTCACTGTGACTCACAACTCCCACGTCTTAATGGACTCTGTCATTGCACCAGTGTAATCGACGGCCAGTTAGTCATTTACTCATTTGATACACACATTTGTTGATGCGTTTAAAAAATGTGTAGCACACATTAATACAGCCCAGTGGTCACAGCAGGCTCAGATTTTCCACCACCAAATGTAGACAGTCCTCATTAGAACAACCTCCACTGGTGGATCATGAGACTGGGCACACACACACACACACACTCATGCATGCACTCTTTGGCCTTCCACATCAGTTGCTCCCTGTCAGAGGGAGCTCATTACCGCCAGATCTCAGCCCTCACACTGAGCCGACCTGCTTTGCTATGCAGTGTTTTTGCACTGGCACAAAATGTCAGCTTGCTAAAAGCATCTGTGCTCCTCTCTGCCTACTGAGAGGGAGAAAGAGAGGGAAGTAGGAGATGGAGATGGAGGAAAGTGGTGAAAAGAAAGTAAATGTAGCCACACTGAAAGGCCAGGGAGAGGAAAAATACAGATATACAGGGGAGGGATGGGTGGCAAGGGGGCTGAATAAAGAGATGGAAAACTATGGTTGGAGAAAGGAGGAGGCACAACTTGAGAACCTGACTCTATGAGCTGTACAGAATGATACATTTACTATCTATCACTTACATCCCTCTGTACCCCATTTACACTGCAATTAAGAGAAGCATCGTGTATCAATCCATCATCAGTGGCTTATGATTTAAATCAGCCCACATTAGAGAGTTAAACACACAGAGCCCCACATGAGTGTACTTTTAATGCTGCTTGAGAGCTCAGTTTTTTCTCAACGGCCTCAGTGGCACATAGAACAGCAATGCTCCCTGCTCTTTGCATGCATAAATTTCACTCCACAGTGATATTTCAGCATTAAAAAAATCTGCATAAGTCCCTTGTCTTTTAGCTCTTAGAATAAGACAAACATCTCATAATGTGGGCAGTGTGTGTGGGAGGCTAAACTGGACTGTGCCAGCCTGTTGTCTCCTCCTGTCTCCTGTTAATTATCTTTGTTCTAAACCATCCTCATGCTGGTTTGAGCCACTTGCACACCCACACTTGTTGAATTTGTTTTTTATTTCTTGTTTTTACAATTAAATACAGCTAATAATTGAATAATTAAAGGATCGGGGGTTCACACATCCTGGATTTTGCATCCTGGATTGTGTTTGGCATTGTGCTCTTCTCTGGTGTAAATAAAAGAAAAGCTGTCTCTCCCCACCTGTGCAATGACTCAGATTGTAACCCTGACAACCATGTGAAGGTCAGCGGGGGGTGTTTTTTCGGAATGACTGCTTCCATGGTGATAGAGCGGAGAAAGGGGGTTGCTGTGGATTTTTGTGTGAAAGAGTAGCTCACAGATGTTGGACATCAAAGTTTCTTTTCTTTTCTTGCACATGCTTTTGTGCACATGTGCACCAGAGAGAGAGAGAGAGAGAAATCTGCCTGCATTTGTGTTCAAAGGGGGAAGGCATTGGGTTTTCATGTGTCTGAGGCTGTAGAGATCCTAATGCTGGTGCTGGGACATGACATCATTTAATCAATACATGGTATTGGCTTAACCTGCTATAAAGCAGGGTGTAATTAAAGCAAGCTTCTAACTGTCATACTTTCAAAGGAATGAATTATAAATTCATATGGACAAAGATACATTGTGTCATCATGGTTTCAAGGAGAATTGTTATCACGACTTTAGAGAGGGAGTATTGTTTTTTTTCTTTGTTCTGTCTCAGTGGTACCCCTGTAATCACTTTTCATTTTTACAGCGAGAAAACATCCCAATGTTCTTACACTGTTGTTTTTGAAAACCTTTATTTCAGCCTCCGTCTGAAATACTTTGTTCAAGCTGCTGTCCTTTCCCTCTAAATGGCCAGCCCTCTTGAGGTCTTTCAGGTGCAGAGCTGTGGACACACCTTGGTGTTTGAGGCCCACCCCTCCAACATGTCATGAACCAATTTGGAGATCCTTATGCAATGACCCCATAAATTCAGAAAGTCTTGCAAAGATCTCATACTTCTTCCTAGAACAGAAAATTTTAGCAGTGAACAGAGATTTGGAGATTTTTAGAACATATGAATATGTGGCTGTTTGAAAATTTGCGCATGTTTGATGTGAACATCCAGCATTTTTACTTTTTCAACAGTAAAACTTTTAGGGAACTTGATACCCCCTCTGTCTGCCCTTACATTTCCCTATGATTCAGCATGTTTTTTGTTTGTTTGTTTGTTTTGTTGTGGTGTTTTTGCCAGTTTGTGTTTTCCATGTAGTCACTGCTGATTGTAAACACATTAACCTTTGGGACTCGTAGAGGTATCTTTGACCTTTGGGCATACAGTATGAAAGTCTGTCCTAGAAGGCTTCCTTGGTGAAATGTTTGTTTTTGTTCAAGCAATGTAGAACGGAAATAGTAGTGGAAAACACTGGAAGAAAGAATTGGTTCTGTATCATCATACATTTGTCCCTCCTTTCCATCTACTTTCTCACTTGGCTTTACAGTCTTTCACATTTACTGCATATCTGTAAACTCAGTATCAGCTTAACAGTTCTGATTTGTAACTTTTACTGCAAGAGAAACAACTAAGTCACAGATCAGTGTCACACATAGACAATTATATCCTCCCATTATTTGGCTATCGCTAGCTGATATTGATCTCTGTTGGGTGGGGGCTATCGAAGAAGGATAGGCATTTTTATAGTGACTCCAAGCATGAAGCTTGAAGGTACCGTGCTGAAGGCCGGTCATGTGCAAGCCGAAGCTGAGAGATCAGAGCAAGGAGCCCATCGATCTGCTTCCGTGTCATTAAACCCGAGAATGGGCTGAGGGGGAAAAGCAGCCCCCGCCCAATAGAGATCAATATCAGATAGAGATAGCCAAATAACAGGAGGTGTACATTGTCACCCTGCCCAAAAATGATAAAAATAGAAGCTGCAGTGTGGCTCTGTTTCTTCAGAGCCCAACACTAGCTCATGTTCTTTTCTGTATCATTGAAGTGAAGGCAAAATTCTGTGAAAAGAATAGTTAAGCTTCAACCAGGCCCTTTCATCTCTGTGTAGTTCCATTACTGTACCATAGGTATGTGCTGCATTTATGGCAGACAGGCAGCATGTCACTGATAAGATTTGAACCCACATTCAGAAACTTCCTGTGCTTTGGTGAATCAACAAACTTTGCCTCATGAAACAACAAGATTTTGTTGTTTTATGAGACCTTGATTGGCCCTGGGTAAACTTTGGACATGTCTCATATAAAGCTTTTGTTTGGTGTTGTGGTGTTTTTTGTCTTCCATGTACATATGATGTAACCCCCCCCTAAAATTACCTCTCCAAGAATTTTTTTGTAGTATTTTGTAGTAAGTATGTAGTATTGTCGATAAACTTTTAAGGGTATTCATCAAAAAAAATCAATTTGATTCATAAAAATGATAATAAAATATTCTTGAAGTAGTCTTTCAGAGGCAGATATTTTTCCCTTGATAGAGAGATGAAATATTGACAGATAAAATACAAAGAGGTGTATTTATATCAGTAGTGTGTGGAGGTCAGGACAGAGGAATGAATGGAGAGATGGAGATGGCAGAGATTATCAGAGTAGGTCGGCCTGCTTTTGGATTATAGACCAGCCATCTGCCTGTATGGGATTATAATCCTACAGGGAGACAAACAGAGAATGAGGGGAAGATGCCACGCAATGCCAGTGGATGTTTTAGACAAAGACAGTGACATCAATGATGACACGTCTTTGACCAAGCGTCAACATTTTGGCTGAAATCAGGAACTGTTTGATGATCTGATAGGCAGAGGAATATAAATGTGGTTAAATACTGTTTTGTGGTTTTTTTTTTTTTGTTGGACCTTTGACATTTTGTTCCCAAAAAGCTCAATAAACAGCCCTGATGCAGTAACACTTTGAAAGTACACAGCATCCTGTCCTTATTTACTATTCATGCAGCGCTGATAGGATTAAGATAAAGGTTAACAGAGAAAGTCCCTCCTGCCCTTCTCTTCCGCTCTCTCTGTCTGGCATGACTCCATATAAACCAGAGGAATGACACTCACGACCCTGACCCCCGGCCGCCTAACCCCTCCTCCCTTCCCTGTCCCCTTCTCGCCAACTCACACACTCAACAGCTCCTCCCCTTTTCCAGCCCGTACCAGACAGAGAAGAAAAGCTTTTCACTGCACCCCTCCCTCCCTCTTTTTCCTCTCTCTCTCTCCTGTTCTCTCTCCCCTCCTCCTCCATACTCTCTCTCCCCTCTCTCTCTCTCCCTCCCTCTCTCTCTCTCTCTATTTCGGCTTTGGGGAAGCGGCGATCAGACCCTGCCCTTCTCTTTTTACAAACAGTCGAAACCAGAATACAATCAGGAAACAGACATAGAAAACAGAGATTGAAGGAGAGACAAACTGGAGTATTGATTTTGTAGTTGTAGATCAAAGACAGGTCAAGATCCCTTTTCTCTTCCTCTCCTCTTCCTTTCCGCTGGAATACCACTGCAGGGTTGGGAATCCTGTCCCATTCCCGCTCCTGTTCCCAAAGCTCAGCCTGCTCTGTTTTAGGATGCTGTGAAGGATGGTCCACCAGGAAAACTGTGCTTACCAGGTAGTTCTCTTATCTCCACTATACTTTAGCTTTATAAAAACTGAACCATTTGGTATCCGTTTTTCTGCTTTTTCTGTCCTTGGTTAAGTTCATTCTAAACCTTTGGATGGTATGTTGAGATTCTGGCTGTGTTGCACAATTTGTACAACTTTTGTGTCATTTAAAAGACCAGTGTGGGAGTATTTCTCTTTTCTTCTCTTGTTATGTGATTGTTTTGTGAATCTGATGGCTTGCTGGTTGCTAAGAGAGCACTTGACTCAAGGGAATAATGTCCTACCTCCACTCTAGCTCCTTCTCAATCAGCCTCATCAATCTATGTCAAGGAGGCATGAGATGTTCATGCATCTGCAGGCTTATGTCACAACTGAACAACAGTGTGTGTGTAGGTATCTTATAGATGGTGCATGTAATTCAGTTTCTGCAGCATACAACACAGTGATAACAGGAATGTAAATGTGAGTGCTTGCTTTGAGGGTTTTGCACTTGCTCGTGTGTGAGATTCTGGTGTGTGACATGTAATATGCAGTGTCCCACTTTATCTAACAAGGAATGATGCAGGCTTGATTAAAGGAAACAGACTACATCACAGATGTGCATCTGCTTTTTTTTTTCTCTTCCCAGTAACCAGCTCTGCTAAAGGGAAGAGAAAGTCTGCAATGCAGTGGAGAAGGAGTGTGGGAACAGGCAGGGAGGTAGATGAAAGGCAGGAGAGATGAGCTGAATATGCCAGGGGAGGCATTGAGGGGGAAAGATGAAGGCTCTTTGATGGAGAGACGCAAGTGTTGATGCAGGGAGGAGATGCAGAAAAGCTGCAGAGGAAGTGAAGAGAATGAAATATGAAGGCTCTTGATATGGGTGGACCTCGAAGGTGCATTTTTGAGTACATACCAAATGTAAAACATGTAACCTCAGTGTTCAAATTTGGTCCAAGTTTACCTTCAGATTCAGCTGGGGCAGATTTTGTACATGTGTATTTGAAAAGAGTGATTGATTCAGGTTTTGCTTTTTTTTACCGTTGTTTGGTTTTGCCTTTAGAGCAGGTACAAGCTCATTTAAATTGGCATGCATTACCACTGATCTTCTGACATTTTGTGCATTTTGCGTTGACTAACTGCCCTCAGGTTCCCTCGTTTTCCAAGACTTTTGATGGTGCAAAACCTAAAACAAACTTACATCATAAAAAGCAGCATCTGCGTTAATCTCATGTTGAGTTCCACTTGTTTGTATTTGCATGTCAGTGGGGGAGATTTGTGCATGGGTGAGTGAGGCCCCAGTTGTGTAACAGTATAAGGATTTCCTGCCATGTTTGGATGGAGATAAAGTCTGGTTGCTCCTAGTGCTGGGGCAACAGACAGATGGAGGAAACGAGCTGCAGATAACCGGAGAAAGAGTGATGCTGAAGGGCCAGCAGTTGAAAGACAAAGATGAAGCAAAACCTGGAGACACATCAACAAAACAACCGAGGGGAAGAGAGGAGTGGGACTCTGGTGTCACTTTCTATGGTGACTGAGATGACAAATGATGTGGAGGATAGAGAGAACAATCAGCATTAGATTAAGTAATAGAAAAAGAGGGGAGGAAGTAAGAATAAAGTTGATTGAAAGACAGAGAAGTCAAGACGTCTTTCACAAAAAAGATGTCGTATTAAAGGAAGATGGAGAGGATAAGGAAGTGGATAAGAAAAAGCACAAGAGCGGTAAGCGGAACAGAGGGTTCAGCCTCTGATAACAGCGATTCTCCAGAGGCCTCTCAATTAGACTTGGTTACCTGGCAACCAGCAGGCAGACAGCGCCCCTCATACACATACAACACACACACACACACACACACACACACACACACTCACATTGATGGGATGGAGGAACAAAGTGCAATTGGGAAAGAACAGAGGAGGAGATAAAAATATATGGGTCTAATGAAGGAAAAAGTATATGTAGAGCAAACTGATAATGTGAAAAGGAAAAACAGGGTGTTGTCCTTGTTTGTGTCATCGTCTCCTGGGAAGATTCGTCAGTCGGGGAAAATTTTGTTTTTGTTATCAGTGATATTCTTTTGTTTTCTTTAACTGAGGTGTGGTCCTCAACCTGCTATAGTTGCCTGTTGGGCATTAAAGGCAAAAAAAGACAAGAAAAAGGGCTGAAAAATGAGCAGCTCTCATACGTTTTTGTTGGCTTCTAAAGATGTGAGGCAGGCTCCCTCTTAATGTCAGAAATAATTTGCCAATTAAGTTAGACCGAAGGCTAAAGAGGCTATTTGACCCATAGTCAACCCTTACCATGTATTGATTTTAAGTCATGTCCACTTTGGTCATAGACCATGCAAGAAGCAAAAAAGGGCAAAAGAGTAGCCAATCATTTCCTGCAGCTGCTTCCATCATTCTAATGCAGCTCTTCATCCGGTAACACTGAAAGCTAACATTTCTTAATACAGTCTAAGGTCTCTCCAAGTCATCCTGTTTTCAGGTTCTCATGCAAACCTATAAATCTTGCAATGTCGTGTCCCTGTGAGTTGCAGCAGAAGCAGAAGCAGCAGGCTGAAAGGGTGATGGAGAGATTTATCAGCTTGGCCACAGCGTGTCATCCCGGCCGCTGTAGGGATACTGTCAGCCAGCCAAGGCCCCAGGGACTCTGATTGAATGTTGAACCCTGCCACACACACACACACACACACACGCACGTGTTTGTGTATGGATGAACTTTATGTGGATTTATATAGTGCACACGTATGTACAAGCTCTTGCAGTTTTTTAGTGCTTAGCTGGAGGAGAATGAAAAAGAGATTGCATGTTCATGTAACAGTAGACAAGGTGTGGTCTGATGAATTATAAATGAAGACTAACTGTACAGTAGATACCACTGATGGAGGACGTTAGACTGGCAGATTTGATCAGCAAGGCCAGGATAGACTAAAGGTATGGCGTTACACTCGTTCTATGTATGATTTGGGCACATTAAAGCTCCTGACATGAGTTTGTAGCTGGGTATAAAAAAGACTTCAGTCAAAACTGATGCCACTCTATGACCAACAAATGTAAAAACATCCATCAGGGTCAACATTTATGATTTTAATATTGTCATATTTCAATGTATCTAACACTGCTAGAGGGTGGGTGACAGAGAAAGTAAGTTTCAGCATAATGCTGACAGCAAGATCTGACAGTATTGACAGTGTTATGTTTTGGGAAAAGACAAAGATGAGGACTATATCACAGATAAACAAAATCCAACTATTAATAAGAAGGGGTCGCCCCCCACCCCCACCCCCCTCCAGGCTCTGGCCCCTGTGTGTGAGTTAGCAGACATCCTGATGGGCTGCCCCGCGCTCCTTTTTGCAGCCCAATTTGTTTGGAACACAGAGCATCGCCATGGAGAAATTCTCACCACGTTGCTATGGTAGTAGCCCCCATTCTCTTCCTCTCGCCGTCCAAAATAAAAGTCTCCAGCATTCCTTTCAAATGTGTCAGGCAGTGAAAGAGCAAACATACGTGACAAATGTGCTTGTTTCCAGATATAGAAACGTACATGGACGGAGTGAGTCTACATACATCATGAGTGCAGGTTAATTCATATCAAACATATGCATGCTCACACACACACACAGACACACACACACATTGCCACTGGCCTTGGATCCCAGGCTTACAGGAGGTGCCAGGAACCCTCTCTCCCACAGTCACCCTCTGTTCACTTGGAACAATAAGCCATTCTCTGTCTCTGTCTCTCTCTCTCTCTCTCTCCTCTCATTCTCTCTATCTCTTACTTTCGCTCTGTCAGCTGACCCCTACAGTCAAGCGTCAGAGAGTTTAACCCATGCAAAAGTCTCTAAAATACAGCTTAAAGTATCACAAGTTTACCTCATGACTGCAGCAACACTAACAGCCACATTGCGTGTTTGAAGATTTCTATTTCTGCCTTCTTGCACGAAGGTAACCCAGGTAACCGCTCCCTCTCGGCCTCCCATCCCATTTGGCTCACTCTGACTTCACCTCCTCCATGAAGTCAGCCTCAGTAATGAAGCAGAGGAGCAGTGTGCCCCACCCTTCAGCTCCGAACAGGCCACCCTCACTCACAACTAACACCACTTTTATTAGCGTGTGTGTGTGTAGGTGTGTGTTTCTGTGTGTATCTGAATGTGCTCTCGGTATTGTCCCCAGCAGCATGGTGGATTCAGGAGCCAGCCAGACAATTCTTTGCACCCTACCCATAATCCTTAGGGATCAGCGCTGAATCAAACCCACTTCCTAGTTTTTCATTTAGCCCCCCCTTGTTTGTGTGTGTATATGTGTGTGCATGTGTTTGAATGTTCTTTGATGTTATCGTGCAAATGCATCATACCCTGACCATCTCTTTCTCATTTTTTTCCCTCATCTTCCTCGCTCCTCTCTTCCCCAGCAGAGTAACAGATGAACGTGACTCATGTTCATCAGCATCCTTCAGCGCTCTGTTCCCTTTCGTCTTTCTCCTCTCATCTTCTTCTCTTTTATGCTGCTTTGTCCTTGGCTGGATGTTTTATTTCTTATCTGATACCATGGCTTCTAGTTAGATCTCTGACTGTTTGATGTGATTCATCCTCTGAATCACTCGACAAATGGAGGTTTGGTATTTCAAAGGAAAAAAGAAACTGAACAGAACTTCTAAAACAATAATAAGGTCCAGGGTAGAGCTTTTTGGATTTTTTTGAGGCTTGTAACAGTGCTTTGTTTTCAGGTTTGAGTTATTTCTTCTCTTTTTAGGGCTCTGGCACCAAATGTTTTTTTTTTTTGTCTATACTTTGCCTTAAAGCTCCAGTAAGGAGTTTTCTTTTTGTGTGGATATTGGCATCCCTGTGTACATATTATCACATTACTGATTCAAGCCGGTGCATGATAAAAAAAATAATTCAGTTTAATTCTTTGTTAACAGTTGAATATATAAAATAGAGGCAGTTAAATCAATGGGGGGGGGGTTAATTACAAATTAATGCAGCAAGACTGAAGTGCGGCTCTGGTATCATTATTTATTTTACGACACCTGTTTCAACACTATAAAACAACAATATATTATCATATTAAATAAAACTGGCTTTCTCGCTGATAGTTGAGTTTCCTTTTGAGAGTGACTAAAGGAATGAGCTACAGTCTGTTTACCAACAAGCTAAAAACTTTTCAGTCTTCAATCAGAATATGATTAAATAAAAAATGTATATAAGTGAGATGACACAATTTAACACTATTTAAAATCATTAGTTACTTATCCTTTACTGTCATGCCTTTCATTTATTCAGTCAACGAAAAAAAATGCTTTTCTGTAGCACGTAAATTTTGAATCTATTTCCATTTGAGTCTGGTCATGGTTTTATGCCTCTGTGTGTATAACCAGTTGTTGGTTGTGTATCTGTATGAAGCCTTGTTACCCCCAGTGTGATTCTGCGGCCATTCGTGGTCATAATTTTCTGTCTGGGCGGCTGTGACAAATATATGAGTCACGGGTCGATAACGTCTCACAAAGATGAGATCATTACTCGGTGGAGAGCTAGGATTGAAAATGTAAGTCACTGATACAAGGCACAGCCAATCTCTGTGTGTGAGTGAGTGAGTGACTGTGTGTTTATGTGTCAGACTAATGGTCCATTGTGCTCTGTCAGGGTTTATTTAACCGGCCCGGGGGCTGTGAGGCTGCTGCCTTTGGAGTCCAGACAGGGCACTATTTTTACCTTAGAGGGAAGGGAGCATACTGCCCACTCTGTTACATAAACACACACGCACCTGTTAATACACTCCAAATATGCAGGCTGTGTAGGCATTTATGGCTTATCTTTCGCTCACAAATATACTCTGAATTGAAAGCCATTCCAGATACGGTTGAGAGGCCTGACGGGGAAATTCCAAAAAGAGTTTGGTGTAATAGAGAGTAAATATATGAGAGCTGGTGTTCGGTATAATCTCCGGAAACACACAGACACACACACACATGGACACAATGTGAGCACACTGCTATAAACACACACAGACACACACACATGGCTGAAGTGTTTCCAAACTGGTGTAGGCAGCTGCTGTCCTCACGTCAGGGTGTGAAAACGGTAAAAACACCAGTGTGAGTTTCACCTCTCTCACTCACACTCTTTCTTTTTTTTTCGCTCTTGCTGGCTGTGAGAGGCCGCCCTGACCAGTGGGTGGAAGGTAGGGAGGGTCCAAAGGGGCCTTACCTCTGACCATTGTGCTTTCATACTCCTGCAGGAAGAGCGGTACGACAGAGGAATGTAAAGGAATAGAGTGAAGGAGTCAGTGAGTGAAGCTGTGTCACAACAGGTAAAGAGGAAGACGAGGAGAAGCCACCAGTTAAGGGGTAGATTTACTGTCACAGTGAGGCAGGAGAGAGCTGGATGAGAATGTGGACTGACTGAACTCAAACTCTGGAGTCCTTCTGGACTCACCCTGAGCAAAGGGAAAAGACAGGACGAGGGAGGGATGAGGGAGGTGATGGATAATACGGATGGATTTGGTGGAGTGGATGATGTCATCAGGCAAGCATCCAACCTTGACCTCAGTGATGACTACAAAGAGGTAAAGAGCCATACCATATGTCTGATTCAATGCTTACTAGTCTTTTTAGAGTCATTAATGAACTGAAACCGAGATAGCAACATAGCGTCTAGACCTAATAGAGCTTAATATTTTAGTTACCACACAAAATGGGCTCAAAACCTTAACATCTTCAAGAAAACAAATGTTTCTTTCTCTTCTTACCCTGTTTTTCTAATAAAGCTTTAGTATTGATGAAATTTGTCAAATAACTTTGTCACTGCAACTTTGTTACGCTGGTTAGCGTAGCTTATCCAAAGCATTGTCACAACTGCTATATTCTGTTGAGAAAGAAACAAACAGCTCTTTAAGCTCACAATTTTTCTATACTTATCTTTTTACATTTTAGCAGAAGTATTTAAATGTTATGTAGGACCATTGGGCCTTTTTGTCTAGTAGGGACTACCTTTCAGAATTGAACTTTCAGAAAGTCACTGCAAGCCTCCATTGAACAGTCTGGGTTGCATTAGCTGACTACACATCACTAGCTGTTGTCTTCAAGTTCAAGAAAATGTGACACATTAGTTGTGTTTAAGTGTTAAAGCAAATGGTTTGTTGAGTTTCTATTCTGTCAAGCTCGCCTTCCCCTCTTTCAAGTATAAATGTTAAGATTAGCTAATCCACTGAAGCTTTAAATTGATGAAACAGATACAAGTGGTATCAGTGTACTGTTGAAAGCTTTCCAACCTAGAACCTAATTCACCACAGCAGCTAGCTTCAAACCGCACATCTTATATTAACACTTTTTGTTATATTTCAACTGATTTAAGAAAACTTGTATGATAAGCTAAGTTATATAGAAGGATGGTTGGCTAAATTTCTGTCTTTAGGACCTATAGCTGTCTCCCTGTTACAAGTCTATAAACTAGACTTAGGTTAGCGAACTGGCTGCTTCCTTCGGCTACAAACCAAACAGCCAGACAGACTTACTTGACATCATATCTTCATATCTCTGTGAAAGAAAGCTTTTTAGTTTGTTTTTTTTTAAATCCAGATTTTTATTTATTATATTTTCAGAGTGTGCAGGAATGAATCAGTGCAAACACTGATGCTAAGCTAATGGTAAGACTTGTGTGCTTACAGTTTTGGGACAAATCTCTGACGTACTGGTGACATGATATCCAGACTTTTATACTATAATCTGCTTTCTCCTCAAAGACAAATAAAACAAAACAAAAAATTCCACCAAATCTCCTCCCAACAATCCTTAGTCTGGCCCTCTCACAGAGATAGAGCTCAAATGTCACTCGGAGCCCAATTGTCCTGTCTGAACCCACTTCATGCTCTCTGTCTTCCCTTCCTCCCTCCTCCTTTGTCATTCTCCTCCATGTTTTCTCTTTTTCCCTTCTTCCTAGCCTGACCCTCCCCCTCTTATTTTGTAAAAAACACATTCATGCGACCTCTTGCTGAGTCGTTCTCTTCTGCTTTGAGTGACAGGAGCAGTCTTGCACTGACCTGAGGCTGAACTGTATGAGGGGTCAGAGGTCAGGTCTCTTAGCTGAAATGCTGCAGCACCCAGACAGATAACTCTCATACAACAGGAAACAGGAAAGAGACACCCATACAATTTCAAGCTCACAGAGATTGAAAGTATCCTCAAACACATTTACTTTCATGACTTCTTTGACTTCTGGAATTCTTTCTTTTATTTCAGACAAAATGGTTCATGTTATAATAAAAGACAAACGATGCATTGATCTGCCTTCTTGTTTGCTATCAATCTTTTCTGAACAATAAAAATACAACTAGAGCTGTAAAACAGCTAACATGGCTCTGGCTATCACCACATGATGATATCACCTAAAGTCTTCCTTTTCACATACTGAACAAATCAGTTGGCTTGTTGCACAGGGGTGTTTGTTGACACATTTGTTTGCTTTTTTAGTCTCAATGCCAGCTTGGTAGCTGCATTTTCAGCATACACACTAAAGAGATATTGATTTGTTCTCCGGCCATGCAACAAGTTTTTAATTCTTGAAAGTAACTCTACTGTTTTGCATTTCATGTATATTGACTAGATTTCTCAAAAATCAAACGCATGCTCAACCTAAGCTTTCTCAAACATCTGTGTGAACTGTCAGGCCACAGCACACAGTTAAAACATACTCCCTGTGTGTTTGTTTGTAGAGTTATGCACTCAGCAGCAGCTCACTCACAGGCCTGAGGTGAACATCCACGTTTAGCTATAGTGATTCTTACATACACAAATGTGTCATCATTCTTTTTGCCAGTTCAGGTAAAAGGTAGTGCTATTACTGGTGTGTGTGCATTTATGTATGAACAGTGGGTTCTTGTCTGCTTGTCTGCGGGGTGAGGTATTGGCCAGTAAACGACTCTGTTGTGTAATAAAACGTGAGAGCAAGTAGTGAAGAATGAATGAAAAAGGGGAAAGAGAAATATTCTTTAAAAAGTGATGTTTTTAAGGCCCACAGCTTTTATTTTGATACAGTCAGAAGGCTGGAGTACATCAAATTAAAGGAAAAAAGCTTAAACCAAAGCAGAAAGAGACACACCTTCATGTGAACACATCTCAGATCTTAACCACTTTACAATTTAGCTGCGCAAACCAGCAATTTAGGAGGAGGGTGCTCTTTGTTAGCACAGCTAATTAAATTCCGCTCCCTCCTCTAATACAGATTTTCAGGGTAGATTTGAGGGCTCAACACAAGCACCGTGTTGTTCATAGCGAAGGCCAAATCACCCTCTAGGTCCGCAGATGAATGGCTGCGGTGCAGAGAGGAGGAGAAAATGTCTTTGTCAATGAGGGTTTTCAGCAGAGGAAATTGCTTGGTGAATTTGAGGCAAAACACAAATTAGCACAATTGTGTTGTCCCCCAATCTAATTTGGACAGTGAGGACGGTGCGGCTCAAGGCCAGGAAATGAAGGAGGTGGTTAGAGCTGTCACTCATTCTCTCTCTCTCTCTCTCTCTCTCTCTCTCTCTCTCTCTCTCTCTCTAGTTCAATTTGGTCTTTTTCACTCTCCTTGTGCTCTCGTTCCCACATGCATCCTTAAATTAAAATGTAATGAATCGGGCAATTTTCTGTTTCATCATCTAGGAACAGGCCTTGAGATGAATTATCGTCTCTTGATTTTGTTAGAAACTCTGGAAGAGGAACAACACAAATAGTTCTCATAGTGTTGCATTCATGACAGGAAGTGTGTTTCATTCACCAAACTCAGAGTCAGAAGTCACACCTGGAAGAGGAGACAATCAAACAGGCATCAAGCAGGATTCAATTACTTCCCATTTACACAAGACTGAAATTCCTCTCTTTTACTTCCAGTGAATAGAGTAAATTTTGAGGTTGACAAATGAGCAGATTAGCTTTTGTGCTGATACTGAAAGATTTGTGTAGCGAAGGTAGGAGAGACAGGAGTATGCTTTACTGCTCATTTCACACCTCCGCCTCCCAGTGACCCATTACACACCTTTGTAAATGCTTTATTGGCCGCCCATGATGGGTTTTTTTTAACCACGCGCAGCCCACCCAGACTCACACAGCCTTGCAAGCACACACCAAAAACAAGCTGCGTAGCAGATGCTCAAAAAAGGCAGGAAGTTGTGTTGTCAAGTAGGTGTGTGAGATGGAAATCAGGTAGGGTGTGAATCCAGTTAAAAATCAGTGACAACGTGTGTGTTTACAAGCTGCAGCTCTCATGCTTCCAAATATAAGACAAAAAGGGTGTCTCAATTGTTTGTAGAGAATAAATAAAAACTCCCATTGGGGTTAAAAGAATATTTTTTCAAATTTCCTACAATAAAAATAAATCAGGTTTACCCTTTGAGGTTGATTCAGGGACCATTTTGTCTTTGAGTATCTTATAAAATAAAATTTCTTGTGCTGTCAGTGAATGAAGACAACTTTTTTATGTTTGAATATGACATACCTTTTCATGTGGTAAACAGATTTCAGTTCTGCAATGCAGGAGTGAGTTTTTGAATGCCACTGTTGTCAAAGCCATTGGCAGCACAAGCTTTAGTGTTCTTGTGATTTTTTGCTGTCGAAGTTACTCATAAGTTATAGTAACTCACTGCAGACGTTGCTCCTGCTTTTCTAAAAACTTAAGATATGGTTGATAGAGTTCTACCTTAGTGAGAATTGCCATTTGTCATACAACTTGAGTTTGCAATGTCTTCACACAGTTTTCTATGACAAGTGTGTGTGTGTGTGTGTTATCTTGCTAAGTTTTTAGTGATGCTGTGAGTGTCTTGATGCAAAACATCCTCAGACAACTCTCTGAATGACACATTAGCGTTCCCTGTGGTCCTCAGTACAACCCCTATTTTTCATTTTGTCAGCCCTCACAGCACGAGGGGAGCAAACTGTTAACAATACTCAGTGAACCCGCTGCTTCAGGTTTTCATTCTTACTCACAGCAGCTGTTCTATGTAGCACCTTGACTGACAGTGTGTCAGCTGTGTGGAAGTCAGGCCTGTAAGAGTGATGTGTGTGTGTTTGTGTGTGTCTGTGTGCGTGTGCGTGTGTACACATCGATGTACGCCTCCTCACTACCACACAGGCTGCTGTAGGTCCTTTGAACTGAAACTCTCAAGTGTGTTCAACTTGACTCCCCGGGCTGTCTTTCAGATTCACACACAGACTCACACACATAGAACAAGGAACATTGCCAGGTCCAACCTTCTACATGCCAGTGTGTCTGTGTGTGCGTCTGTGTGTGTGCGTCTGTGTATCTGCTGGCAGCACCGAGCTGGTATTGCGGGCTCTTGTGTGGAGTAGGATTATGTTAATTCGTCCTTGGTGAAGGCTTTCTCACCAACGCCTGAACTTGATTGTCAGGAGAGACGGACGGAAGAAAAGGAGAAAGTGGAGATGGAAAGAGTTGAGAAAAAGAGTGGGATAGAGGTGAAGCTGTGATAAAATACTTGGAGAGCGAAGAAAAGAGGAATACTGGCCAGAGGCTGAAGTGGAATTGGGGATAATCAGGACAGAGAAAGAGGAGTGGTTAGTGAGGACAGATCAGGTGGGTTCAGAGAGCACAGGAGGCAGAGATGACAGATCTATGAAGACAATGGAGTGATGACAATGGAAAAGAGGTAGATCCAAAGAGCCAGGGATGCTGCTCACATGGTATAACTATCCAAAATTAAATCATCAGACTCCTCAAATACAGAATTAAAAGAAAGGTTTGCATCAGTCTGTCAAAGTTTCCAAGAAAAGAAATCTAGGTCGCAAATGCTGATAAGAAAAGTGTTCTTATTTGACTTGCAGTAAAACAACTATTTCAAACACTGACTCCATGAGGTGAGAGGCAGGGTTCAGCCTTGATATGTCCAAGCAGCAAGCTCTGCTCTAAAAATAACAAGCCCATGTGGAAGTGCTAAAAAACTGTGGTTATTTTTATTCTTTTTTAAGATGATTTTTGGGCTTTTATGCATTTAATCAATGGGAGAGAGGATAGAGGAAGGAAACAGGGTGAGAGTGGGGAGTGACATGCGAGAAAGACACCACAGGCGTGAGAGCAAACCTCATGGAGCGGGACCTGAACACTAGGCCTAAAAAACCGTAGTCCTTCAAGGTCCTGCTTGAGGCCGGTCCCAAAAACACCAGAAACAACAAAGCACCATGCCAAAAGAGACGATTTTAACAGCAAAAATAAACGTGTTAACAGAAGTTCAAAGTACGTCTCAGGTCTGCATTGCTTATTTCTCTTTTCTTGTGTAACTCCTGATTCAAGAACAGCATTGATGTTTCAGGCGCTCAGATCATGTGATTCACCTGCTGGTTGAACGGTATCAGAGCAGGAAAGGAGACACTCAGAACAAATGTAGCTCTCATCAGATTCCAAAGATGGGTAGGAAAAAGACAGGAAATACATGATAGCACGGTACAAAACACGATATAATGCAAAAACCTAATCCATGAATGGCCTAAATATGAAATCATTGAGAGCATTTTGCTCAAACATAAGGAAATTGCTCAACACCCAGAGTGAAACATGAATGCATCATACAGATTTCATAATGAGATGAGCTAAATTTAATTCAAGCTGTCACAGGATGTTGCGAAACGTAAAGATGAGTGTCATTCTTTGAATCAAAAATGACGTTACTAGAATGATTAGTACAAATAAAAACTGATTTCATTCACTTTAAAGGCTTGAAAGTCTTAAAATGTGTCCTGCCTTTTTAATTATGGACATGAGAAATGCTGGGCCATACAAACTTCTCCCTCAGTAACAAAACTTCATGATGTAATACTTCAGAGCAGTAGTTGCTGATGAATTAAACTCTTCCCATTAGATTCAAAACAGTCTAAGTGTCTCATTAGTGATTTGCACCTCAGTTGGACGTGTTTACCTGCTGTACACAGACGAGACATCCTGGGGGGCGCTGCTGTGTATGAGCGCGTCTGAAGTGCTGCCAAATCTGAAGCTGCGCTCAGTGAGGAATTCAGGGTTGGGAAGAGGCCAGTAGAGAGTGCCTGTGGGAGTGTGTAATGGTGGGATTCTCTCAGATTTAAGCATGTATGAAAATGCTTTTGCTGTTCTTCATCTGGAGTTTACCAAACACAAACTTAATCCTGTGTAAATCCTGTATTAGAAGATCTAGTTTGTGTGTGTCTGTGTGTGTTTGGAGGACATTGAATTCCTTACACGCTGTTTACTATGACAATAGCAGCACCTGCTGGTGGACACAGGGACTGCCAACATTTCATGCTCCAACTTCAGATATTTTTAAACATTTCCTTCGTGCCTTAGCTGACTCCACACTTTGCATCAGAGCGTGTTAGTGTGACACTAAACCTCTGACTGCAAATGAAGTAGAAGCTGCTGCTATTAATAAACCTGCACCTGTGATTAGGGCTGTCAGAGAGTGCCAACAGCTTTTCTATTTGTGCACACAGTGAGTCAAATTGGGGGAAGGAGACTGATGTTGCATGACAGAAAAGTACATTTAGATAGCTTTTTTTTAAGGGGTAATGACAGCATGACACTGAAGACGCCTTATCCCAGATACTTTAAATTTGACCTTTGACCTCAGAGGTCTTTGAAAAGAGCACAAAAAGGTAACCTTATCTTGTTGATCTTTTGTTTCAGGCCCAAAAGAATGAGAGGGAGTCTATCAGGCAGAAGTTGGCCCTTGGCAGTTTCTTTGATGATGGGCCGGGCATCTACACCAGTTGCAGCAAGAGCGGCAAACCCAGCCTGTCCTCACGGTAAGACCTTTGACCTTTATCACTCTTCCCCTACAAGCGAGGGAACTCATAGAAAGTGCTTGATTTCTGGTAACTTTAAAGGTTTGATGATCCTCTGAAGAAGGATATCCTCAGTGAAAGTGACAGCAGAAGTTTAAATGTCAAAAGTATGAATCAGCTGTGTGCAAAGTTAAAAACCAACAACACCAGCCTGGGCCTAAATCTTCACATTTACCATCACAGTTAAATGATGAGCAGCTAGCAAGGAGGAAGAGAGTAACAGAAAGTGGGATGGATTTGTGTGATGTGGTTGGTGACTCTTACTTCCTAAAAGACATGCATGGGTCCACACAGAAACACACATGCCACCAACTCCTACACTGAACCTTACTGGAACTTAATGCTCTATGATCATTAAAGGGCTCTTTGTATTGTGGGTAAAATCACATGATTTTCACATTACTGCTGCTGATGACCAATTGTGATACACAGACGATTACCGTAAAATAAAAACAGTAAAGGTTGAAAACATTGATGTTAACTTCTTTTTTTTCCTGTATATTTTTAAGGGAATGGGGCTATCTGGGTATTTTTCTGACACAACAGCTCGAGAAAAAGAAAGAGAATGTTGGAAAGGTGTTAAGAATGAATCTTAAAACTTTCTACAAATAGACACACTAAATGAGAGAACTCCTTAGGTGATACCATTACCTGTTGTTGAGGATTGTAAATATCTTTTGATCTTTAATTTTCTTTTCAATTTCAACCTGTTTTACACCGAGATGCAGTAGTTTCTTTAGTAAGCTTTTGAATTTTGTCCACTTTGGCACCCCCAGTGGATAAAGCCATGCCTCTTATCTTTGCTGATTTTTCTTACACATCTGAAAGAATTGAGTCTCAATAAAAGAAGTGTAAACTTTCTTTTTTAGCACTGACATTATGTGAAATGTGGCTGTTCTGATATTGTGAAGATGATAACTCAATATTTCAGACATTAAAAATAACCATAGTGGACGGGTGTTGGTTTGGCCCAGTTGTGCTCCCAAATCTGACCTGAGCCCACTTTACTCTCCATTTTTTGCCCTGTTTCCAGTTCTCTCCACTGTATTTTTTTCTATGATGCATAGAAGGTAACATGGCAAAATAGATAGGTGAATTAAATTTATATATAATAATGAATTAAGGTGAATTTAAAAAAAATAATCACAGGGGAGCCTTTTTTTGGCTTTTTGATTGAATCACCCACACATTTTTCAGTCCCTCTCCCAGTTTACTGCTCCATCCACTCTCCCTTCCTCCCAACCAAGGCTTTCCCCCAAAATAAACAACCTAGAAAAACTTATAAATCAAAAAACGTATTGATTTAAGTATTGTTCACTATTGGGGGGGGGCAGGATTGATATGATTTTCAGTCCATTTCATAACCAGCTGAAAAGTCTTTTCAGGAGCTTCAGAGATTTCTTTCGTGTGTGGGATCCCTGCACTCTGACTCAAAATTTAGTATTTCCAAGTTTAGTCACACACAGGAAAGATTGATACATTCACTAACTCCAGGTTTCAGCCACATACCTGCCCACATTTAACAACTTGCGACCAAATACGTCATAACTGAGCGATATATTTAGCACTAACTCCCCAGCAGCACCTCCTTACAAATGACATAATAATGACAAACACTGACTGAAAAATAGCATGTTTGGACTGCAGAGGATATGGGTATTTATGAATTCTAACATGAATGGTAATCAGTAGGCCAGTCTCTACACTTTTAAGCCACCTGTTTGTTGCATATCAGCTCAAAATAGTCAGTGAAGCCCTGGTTATCTGTCCCTGATGTTACTGAAAGTGTCCTGTAAAGTCTCTATCGACCGTTAAGGTCCTATTTTAATCAGGGACAATTTGATCTATGCTGTGAAGCTAATCACGCTTTGTAATTACTGCATTGAATAAGCAAGATATTGATCCAAAGTGGGCTGGATCCACACCTAGTGATGCTCTGCTCCCCCATTGCATAAAAAATAGAATAAAAACACTCACAACGGTCTCCAGCAGATTAGATCAGACCTACCAGAGGCCTCCTGGATCGATTCACATTGAAGATGAGGGGAGAAAATTAAAAAGCCCTTGTTCATTTTACTCTCAGTCGACCCTGGAGATGAGGGCAGCCCCTCCTTTTTTTATTTTTGAGGATTTTCTTGGTAATTTTCTTTATTTTTTCTTCTTCCTATCTCTTTATTATATAGCACAACACTTTAATTCTCTCTCTGAGTCACATTTCTTTATTAAACTCATCACAGGTCATTAGTATTAGCAGCAGTGCTGTCGACATTTCTGTCTGCCTTGGCCCCTTGTCTGAGTCAATTACAGCAGAAAGAGCCAGCATTGAACCAACTCCACTCTTATCTGCATTTATGCTAATATTGACACGTCTCCCAAGGTTTGAATCCATCTCCATCTCTGTCTCTCCCTGCAGGCTGCAGAGTGGGATGAACCTACAGATCTGTTTCGTCAATGACAGCGGCAGCGACAAGGACAGCGATGCAGATGACAGCAAGACAGAGACTAGTCTGGACACACCTCTGTCTCCTATGGTATGAAGTGAAACCAACCAAGATATTCTCATTTGCCATCACACCTCAAGAATTAAAGAAAACAGGAAACTGTTATCAGCCACAGAACTGATAGCGTAAAAGTGACAAAGATTTTATTTGAAGTGAAAATTCAGAGTGAAAGAAGTGTAATGGGGAAGATTTTGTTGATGAATCAGAGAGGTTTAGTCATTGTTTTCTGGCAGATAAACTAATTCATACTCAGCAAATGGGAGGTGAATTGGAAAACCCATGCCTTTAATAGTGTTGTATGGCCATAGTAGCTCTTTGTCAGCCTGTGACACATAAAGAGAGAGAATTAACACCTCTCTACATGTTCATCCCCACTTTCATTACTGTCAGCGCACAAAATTTACACATGAAAATGTCAAGAATTAATTAACTCTCATACCTAGTCTTTCTCAATCACCTTATTCTCCCTTTATCTTTTAACTTGTGCTCTTTATTTCTAATTTCCCTCACCTTCTCCCTCACATATCTCCATGGGGCTTTTTCCACATCTTCAGTCCAAGCAGAGCTCGTCCTACTCAGACAGAGACACCACAGAGGACGACTCGGAGTCTCTTGAGGACATGGACTTCCTGAGTCGACAGAAGAAGCTGCAGGCGGAGGCCAAGCTGGCCCTGGCTATGGCAAAACCAATGGCTAAGATGCAGGTGGAGGTGGAGAAACAGAATCGCAAAAAGTCCCCGGTGGCCGACCTGGTTAGTATTACAATAACAAGGAAATGTTCCATTCCAACCTATTATTTTCTTTTTTAATCTCGAGGTAAGTGTAGTAGAGGTAAACGCAGATGAGAGAGATATGACAAGCAACAAGGGCTTCAAGTTGGTGCTCAGTCTGGTCCTGAACTCTCTTTACAAGAGATGCCAGCTTTAACTACTGAGCCCAACAGATGCCCCGAAATTATTACGTTTCATGACAATAAGCACAATTTTTCCATTTCTGAGAATAAAATCTGTAAAAGTCCTGGAACAAGAGGTTAAAAAAGTCTTGTCTAAGAAAACAGATACATTTGAAAAAGTATTGAAACAAGAGATCCACATGATTATGTCACTTCAAGAGCTTTTCAAAAGAAAATAATGATTCATAGTGATAATGTATTCAAAAGTGTTTTCCTCGATCAATGACCTCACAGAGAATTCTTACCCGACCAGAAGAGAAAACAGTGGGATGTTCCCCTTGTGCACTGTTAGCCCATCCTAGGTGCTGCCCCAAAAACCTAGAGAACTGATTGGCTATAAATGGTGTCAATGCTGGGGTTTATATAGAAAACTTTTTTGCAGCAGCAGCAGCAGCAGTGTTGTAAAAGTCTGCTTGTAGCCTTGCCTTGTAAAATACTACACAATTCCTTTTGTTTATTAGCACCTTGAACCGTGACTTGTGACATGATGCTTCAGCTTTAGTACTGAAATAATTCAGCTGATGAAATCGAACCATGCTCCCTAGTTGTGAAACTTAGTGAAGTAAAAAGAATTTAGGAATTTCATGTTAAATGCCAAGGTAGAAACAATCAGCACACCTGAAAAACAAACGAAGACTTAACTTCTTCTGAGTCAGTAAACCACCGTTGAAGCCCATAATTTGGTGTTTTTCACTCTGTCAGTGGAGTTTAGGCTGACCTATAGTTGCTTTATGAAAATAAATTAAAACTTTCAAAAAGGACAGTCCCAGCCTAATGTCAAACAGAAGGCATAAAAAGTTTGCAACCAGCTGGTGTAGAAATTGAAGCGTTGAGCAGATACAAAACTAGATATTACTTTCTGGAGTCTGGAGAGGAGTTTCATTTTAAAACTGTCTATATACCCGAAATTGAATGTTAATGTTGTCATTTATCCACTTGATTCTGATGCTTTTCATTGATAGTTTCATCAAGTTATCAAAATATAACAGATGGGCATCGACAGCTTCTTTCCCAGCCCAGTAAAGTGATCTCAGAGGAAGTCTTCAAATGTGATCTATTCATTAAAACATTCAAAAGGTTCTCTACTCCAATAAATTCTCCCAATGTTACACACATCTACATAGTTTTATTTTGTTCAGTTGAGATCTGCTACATCACCAGCCCTCTGGACACATTTGACCAATTAGCTTGCACACCTTAATGATTCCCAAAACCTTTACAAGCACATCATCAGTTCAGAAGCAAATGACAGAAACTTATAACAGGAAGTACGCCTCCCTATGGTTTTATAAATAACTACATTGGATGTAGCTACAATTAGTGTTTGTGGCAAGGCAGATTTTTTTTCTCACACTACAGGATGAATTTAATAGTAAAAGTTTAAAGTCATTGCTTCTCCATGATAGGAAGTGGGAGACCCCAAATTTAAATATTTGTGAGTTGGTCTCATAGACTGTATATTATGAAGATAGACCAGGTAATGCCCTCTGTCTGCCCCTGATGCAAAGTAGAAGTTGATGTGCAGCAAGGGTCATATTGGAAATGCTGACTCAAGAGGTGGGCTTTGTGCCTCTTTGCTTTGACACTATAGGAAGCCAGACCTGTCAATCACATGAGCTGAGCCTCTGATTGGACAAACTTGTGATCTTAATCTCCTCTGAACCCTTGACTTAGACAAAAAAAATACCCTCCCTAAAATACCAGTAGTAATCCAGACCCAAGCTATTTTTTGAACCAGACTAATTTTTTTTAACGATGTTATAATCTGATGTTTCGGCTTGGCGTGTATGTGGTCTCCAGTTTTTCTGCAGCCAGCTTCAAGCGGACCGTCAACTAATTGCAGTTTTTAACTCGTCAGATGTTGCTTTTTAGTTGCTCCGTCAGTCAAAGTTTGAGGACAAATGTGTGCATTGAGTTTTAGCAACAAATGGCTATCATATAAGTTAACGGATTGCAAATATGTGGTGTGATGTCACAGGAAGCCCTGCCTCCTCCTCCTCCACTCCCTCTGCCCCCATTAAGAGGAAGCAAGGTGATGACGACCCTGCTCATCATTTTTTCATCCATTTATATTTGCCTCACTGCCTTCTTAGATGCACACACACCGAAGCGCCGTCACACTCACACACTACTTGACTCACTCACACTATATTTCCACACAGACTTGCAGGCAGAGCTTTACTTATTCAGAGGAGAGAAGGGCAGCTCTGCCCAGTCTATCTATAATTCATACGCCGGAAAGCATTGACTTCAGTGTTTGGGGATGTAGCAGTGCTCAGCAGTCAGAAGACATCACTGTCACATCCGGACCGAACACACACGGAATATTAAGATATGTTTAAGGCTATAGACACCCGTAACGTCCACAACAACAGATCCTACCCAAGAATCACATATGCAGAACAATGTTTGTTAAATTTTATACTGTTATCTTTCTTATGATGGTATAATTATCTCACATTCTAAAGACAAAGGTCTTTTTATTACCTGCAATGTGTATTTGAAATAAAGAGTACAATACAAGCATCCATATATGCCATTATGGAGCAGCAAATAATTCAAACTGTATGTCTCATAGGGTAGAGCCAGTTTTAAATAAATGCACCAAACTTTAGTGTTTTAAAGTCTATAACTCACTTATTTGTATTTTGTCTTGATGATATGAATAAGCCCATAAATCTGTGATCATTGTGGTCTTTTTATTTTATTCAACGATCTCAACTGGCGACCAATCCAGGGTGTACCCCGCCTCTCGCCCAATGACAGCTGGGATAGGCTCCAGCCACCCGCGACCCTGAATAGCTGGATAGACGGTATAGAAAATGGATGGATGGATGGATATCTCATCATGACATCAAAGCTTTGTTAACTAAACTTTTGGTTCAGTTTGGGATACTCAATTATAGGCATACTTGGGAGTTATTGATATCTGTTAATCCCTCCTATTTTGAGTTGTGATGTTTAATTTGAATATCCACTGTGTTGAATCTGCTAATACAGAAAAAGCAATGAATATTTTATTTCTGGTCTCTTTAATTTGAAACACATCTGGGTTGCATCACTTAAATGTTGTAACCCAAGCCTTCAAAGGCAGACAAGAGAGCATCTCAAACAAAAATCTGACTGAAACATATTGCTAAGTACTTCAAATTTAAACATTGATCCTTAATACTAATACAGATGCTACTTCTACTGCTACGACTAATACTAATAATGATGACATTAATAATGATGATCATGAAAAAATTATCTACGATAACCACCTTATAACATAGGGCTTTTTTCAATATTTGTTTTCAAGTTAGTTAGCTTGAGTGAGAGGGTGGACCCCACTAGTTTCAGGATTACTTGTAACTACCAAACTATTGAATATTGAAGTTGTACAGAAACGACTGATAGACTTGGCTGTGAATCAGAGGTCTTCAAGAAGGGGTCAATGACATTTTTTGTTTTATTTGGCAACTTTTTGAATTTTAAATATTTGTTCCCAAATATTTAAATTTCTATTTGTGTTCTTTTTCTTGGCACACACATCAATGGATACACAGAGACTAAAGATGTTATGTTTCAGCCATAAATGGGCACATTCAACAATGCAGCAGCTCTCTCAAACTCCACATAGGTGCACTCAGTATTGACTTATATCAATCAATCTATCTATCTATCTATCCATCTATCTATCCATCTATCTATCCATCTATCTATCCATTTATCCATCTATCTATCTATCTATCTATCTATCTAACTATCTATCTATCTATCTATCTATCTATCTATCTATCTATCTATCGGGGGCCATACTCCATCTGACTGAAAAATATTGAAGATCCTTGCTATAAATGATAATGTACAAGCTTCCATTGTCTTTTTATATACAACAATGTTTTTGTATGAGGAGAAAAAAGACAGTGGGTTTTGGAAAATGAGGAGGAAGAGATTTGGGGACAATGGCTGGTGTTTAGGATGTGAAGTTTGATAATAAAAAGAGACTAAGGTCCTAGAAATATAACTCCTCTTATAGTGCTGCCAGTTAGCTTCATTCCTCTCCAACTAAACTGGTTCGACCTGCCCGCCTGTCAAGGACAGAGAATGGGAGTCAAGCCAGCACAGCAAGCCAAGCATCCAAATGTTTGTGTGTAAAATCTGTGCAAACAGAAGCACTAAGGGAGAGAGAGCGAGAAACGAGGGGGAGATTTAGATTCTTCTGTTAAAGTGAATTTCTTCAGATTGTTTTTTTTCTGAGTGATACAGAGTCATATTGGAGTTTCACTTGATACCACTGAAGACATAGACTGTGGTATTAAGAGAGAGAGTTGTATGATCAATCAGTCACAGAAACTCACACTATTGTCAGCAGACTAATACTAATGCACCATTGTTTCCCATTACCCATGCCCACTCTCTTTGAAATCATGACCCCCTATGACATTCTGAAGTGACCGCTCGGCTTGAAACTGAAACTGACACAAGACGGCCTTCAGAGTAGCTGCATCAGAGCCAATGAGAAAGTGAAAGATGGTTGTGAGAGTAGCATGTAGTGCCAGCCAGTTGCCAACGCATGCAAGCGCTGAAAGCATGGAGAGAGAGAGAGAGAGAGAGAGAGAGAGAGAGGGAGAATGTAGCTCACTTTCCCTCCTAGTGTTTGAGACTGAAGACGGCGTGGGAGGAAGAGAAATGGGTGCAGGAAGGGAAGAGAAAGAATGTGGGCTGGTCCAGAGTTGGGAGTGTTTATTAAAAAGAGAGTGTGGTAAACAAGGGAAAATGAGCCAATGTCTGCAGTTGTCCCTGAGAAAAGTACATGTGATGTTTGTCATTTTGTCACATGTTGTGGTTACATTTGGCGAGAACAAACTGCTGATGATAATAAGACTCCTTTTTATTTACTCAAACCAGCAGGAAAAAAAAATCATGAATCCATTTAAGCTTGACTCCGTGGGGTCATGTTAAACAGAAAAACTGCTGAAAGCATCTGAATACATCTGAACCTCTGTGACACTTTTTCTTATCTTCTGATTTTCATCCACTGGGAAAACTTTCCACTTTCCACTAGTTATCATTTCTCATTACATAGAAGAAGCTTTCATTACTCTGAGAGGTTTTGTGCTAAATACCAAAGTCAAGGGAGTTCAAAAAATTCCCATAGAGAGGAATGAGTCAAAAGTTTGACAAGATAACTAATCGAAGAGCTTGGGTTCCTCCAGCCTGTGTAAGGTGAGGTGTTCCAGTACTCTGGAGAAGCCATTTTTCTGCTGGAAAGATCAAATTCCCCACTCTGTCTGAACTCTTCTGTTTATTGTTTTTTTTTTAATGAAAAACAGTAACTGCAACCCAAGGGTTATGTGCGCTTGAAATCCCCAAACTTAACAAGATCTTAAGTACAATGCTGAACACACTAAAAAAAAAAAAGGAATGACAATCACTTTTGTTTCATCACAAACGAAATGTTTTCAATACTTGCCTTATTACACATAAGCAGGGCAAACATTAGAAGGTAATTAGGCATGGAGCCATTGCTTTTAGACAGAAATATATATTGCCAAATGCAGAGCTCCAACTAGATTTTAGATCTAGATCACTTACTTCACTCAAAGTCTTCAAATAAAATTTATTCAAACATGTTGTAGACTTTATATTGATTATTTTATGTCAATCTCTGACCTTTGTTGTACTTTTCAGCATGTGTTGGACTTTTCAGTAATTCTTTAGATTAACTTGTGCTTTTTAGCATTAGTAAAGCATTTGTGATGTATTAATTAATGCTTAAGTCATCATCTGTAAAGAATTTTTCATACATTAATAGTTAGATTTTTTTATCATGTCAAAACACAGCTACAAACTATTCATTATAAATGAATATGACCAAACACTTGTGACTGTGTTTTTAGGCATACAAATGAGTTTCAATGGACGAATAATGCTTTATAGATGATGAGTTAAGCGTTATCCAATCCAACTTTATTCATTTAACACTTTAAAACAACCAAAGTTGACCAAAGTGCTTTACAGGACAAAAAGAAAATACAAAAAACCTACTATTCCCCCTTCAATCAAAAACACATTATCAATTCAAACAATGTATTAATTATACTGAACTAACACTTAACTAATCTAAAGTGACAGCAGCTCTACTGAACCATAATGAATAAAGTTATTCTGAGCCTTATATGCCTTTTTATTACATAGAGCAGGGAACAGAGTTAGAGTGAGGGAAAGGCTGGATTTGAACCCAATCGGAGGTCGAGCCTTATGGCACATCGCCACCCAACCACTAGGTTCATGCTAATTTTGATCACACTTAATCATTTGGGGGTTTAGGGATTGTAATAACGAGTTTACAGTTGCAAACATGATCTCTTTGTTGCAGTTAGAATGAGTTAATGCAAATGTCCTCGGGGAACTGTACAAATATTGTATCACTTTTATTTGGGGCTGACCCTTCGTCTTATCCATCTCCTATGATTTCAAACCTCCAGCTGGCAGAAATGTGATATGTAGTAATTTTGTCTCTCCTTATGTTTTTACAACAGCTTCCACATATGCCTCACATCAGCGAGTGTCTAATGAAAAGAAGCCTGAAGCCCACAGACCTGAGAGATATGACACTGGGACAGCTTCAGGTCATAGTCAACGACCTTCATTCCCAGATCGAGAGTGAGTAGACCCCCCCCAAACCACACTTACACGCGCACACACACATACACACACACAGTTTTGACCACCACTTTCATTTAGAAATGAGCAAGACAGAGCATGGGGAAACTGACCCCTGTTTTCTTGGTGAATGAGAAAACACTTTCACGACAGAAATTACTCACTTCAAGGAAGTGTCTAACTTCCCCCCCTCCAGCTTCTCCCCCTGAGTGTTTACTGTCACTGCTTGGTACACTTTACTGATCCTGGCACTCATGGATGATCGTTTATAAAGCAGCTCCAAAAATCCCCACCAGTCCAACATCACAAGCTTTTATTTTTACTTAGAAAGCAAAAAACTTTCATTCAAACTCTGATTTAAATTCATATTGGTCAGTAAAGCTGAAAGAGCAACAGCTAAAACAAGGAAGCAACCACACTGATTCCTTTTTCGATTGTTTCAATAGTTGATGTGGTTGGATGATTTAGTCTAATAACACACTGTTTTGCACAGGTTTTATCTAAATAATGAAATAAATGTGTCACTAAAGTCATGGTGGTTTAAAAAGTAGTCCATCATTGTGATCGTCTGTATTAATTTTATGTCTTTTATAACTTGTTTTGTCAGGTCTGAATGAAGAGCTTGTACAGTTGCTGCTGATCCGGGATGAGTTACACATGGAGCAGGACGCCATGCTGGTCGACATAGAGGACCTTACCAGGTGATTAAAGACTAGATAAGGAGTTTTTCAAGCTTCTCCCTGATATTTTGATAAAACTGTAGATATACATATATATATATTTGGAGAGAAGGATGTGAAAGATATGTCCTCTGACAGATCTAAATATCAGATTTTGACTGTCCTGCTCAGCTCAATTTCTTGTAGCCTCGAGCCATTTTTTTGTTTTATCTTTGAGAGTATAAATATTCTTGGTTCTCAGATAATGGTTACCTTTAACTGTAGTGTATTGCTGCCATGCCAGGAAAAAAAAACAGAGTATTATATTACAATGTGAAAAGTTTCCCGTTATAGCAAAGTGTTTTTCCTGTTAATACAAGATATTTTACATTGTGGGATAAATAATGATGCCCTATAACATGAAAAATTGTATGCACTGTGTATTTCATTACAGCGTAAAACTGTTCACGTCATAATGGGATGAGTGCTGGTCGGCCATGGACTCCCCTAAATGTGCGCCGGTTGACAAACTCATGGTCTTTTGCAATAATTGCCCCATGTCTTAGCTGAAGTGTGACACAGGATTTAATCAAATCTGTAATAAAATCATTCCCGCATTTAGCAACATGTTCTTTGGTCCCCTAAATCAAACTAAATAAGTGTAACAATAAAGTTGCCCTCAAAAGTTAACATACCCTGACAAAATGTATGATTTCTTGGCCATTTGTCAGAGAAAAAAACTTTTCAATCACTCATGGTTAGTGGTTGGGTGAAGCATTTTATCAACAAACAAACAACTCTTTTCAAATCATAATAACAACAGAAACACACCAGTAACAGTGCACCCAAAGAATTTTGAACAGCCTTTAGTGATAAAAGGTGGGATATTTTTTATCCTTCGGCACAAGATATATATATATATATATATATATATATTTGTCATTTGCTTTGTTATTAAATAATGATTTTAAATTTGTAAAAGTACAACACTTTTACTTAAGCGCAACTTTACTCTCTTGAGTAAGTAAACATAGTTACCGATACCAGTTTGCTGATACTACACTGAAACACTTTTACTTGTACGCGCAAAAATATGCCGAATTCAACATCAAATGCCACTATGAACAAGTTGGCTTGTCATTGGCGCCCGTTAGAGGACTGTTGACTGTTAAAACATCAGCAACATGTGTAGGCTTTCCTTCCATGTGTTAAAATGAGAAAGTGAAGAAACAAAGATATTTTTCAAAGTCACATTAGAACTACAGTGATGTTATTAAGTACTCGGTATCAGTGAGTACTCAAATGTAAGTAGTTGTACTTGTAAACCTACTCGGTTTATAATTTTAGTATTGAGTTATAATTGTGATTATCTTGGATTTTTTTCATGGAGGCCTTGTGCTCATTTTTGAGACAATGCACATAAAAATAGAAGCAGATTTGTTCTATAAATGACCTGGTGTTTCTTGTCTCCTCTCCAGGCATGCTGAGAGCCAGCAGAAACATATGGCCGAGAGGACCCTTTCAAAATAAGATGCCTGTCCTTGCTCCACCCTGCTCTCTTCTGCCAAGCTAAAGCTCCTGCTCCAAACCAGACTTTTCCTCCTCTGGCAATTCCACTTCCTGCCCCGTTTCAATCCAAATCCCAATCGCTTGTCCCCAAGTACTTTGCTCCTCCCTCGCTGCATCCCCCTGGCGTCTCCCTGTGTCTCCCTTCCTTCTTTCCCACCCACTGACTCCAATGGTGGCAGCTGCAGCACAGGTGATGAAGGCCACCCCTCTTTCGTTTGCTTCTGTGGTTTTTCTCCCAGCGCCAAGAATGGAGGGAGACTGAAGAAACGGAGGAAACTGATTGTGTGTCGTCATGGATTCTGTCCCCAGCTTCCTGTGCAGTGATCGGCCTTGCTTTGCGATTGTTTCTTTTTAACTTTCTACATTCGCCACTAAATTATAACTGTCAAATGCAAAAAAAATGTGGGAAAAAATGAAATAATAGTGAAAAATTCAGTAGAAAGTCAGTCTTGAGAAAAAAAGAAACAACATTGTATAAAAGATAAAAAAAAATAATGAAAACTTACTTCTTCAGACCATTGTAAGTTGGACGGTAATTTTAAAGTATTTCAAAGTCGACCTGTTTTTATTCTGCACAAACGGTAGTTTTCAACTGAGAAATGTTTATTTGAAGGTGCTAAAAGAGTGTCAAAGGAAACATGCCTGCCTTGTAGTGGAGTCATAGCTTTTGGTAATACGTTCACTCTAATTGCTCTTCAACATTTTGTGAATGTTGATTCTCTGACACGAGTCATTTTAAATGAATAAGTGTATTAATATTGTTTTCATCCTATTGTAATCAGAATCTTTATTTGAGGGAAGAAATGTTTATGTACAGATATGTAAAATAAAGAATAAACTTTGTTTCATATATGTATGTTTTTGGGGCTTTTTTTTTCCTTTTTGCTGCAGGTATGTTGAATGAATCTGCTCCATGCTTGCAAACTTCTTCTTTCTAATGAATGCAGGAAGTTCATATCTACAGTGAGCACGATACAAGGAGTATGACTCAACACCCTGTTTCGATCTTGCATCATCATGTCATTGTTTGTCTCTCACTCTCAGCCGAGAGCTCTCCAAGGGCCTGGCTTGGGCAACCCCTTTATTATTTTAATTACTCGAAATTTTCTTTCACATGAAAAATTACAGCTTGAGGAAAGATGAATGGTTACTAGCTGGAGGTATTAATGCAGAGGAATTGATCTAAAAGGCAGGTTTAGTGATGAATATCTGTCATATAGATATGGATGTCTTGCTGAGAAGTCCCCTCTCCTTTCCTATAGGTCAACTTTTCTCCATGTTACATTTTGCCCCTGAGGAGTGATGATGACTTGTGCTCATCACAGCATGGACAGACAAAGGCCAGGAAAGTCCTCTCAACCACCCACTGATCACAGTTTCACAGAATACACTGTCTTTTGAAAGATGTGTCTTACATCATAGTCCAACATGCTTTAAATCACTAAAATCACGTATTGTGTCAAGAGGCTTTGAAGGATAAAACTTTTGAATGGGCCATTTTTTAAATGATAAAAAAGACAATATATATTTGGCTATTGTGCAAACATTTTGAATGTAGAGTACACATGCAGTTACATGAAAAACCTAGTTAGAGGCGCAATCGTTTTTTAAGTTCAATTGAAAAAAACAGCCCTGGAAAAGTCATAAGGGGAGACAGTAATTTTTTTCTCAACATTAATGTATTTATTTAACAGTGCTAATAGTTCAAAAAGTTTCAGTGGTTAAAAAAAAAAAAGAAGTCCAGGCTTATAGATTTGCAGACAAAACTTATTATTCTCAGTTTTGAGCTAGTTGTTCCATGATACGAAAAGTGGCTAGTACATTACATTAGTTAAAAAGTAGGTTTATTTGCAAAAATGAGAAAGACTTAGAAAACTTCCAGGTGTTTCATCGAGTTCCTCACGTGTGTAGCTGATGGAATACTCAATATCTGAAATAAACATAAAAGAAACAAGATTGTGTTTTCTTGATGGTTGCCCCGGATGATATTTCATATAATGAACATATCTGGATAACATTCATTTGTATACTATGATGAAAATATAAGAGCAATGGCTCCATAGTTGTCAGTGAATGCAAAACATGTTAGAAATTATGCCAAATAGGGCAATGGATATGTTTAAATTGATTGATTAAACCTGTTGTGAAAATGGAAGTTGAGGCTGGACAGTTGCCCCACAAGATGTGTTGACATTTCAGAAAGCAGAAAAGAAGAAGAAGGGTTCAGTTGGGTAGAGAAAATGGTTGGGACGTCATTGACCCATATGTAACAGTTTTTAACCATAGACTGTATAATGAGGTGAGTATATATTCTATATACAGTCAATGTTTGTAACTTTCCATAATTAAAATCTGGTGATCTAAAATTGCATGCTAAATGTCTGGCACGTTTGAAAATAAGATTAAGGAAAGAAGAGTTTTTTTTCTTTAGGAAGAGGATTGTGCAGTTGTCAAGAAAGGAAGAATATGATTAGTTCCATCTGAAACTGAAAGCCTGAGGCACATGATCTGCAGGCATTTCTCACAATGTGAATGTTCTTGTGCAAGTCTAAAAAGCGCTGATTTAAGAAATTGAACTAAAATCCACAATATCTACAAATGCACTGAAGCCATTTAATATTGAAACCATGAGCAGGGGGTTTACCCTTTATATGGTTTACTGTACGACCCCCGCCCGTGCTGTGTACCGGTAACATGCTGCAGGTTTTAATGACACAAACCTGGATAGATTGTTTGACATATCATTCGAGTTCAACTTCAATTATGACTTAAAGGTTTCAGGAATTTTATTCAGAGCTGCAGTTAATTGAGGAGTGCTGCTTTTTGTACATGGGGAAAAAGTCTAAGATGGTCTCAATATTACTGTGCACCCATGACAACAAATGCGACCCACAGAACCGTAGAACATGACAGACAAAAAGCCCAAGTCACGATATCAATATAACTTGAGGTAATGGTTTTTGTTTCTTTCCAGGTATGAATCAAAGAATGACTTCTCTTTTTGTTTTGGGCTTGAATAATTCGACGCGGAAATTACATGTGACGTTTTAGCTTTCATTTTGCTGGCGCTCCCACCGGCTTGTTAAGGGAATCCCCTTAGGTTTGTATAAATACACATCAGATAAGAAGGCAGCACCACAGAGCTGCTCTTTGACCTGACTCCATCGCAGATATTCATCACATCAGATCACAAAGATGGCAATCTTTAATATCTGTAAGGCACCAGGCCCACACTCAAATATTACAACTTTCTGATGGTGTCACGCAGCATAATAATAATAATAATGAGCTCTTTCTCCTTTTCTCCATGCAGATTTCTCCAGCTGTGTGCTACTGTTGGCCCTGAGCTCGCGCACATCTACAGGACTCCCGATGCGCGTGCCGGACACAGAAAAGAGCACAGACTGTTCACTTCAGTTCAGGGAGCTCCTTGTCAATGTGTCAGGACTGCTAAAAGATGTAAGTACTCTAAGTGCAACACGTTAACATACTGTTTTTCCGCATTATTAATTAATGTTAATGAATCAAAAATTAAATTTCATTTGTATTTAATATCACAGGACAATCTTTGTTATGGCATCCCCACTGATAAGATGGTGGTGAAGAGTAACAGTGACACAGCGGTGGCCTGTGCACCCCATCTGACTCAGGTAACACTTTATGAATGACATCAAATATAAATTATTTAATTATTTCTACAGGAAGAAAAACTAGCTGAGTAATTAAAATCTTGGTGCATTTTTTGATCCAAATTATATGCCTACTTTTTGTATTGTTTTGCCCATTTTCATGTGCAATTTGTTGTTGAAAATATCTATCAAAAAGTCCCCAAATGTTATAAAAGATGTTAGGCTGCTACAAACTTTTTTATGGGTACTTGTCTTACAAGTCCAATATATAATCAAAAGATAAATCATTGCACTTGTCATGGTTTATTGAATACATTTTTGACAATACTTTTCATGTTTGTTTTCTTTTTGCTGCACAGAAACCAGGCTGCATGCCACAGAGAAATTCAACTTTCAGTGTGGTAGGTATTCTCTATTTATAAATGTGTTGTTGTTTTTCCAGTGAACAGTGTGTTGTGCTTCCTTACTTACCAGATTGTGTAGACTTTATATACTTGACTGGGAAAAATCTCTAAATTTTTATTAATTTTCTCCTTTAAATGTAACCTCTTAAACCCAGTGTCCACATATGTGGCCATTATATTTCTGCTCCTCAGAGCCATGATACTTCACTTTTAAAACTTATCATCTTTTGATAATATCACAACATTACACTCATTTCATTGAAAAGAAAACAGTGAAGTTATGAACAATAACAGTTGTTACCAAAAACTATTAGCTAACAAATAATGCTAAAAGCACAACATCCTGTACAAAGCCCAAGTTAAGTTTTTATACTTATTAGGTCTTTCCAAAATAGCGAGGAATTTTTTTTTTTTAAGGACACAAGACAAAAGCTCAGGTCTGAAGAGGATAAGTGAGGACATTTCACAGTGTAAACTCTGTTAATACCTGATGAGCATTTCTTCTACTTTTCTTCCCAGAGCGAATGCATGAATAACATCATGAAGGACTTAGCTCACTACTCTGCTGCTATTAAGTCCTATCTCAACACATCACTGAGGAATAAAGAGAAAGAAGAAGAACTTCTGAAGCCAACTCTGGAAATGATACAGAGCCTGAGGAAGGTGTGTTTATTATGCATGTGTGGGATGAAATAAAAAAAACTGCACAAAATCATGATCTAAAACAGAAACAGTGAAGGAGAGTCTCAAGGGAAATAATATTTTGAAAGTTGCCTGATGAAATCTTCCTTGGTTTATACAGAACTGCTCCCAAATGCCCAATGAAGAGGAGGACTCCTCAGAGGTATTTTTCTTCTTCTTCCTTTCCCTTTTATTTTTTTTGTTGCCTTTTTCCTCCCCATATTTCAGTTGGGAAGGAAACTGATACAGATGTTTTTGTAAAGACTTATAAAAGGTAGGAAGGTTTATTTTGTGTGTATTTATGTTTTTGCCCCCTGTATTGTGTCTCAGGAGGAGGCCGCTCTGCTGTGGAGAGACAACAGTTTCAATAACAGGAAGGAGATGTGTATGATGATGAGAGGCTTCTACGTCCGGACCATCACCATCAACCGAGCCATGGGCTACATTGCTTCAGGAGACCACAGGAAGTAAACAACCTGCCTCTTTACCATCATCATAATCAACATTGTCATCACTGCAAAACTTAATCCTACGTCCATCCTCACATCTGCACTCCTGATCTTTCACTACCAACACTTACATCGACTCACCAAGTAGGATTCACATGCTGCGCAAGTGAGTCTGGTTACTTTAGTAAATGTAGAGGCCGTTTTCGCCTGCGTAAATCTATGAATGTATTCCAATATTTGGGGGATTTACACGTATTTATTTTTATCCTTTATTTATTTATTATTTATTTATTTATTTGGTGGCATGTGATTGTATTTATTTGTCAATAAAGTATTTTCAACAGCATCTTTGTAGTGTTTTTTTATGCTGCAGTTGAATTGAATTCGTGAAATCACACAAGTAAGTGAGATAAAATTGAGATATTCTTTTGCTTTATTCAGTCGTTTTCTTTCCAACAGTCTTACAATTCATCTCATTCTCCACTCTGACATGATTGAAACAAGTGCAAAAGGATAGATTTGATTGTTACTGGTTACATATTGAAGGCGTCTCCCCTATTCTCTGAATGTAAACATCACCAGTGCACGGGGAGAGAACAGAGGCAACCTTTTTATACAATATTTCTGCAGTGTTGATTTCCTGGGAGGGGACACAAAGCTTTGACTAAGGCAGAAGCTAGTGAGGAAACTCTAAGTGAAATATTTCCACAGGCATCTTTTAGATCTTAAGAGTGTTAGGCTCTGCAGCTATGCTATTATTCTTGAAAAGACGTCTCGTGAATGTAAATGAATGTTGTCACGCTGTAACTACATGTACACAGATATTGAATTCAGCCCTGGATCCAAACGCTGTGCTTACTTGTGTAAAAGACACAACCAATATTCATGTGTAAACAAAAGATCTGCATTACAGTCGCAGTAGGGCAGGAGTGAATTCATAGTTCAAGTACAAAAAAAGAGAACATTGCCATATAATCACAGGTTTATATTTTTCCAAAGAGAAGTAAAAAAAATCATTAAAAAATAAATCATAACTTTAATTAAAAAATAACGTATGTACAGGACAAAATGTGCGCAAGTATAAAAATGTTTGAGACCCCAAATGTCGTAGTATTTCAGTCTGCTAACTTTGGACAATCACGAGCATTTGCAGGTGATGTAATGTCTCAGAAAACAGTCCCAGAAACATAACATTTACAAGTGAAACAAGATACACAGGTTTGTTTTTTCCCAAAATGTTTTCGCAGTTTCAACACTGCAGCACCAAAACTACATCTGTTACAGGCTACGTAATAAGCTACTTACTGACCACCACTTCTACTTCTACTTCTACTTTTACTTCCACTGGTCATTTTCTGATCATGATCCTGAATGAGCTACAAAATCAAGCTTTGAGTCCAGCCCGTGTGATCTGTCATCATCAGAAAAATGATCGCAGTACATAACTGAAGTCTGAAAAATGCCCATCAAACGTTTGGACTCACTCAATTACAAAACCAAAGCACTGAGTTTCATATCCAGAAACAAAAACAAAGTGAGAGAAGTGCCAAAGTTTGGTCCATATGCAAGTAAAAAATGGTTTTGTTGTTGTCCTGAGTTTTTTCTTCCAGATACTGGAGAAACAGAAATCCAAAAAGAAGTCAAATCCTTTTCACTTGGCTGCTCGGTTGTCCATCATGTCTGAAGACAAGAGGGAAGGACAAAAACAAGAAAACACATTTACTAGTCTTGCGTGATGCATGTGAGTTCAATAAATGACTATGATGTTAAAAATTCTGTTTGAGAAAGATAAAGAAGTTTATAAAGTGTGATATGAAGAATCCTTAAAAAGAACCTAACCACAAAGTTATTTTACAATTAATCATTATTGTCTTCATTCTTCCCATAAAGAATTTAACCAACAGATATTGATGCAGCGCTTGGTTATCAAACCTTGGGGGGGGGGGGTTTAGTCTGCAGGGGGGAAATATGAGAACATTTTAGTGTTTCTTAAGCTGTATCATTGTATGATCAGTGTTTTCAGCCACATAATCGATGTGATGTGAATTAAAATATTGATGGGTTGGTTGACCACAATGGGTCACACTAGATGTTTCAGAACATTTGGAACAAAGTTTGACGTATAAATTCATTGTTTCCTTGGGGTGGCTGACACTGAATTTAAAACTTATCATGGAATAATAATGAATATGAATGAATGAATAATGGAACTTTACCACTTGCTAGCACCTGTAGCAGGTTTTCATATATTTATTTCAGCAAATTGTCTTAACAGCAACTGTGAAATATTGATCACAATAACTTCATTCAAACGTTCATGGCTACTTTAATATGACATAAAAAAATCAGCATTATCTGATTTACTCAAAAAAGTTTATTAGTTTATTTCCTTTTTTTACAGTTTAAATTTTGGGCCTTTTCCCTTTTATTCTGTAAGACAGAAAAAGATACAGGTGGTGGAGGACATGTATCAAATGAGTGAGGCCAGGAGTTATATCAGCCACTGCGTTAATTTAAATATGGATCAATTATAGTTTATGATGCAATACCTACCAAGCTAATAACATTTTAATCAGGTATGACTTATTCTAATCAGCAAATTTTAGCACCCTTCCTTTCAAATGGCAAGTGGGACATGTTATCATTCCTGCTAAATATCAGCATGTTATCAACAGTAACGCAATCCTGTCAGCATTCATAGGTTATCTTTGACTATTATGAAGTGTGACTACTTTATTTTAGCATAACTGAAAACTACTGGTGGTGTTTTCATTCATGGTCCGTGCAAATTGTCAATCAACTTCTTTATCTGCTTTAGTTTACATTTCATTGTGGCCTTACCTTGCAGAGTCTGATGGACCTCATTGGGCAGGTCATCCAGCTCTTCCACACTCTTCAACAAATGAAATGCTGTTGCCTCTCCAGGCCTCCTCTTGCTCTTCCACTCCACCAGCATCTTCAGCTTTTGCATGGTCACATCTTTCTCTGTGGCCTGGATTTCATCAAGCTCCCTAGAGTTTAAGTCCAAATAGATGGCCACCTGTTTCCATTCCTTCCCGAGCCGCTTGGCCACCTGCAGTAGCTGCTTCTCCGACATGTCCTGGCCCTGAGTCATCACTGTTTTCAGCCCATCTGGGGGGAAAAGTACAGCTGGTACTGTATTTTTCACCACTGTTTTAAAAAGAGAGGGTGTTCTGTGTTGACTTACGACACAGTCAAAGTTAGGATCTGCTTTAAAAACATCAAGTAATAGACATAAAATCACCTGACTCATCCTGCCATCGAGGTCTCTTACAAACAGTTTCCTCTTCCTCGGAGGGGCTGCTGCTCCTACGTCTGCCTGTGAGTGTCAAAGATGTGATGTGAGACTCCCTGTGAAAGCTGAAAGCTAACTTCAGTGATGGAAAAGTTGATCAACAGAAAAGAGCTTACTGTTGGTTCTTTTCCTTTGGGTCTTCTCTGTGTTATCAACACAGTCACCTGAGGGTGGATAAAAACAAAGACATCCAAAACACTTGCTGGTAGAAGAAAATCAACAGATGTAGCACAAACCTTGCGGTAGCCCTGCACAATACTAAGACAAAATGCAAAGTCCAATGACAATTTTGGGTTAAATAATGTGAATATGAGCTACAACATAGTTTTTAATGATGTTTCTCAAATTTAACACTATACCTGAATCCACAATTAAAATCCAAAGGCATTGTTTTAGCATCTAATTGGAATCAATTAATCTGAAGGTAACTGTTAGCGAGCATAAACTTAATCTGATCCTGTTTAAGTATCTGGCTAACAGAAATTGGGCCCAAAACTTCAATAAATTTGGTTATATTTAGTAGCTCTGATCGTCAAACGTGATCACTGTGAGACCAAATTGGCCGTTACCTTCTCTGATGGTGGCAGACCATATCGTCTCATCAGTGTTGATCTCCACAAGAGACAATTTGAAGGGTGGGGGCTGATCAAAGAAAGCTTCAAAGTAGCCTTTCATCTTAGTCACTGCAAGGGTGAATTTCAAATCCTGCATAGACACACATAAAATAAAAGTTTATGAGGAGTGAATGCACGACAAAATACTAACATGGTCATGAGGCTGTTTTTTTCTATACACTACGTGAAAAAGAGACCCACCTCAGGTTTGATATCTCCCTCCGGTTCACTCAGCAGACGATACGTCCCCTCGTCCAGTTTACATGTAGGGGGCTTTTCTATCCGAAAATAACGGTTCTTGTAGCCCTGCACCTGTTTGCGTATATCCTGGTTTATGTGAATGCCGCACCAAGACAAGATAAAACAGGGGATTAGTCACTTCGTGGGAGTTCAAAAAGAGTCACATAGGGAAAACTTGAGGAGTCACAAAATAGTTCATCAAAACATGAATAACTATGCTCACAGGTTGGATTATTCACCAGCAGCCTACTTTCAGATAAACCTCACTCAATTTTAAACACGCTTCCTGAGTGACCATAGCAGCCCTTTGGTAGAAAACGACTGAGTGACGCAGTCGTGCTCAAAAAGACATGGTGCTCTTTATAAAAATACACACAAAATGACCACATTATGATGAATATTGTGGTCTGTTTTTTTCCCTGTGATGATGTTTGTTAAGGTCACTCATATCAATTAGTAAGTCAGAGTTAAATATATCTTTTTTGACAATTTGACAAAGTATATCTTGTCATGTTCAATCAAAACTGAAAGATCAACACATCATATGTCCTTTAGAAAGTTATTTTGGTATCATGGAACTTTTTTTGAAAGTCAGAGCAGGTTACAAAATTAACCAGAAGTGAAAGTTTTGGCTCTAATTTGTTTCCCAAAAGTCACAGAGCTGGCTGGTAAAATTATGAATGATGAAAGAAAGATTTAGGTAGACCCATGTGATGGAATGGTCAAAGATGGAATATTTCTTTGGCTTGTGTTCCGAGGGAAAGGGATTTTTATGGTGAAGGTAGTTTTATTGTCTTGCTGGAAGGAACTCAAAAATTCCTCAATTAAAAAATATTGTTTGAGTCTAAAAAGTCATGAGATAGATGTGCTTTGATAAATCTATATACCTCCAGGTTTTGGTTGTAAAACCTATGTACTCCTACACCGAGGGATTTTCTCAACTCTTGTAGAAACAGATAACTTTTAGGAAACTTTACAGAAGAACCAAAGGTCTTTTGCATTTTAAAATGGACAGCATGAGCAGTCGAAATAGAAAGAGAAATAGCAGAAAAGGGGGTTTTGGCCTCAAATGACTTGAAGTTTAGGGTTTAATCGTTTTACTCTTATTTTTCACACTAAAAAACAAAGATTTGAGCTGCTCTTATAATAGCAATAAAGGATAGGACTTATAAAGAACTTTTCTAAATACTTAAAGATGCTTGACATATTGTACGACGGCTAAAGGAGGTCCATGTGTTATAGTTATTGGAGGGCCGTGAAGAATACTGTTACTTTATAAGTCTGATGCATCAATTGTACCTTTGTTCATAATACACAGTTGATGTCTGCTTTGAACATTGTAGTTCAAATCTGGAAACCTGTCCTTGAAGTTATTCGGACTAGCCGGTTTGTTTAAATATAATTCTTTCAAATAATTCATGGTATTCTGGTTATGCAACTAGACAGGTTAAAACTTTCCACCTGTACTTTTGTCAAATACTACTCTGTCAATCCTCTATGAATAATAATAAAAAAACATTCCTGACTTAGCTTGAGGACTAATACTAATTTAAATCATCATTACGTTTCCTTGTATGTAAGCAAGAAAAGATTTGAAAATTGTCTGTTGTCAACAAATAGATAGATGTTAGTCATCCCATGGAACAGCAACATTTGTTGTTTCACCTAATGACAGCTGGGATAGGTACCACTCCTTCAGCAACCCCAAATGGGATGAGCAGTAAAGATATGGAGGGATGGACATTACAATGTGTATAAATAAAGTACAGGTGGTTTAATTCCAGACATTTCCATATTTAAATGCAAATATTAAAGGTTGAGATCTTAATTACCTTTACTGTTTGTTGAGTGTGATAATGTGGTTATTCACAAACACTTACTTTGATATCAGAGGCACTGTTGGTGGCCAGATAGACGTGGAAACTGTAGCTGCCGTTGTCATTGCCCAGCTGCTTGTAAACCAGAACCACCCCATGGTGCTCTACTGGCTGGGTTGTCTGAATGATAGGACCCACAGGTGACAGAGACGACACGTTCCACTTCACATGACTACCTGAGTGGTCGACTGTGGGCTCGATGAGTGGACGGTTGTTCTTTATGTGAAGGACACTGAATGTCATCTCTTTTTCTCGATCTGTAAGAGGATAATATTATAGGGATATGGAGGGATATGGAGTTCAGTAAAAGTTATAATTATGTTAAATCCTTAAGATGAGTCTTCAGCTTATTTCACTTCAGTTGTTTCTTACCTGCGAGGCATACTGAGTGGGGAAACTGGATGGACTTGAGGACAGAAGCGTCTTTGTCGACTGTGTCCACATTGAAGATGGGTCCAGCAAATTTCCAAGAGTCTCGGAGAAATGCACCAAACTTGGACCAGGACAACACTGAGTACCGCAATAGAACTCGCTCTGATGCCTCAAACACCAAGCCGGTGACCAAACACTTGTACGTGCCTTCTCCTTCCAGCTGCACCCTGAAACACACGCAGAAAGAAAGTGATGACACAAATGCAGATATTTGAAAATGTGCACTGATTGGATCTGATCAGTGGTACTCACTGTAATCGACCTTTGCTGATCTTCCTGGGTGTAACAAGCTCATACCCATGGCTCTGTCCATGAAACCAACAAAGCTTGTTCATTAACAAAAACATAGTAATGTAATAAAGCAAACCTCTTGATTTAAAATACAACAGGCAATCACCACATTTTCGTCAGATTACCATCTGGTTTTTGAGCTCACCTGCTGGATGGATGTGCATTTTTCACAGCAATGAATCCAGCCCTCATCTGTCACAATGCATGAAAAAATACACTTTAATATCACTTGGTACGTAGACATTACTTTAAACAAAAAAAAAATGCTGCTTACCTTTCCCATTTGAAACCTTGGCTTCAGCTCTGGGGACTGACTCTTGTAAAAAAAAAAAAAAAAGAAAAGATAATTCAGGGGCATTGATATTGCATAAAAACCAGACATCAAATGTTGACTGAAAAAGTCCAACTAAGAGGTGTTGTACCATTTTTTGGATCCTCTGCTTCATCCTCCTCATTATCTGTCAGGGAAAAAATATCTGTGTAAATCTTTGAGTCATAAAGATTTTCGAGGACTGAAACATCTATTGCTAATATTTACCTTTCCCTTCACTCCTTTCAGCACAGGATTCTGGTAAAGTCAAAATATGAGAGAAGAAAATTGTTTATTTAGAAAATGTACTATTCCCTACCAAGCTGAGTGAAAAAAAACCTTTTCATGTTTTCAATAATGCAAATCAAGCTACAACAACTGCAAGCTAGCTTTGCTTGTGTTTAATTTTTAAGAACTGCAGGTTTATACTGGCTTTAAACTAACTCTGGTACCATTAATAATCATCATCTTTGTTCAATTTTGAACACAGTTCCTTTACCCACCAAAGCTGCCTAATAATGTGGCTGAGCTAGCTCACACTGTTTTTTTGTGTTCTCATTCAGTTTTTATATCTTTTAGTGAGCAAAACTTTGACAAAAAAATACAGCGTGATGCACTTTTTGAGCTTCAAGTATGTAATACCTGAATTTACCCACACCTTGGGGGACAAATTGTTAACGGTTTGCAAAATTAAGTTGGCTAAGCTAGCAGTCTCCTGGCATTAGCTTCATCTTTAACATACAGAAATGAAAGTTACACCAACATTCTTCTCTAACTCCTGGCAAAAAAAAAGCTAATTAGTAAACTTTATGCTTTGATGTAGTAGTTCAAAGAGTGTCTCTAACCAGAGTCCTGCTCTTCCTCCTGCGAGCTGTCCTCAGTGGATGTTCCTGCGTTTTCTGCGTGATACATCAACATGAAAAGGATTTGGGAGGGAGTTAAAAGGTTTTTTTAAGGTTCGATGTATTGAGAAAAAAAACTTGGGAATCAGTGCCAAAAGATGAAAAACTTTTTGCACAACTTGTATCAAGACATGTAGAGTTTTGTGCTTACCTGAGTCACTGCTATCACTCTCTGTCAGATTATCTGGAACACAACAGAGATTGCACCTTGAGGTTACTTCAGTTTGGTTTGTAATGGCTGATACATTAATGTCAAAACTTGAGAAAAGAGTCATTGCTACAACTATGTCCATATCAATGTTTGTTTTCAACCATCCAGCCACCACCAATTTTGGAATTTGAGGCTTTTGGGGGGATATTTATGAAAAGAATGCATAAGAAACACATTCTTTCTCATTAAATTTACCATAACAGAATCTTTTCAGCCCTGTAAAAATCTCTAAGGGAGCCACAGGCTTTGATAATTAAAATCTTTTTTCCACTTTTTCACTGTTTTTAACCTTTTAATAAGAAAAAATATATAAAAATGTGTGAAGAAGGATAGAAATGCCAAGTTTCTAACAGGACATCCAAACAGGTGCAGCCTTAGTGAAAAATCTGGACTTTGAGCTTATTCCATGTTTTAAAAACAGTTCTCATCCATATTAGTCATCAAAAAAGCCCTCAGCATGTCTCAGTAACAACAACAGCTTTTACATATTTATCATTCCTGAGCAGCTGAACTGTAGCACCCCGTGAAGAAGACTATGATAAGTGCCGTGCATTAACATTCTGGCACATTTGTACAGATGGGTCCAGAGAAGCTGCTGCTGCTGCGGCTTCTCTTCCCAGCAGCGCTGAATGTCCGTGGAGCGGGCCATCTGGCTGAGTGCCTGGCCGGCTAATGGATGGAGCCCGTCCCTCTCTGGCCTGCGGAGTTTTATCTTAGACTAACAAGCAGATGCTGCCATCACTGCTCCACTGGCAGCACCTCCCTCATCAATCTCTCTCTCTCAGCTCCACTCTTCTGCATCTCCTCCCTCTGCGCTCTCTCCCTCTTTGCTCACTTTCTGTCTCCTTGTCCTCGAACGCCTCACATTGCCAATCTCTGTCCCTCTCCCTGAGCCAGCAGGCATCCCTCTTCACTCTAGTGAAGCCGCTTCCCTTCATCAGCCTGACAAACAAGGTAGAGAGCAAACACTCGCACAGATACACACACACATGCAAACACAAGGAAACACACACTCGTTCACAGCTTCTGATGTTTTGGATTATTTTATGGTTGTTGGCTGCCCTCTGCTGGCGTGACTACAAACAGCAACACTCACAGCATCAAAAGGTTGATTTGTGACGCACGGATGTGAATTGAGACTTTTTAGGCTTGTTGTCTACCCAGGGAACAAATAATCTCTTTGTCTAAGTCATCAGGAAATTTGCTATTCCTGCAGCAAAATAATTCAGTAAGACATAGCTGGCAACCAACGCAGATTTGAACACCACAGAATTATTCCAAATGATAATTTAAAAAAAAAAACTGATTAATTTACCAAATAGGTCTTGAATTTTGGAAAGTTATATCACTCCGACTGAGTGATTCAGTAAATGCTGACAGTATCTTGACCTGATGTTTTGCAAAAAGGGAAGCTCTTAAAAAATGAAATCTAAGTGCTAGTATTTTATCTTTTTGCAATAAAAAACTGAAACTGTCCATCGACCGGGAAAGTACAAAAAAAAATTCTTGGATATTATAAAAAAATTGATGCACATATAAATTTGTGGATGGGGCAAGAAAAAAAATGCTAGTTTATTAAAATAAGAATAATGTCTTAATTTAAGAAACTTGCTGGCCTTTTTCACTTATTTGCATTTTCTTAAGTTTTACAACCAGTCCAGGCCTCATTTTTGTCTTTTAATATCTTGGAATAAGACAAAAAATGTTTGCTTTGATCTCAATTTTGCCTGTAAGAGACTTTTCTTGTAAAAAATTATGTGCTGATTTTCCCCATGTAAATAAATTATTCCTCAGTTCTGACAAAATGTCAAGGAAAAATCACGATAGATGTTCCAAGAGCCCTAAAAATCTTTTTCTAAATGCTTCTTTGGTTGATTCTAAGATTTGATTTTGGCATTTTCTAGTTAGAGTGATGAACAAATACAAAGAGAGAAATGACTAGGCAAACACGAATGCAGGGTTTTGCTCATGAGATCATACAACAAGCTTCTTTTTGTTCTGTGATACACCGTATATACAAAGCCAAAATTTAAGATGATGAAACCAGCAAATGTTTGAAAATCTTGCTTTAAATGTTTTTAAAAAAGATTTATCCATTACCATTCCTTATCTGCCAATTAATTTCCTTCCATGGGACAAAAGCTTATATTTTATGCTCTGACAGTAATCAGAGAAAAGAAAGCTTCAAATACTTGCATTTCTGACCAGTTAGTTATTTTAGCCTTTAATAGGTGGGTCAACCATAAAGAGGGTTTTCTTTATTAATATCAAAGTGGACAAAAGTCTGGTTCCTCTCAATTAAAAAAGTGTAACACAAGAGAAAGATTAGACTGACGAATAAATTAGGTTGGAATACCACGTTGAACTGTGGACTAAAATGACAGGATGACTGTGCAAAAATCCTGCGACTCAAAGGCAAATGCTATGTAAATCAGGGAGGCAAAGCATAAAAAGAGAGAAGAGACAGAAGAGACAAAGAAACAGAAACAGAGAAAAACAACAGATGAGTGTGCACTTATCTTAAATATTTAAAGGGCCCAAAAAAGAGACACAGCACAATCACAGTAAACACAAACAACACCACACATCATACACCAGTGTGTGAAAGTGAAAGGAAAAAGGGAGTCATGAAGGGGAGGAGGGAATAGATAAGGGAAAAGTATGTTTACCTTTGTTACCAGGTGCAGGGATATCTCCATCCCTGTGGGGCAGAGGAGATAACAATCAGACAACTCTGAGTTACACTGAATATACAAGGAGCCATGTGAGGAATGTTTCAGACGTGTGAGAATCAGAAACAACTTCAGGGTTGGAAGTGTTGGCTCATGATGTTGTGCAGCTGCAGGCTTTCGCACTCAAAACCACTTCTGCTTTCGAATGAGAATGTGCAGAGTTAGTTAATTACAAAAACAGGAAATGTTCACCTCACTCACTCGTTTGACACCTGCTGAAAAAGAGATAAATTTATCACTGCACCAAGGTCCTACCCGACCTAGCTGAAAACTAGACATGGAAAAATTCTGCCAGCTGAGTTTTGATATTAAACAAAAAGTGGTCTGATACTGACTCAAAGTATTTGTTTCAGCCACAGCAGAAGGACAAGATGAATCATGTTTGAGTTAATCATTTCACTACAGTATGATATTTGATGATTTGATAATAACGGGTTCACATTTTATGGATGTAAGGGTATAACATATTGAATACAAGAATTACAAAAAACATCAATAAAGTTTTGATTTGATCATGGTAGTGGAACGGTGAGGCAAAATTTGTGTCAGTGATGATTATCGAAATATATTGCACACACATTTGCGATTATTTTATTTGAAGCAGTGGGAAAGGTCAGCATTTCCTGTTTAGTGGTATATGGTGACATTTTAACATCCAAACATGGGTTTAATGATGAAAATTTATGACTCAAAAATCCAGAAAAATCATGACAGGTCCAGGTTTTTGATCTAATATTTGTGTAATTCACTTCTTGAACAGTATATGTTCAGTCCATATCTCAGTCTACATCAGCACACATGACCACATTTAAGAAGAAGACTGCTGACATGGCAGTTGTTTAAATGATAATCTTTGACACCCTCCACAAAGCAGGTTAAGCTGCAGCAGGAAAGTGCAGTAAAGGTTGGGTATGTCCAGAGTTCTTTATCCAAGCGTATTTATGGAAAGTTGTTGGGATGCGGTGCACAAGCGACAAAGATGACTGTGGCCTTCAGATGAGAGTAAAGAAAAGTTGATTCAAGAACTTGAGAAAGCTTCATAAGTAGTGGACTGAGGTTGGAAGAAGTTGGGGAAAAGACAACAATCATTGTATTCCTGATATGAAGTTACTCCTGAAGCGGATACATCAAAGGTGACTTTCTTCAACTGTTGCCCAGAGGTCCAAAGTCCTTTTTGCGAGTGAAAGTCAATTTTGCATTTCATCTGCTGGTGTTGTTCAACTACCAGTCTACGTATTTTGTAACACTTCCTGCTACCATAAGCAGACATGCTTTATGAAAGTGTTGATTTCCTTCTTCAGGAGGAATTGACACCTGCTTACAGCACAAAAACTGCTGTCAAATCTCTGAACAAATAAAAAAATTGAATAAAACCCAAAAGGGAGTAACTGGTCCGTGATGTAACAAAAGTGCTGAGCATGAAATGTAATAAAACAAATGTAGATAAGCCCAAGATGCAACAAGTTGCCACATTTTGAGCACAAAGTCATTTGGTTATTTGGGCGCAGTATCTGTAACAATATCAACCAGTTAGAATGTTTTGAGTTTTAGTGCAGTTTTCATTACATTTCAAGCTCAATACTTTTGCTGAATTATGAACCAGTTATTGCATTCTTTTAATTACAATTCTGGTCATTTTTACACAACAGACTCTTACAAACCTGTATCTGGAACTGAGTGTGTAAATGGACATATTTTTCTTTTCTGTATTGCTTAATATTATTCAATTTAATATAAGTAAATAGTCAAAAAAATTGGATAATGGACTTTTAAATTTTGTGAGCTATAAGTCATGATTGTTGGGACAAATATGAAAGATTACCTTTCTGAATAGAATCATGAGATAAACTGTACTTTAACACATTTTCTTAAATCAAGATACTCTTGTATTTTTATATTGACTTTGTTACAAGCTCATTATAAATGTTGATTTCATTTATGTTTTTTCACTTTTTTGTGCAATGCAAATTTCTCTAGAGGAAATTTAAGATTTCTTTTGAGTTACTGCACTTCTGTGTAATTTCTATCATCTAAATCATTTGACGTGTAACAATAAAAGGACTAAATCTATCACCCAAACAATAAGTCATACTTAGTATAATGGAATAAGAGGACTGGAGCAACCAGTTGATGCAGCGTGGGTCTGGACAAGAAGGAACACGCCTGAGTTACTGATGGGGGAGACAAGAAGAACAAGTTCACCACCGGCAGGCATACATAAAAAGTAGGTCACATCCTGCTCTGAGACTTTTCCTAAAAGTGCAGGACTGGGTGATCAAAAGCAAAATGCTGAATCAGGAAATCAAGGAAATTAAGCCTGACCAGAGTGTGGTCTTTTATTTTGTCTTCTGTTGGTCCTGATAAGGCACATTGGTTTCCTTTGTTTTCAAACATCTGTGCAGGAAATTCATCTTTTTCAATTCAAGGTCAGTTTGTTGGCAGCAGTATCACACCGCAGCTGTCAACACTGAAGCCCATTGGCCACCATAGTATCTCTGCTTCTATGTTGTAATAACAAATAAACTCCCTGCTCAAGTTCAGACTTTCAGGTTTCAATCTTCTGCCCACAAAACGTGATAACAGAATTTCCCGTGTGGGTGTTGGTGTGTTTCTGGCTGAAAGATAGAGACCACAACTTTTTCACACTTCATACAGCTTCTTACAAACACAATGAAGAGAGAGGACATGTGTGGAGATAAACAAGTGTCAGTTGGTCTGTGCGTACACGGAAGCACTACGAAACCGTTGGCCTTTCTTTCTGTTAGTTATTAATATCACACCTCACTGCTTTCACTGATAATGTTTGAATGATCGTAAACATTAAAACTGAGCGTTTTCATCCATTTCTTTAACTAGTTTTCTTAAATGAAACTACTTGAATGTAAGTAAGCTGTAGAATAATATAAGCTTGTATGGTGTTGTTCATTAGGGGACTTTTCCAGACCTCACAGCTTTGTGTATGTGACAACAACACAGTAGTGCACACAGAGGAGGGTGAGTCACAAGTATCACCTCACCTGTCTGTAGTTTACATTACAGCTGATTCTCAAAACAGTATCATTTTTTTAGACCTGGGTGTGACATTAGTGTGTACAAAAGCGAGTAATTTAAAAGGGACAACATTTTAATACATCAAAGGTTTCTCACGCCATTAAAGCACTGAGTTGTTTTATACTAATCTATTTATTTATTTGATATCTGTTTCAATTTTACAAATTATCTTTTGTTGTAGGTATGCTACTGGGGCAACTTAACACTATATAACTTTATAAAACAGTAGCCATCTGTGTTTTTAAAAATGAGTGACGTTGCAGTGAGTCATCAAAGTGTAACAACACAGCAGCGTGAGCACACAAAGAGGTCACCAATTTCTTACACGCTATTACAACCACGTTCAGCTAGATATATTGGATGTGGACAGTTAGTACTCGTATTTTTTGCTTTTACTAAGGAGACATAGGAAATGATGATACTGTCTGTTTTTCTATTGTTTCCACGAGGGAGCGATCTAATGCGCTGCATCCCCTGCAGGCATCGTATTTTCTGGTTATTACCACTCAAATACAGATGAAAAGATAAGATGTGAAAAAAATCGATGAAAACATCAAAGAAAAACTTACCCGTCCTCCAAATTACAAGCCGCTCCGCAGCTCGCCATCTTCGCCACCATCCTCCCTCTGCAACCAAGCCCAGTAACACTTTCTGTTCTTCCTCAGCGTGCGGCACCTGTGCGTAAAACCGCACGAATATGATCCTACCATGAGCTATCACTGTCCGCTTAAAGCCTGGAGCTGTAATCGGCACAACACTAGTAACCCGATTCCTCGTGGTTTAACCAATCCACATCACTTGTCCTTTTAGATGCACCATCCTTTCCAAGTAGCAGGGGTTAACTTCCCTCAAAAAAAGACGCTTGGTATCCAAAATCCGTAAAAAAAAGAAATAATCAGCCAGCCTTGCTGTACTGTGAATGTGGATTTATTGTTTCCTCTCACAAAGCGTTGTTTGTGTGCGAGCTTGACTTGGAAAACCGATCTTCCAAACATGTTCATCCTTGATGCGCAGCCTGAAGACTCACACACAGCTTTCAAGAATCAGCGGTGCGCAGTTACCACGCAGTCCATGAAAGCGCACAAAGGAGCCAACATGTGGGCGGGTGTGCAGCATCCCGCCTTCTCAACAAATGATTTACAACAGGGTTTTACTGTTTTTTTCAACATTGGTGAAAGATTAGAAGATGTTTGCTGTTACATTGGATGATATCAGGCGCATGTCTCCTTATCATAAAGTGAAACCAACTTCACATTTCAGTTTGCATACACCAAATAATCTTTATATATTGTGTCGCACAGCCAAGTGTTTTCGAGTTTAATGAATCTTGTTTTACAAAGCAGAGAGAACATCTAAAAGGTCGCACTTTTTTTCCAGCGCGTCTAAGATGCCTGCATTCGTTTGAGACGCACTAGTTAATTTTCCCCATGACATGAAAGCAGCATCCAGCTGCCTCATTGCAACTAGGTCACTTTGAGCGGGAAGACGTGCTGCATTAACCTTAAGCCACCACCAGGTGTCACATCAGACAACAAAACAACTCCCAAGCAGAAGCAAAACTCTTCCTCCCCAAAATAGAAATTAACCGGAAGACACATTCATGTGAGATTCATGTGTTCAACACGAGTGTGAACATAGTCAATGAAATGTGTAAAGATTCAAGGTATCCATCTGCAGGATAAGCTCACCGTCCATCAAAGAGAGAAGGAAAGACAGTGAGAGCTCTTTGAAAGCCTGAAATGTCCAGTGGGAGGAATGAGTGAAGGATCAAGGGCTTTCTTATTGATCCCTCTCTCATTGATCTCCTCCTTCCCTACTCTCTCCACCCAGACATCAAACTTCCACAGATAAAGATAAAGTTTGCAGCAGAGAGGGTGGAGAGAGCAAGAAAGAGAGAGAGACAGATTCCACAGACTAACATGGATGTTGTCCAAGTATCACAGTCTAAAGGGAGAGATCAGCTCCTCAGAGCAGGCAAAGATGGTATACCATCAGACTCAAATGTGAGGTGATACCCCCACAATACCTCAGGAAACTAGAGGAGATAAAGCGATAGAAGAAGAGGACTGGGGTGGGGGGAGAGGACAGGGAAGGTCAAGAGGAAAGGAGAGGAAGTGAGAGAAGATTTCTGGTTTAACAGTGAGAAAATAATAACGGAGAATGTCATTGATTTTGTTTATTAGGTGTGATATAAGATCAAGGGCAGTGTGATGTGAAGCTTGGACTTGATTCATGGCCATGTGGCTCAACTTTGAATCATCAGATGTGACATTGAGGTGACACAAAATTTAAGGAGACAGACCTCATATACTGCACCAAACATTATCTGCCACTTAGAGGAGTACTCAGTGTTTGACCTGACGTAACAGAAAGGGTTCGTGGATAAACAAATACGAAAGTTTATCCTGCTGGGAGCATGAATGCATCTTTGTAAGGTCACTGAATAGTTTTGAAAACATTTAACCCAAACCACAAATTTGAAAATCACAAGGGGGGATCTTAACATGAATTTAGATTTCACTTCTGATTGCCTGCTATAGATTTATGCTTTATGCCAAATTTTGAGGTGGATCTTTACGTGTTACCACATATGCAACAACTCAGACCTGCAAGTGGCGCTGGAGGGGAAGTTATTTGAGTATCAGTGTCATCTGAAGTCAACCTCCAGGGATCAAAAATGCATCTTAATGCATCAAGTGACCTGGGGTTTTTAGTTTCAAGCTTCCTTGATGCACAAGTTTTTGACTGAGATTTCAGTCTGAAGCTAAAAGTGACCGGAATTATAATCTCTAACTGGGGAATGGGAGTACATTTGCAACATCAGTACTTTTAAAATCTTAAACATGGGAAACAGGAATAATCCAAACATCTGAGATGATTTCATGTTTTCTTTGTGCAAAGTAATGTGTAAATTTTCTCATGCTATTCCATTTAAGTCAAAGAATAGAAATATTTCAACTGGAAGAAATATTGCAGAGCTTGATGTTTACACTACCCAATTTTCAGAAGAACCTGCTCAATGTGCAGCGCAGGATTAGGCCTAGAGGGTATGATGCTAATGTTTCTATGCATAAGTCCCTATTTGCAACTACACTTTTTCTTCTCTATTGACTGTTTAGAATTTTTAAAAAATTAAGATTTGGAGATATGTGTTATCAAAATCTGCATGTTCTGCCCTGACTGACAGGAAAGACTTGCTTTCCAACTTGTAAGTCTAACTCCAAAGATTTGGGGGTTTCTTGGACGTCATCCAATTCAAGCAACTTAAAACCAACAAAAGTGTGTCCTTATTTTAAAAGCTGAACTAAAATTTGTGTATTTGATCAAAGGTAAAAGTCCAAATCAAAAGAACCAACTGCCACCTATGTCTTCAATATTGATAAGTTCACACAGTAATTTATTGTGTATTTGTGCCGAGTATATGTGCTTGTGCAGTGACAAAGCTTTTTTACTGATCGACCAACCTGTTTGGAAAGATGATGTCACACCCTAGAGGGTTAATATGAGCCCTCATTGTGCAGACTCATTATCCATCACACACACACAAACACACACAGAGAGACACAAACACACACTCAAAATAACTCACAGAAACACACATCCACTCACATGTAAAGATACTCAACAGGGCAAGAAGAAAACCCATACCTCTGCACTAAAACACTCCTTTATAACATACATTCATTCACATACCTAGATACACAAAAGGTGTCCTCTTACTCTGGAGATGAGGAACGCCATATCCTTTCAATTTCAATGGGCCATTTTGCCATCAGGGCTGAGTTATCACTGGAAAGATCCAGGGTGACAAAAGAGCGGTGGCTGCTGCAGCCCTGCATAAAGAAGGCAGAGAAGGGTGAACAAGGACAGGGAGCAACACCTTAGCATAGAAAAATGGGAGAGAGGTTTTAGGGATTGTCCAACCGTGAGAGATTTTAGAAGCAACCTCATTCAGTCCCTTACAACAGTGTCATGTATAATGCATGGGTTCAAGAGCAGGCCTTTCTGGAATATTCTACCCTGTGCAGTCAATAGGATAAACACTCTATATGGAGTCACAAAGACAAAGTGGAGTTGTTTTCATATATGGAGTTTTGGTTATTGAGTCCTAACTGCTTTGTCATGTGTGTGCTAAATTGTGGACTTGGACCCAAACGATGGCATGTGACTGCACTTATGTCCATAAGAATACAAGCACGGATAAATGAGCCTTGTTTTTTTTTATTTAGCAATTTCTCTCTCTCTCTCTCTCTCTCTCTCTCTCTCTATATATATATATATATATATATATATATATATATATATATATATATATATTTTTTTTTTTTTTTTTTTTTTTTTTTTTATTGTTTTCCCATTTGTCTGCTTATTGTTTATATCAAAAGGTTGTTTTACCCTGGAATCCCATCTATTAGAGCTGTGAACTAATTCCACCTAAGCAGTGCAGCTAGCATGATTTAAAAAAAAAAAGTTTTGACTACTCAAACACCTTTAGAAAGTTGCTTTTACACAGATTTAACCATTATTAAATTCTGGTCATACACTCCTTGCTGTATAAATGAATTAAATATTCAAAAGTTAACCGCTATTTTCCAAATGCATCATCATTGAGTCTCCTTATGAATCATTTTAGAAAAGTTTGACTATATTCAGACTGTTGCATTGGATCAAACTGAAAATTGTTGTTGTTTTTTGGATACATCATAAAAAAGTTAATTTAAGGCCTCTTTTTTTTTACAAAACACAAGTTTGCTGGTGGGGGGCGGGTAGAAAAGGGAAGTGTGAAGAAAATTGAGGCAGGTAGAAAAAGGATGGAATAAAAAGGAGGAAGGAAAAAATGGAAGAAGATAAAAAGAAGTGGAGAAAAGAACATAAAAGGATAGAAAGGAAAATGACAAGAACAAGGGAAGGAGGAAAGAACAGACAGGAGCAGTGAAGAAATGTGGAAGAAGTTTAAGGGGGAGAGAGAGAGAGAGAGAGAGAGAAGGGTGGAAGGAAAAAAATAGCAAAGAAGGAAGGATGGTAAGAAAGTGAGAAAGGAAGGTTGGTTGGAGAGAAAGGGAGGAAGAAAGGTAAGAGAGAAAAGGAGGAAGGACGGAGGGTTAGAGAAAGTTAGGAAGAACATGGGAAAGAAAGAAAGAAAGAAAGAAAGAAAGAAAGAAAGAAAAAGAGGTGGAGGAGGGTAGGGAAGAGAATTGGGAAAAGAGAGAAAAGGGAAGGGAGGAAGAAAGGAAGGATAAAAAGGGGAATGAAAGGATCGAAGTAAGAAAAGGATTGAGGCAAGAAAACGACAAAAGAAAGGAAGAATGGAAGAGATGAACAGAAAAAAGGAATGGAGGAAAGAAGACAGGATGGAAGACAGGTAAGAGGGAATGGGTGGGAGTGAGAGGGGGAGAGAGGAAAGTGGAAAAGAGATGGAAGGAGGGAGGAAGACAAGTTGAAATGAAAGGATGGAGAAAAAAAGAGCACAAGTAAGAAAGGAAGAATTAAGAAAGAAGGAAAACAGGTATGAGGAAAGGAGAAAAGGGGTAATGAGAGGAAGGACAGAAAGAAAGGGAAGAAAGTACAACACTCATTTGTTGTGAAGGACTCGTCGTTGGTACGTTAAGTAGTGAACCATAACAATAATATGTTTGTTTTCATGAGTTTGTCGAAAAGATCAGAGTTGGTTCAAAAGAACATCTGTATGTTTCTGAAACGTGTAAACAGTTTTCTCTGAAGTGAAGCACATCTGTCCTGTGTTTGGATGTGACACCTACACACTCTTACCAACAATGTCCTGGGACCCATTCTTTGTTCTTTATTTTCACTGGAGGGGACTGGCTTTAATTGTTCTTCATTTTCACTAATCAACAGATTTCCTGTCTCTGGACATCCATAAAACTGGATGGAGAAGAAGGAAAAAAAACGGAGCAGTGGAAAACTAAATTTAGGCAACAAGGCAGAGAGAGTGTTAAGTGTCTGTGTTGTCTCTAGGGGAGTCAGATGAGATGAGTTTCAGAGGTAGTTTACATCCTCATGTCGTCCTCACAAAGCCCTCTCTCTGCGCTCTATGTTATTTTGAGCCTGTCAGCATTTCTGGGTAATATGTCTTGTGTCTTGCCCTTATTTTCTTAATCTTTCCTGCTTTCTGTCTGCACTGTTCATTCCTTATTTCAAAGCCCTCAGGGAAACTCTGCACATACAGGGGCCACTGAAGGCCGAGTCCTGGGATAAGATGTGGGTGTTTGGAAGGAGGGATGTGACTGAGGGCCGTCGTCTGGCCACCTCCTTTAAGAATGACTCAGCGCAGTGGTGCGGAGGCAGGGGGTCAAAAATCCCCCTGCCCTCCGCCTCCATTCAAAGCATGAGGGAATGGGAAAACATTATCCTATATTTAACCTCCAGGTGTCTGTCTGGTTTGTATTCATATGTGTGAGTGTGTGTGTCTCCCAATAGCTGAATCATCAGCAGCTGGGTATAGCAGATGGGTTATCTTATGGGGGGAAAATGAGGTTGCTTGTATTTTTCAGGGTTGAATGGGGGCTTTAGAAGTGTAGGAAAAGTTGTGTCTGCCCCCTAGACTCACCTCCCTCTGATGGGAACTTTCCCTATTAAACCTGTGTGAACTATAATAAGATATCTGCATAACACAAAGAATTAAAGTCTGATGAAAGAGTAGAAAAGTGGATGAAAATTGAATGAAAATTGACTGTAATCGTTTTACTCACATGGTAAATCCTCTGCGGTCAGTCCTGTAATGTTGCAAAGTTTAACCTAACAGGAAAACAAATTTAAAAAAGAATTAAAAGTCCATCAACACATCATTTCTTACAGAGTAACATTAGTCAGGTTGTAGTAGAGTTCCCAAAGCATAAAAAGACAGTGATTGATCTACCAACCAATATGTACATAAATCTTTCCTGGCATCAAGATGTTCCTATTTGAAAAGAAAGCAACCGTGCTGAGTCAAATCACTTAGTGCAGTGTATTATAGCCTATGATCATCATAAGGGCAATTTTATACTGTTATACAGACCAGCTCAGCAAAAACCTCTCAACTCATCAGATTTATTAAGAGCACTGAGACTGAAAAAGGTCTTAACCTCTCTCTCCTTTCTGGTAAGGACTACTGAGCTCTCAGAGCCAGATTTCTCCTCAAAGGAAGTTGGGATTCTGATTCTTCTCTCTGCCAAAAACTACACAACACTGAGAGAGCAAGCCACATGAAGTAAGAGGTGCACACTTTCTTCTCAAATATATTTGCTATATAAGTGACCACATCCAGGTGCTTGTTCTGTGGAGTTTTGAGGATAAACAAAGTTTGTAGTGTGCAGGGTTTAAAATGAAGGCCCTCTCGTGTCATGTCCCTCTCACTCAACCACATGTGCTGTGACGCAAACGGGAGAAAGCATGTTTGAAACTTTGGGACACCCACGCCAACTAGCTAAAACATAAATAACGTTGCAGAAAACTCTCAGCACACATGGAAACACACACATACGCACACTGAGAATTGTACGCTAAAAGACCTCTGAGCCAACAGAGCGATAAGATTAGAGGAAGTACGTGGGTGTGAAATAGCTGTGGTGTGGGACTTTCTTGATTCACATAATCTACACCGACTACACTGCAGACCTTGCTTTTTATTAGAGTCCAAGCTGATGGGAATACCCACACATCTGTATCCTGGCCTCAGAACTGAGCAGATATAGCACATACACACATGTACACACATATACACGCACTTAAATGGACTGGGTATGGGAGAAAAAAAATGTTAAAGCTCCTGTGAGAAGTTTTCAACTGATTATGAAACAGACTGAAATTAATACTGATTCCTCTTTATGACCTCAAAAAACAAACAAGACCATCAAAGAGAAGTTAGATTATTTTTGTAGGTTGGTTTTACAATCGAAACATTTGCCTGTTAGGGATTAGACAAAGCATTTCACAGAATTTTGCAGAAACAGTTTAGATTTATTATGAGTTGCTTGGGCATCCAAAAGAACAACTTCAGATAAAGTTTCCTAAAACCAGCAAGAGATAAATCATTGTACCACCCAGGCTGCCAAAATTGACTAGAACTACAGGTCCCTCGAGGGAGCATCCAGTTAGTAAGTACACTTGTGAAAGCTTTGGACTTATAAATGCCCATGATTAGTTAAAGTTTGACTTTTACATGCACAAAATGCAGCATAAAACATCTGTTTTACTGATTCTGATGCTTAAAAATCTCTTCTGCTTTGACACCCTGCGATTACCTTTTCTTTCCTGTGTCCACCAGCTGCGTCTTCTCATACAGACAGCATCTATTTTTTATGAACATCTAAATCAGATCAGAGGTTTTTGGTGATTAGCTTTCAAAGTGCAGAATTGACAGCTTTTTTTTGTCAATGTGCTGTATTTGCTTTCATAACCCCACTTCAAAAGAACTATGCTTTTTTGTTGAACACTTATCAACTGTTTTATTTTTGGTAACGATAACAATGGACGGGCTTGGTTCACTAAAGGGTCATGATTTCTACTCTGTGGTCTTCACCCATAACTAGTCTGTGCATCTGTACCCAGTCAGTTATTCCTCATTAAATATGACATGAGAGTCCACAGTGATGCTATATGCTTAATTATATATGACAACAGTGCATAGCATCTTGCAAAGTGGTGATTGTTTCCTTAAACATGATAAGAAAAGAAGTCCAAACTGAAGTTGGTCTCAGCACAGTAACCCTGAGGTTGTGACTTCTGCTCCGGTGCAAACAAAGCCAAACCCAGAACGATCACTCAGTCCATTAACAAAGCCTGAAAACCTGACAAAGCCTCCTTTGTTTCATAATTAATGCAAATGTGATAACCGTGACATTGACGGTCGGGCGGTCCGTACATCAACCTCTCTGACACATGAAAATGAACGCTGCCATTCATCATCGCATGGGCCTAATGGAGCCCATAAGACTGAATTATTAAGCTCAACACAAGAGACCTTTTGTGCTGGATTAATGGACACATACAGCACAGCACATTTATTTCTGTAATGTAGTACAGTCAGTGTGTTATTAGGTTGTTAGCCATATACATGACTGCAACATCAAACTATTGTGTCAGTTTATGCAACTTGAGGAAATTTGCTCTTGTTAACAGATCTGTTGTGTACACACCTCCCATCTCAGTCCGTTATTCCATTGGTCTCCAAGAATCTAGGTTTCTGTCTGCTCCAAGGACTCACAACTCTCATAACATCTGTTGGCGCACTGAACCTCCACTTTTCGCAAACATTGCTCAAAAAGAATAAGGCACAGTTTTTCTTTTCTGTCTCCTATGGGAGGTAGTTGGTCTCCAATTAGTTGGATGCGTTTGCTGAAAGCTGCTCCTAGATGGATCGAGAACAAAGAAAAGGAGGGGGAAGAGATAAAAAGACAGTTTTTTCAATCAATCTTGTACTCACATAAAGACCAGCACTTTGTGGTGGATGTCAGGGAGGGAGAAGGCAGGATGTGGTGGGTAAGACAGACCTGAAGAGGAGATACACTCAAAAAAGAAGGCAATAAAGCAGAGAGAAAGAAAGGGATTAACAGTAATCACACTGGTAATGAACAACTTTATTTCAGGGAAAACTGAAGATTTTAGATTCATATATAATTCATGTGAAGAACCTTGATTTACATGAAACTGTAGCACATAAAAAAGTCAATTCTTGGCTCACATATCCCTTACATCTGTCTGATTTAAGTGTCACACAAAGATGTTTCATCAGCGCTGTAGACAAGCAAGTGTTTCTACTTTCCAGACACTGCAGGGGATAAAAGCTGTGATCAAAAATAGCAGTTGTTCTTTATATGTGTCAATAAAAGCCCTCAGAGCGGCAAAATAGCCCAAGTGCTGGGAAAGCCCTCTAAACAAAGGGAACTGAAAAGGGTTTCTCTCTGAGCCTCTGCTCTATTGATTGTGTATTTGTTTATTTGGTTAGAAGGGAGCCACACGATCAAGTTTCCCTAATCGAGGCAGATTGCAAAAAGAAACCTGATGCTGCATAAATTAGGTTGTGTGATGTTACCCTTCTGCTGAATTTCACATCATAATGCCTCAGTGATTAGATTTAGTGTATAGTGCATTATGGCTTAAAAAGGAATACAGAGTGGATATAAGTGACATTGAGTAATGTGGAAACAGCAGGTTGTTTAAAATATGGTATGTTTGCACGATTTCAAAGCATTCCCCACTGAAACCATAAAGAGTTAACAAAAGACTCTATTTACTAATATGGTTTTATTTGTGTTTCACTTTTTTCTAGCTGATAGCTGTTACCTGTAATATTTCAAATATTTCTGCAAGGACCTTCTACAACCTTGATTAACTCAATCATAGTCCTACTGTTTCATGGCAGTACACGTAAAACAGACTAGTTTAATTAATCAGTTATTATTGACTTTTTGTGCATCTGACTGACCCATCTGTCACTCCTTGCTGTTACTCAGAAGGGAATCTTTAGAGTGAATTAACACGTTTGGTGAGAGGAGGCTGTAGTTTAAACTGGAGATTTAGTTTTATGGTTATGTTCTTCAATGCAGCAGACACATGGTCCTCCAGGGTGATGCTGGACTTAATGTGAATCCAGACACTCGTCTAATGGGGGGCCATTACTGCCCACATTGCAGGGACTATTCATTTTTTATGAGGGGGTAGATCTATTGGCGCCTTTTATCAGGGGCATTCACCCTTACTGGTTACATCTGGCACTGTGTCCAGGCAGGATTCAGTAAACATGGTTTGGCCTTTTGGGAAAGATTGATCGTGAAGTATGGTCTGGGGAGTTGAAGTCAAATTCATTAAAGTTCCATATAGGGATGTTTTTTTCTGTGTACTGTTGTTATTCGCTGGGCTGCATCACAAATAACAATAATAAAAACGATCTTTCAATGTCTCAAAAAATACATATATAAAATAAAGTGTTTTACATTTTGATACCTGTTACTTTATAAAAAGCTCATATTGGACCAACCTTATTGAAAAAATAGAAGAGTCTACATGAATACATTCTCCTTTGCATTAGGCCTCAACCTACACTAAACTATATTTTATTTTAAGTGAAACTTGGCTACAAAATACCCACCCTGTTTAGGATAATTTCCATTTACCTCTTTAGACATATGTGGATATTACATTTTTGCCTCTCAGACCCATGAAACTTTATCTTTTGCAATGAAATCTTTTAGCCACACTTAGAGACACTTCCCACATTATCTTTCTGTGATACCATAACTTAACGTTCATTCTGGTGAGAAAAAAAAGTGTAGCTATGAGCAATAACACTTATAACTAAAAACTAGAAGCTAACTTAAAACACTAAAAACATAACTTCCTATACAAAGTCCAAGTTTAGTTTTTATACTAATTAGGTCTTACTGATCCAGGATGTTTGCTGGAACAAGAAACCTTACCTTATAACCTTATCACGTGTATTTCTCAAGTTTGTTTTGACAAGATAACTTTTTACCTCATACAACAGGATGAAGTAATTTATTCATCAACAGTTATGTAGCGCTGTTGCTTAAACCTGACAACAAGCAAATTTCAACCTTAGTTTAGTAGCCATCTACTTTTAGCACTACTCAGTCTGATTCCCTGGCTGTGCTCATCTACAAAGCAGAGCTAACATAGCCTGGCTCTTCATTAAGATTGATAGACTCTCAGGTTTGAATAGATCACTGCAGTTTATCTGCTGCATGTGGGTTTGGATGAACATGATCAAAAACAGCTTAGTCTGTGTTTAGCCTGAAACCCATGACCCAACGCCTGTGATTTAACCTTTAACTTGCATTTTAGTCCTTAGCTTGTGCTCTATCACTCTCCTCTTTAGCTTTCTCCTGCTCTTCTCTTCCTTTTCTGTCAGACAGTCCAGCTCCTATTTCACGATTGCTACTAAATAAATCACAGAAATCGTTTTTCGCAGAGAAAAACACAGATGTTTCTTCTCACTGCCAAACTTCGTCAGCCGGTGTGGTGTTGTCAAAGGGACTTTGGCATGCTGTAAATTAATTCAGTCCAATTCTATCTCTCCAGTCCTGATTGGTAAACTAAGCTTAGTTTACCAATCAAGATTACTTGAAAAGTCCTCACTGTCCCTTTAAAGCAGCCTTTTACATCATAATTTTAGGTTGGAGCAGCAACTTACATTTCATAGTGCATGGATGGTTTGGTTGCTTTAAAAAAATATACTGGATTCAAATTTGGTTTTTAGCTTTCTCATTGCTCCTATTCCTCAGTTGCATCATGGAGAATAGTTTTATGAAGTGTTAGGATTTCACACTCTCTCATCTGTGGTTGGCACCCTCCTACGTGAGCAGGATTCCCCATCAAATCGTATCAAACATGCATGATGGGATTCTGCAGCCAACCTCGCAGACTTTTGGGTTAAAGCTGAAAGTAACAAGTGATGGGGAGGAAATCTGATCGGATAATCATAAAGTAAGATCATTTGTGATTCACATTAGTGTGAGCTCAACTCTTCAGCAAACAGGTCTTCCTCAGGGGGGTTTGGAGGAGGGGGGGCACCTGCTATCCCGCTCTGCGCTGCAGTGTCTGCGCGCGCGGATGAGAGCACATGATTATTGAACAGCTGGAAGGAGAGGCAGACCTGTAACACCTGAGCAGACTTTGAACATCACAGCACCGCGCGCACGGGGAGACTCGGCACCCGACGCTGTGCTTTCCAACCCGGGGAGATCCAGTGATGATGCCCCGTCTGCCGGGCGGCGGCAGGACTGCGCGCGGGGCGACTGGCACCTTTTTGTCGGCGTGTCTGATCTCAGCCTGTCAAGCCCTGCGGAGCTGCGGGGAGGTCCAGTGCGGCGATGGCCAGCAATGCTGTCCACCCGTCCTCACCGGGAACGGCAGCGCCAGCGCCGCTGTGCGCTGCTGCAAGCTCCCCATCCACGTTTTCTTCGACAACGTAGGATGGTTCACTCGTAAGCTGTCGGGCATCCTCATCCTGTTGCTGCTTTTCGCCATGGGGTACTTCATCCAGCGGATCATCTGCCCGCGGCCCCGGAGGAACCCGCACCATGACCGCAGCGAGGAGCCCTCCCTCTTCCACGGACATGCATCCGCGTCCCAGGACTCCCTTCTGGACCGGTACCCCGAGTACAGCATCGGGGACTTCGCGTCACCGAACCTACCAGCCTACGACGAGGTCAAATACTTGCCCACGTATGAGGAGAGCATGCAGGAGATGCACAGAGACCGCTCCGATGATAACTTGCTGTCGGAAAACGAGAGGGGGAGTCGGGACAGGGGGAGAGCTACGGGACCGAGAGCCGGGGAGCAGAGGCGAGAAGTCCTGGAGATGTCAGGACCGCATCACAGCCCAAGGACGTCTCGAAACTCTGTCTGACGGAGGACAAGAGATTGGGCAAAGCTTCACGGACAATATAGCATTCCTATTTTAGTATAATCAGGGTAATTATCTTGCAGAGATATAAACTCAAGTGCAATTATAATCCTGAATGTTCAGAATAAAGAAGGAGGCTGAGAAAACGTACATGTTCTTTTAGATTATGGGGGATTACCCTCCTTTTGTATGCAAATAACTGCGTGGGTTAAGTAAAAGAGATTATAAAAGGAGCGTCTGAAATTGACGCTCTTTGTGTTGGGGACAGCTAATTTGGCTGCGGCACAATCGCATTAAGTTTTACTTCACCTCCTCAATTTTAAGTGACACCGTGAAACAGTTTTTGCCTTTCAGATTCTTCTCCTGTCTCAGTCTTTATGCTAAATATCCCGCTGGAATGAGCGACCATCTTTGCTTTTATTTATTCTTTATCGAATTTGCATACAAAAGAAGACACTTTAGAATTTAATTTTCCCTCAGTGAGCTGAAATGTGGACTGAAAGAAGAGAGGAATATCAATTCTATATACTTATGAAAGCAGACACTTTTATCAGCCAGCTTTTAGAGCCAGTTAATTTAGAGCTTATCATACACACACTTCACTTGGGGCAGACAGGAGTGTTATCAGTGACCTGAGCCATGTCTGATACTGCAAAAGCTGGAGCCAGAGCAGAGGGGGGAAGTTTATGACCAAAGGAGCCCTGATTCTGGGAGCCATGATGCCCTCCAGCTACCTGTATCAGTGTCCCCCAGGTTCTGGATCCAGGAAAACAATGGCAGAGATTACAGCTGGCATACTGATGGGATGTAAGCTGCCAAGAAACAAAGTTGTGTTTTGGTGATAGTAAATCAGGCAGATCACAGACTGAAGTGCTGACCTGGGCTGATCCAATTGCACAAATCAGACAGGAAACAAAGGTGAGACTCAGAAACAAGACAACAGCAATTCGTCCCCTTTCATTTCCTAACAACTGGAGAGGATAACAAGGATCTCTTTTTCTGCTGCTGCAAAACCAAGCTGGCACCACTCACACATGATCACATCAGACCCAATGGTCTGTATACCTGGATTAAAGCTGTATTTGTCATTGAGTGTGCATTAAATTGCCTTACTGTGAAATTGTGTTGATAAAGCTTACTAGATATTGCTGGACACACGATAAAAATCACACTTGTAAATCCTTTCTGTCTAGCTGGACTTTGAGAAATACAAACATATCTGGTCCAAGGTCAAAATATGGATTGAGAAAAATCAGAATCACTGTTATGGCTCAAAAAAGATGGTTATTACTATTGGTGTGTGCAATACTGCAAAATTTTGTATCCATCTGATATCTAGTGATTTTTGAGCCAGTTATGTTGATATCAATACTTTTATAAGAAAGTAGTTCCAAAAGTAATCAAGTATAACACATAGCCACTAAAACTAATGTTTCTGTTTATGACTGAAAGTAAATAGGTTGTTTTTCAGTCAAAAAATAATCATGCTTTAGTTTTGTAAAACAGTTATTGTAAAACAATAAATGTAAATATACATGGACATCAACAATAATTATAGTCTAGAATTGAATTAATTATATGGATCAAATAGCTTGCACATATTGGTAGATGAACTACAACAGAAACATAAACATATTTAGGAAATCAGCAGTTTACTGATTTTTTAGGTATAGATCTCATCATGCTAATATTGATTAGTACTAATACCAACTTTGGGATCAATATATTGGTATTTTAGATCGATCCTCTCACCACTATTTACTATACTAAAGCCCACAAAATAGTATGACGGACTTTGATTCCTGATTTAATTTAAAAAATCAGATGGATCTGGAGTTTCATATTTGCTCAGCATTCATAAATTGTTTGCTTTGGTTAAATTATAGATACTTTTTATATTAAAATACCACATCTTGATAATATATGTAATGAAGAGAAGCCTCAGGTGGAGTCTGAAGGATCAGAAAGTTAGTGTATCGTATTTAGGGCTGTTTAGGCATAGATTGTTTTTCAAATCTCTATGTAATGTTCATCTGTGAAAAGTATCCCAGAAGTAGCTGCCCCTGAAGTGTCTGTATCAGCTGACCACCTCAACTCTACAATTAGAGACTCTGCCTCCTGCAACGCTCCTGCCACTGAAAGTCTGAGTGTGATTGTGGTGGCTTTTGTAATGCAATACTGCTAGACCATGATGGCAGAGGCAATAGTGAACACTGATGGCTTCACTTTCCAGAGGGAGCTTTGTGGGTTAGCAGAGTTTGCACTTAGAGGCACTAAATCCATGGTTGAAACCTCTGATGGGTGTATGGCAAGAAGTATGTGACCCTAAAACGCAACCGACCATTTACGAGGGACCCAGCTTTGATTTTTAAAGCTGAGATGCAGGATTTTAGAGCAGAGGATAGTGTACGTGTGTTCCAAGGTTGTGTGCCAATGATCCAGTTCCTTTATTGCTCACTGGGCCAAGAAACAGATAAACTATTAAGGTCAAATCAATGAGCATTATCCTCCTCTTAAACTCAGCATTACATCCAGGAAGTGTATTTTTAGAGGAGCTGCATTGAAATCGATCTCACGGATGAAAACTTGCTAGTCAGTAAATACCCCAAAACAGCTTTATGATTAATATAAGACAAGTGTGTTTTAGGTATTTTGTTACACGCATTTTATTCTGTGATTTTTTTCAGCTGGAGGCAGAGTACTAATGCAGGACATGGCTCATTTCAAATTCTCAGTTTCAATGTGTGTGGCGGCTCTTAGTTGTACTGCACATGTAACCTGACTCCTCCCTGATAAGTCTTTCACAGATTAATGGTGTTTGGTCTGGATGACTGCAGTTTATCACACAGTGAGTAAGCTGAGAAAGAAAGTGGATGGAGTGAGTAAAATAAAGAAAGGGCAGTGAGTCAGTGAGATTTAAGTGAGAGGTGGCTAAGGGTGCATGGTGCAGAGGAGAAAAAAAAAAGCAACAGAGAGCACCCGAGTAATAGATTTCCCCAGATCTACCATTTTCTTTGATGTTCTAGTATCTGAAGACATTTGTGTGGGTTTTGCAGATCATCTCCTCATTTATCTCACCACAACATCGTGATATCGTTTAGCAGTTGTTTTTGGAGAGCCCTGGGACCCATCTTCTACCTCATTCGTCCCTGCTGGCCTACTAAAGGAGATGGAAAGGCCATTATGGTTCCGCTGATGTACTGGCCTTCTGCCAACCAGGGGGTGGAGCTGCATGGCAAGAAGAAGTTTCACACCTCAGCAGAAAAGGAAATACAAGAATAACTCTAAAAGAACCCCATACGGTAGATATATTGGACTCTAGAACACACATAAGCAGAAAAAACCTCATAGTGCAAACCTGGAAAAACATGTCAGAGATACACTATGATCTTTGTAAATATCAAGTGAAGCATTAAGACATTTAAAAGGAGGACATAAAATCCAAAAGGAAGAGAAAAGAGGGCATTTGGGCTGAATTAATATAGTATTTCCAACTTTTTATTACTCAACAGTTACAGACGGTGAAGTTTTAAATATAGTGTAAAAATATCTTTGCATAAAAAAGCACAGAGTCAAACATCACTGACAATTAGCAAAGATATTCAGGTGTATGCCTGAAATAAAAAGTTAACTTGGAAAAACAAAAATAATGAAAAAACCTGCAAAACTTCAATCACCGAGAAGCTAATATGACTGAAAGGCCAATATAGTGTTTTGGATAAATGCAGATGTTTAAATATGAATCATTCAACCTTGGTAATAAAATATAGTATGTTAATGCCAGATGCATCAGCTTGTAGAGTTGCAGTGATACTCTTCACATACTTGACATAATTTCTTCAGTGCAGGTGCATTTTGAAGACTCTAAAGTAGTGGAAATCCACCTCAGACAAATATGAGCACATACAATGCATCCATTCCTGCACAGCTGATGCTTTAGAAAAAAATTCCTTGAACATCATCGTCGCGAGGCCATGCTGCTTCTCACAGACGCATTTGCAGCTCTCTCTCTCTCTTTAGCCAACTCCATCTCAATCTTTGCTTGGATTTTCTCCCAGTCTACCTCAACCTGGCAGAAAGACAGGATGATAGGATTAAACACCACGGTACAAAGCACTGAAGAAATAAAAAAAACAACACAAAGAAGCTTAATTTATCAAATTAAAAAAGAAAAGTGCTGCACCCTTAAAAACTCCTCCCTCTTGATTAGAATCATATTGAATTTTTTCCAACTTGCACAAGAAGTGTTTCAAGAGTTGTCAAACCCATCAATGAGCTGCAGCAGATAACCTTTCAGCAGACTCACCCCTTCAGTGTACTGAAGAAATCTCTTATTGGTCTCCTTTCTGCCAAATTTCTGCAGAAACTTCTGCCTATAAGCCAGCACTGTATCCACATGAGTTTTATGTTTGACTGCAAGCTCCAGGGCCCTGGACAAAAGACAACAAGATAGATGTAGATATTCATTCTTTACACATAAACAAGTTTTGCCTTAACACATATATTCGAGCAACTGTGTTTGTACCTCTCCCAGTTGAAAAGGTCGATGTTGATCTGTATGGCCTGGTAGACCAGACCTGCCTGTAGAAGAGTTGTCTCAGCCTCCTGGTTCTGACCGCTGAACATCAGCATGTGGGCCAAGGTGGATTCCTTCGATGGCTGCTCCTTGATAAACTTGATGTACTGGACTCTGGGTAACTGAGACATACAGAAGAAGAGGATTTTCAGCGAGAAAGGAAATTTAGATTGACATTCATTTTAAAATTTGCTTAAATAGCCTTACCTCTCCAATGGCAGCATAGGCCATCTCAGCTGTGTCCAGCTCCCTGTTTGCCATTGCCATGCCTGCCAGACATGCCCACAGAGACTGGTCCTGTGGATTAGAGAGAGATGGCAGAGACCTGTCAAATATCTACAGCTTACAACTCCACACTTTGACCTGGAGGCAATGTTTCTATTAAGGAGGGGAAGCAGTTCACATTTATATGTTGTAGAAATCCCTGAATCTGGCTGTAAATTGCTCAAAACATTCTATTCAGTCGATTCTTAAAAAAAGGCACAAGATCTTCACAGGATCTACACTTTCAGAAACAAAGAGGTCATCACATAAGGATCACTCCATGAAATGTGTGAGGACTACCTCTGACAGGCCTCCAGAAGCCTGGCCAACCATAATAAAGGGGGTTTGTGAATCGTTGAGCATTAAAGAGACAACAACTATAATATTTTTAGTGTCTCAGAAGCTAAAAATAAAGGTTTTCTAAAACACCATTGCTGACAATCAAGTAAAGCTGCCACAGGGGTACCAGAGGGACAGTAGAGCCTAGAAAAGTACAATACCCCCTCTCTTTAAGCATTACATTTACTTTGTTTTAACTGTTCACTATTTCTTAACTTTGCCCTTTTATGAACTCAGAAACTTTGGCTCCTATTCTTCTTTATCAGTCCTTTTGAAGCATGTCTGATGGGAAAAATTCACCTCTGTTTTAATCCCAAACCACATAACAGCTTGTATTTAGCTCGTATGAATGCAGCTCAAAGTGTACGATCATGGCCCTGTTTTAATTTCTCCCTCTCAAAAGCTTAAAATTGCAGAGATTTTGTGCTGGCCTCACAGTGCTCTCACAACGTTGGTAACCTACACTCAGTGCTGTGCTGAGCACCTGAGCTTAGACTAAAACTTAAGCTACTTGTATCTGCCACTTATTTTTAGCATGGGTTAGTGACACAGCAGTAATAGAAATAGTGACTAAAAGAGTTTAAAAACATTTTAGGAGCCTTAATATCATGTGAATACGTTTTCATTTCACATAAAACGACAAAAATGTAGAAATGTTTCTTTCTCAATGCAAAGACACTCCAGATGGCAGCGATTAAGACTCACGTAACATTTCCTGGCCTGGTGTATGTGTGCAAAGCGTATGTTGTTGTCTTTATGGTCCTCATAATATCCTGCTCATATCCTCGAAGTCCTCATTATAGTCATGCTCTTAACCTCAAAGGAAACATGCATGACGCATTTCAAAAACAAAGACACTTGCAATTCACAGCATCTATCACGACAACTCTGAATGTAAACAAATGTGTCACCGCTGTATTCTGGGCAGCTGCTGTCATTAAAATGGAGTCTTAACCACCAATTGACCGACAACGGAGCAAACTTCACACTGGAGTCGCCACTCTGTAATTCTCCCTTTAATCAGTGTCCATCACAGAGAGAAACAGCCCTAATCGGAAACCACTTCTGGAAACAACAAACAGCACTGTTAGTCACCCCCTGGGGACAAAAACTTCACTGAGCCACATCTTGTCATTACAGGCTAAATGTTTTTATTTTTGAGTCTTTGTTATTTTGAAGTCTGTCTTTGCCATTAACTGTATGCAATGTATGCTAGCTTTTATGTATGGCTGTAAACTATTATATTTTCAACTCCTATCAGGTGAGCGCTTACTGACAACAATGACTGTAGTTCTGGGAAAAGCCACCCTGTCACCTAACTCTTACCAGAAGCAGAGGGGGGTTGGACTGGGGAAAAGCTCTTAAAACCAGTGCCTCTCTCTCTCCCTCTGTCCCTTTTTTCCCACCCTTCTCTTGCCGCTTGTGACTGGCCGTCCATTTCTCCAGAGTTGTGGTTATTGCATCATCGCTCAAAGCAAAGGCAGAGGCTTACACTAGGTTCAGTGTGTGTGTGTGTGTGTGTGTGTGTGTGTGTGTGTGTGTGTGTGCATGCAAGAGTTTGTGCATAGTGCATAGAGTGTGTATTTACGAGTGAGGTCTAAAGGGGGCTAAATCCAGTAAATGGTGTCACCAGGCTAATTGAGGGCTAATTAAAGCCTGCTGGTCTGGTCCCATAAACCTGTCCATTACCTTCTTATTTCAGACTCTGTCTGCTCTCATACACACATACATGTATGCATGTGACACACACCACAGGAGCCTAAGCACAGACTGCAGAATATGTCACACTATCTTAAGGTCTGTTACATAAAAACAAATGAAGGATAGAAAAACTTTTGTCTTTGGGGTAAAATTGAGAATTCAGTACACTAAGACAAACATTGTTGACTTTTTTTTACCTTTGCGAAGCGACAGAGGCGCAGTGCGTCTTCCCAGCGTGCAGAGGAACTGTATTCATGCAGGAGGGCTGGGTACGGAGGAACACTGCTGTATACAAGTGAACCGTCTCCTTGGCGTAACGTCAGCTTGGTGCCAGCAAAGCTCAAAATGTTTGGTGCACGGCTGAATTCACTTTAAGGACAACAAACATACAGTATGAGCATGTATGTGTAAACTTACACCTTACAGACGTGATGTCACAGAAAAGCAAACAAAGAACACTCGTGGCTCATGCCTGCCTGTTTACTTACACCAAACAGTGGGTGTGAAAATAGTATTAATGCATAGGGGAGAAAAAGGGCTGACTGTTAAACGTAATGCAATATGTTGACCCAGGAGGATAAAAACTTCTGATTAAAATTACAATTTATTGACCATGCATTTGATGACAGTTTGCACATACATACGTGCCAGAATTTGTGACGCAAGAATACTTTGTGGCAGCCCACCACATATACAATATGCTGTACTGATAACACGCTGACAGTTCTGTTGCACTGTAATATGTTCATCAAGCCATAACAATCATCCTGAAAACCTTGACAAAATTGTAAAAACATAACCTTTTACTTAAATGCATTAGCTTAACATTGGTGGTAGCTGATGCTCCTCATTTACACTGCATTAAAAAAGTTACAGTGTGCCCAATGATATAATCTAGCTGCCAGAGCACCAGAATAGTAACAGCACAACAACAGGGAATCTTAATAGTAAGTGGCAGATGTTTTTTTTTTTTTTAAGTATGTTTCAGCATATGCTGTGAAAAACGTTGCAGGAAGTATTTGGCCACCTATGATGCAAAAAATAACAGTATGTACAGCTCAGCATTTTGAGCAGTAAAACTGGATACATAGATGAACAAGTTGCATCGGTGTCTACTTTGCTAAATGTAAATCTTTGGATACTACGCCTCTCCATGGTCTGTGTAAGCTCACATGAACATTGTTTTGTTTGACACTCATAACTATATCCGGAGTCATATTTCAACATTTGATTCTTGGGGAGAGTACAAGTCCTATGGTTTAGATGGTTGTAAAGGATTGTCCTTTCTACCTGCCATCCTTTATGAACAGTGTTTTTGGCAGAAGATCCTTGTCGGTGAAGACAACACTCGGACAGTACCACACTGTTAATTGGTTTTCTTGGACTCCACACAAGATGTTGGCAGCATCATTCCATGCCATGCTGTGAACCATGCTGCCTTCAAGACAGAGCACACACACATGTTAGTATTGGGGTTATGTTAGCTAGGGCTATGTTGGCAAGACTTTTGTGCATTTATCAAAAGGAGTAGCTTCCCTCCTGCTTATCTCACCAATTTTGCAGATTTTGGGTTCTCGCCCAAGATGACGCACAGATGTCAAGTACAGGTCCCGATTCTTGTCTACCAGAGCAATTTTCCTTTCATTGGATGGGCCACACTGGTCCAGAGCTAACTCCACCACCTCTAGCTGCATATGATAAATGACACACACACAAGTGCAAAGGTAAGAGGGAACAGAGGAGTGATGGATGGAGGGATGACAAAAGAAAGGAAAGAGGAGAGAGTGGATTGTACTGTGACCCAACAGTCTTCCTGCCAAGTGTGTGTGTAAATACGAGACGGAGACACTGAGAGTGTGTATGTGTCTAAACCTGTGTGTGTGTGTGTGTGTGTGTGTGTGTGTTTCTGGCCAGAGCCAGCTGGCTGGGGTGCAGTGTCTTGGAGCTGTGGTGTGCTGGCAGGGAAAGCCATGCTGACAAACAGTAAGTACTGCTACCTCCACTTCTTTTCCTTCTTTCTGAATACTTTTTTTAAATTTCTTTTTCTCTTAGTTGGACTCCAAATTCCCTCCACCCTTTCTGCTCTTTTTGCCTCTCTCCCTTATGGATATAAGACTGATTATTTTCCAACAAAGACACTCAATCTGAAAAGTTTTTCCTCCAGAACAAGGCTGTAATGACTCAACATGATCTGTTGAGTCATTAGAGCAAAAATAGGCCTCCATTAATAAAGCATGATAGACTCAGACAAAAAGTCAGCATCTTCACCTCTCAGTCCATGTAAATCTGGCAAACTACAATCCTAAATCCAAAGTTGAAGCATATTGTGAAATGTTGAATAAATCACTTTGATAAGTCGTCCCAAAAGCAGCATTACCTATTTGCCAAGATAGACAAATTACTTTCACTTTGCAAATTAGTGATTATGTAATACACAAATAATACAAAAAATCTACAATCCAAGTTATAGACAGCAAACCCCGGATAATAGTATTTTGTTGTTTTTTAGTGGATTTTTTATTCATGATATTATGTTTGCTGTTAGACTTCGTCTACTATTGTCAGGTCTTGTGAGAATAGCAATATTAATAGCAACACTCCACTCCACACATAGCTTTACATTGACACATCCACCAAAGGTATCATGTACTAATAGAAAATTTGGTGTAGGTAAATTTCAAAAGTTCTGTTATAAGTATTGAGACTGCATGATACAGATTATTAATTTACATTTTCATTAATGATCATCAACTTTCCTTTTCTGTACAGTTTGCATGTAGTAGGAGACACACTTGGTAGATTAAATCTTATCACTTAATGGCCTGTGGGTGTGAGCCCTGAGACAGTACTTTCAAATTTGATGGATGGATGGATGGTTTGAAGAGTGTTTTGCATGTATTCAGCCAGTTATGAAACTAAAACTGAAAAATGTATTGTTTTAAAATGGAAAAAGAGGTCACAAAAATACAACCTAACATAAAAAGAATCATTAACTTTTTTATGGATGGAAACACAAAACACAGATATTTGGCAGGTAATAGCTAAATTTCAGTTAAAGGGTTATCATAAGTAACAGATGTCATGAATGAAGTGTACGGTTTTCACCTTTACTGTACAAAAGCAGTTAAAGGGTCAGATCACTTTCTTGTTGCTGTCATGCACAAGGTCAGCAACCTCATGTATAAAATGTATATGAGCAACTATATGGATGCAACTGTGGTCATAGATATGGGCGTATGCTAATTTCCATGAACAGATTAGCATTTAGCAAACCGAATGCGGGTAGAGGGTACACTCAAATCCAAAGCTAGGACCCAGTTTGTGCACACAAGTTTCAGGTCAGAGAGGAGTGCTGTTCTGTGAAGTAAACAAGTCTATGATGGCAAATCATTACGTCATAGGAGCACTATGTTTTTTTTTTTACTGATAAACAGTGCTCCAGGGGTGAATATTTAAACGATTTAATTGGTCATGACACATATGGCACAGAATATACTTAACATTGCACTCTACTTCAACCAATCCCTGTAAAATACATTGATTATGAAATTACGTGCAGCAGCATGAGCTTTCATCTGAACCTCGTTGTGCGCTAGTTTCTACACTCACATCTATGCCAGTTTTGACATCGGAGTGATAAATAAGGACCAATATGAGGGCAAAAGATGACCCACCTTATGAGATAAGGGCTTCCCATCACCAAGGGCTTTCCCAGTCAGTGCGTCAAAAAGAAGGATGACTAATGAAGAAAGAAGGCAGGAGAACCTTGTAAAGTCTTTGTCACTTAAGCATTTTATTAAACGGAGTGACAGCAGTCCACTCACCTTTTTCATCACTCTTGTCTCGGATGGCAATGGTGTCACTACTTAGTGAGACGCTCTGGGAATTAAGGATGTCAGCTCTCATACCAGGGAACTTGGGTGAAGATATTAGTCTACCATCATATGAGAATGTATACAGCCCTGCCCCATCAACCAACACAAAGTGTCTAAGAGAAAGGCACAAAATAATGAGGATGCGGGTAGAGTAGTGAGAAGTAATAGATAGGAGAGAATGAGAGAAGGAGCGGGATGAGACAGATGTAAGAGAAGAAACAAGAATGAAGAGTCAATCAGAGTAAATCAAAAGACACAGGCAGGTAATTCAAACGTGTAATGCACATTAACAGCGTCAACTTACACAGCAGGACTCATCAAACTCAGCTGTGATTTCAGAAGAGCCAGTAATCTTTTTAGCTCTATGCTGAGTGTCAGGGACACTGCACTGTAGTATTGCACAAGAGCTACTCCATATTAATCTAATTTCCCCCTGTGGTTTCACTCTCAGCCTTATTGTATGACAGAGCTAAAGCATTAGGAGAAGCTGATAGATGATCCAGCAGCCTGTTCACTCTCTCTCTTGTTGACGTGCTCCTGGAATAGTGACTCACTTCTCTGCTTGCAGGATGAGGCTGACAGTTCCCTCCTTCAAGTCAAAGATAAGGGGAGTATTCCAGTTTCTTGAGCTGGCAGAAAGTAAGACAAAAATATATTACATGTATCATAAAATTTGTAAACACACTTATTTCTGATCACAAAGTGCTACATCTGGAAAAAGTTAAGAGTTGGAGTAGGCAGAACGAGATTCAAAAAATACTCTAATTGATTTACCATACTCCCCCATCAGGATTCATTATATTTCCTGTTTGTGTAGGGTTTGGAAAATTAGATGGGCACACTTAAGAGACTTACAAAGCTACATGACATGGAGTCAGTGTATTTCATCTGGGTTTAAATTTTATTCATTGTTTTCATTTGGACTGCCCTCAGGATTCGGTCAATAAATGTGACAGATGAGCATGTGAGAATTTATTACATAAGTTAGTACAATTCTGAGTTTAGAGTGAATATGCAGGGAATAAAGAAGTGGGTTTCTTACTTATAGACGTAGCACTGGAGGGATGTGGCGACCACAAGGTAACCATAGGCCAAAGAGGCTTTGATAACACGATCCCTAAACTCCAACATGTCCACTGCATCATTCATCACATTCCTCACCTTAGAAAACAAGTCCACAGGAGAGTTGACAGGAAAAAAGCAGATAAGTAGGGATTAAGATCTCAGAAAACGAGGAAAAGCAACACAGGGGTAGACATTTGTATGTCAGTCTTAGTCTTGTCTTTTTTCAAGGTATTTGTTTTAGAGTGGCAATCATCATCACAATCATCATACGCAAAGTTAACCTCAGAGGTCCCCCAGGGGTCAGTTCTTGGACCACAGCTCTTCTCTCTTTGCACGTCATACTGTGTATTTTCACTCCTGTGTGAATGACACCCAACTGTTTCTGTATTTTAATTTCCATAACTTTTACTATCTTAACTTAACACTATATAGGTTTCACGGATTGTTTTGCAACTAAATTTTGATGAAACTTCGGTGAGGATTGCTGGAATGGATTCAGCAAGAATGATAATACGGGTAGGCTTTCTATACAAAAATGCTGTATATAAAGTTGTTTATTAATACAATTTTGTTCTTACTGTCATCATATTGCACTAATAAACTAAATGTCACATTCACCTGTTTGGGACTAGCTGTCTCGCCCAAAGACAGCAGACAGTGGGATCTTACCCCCAACTTTCCAGCAGAGTAGTGGACAGTTCTACAACTCTGCCACAGTCTTCCATTAAAGTTAGTCAGACACACATTGGACTGATTTAATTTTTTCACACAGAAAGGACACAGTCTACAGTACGTCTGAGGGTAACTGTGGTCATAGAAAGGCATTTTTTTCTGTTTTAAGTGTTGGCGTGCAGTGCTGGGTACTCCTTTTTTCACCTGCATAGATAAATACTTCCCTCCAGCTCTCACTCTTTCTGAATGAATTAAAAGGCCTCTTCAAGCACCAGGTGAAAGGTGGGGTTATTTTTACAGCTTTACAAATCTTCCTCCTCTGCCCCCTCCAGCAAGCCAAATTTACATGCAACATAACCAGGAATAAAAACATTTCACCGCAAGGTGGTAAATTTAGCTGGCTGATTCACAAACCACTGGCAGATGTGCACTTTTTAAAAAGGACTGTGAGGAGGAGAGGGGGAGGAGGGAGACAGAAAAGCGCCTGCGAGGCTGAAAATAAATGGCTGATGTTCCAACTTTGCTTGGTTTATACAAATTACTTATTGCTCACAACTTTGGCAAATGAGTACAGGCAAGAAAAACATATATGCATGACCTTGATTCTGTAGATGTGCATGTGTCAGAAAGGGTATGGTTGTGCGTACATTTGTATATGTATCTGTGTGTGTGAACTTTTGGGCGTGTTAACCGCATGTAAATGCTACCTTGTGGTTAGCACAAGTTTAACCCTCTGAATCCCAAACACACCGAAGGGGGCAAAAAAACACTTAATTCTAAATGACTGGTATTTACACATTTCTTGTCCAATCCACAAACTGAAAAAATGAAGTAATACTTAAATGTATCACAAATGAAGTTAGCAACATGTCTGAGCCTGAAAAGACAAGAGAATTTCATCAACACTGATTTTATTCTCATGTCTTCTTTGAGAATTTGCAGAAAATTCATAGTTCCCATTAACCAAATTCTGTAAAAACAAACAATTCGGTCTTCATAATGCTTTTAGCAAGCCCGAATGATGGACATACACCCTGTAATCACTATACAAAAGATCATTTGAATTTTGCTTCCCATGGTATTTTTATCAAGGCATAACATTTTTGCACAGAGCTGCTCAGCACTTGGTCAAAATATTGACAGAAACTGCTGTTAGTAATATAATCTTTGGTTTCTTTGAACGTAGACCACTTTTTTTCAGAGAGTCCTGTATTTTAGCTGAAGTTATTTGTGGGGGCAGATCCTTTGACAATTCTTTTGCTTTCCCCATGACTCTGAATCCAAAAATGTCAGTGCAGCACTGGATGAAAGATGCAAACATTTGTCAGGAGCTCAGAAACTCACTGACCATTTATACACATACACTGATTACAAGCAAACAGATCTTCATCTTTATCTATTTTGATATATGATCACAACTTGTCATGCTCTAGGAAGTTTTTATATATACTGCTTCACAATCTCCTTTTAGTGTTGAAGTTTTCTCACCTTTATCATTTATTCATTTATTTATTTTATCAGCCTCATCAATCTGTTTAATCTAACTAACTTGGACACAACAAAGACATGATTCCCAATGCAAGGCCAAAGTGGCTTGAATCGGAACACCACTTTGGTCTTACATCGGGAAGAAAAGTCGCACCTAAAATTAACCAGGCTGCATCTATTCCTACCTGCAAGGTCCTCCTTTTGGTAAGGGTGATAACAAAGTTCCTCCACTCCCAGTGCTGCTCCACCACATGGGCAAAAATGACGTGCCCATTGCCACATGCACCGGCCAGCTGGGTGCCGTCTGCAGACCAGGCCAAGCTGAACACACTGCCTGTGTTTGGCTTCTCCAATGCATAGGACCACTGGAGGAAGAAAGTTAGAAATGTAGTTAATGATATTGATATTTTTCTCCAAACTAAAAAAATTGGAGAAGTGAGTCAGTTTGAGTTGTGAGTGTGTAAAAGTTTGGCGTATAATGTAAACTTTGATGCAAAGACAGGGGCCCACTCGGTCAGTCATTGAGCTGTGATGAACTGTGAGACACTGAAGTAGCACTCGGCCCTGCCAAGTCCAGCACTCGCGCTCGTAAACATACACTCTGCTATCCTCATCTGTTACACACAGGGGGAGGGTTTATATATGAGCCCCTAAACTGAAGCCAAAAGCTGATTAACAAGACCTCTCCCTTTCTTTTTATGAGAATGAAAAGGTTCGACAAAGGCGACCACTACACTGCATCACGTCATTGACGGTCAGTGATAGCAAAAGGCACAACTGAGAGACAAGTCATCTTCACTTCTTCAAAGTCAAGACTTGGTTTAATTTCAACTCTTTATTTTCTCTACATCCAGTTCTTCCAGTTCTGCCTTTTCACACTCCTATCCCTCAAGTCTTCTGTGGAGTATCAGATCAATAAAGCAGTATATTGTGCTTCTGTTCCAAACAAATCAGAGACAGTCTGGATCCACTAGCCGGTAAAAGTTTTCCGATTTTCTTATTTTCCAGGATGTTCACTCACAAGCCCAGGCAGCAGTGGAGAGATCAGCATGGCAAGGCACACCAGACCTCTCTTTTTTTGAAGACGCATGAGGCTGATTGTTAATTGGAGTTGGAATAGAGGTTTTCTGACAACATGCATCCACACTGTAATCTCCTTATGGGAGGAGGAAAAGTGCTAATATGAGTGTGCTTGCTCTGTGATGGATGGACAGGTGTGATGCAGCAGGGTAAGAGCTGTAGTGAGGTGAGGTTTGGAGAAAAGCTCTCTGTGTTTGCCGCCTCACTCAACACAGCTGCAGGATGTGAGGTGTGGTATGAGGTAAGAACCAGAAGGCTACAGGTTAGAGGCCTGCTGCTTGGATCTCTTTCCTTCTGCCTTATATATATACTGTTCAGCTGGCTTTGGTCAGAATCCACCCAGCAGTTATTGTCATATCAGGACCTGAAATAGCTGCAGAGAAAAAAAACATTTAGGCAAGACATTGTTCATTAAATTTAAAATAATTGCTATTGAACTTTCTTCTTTCTGCAGCTTCAAGTTTCCTACCTCATGAATCTAGTAACAGGAATTATAAGCCTTTCTTTAAATAGATACCATTTTCTCCTCCTCAAACCAGAGTTTAATCATGGATTTGTGTGTATGCACAGAAAGGTACAACAGCCAAAGAGGACCGAACTGGGGCCAGCGTTTACAATAATGAGGGATCTCATCTACACTTCAGCTAACATCTTGAGATGGCTCGCTCTGTGTTAAAGCACCCCGGGGGGAGAGAAGTTGGGAGCGATGGAAGAGAAAGAGTGAATGGATGGATGGAGGGTCAGAGATTGGGTTGAATGTATACACCGGACTGTAATGAAGCAGGACATATGATATCAGCCCGAGGAGCACTGCTGGATCTGTGCTTACCTAATGCTTTTAACACATTGAGCCATTTGACTCCAGTCGGCAGCCAGCAAGTGAGAAAGTGTGTGTTTGTGTGTGTTTGCATGTGTGTGTGAGTGTGTGAGGGGGTGTGTGTGTGTGTATTAAGTGGGGGTCCTCTTTATGTGTGCAGCACTCATGTGCTTGTGTGTCAATGTGTGAGAGAAAAGATGAGATAAGAAAGTGTAAATACAGTAAATTTCAGTACGGAGAAATATAATACAGCTTATCAGAGAAATTCATGTGTGTGGATGAGGTGAAACAAATGTTCACTTTTTTTTCCTCTCTCTCTATGCAAGAGTCAAATGGCTGTTTCGAAGGTGTGTGTGCCTTTGCGTAAAGGAGGTGAAAATCCTCTAGCTTGTCAGAGTTGTCAGCAGGTGTCTGACTATAGGACACAGGAGGATTTCCATAACTGTCCTGAGATGGATGGACTCAGCCAGGAGGGGAGAAACCTGGAACATGCATACATTTTTAGAGCTTAACCTCATTCGAAACCTCTGCAACCATTCCTATCAGGCAAAAATGACTCCTTTGTTGTTTGTAAAGAGTGAAATAATCTGCTAATGAGGTCAAAGAAAATCCTTTGCAGATTTCTATAAAGAAAAATAATGTCTCAACTCAAGAAACTTAAGAGGTTTTTTTTTTTCTTTCTGCATTGGCAGCTCTCTTTTTTACTATCTACATGCAACTAAGGTCATTCTTTAAGGTCATATCTTTTAATATCTTAAAATAAGACTTTTCAGGTAAATTTAGCTCATACGGTATTTATTCTGATACGATGTTTCTAATAACGATGAGAAAAACACTTGTTTTGATTTTTGTGTTTGCAGTGCGCACCAACAAAATATTTTCATCATTTGCTCTTAATCATTTTTCACAACCTAATTGTGCATTACAGATATTGTTTTGTCTGAGAAAGATACCCTTGGTTTTGATCAGGAAGTACCACCTTTGTAGTGTGACTGGCTACAAATGATTACATCCATGTTACACAGTATCAAAACTTGTGGGTGTCTATTTTTTTCATACATGAAAGCCACACACATGCTTGTTTTTTGAATGAAAAATACATTTAGGGTAAAAAAGGTGCAGGGTCAATATGGTCCATAAGGAAGCAGATTTGAAAAATAAAAAAGGAGAAAAAAGTGGGAACTCCAGAGAATTTCCAGGATGAGGTTGGGGTGAAAACTAGGATTAATTTCCAAAGATGCAGAAAGAGTTTCAATATACTAACATGAAAGTTTAGGCAGGGCATGTCCACTCTCTGGTCACTGAACCTTGCCCGTCCACAATGGGCAGCTTTGTGGTCACAGAGAAGGTGGCAGACATGACGTGCCGTTCTCAAATGGAGAGAGCGGAGGAGGCCCCTAAAATTTTACAATGAGTTACACAGGGAATATGTATGTACTGTATATCCAGCAGCAAAGTATGGTTGAACATGTAGGCAACTCAATGCAGGCAATAACATAAACGCCCATGTGTGTATCGAGGACGTTGCAGACTACCAAGGCTGGTTGTTTTCATACTTGCGATGATCTCTTTGAACACCAAACAGAACACCCACACATGCATCCTGCGTGTATTGACATTTGTGTGTTAATGTGACTCATACACATGTCAGTGACAAAACCGGAAGAGCTGAACTAGTAAAATGATTCTACATTATGCTACCGTGCTACATGGAATAATGCCATAATACTGCTTCATGGTGAATGGTGTTTTTTCCTCCAGTAGATCCTGCTGGTTTCAGTAAAAATCAGTGATATACAGACTTGCTGATAGTTTTGCAGATAATGGCAGATTTGCAGCAACGGACACGCATGTGCATACACAACCAGTCTCCAGTCGCACAGCTCTTTAGAGCCTCTTTAAGGAGTGTGCTTGCCTCCCCCCCTCCCCTTTTCACCTCCTCACTCTCTCTGCATTCTCAACATATGTTTATCATTAAGACTGGCAGGTGTTGTGGGCCTGCCCCTTCTTTTCTATTGTTGCCCTGCAGCCGCAGCCAACATGGGGAGGCCTGCAAAAAGGTTATGTAAAAAAAGTTAGCTCAAAGGCATGGACATGCTTACTCCAAGAACCCTTAAAATTACAACCTACGCCTGTTGCTAAAGGCAGCCTATGACTTACTGCCTACCCTTTCAAATATGGTCATATACTGTAGGTAAAACTACTGCTGTATAATTTTAACACAATTCCTCAGTCTAGTCGCTAAATCCCTCTACTGGAAAGCAGATTTAATCGTGTTTGGTAAAAATCCTGTAAAAATAATATTAAAGTAAAAAAACATTTAGTGAAGTTATGTCTTAATTAGTTGTATCTCATTGTCAAAAGAAATATTGCTGTGCTCATAAGTTTACACACCCAGGCAGAATTAATGATTTCTTTGCCATTTGTGGAAGATAAGAATGGTAACAAAAAAACTTTTCTTTCAGTCATAGTTAGTGGTTGGGTGAAGCCATCTATTGTCAAAGAATTATGTTTTCTTTTTTTTAAAAATCATAATAACAACAGAAAGTACCAAAATGACCCTGATCAAAAGTTAACGTGTACCCTGGGGATTTTGGTCTTACGATATGCACACAAGTTGAGACAAATGGGTTTGAATGGCTACTACTGGTAACCATCCCACCCATTATCTATTTGCTTGTAAGCAGTATGAGTGTATAAAAGGTCAGTGAGTTTCTGAGCTCCTGACAAACACTTGCACTTTTCACCAATTGCTGCACTGATATTTTTGGATTCAGGATCATGGGGAAAGCAAAAATATTGTCAAAGGATCTGCAAGAAAAGGTAATTGAAGTGTATAAACCAGGAAAGAGATATAAAAAGATATCCATCAAAATGAGGATGCCAATAAGCAGTGTTTAAACTCTAATTAAGTAGTGGAAAATGAGGGATTCAGTTAAAACCAAACCAGACAGGTAGACCAACATAAATTTCAGCCACAGGAACAAATTTTGCCAGGGTATGTAAGCTTATAAGCACAAATGTAAAACTTCCTAAACACTTAAGATAGCTTTGCATTAGGACAGATTTTAGCTAAAATATGTGGGACATATAACTCAAATTATGACAAGCTGCTTGTGCGTTTTTACCTGCTCTTCATAATGGTTTACTTTCTCGATGTCTGAAACACCAAATGAATCAATACAAATTTAAAAAAAAAACAGCAACTAACTTGTAAAACTTAAAGAGTAAAGCAATAAAACTTATACTTGTAAGGCTTAAAGAGGAGCTAGGAATACATTTAAAAAACTCAAAAGTAGAAAATGAAAGTACATATCTGTGCAACTGCTTTAAGCTTTCCCCTTTTTCTTTCTTTCTGAACTACCTGAAACAGAACGCTGGTCTAGTTGAGGGTTAGAGAAGTGCATGTATATGTGTGCGTGTGCGCGTATGTGTGCGTGTATGTGTGTATGTGTGTGTATTGGGGGGTCGGGCCAGGGAAAGGGTTAATGACACATGTCTGGACTAATGGCTCCCAGTGGAGCTATCTGCTGATTCAGCCCCATTACTTCACAAGCATTAAATATGTCTGCTCTGACCGCTCTCTACACCCACACCCCTAAAACCCCAGCCCTAATACAAGTCAACAACAATCGAATCATGAGTTTTAGATTCTCAGTGCTCCTTTAGCTCCTCAGCTCTGACACTGCTGTCACAGTCAAGGAAGCCAGTAAGCAAACTTTGAAATGCAGTTTGTGTGAGTGGGTTGGGCTGAAATTTTAATGCAAGGGAAAAACCTGAATTTTATACCTTAGCAGTGCTAGAACTAAATGTGAGCAACCTACAGTTTACGGCTTTTTTTTAAGAGCAAAGAATGTTTGAGCTATATGGAGCATTTACTGCTAAGTATTGATGCTATCTGTCGTTTCACTCAATTTAACCCATCGCAGTGGAAGTATGTCTCACAAGACATCAAAGTTCAAATTTTGTAAAATAATATTGTAAAAAATAACAAGTAAGAGTTACACAGCCGGAATTCAGAGCTGCATTTAATGCTCTGAAACTTTGCTGACATGTTCCGTATTTTGCAGTGAAACTTAATCCTAAGGTTGTTCAGCTTCAATAAGTCTTGCTTTTCATGATTTTTTTTGAAAAAGTTCAAACTATCACCATGCAACCCTTTCATTATTCTACATGACATGATTGTTTTGTCAAAAGTGGCTTAACTTTATCATTGTGCTAGCAGGCTAGTGGGAGCTGGTGGGATCCAACCTAGTCCAGGGTTAACAGTCTTACATAAATCAGAACAGATGGCAGACTCTCTGTAAAGCCAGCTGGCCTCAGTTTGCCTGTGTGTCTGTGTGCAGGACAGGACCTGGCAGTGCAGGTACAGAGTGTAACTCCCTGCACATAATAAACACATAACACGTGTCTTGGTGTAATGGACACTGGACACATGCAGGCAGGGATGAGATGCTAACACAAATTCACTATTCAGAGCTAAAACCCAGAAGTGGAGAAATTCTGTACTATAAAAAAAATGATACTTTTAAATGAAGCATTTTCTTAGGAAAAGGGGAGGCAGGTTTAGGATGAGGGTTCATCAATCTTTAACATATTGGGAGGCCTTGTAAAAGTCAGCTTGCACTGACCTCTTAATGGTGGATTTGATTGAGTGTCAGGAAAAGGACAAGCTGGGCACATATCCAGGTTATGTGGCTGAAAATTGGGTTTGTGTGATTCAACACAAAAATTGCAAAAATTAAAGTTAAATCATGAAGTTATAGTCAATCTGCAAGTAAATATTGGTTTCATGCAACATGTACACCCAGAAAGCACTCCTTTGTCTTGCAACGCACACAAAACTTAGTATGTCGTATCTGAGAATGTATATATCTTTTCAAATGACTGATAAGTTTTACTGCCATGATGCTCTTGAAGAAGACATACTGCATTAATGAAACCAAATAAAATACAGAGAAAAAAAATTCAAACTGTTTTTACCTGTTTTCCAAGAAAGTCAGACAAATCAGGTGTGCAAAAAATGCACAAAATTGGTAAAAGCTCACCTTGAAATTAAATGCCATCTTTTTCCAAGTATTACAGAGCTATAGCCTGTTACAAACCCTATTGTCAACTATAAGAGTAGCTATTAAACACTAAGTGAACTCGCAAGCACTTAAGAGTATTTTCTGACCGCTCTACAATAAACCATTTGCATTCCCTGACTCTACAATAACGCACAACAACTATGGCTATCATGTAAGCCCATTTCTAAACATAGGTCAGGGAGAGGAGTGCTACAAATCTGTGTATTGAAAAACCCACTTGGCTCAGCTTAAGAGATACAGAGGCTGGGCTGAGTGTAGTGTGGCACAAGTTGGAGATTTGGCAGAGCGAAGGGAAACAGGAGGGGGGGGGTGAATGAGGAGGGAGCAAGACAAACTAGAAGGGGGGGGAGAGAGAGAGAGAGAGAGAGAGGGAGAGAGAGAGAGAGAGAGAGAGAGAGAGAGAGAGAGAGAGAGAGAGAGAGAAACCATCCACACATGGTTTCATGCTGGAGCCTCAACATAGTAACCATAGACACATGCTGGGGCCTCCTGGGACTCATCAGTAGGACACAGCTGTGAGTCGGACAGCAGAAATCTATTAGCACCAACTATGCACACACATGCGCAAGTACACGCACGCACAGGCACAGGCATACACAGGTAATTTTGTTTTTTAACTGTGTTTTGGCATGCTACAGCTGGAACATCACATGAGACCATTTACTCTGATTCAGCCAAACTTTTTGGCCTGAGGTACCCCCACACTCTCACAGATGAATTTATGTGCCCCTTCATTGAGTCCCATCGATCAAATTCTGGTTGTACAACTAAAACACAACTGAGTCCAGAAAGGTTAATACTCTAATCTAACTTTCTGAACCATAGTTTTCCTTTTAACTTATCATTTTTCATATGAACTCATTACTTTTACTAAAAAGTTTCACATTCACCAACAACTAGCTTATTTTTTTAACCATTTTGAATATTTTGCTTTTTTTCTCTAAGCTTTGTACTCTGCTAAACCCATAGTAGCTTATATGGTTTACAGCAATAGAATAAAATAAAACACTGGAAAATAAAAGAGAAACACACATTTTTGGCCCGGAAAACCCTAATTTCAGCTCTACACATTAATGCGGAGCGGACCTTCTTTCTAGTTCGACTTTTCTTTATTCAAGACAATTTTTTACCAAATGAGGTAGTGTATGTATGTATTTCTTAACAGTTTTGTAGAACTAGTGCTTGAAATGTGACAACAAGGAAATTTTGTAAACTCAGCTTGTACCGTACTTTGGTAGCCAGCTATATTTAGCACCACTCGCAGCCCAGTGCTCTGAGATGTGTCTATGACGTGTAACATCAGAGAATCCCCATTGTGTCCTACCAGTGTTCATCTACCAAGGATAGCAAATGCAACCCAGCTATTCATTTTATTGATAGACTCTCAGGTATGTCCAGAATGCTGCAGTACAACTCCTGTTTGTGGGTTGGAATGAACATTATCATAAAAAGCTTAGCCCATGTTTTAGCCTTTAGCCCAGGCATTATCACTGTCCTTTTAAGCTTTCTTCTGTTCTATTTCAGCAGAGAAACACAAAGATCCCTCCTCTCACAGCTAAACTTTGTCAGCTGGCATAGTGTTGTTATTGAGACTTCAGTGTGCTGTAAACCAATCTGGTCCAGTCCGACCCAATCAGAGAGCTAAGAAATGGCATTTAGAAATCTTTTTTAGCACTGATAATCTCATTTTAAATTGCAGATTACGATCATGAGTATATCTGGAGATGAGACTTTTTCAAGATCACTTAAAAAAGTTCTCAGTCCCTTTATGTATTTCAGCTCTTCAATATCTAGCAAAGGTTAAGCTAACTTTGAGCTTTTTCATCCTTTAATGAAACTATCTATATACTTTGTATAATATATTTGGAATGGCTATGCATGTATGTGCTTAGTGGATTTCGAGTTACCACCAGGATTACTAGTGTCAAACTCAAATAATCGATAATGTTACTTTGAGCTTGCCCAAAATGCTATACAATATTCTGTTTCACATCTTCATTCTTTGCACAGGGTTCAAACAAGTTAACCAATGAGCAGAGATAACTTACTGAAAGGATCCCTAGTTTGACACTCACAATAAGGCCTTTAAACTGCTTTTCCAATGGTTATGTAATACCTGTTGGTAACAGTCGCTCTAAATTTCTCCTTTACTTCTTGGCTAGGTTTTTATAATATGACTATCACACAGGCTCATGAGCACTGCTTAAACTAAAGTTCCCATTTAGTAAACTGCATCCATGCTATAACTTCTCCAGAAGACAAAAAACTGTAAATCACAAATCACACCAAATGAGGGAGCCAGTTAATAAATTAACAGTGTATAAGTGCTCCACTCAGATGTATGGGGAAGCCAGCAAAAAAGGGAAGGAACCTTTGGGTCCAGCCAGAATTAAACCCTTTCAAATCATCCTTTTCTGGACCTTGGGCTATTGCTTGTGGCCCAGCCTGACTCCTCAATAACAGCCCTTAATGAACTCTTGGTTGGCAGTAAAGCTTGGAGTGATACCCCAGTTACACACATGCTCTGATTTCAATCATTTGTGTGCGCCGCTGAAGCCTTTTATTTGCACCCTGCCTTCTTTGCTCAGTATCACCCTTAATCCTTATACAATTTTCATCCCTCTTTCCTCTCTTTCTGCTTTTTTTCTCTGTGAGTGTGACATGTTTGTCTAGCGAGTGGAGGTAGTGATTTAGTGCTGCTAAGAATGATGACTCTGCCAGAGGGGCTGGCCGGGCACTGTCTCACTGTCATACTCTTACTCCAGCTGTGGGGGGAGGAAAGGATGGAGGGGTGAAGAAGTAAAAGAAAAAGAAGAGAAAGAGAGAGAAGGAGAAAGAGAGAGAGACAGACAGACAGACAGACAGAGGGAGTTGAGGGAAAGAGAAACCACCATCTTTTATGGAGACCAATCCTCCAAGCCTCACTGCCTAAGCCAACTTTACAGGATATATTGGACAGTTCCACATTACCCCGCCCCCACCCCCTCCAACTGCTCTCTTTTCTCAGCTCTTTTTCATGCTCCCCTCCTTTTTGGTTTCCAACAAGGCGAGCCTTTAGCCAAACTCTGGAGAGGTGTAAAAGTATTACCATGTCAACAAGTGCCTCTAACTCTAACCCACTTTACACAGACAGGCACCAGATCTCTCTCACTCACACATTAAAAATTGGGGTCAATCATCTGCAAGAGACGACCTTAGTGTACACCGTTCCATGGAGTGTGCCAGAAAAAGAAATCCAAAGCCTTTCGGCACAAAGGACCTGGAACACAGAAGAAACCATTACCCTCACAAGACAGGGAAACTAATAAGCTCTTTGGGATGATAGATTAATTCAACATGCAAGTCCTGCATCTTACAGTCACTCAACTCGGCACCAAACTCATTACTAATGTGTTACAGAAACTATTAAAAATGCACAGATGAGATAACAGTGGAGGAAGACAACTCTGAAGGGGGATGCAGACCCCGGCCGCACTTTACAAAACTTGTGGTCATTTTCAAACAGTTCATTGTGTACAGAGGCAGCAAGGCTCACGACAACCAGAGAATAGAGAGGGAGAGTGCAGAGAGCAAGAAATAGCATGCAAAAGCAGAGATTTGTAAGAGGAGGGAGGGTTGAAGCAAGTGGAGGGAGAGAGAGAGAGAGAGCAAGAGAGAGAGAAAGAGGAGTAGCCCAGCCCAGTTGCCTGGGGAGAAAACTGCTCTGCTGCTGACTCAGGACTCTCTTTGTTTGACAATGCTCCCTTGCTCACTCTCTCTCTCTCTCCTTCTCTCCCTCTCTTTTCGTATGCACATGCTCTTTCCTTGTCATAGTGAAGCCAGCAATTTCACTTTGACAAACTTAACTGTTACCCCCTTCCTTTGCAGTTTTTTCCAAAGCCTTATTATTATCTGTGCCACTTAATTCTGCTCACTTTGCCTTCTGTTAAAGTGACACTATTCCTCAATTCAAACACACAGAACTGAATGTCCCCTTCTCATCTGATTAAAGCTGATAAAGAGTTGCAGCCTAATAAATATACAGTGGTTGCTTTGCCTTTTCATGCTCCGCTAACAGTGGTTCACGATCAGGACCAGAACTACAGGCTGTTTTATTCTCTTCCAGCAGCGGCAGCTTCCAGATGTTGGCGGGCCAGTGGTTGGCAGTACACTGCCAGCTCAGGCTCAGGTACTGTATATGCTCACTAATGATAGAGGGGGGAAACTGTTAGAGGGATTCATTGAGAACACAGGGAAGCCTAAAGATCTGGCAGAGAAGAGAGGTGGCATGAGTGTCTATGGCTTAAAGAGGAATAAAAGAAAAAGCCACAAGAAGACTGGCAGACTACTGGACAGTCAAGAGTGATAGACTCTCTGGGAGAAAATAATGTTTGGCAGCTATAAGGATGGCAGACAAAGATCCTATAGAAAGAGAGGTTGCATGTTAAAGAGGAAAAGGGGGAGAAAGAAACAGAAAATAACAAAAATGAGAGAGAGAGAGAGAGAGAGAGAGAGAGAGAGAGAGAGAGAGAGAGAGAGAGAGATGGTGATTCCAGCTGGACATGGACCCATTCCCAGAGTGGCAGTGCTGAGCAAGGCTTACAAAGACCCTGAAGGGACCCCCTAGACTCAAGCAGAAGAAAAGGGAGGTAAAGAGGGCCCTAGGGAAGGCATGAGGGAGCCAAGAGGGGGAGCACTGATAAGGGTAGTCCAACACACCCTTACAGAGAGAGAAGAGAGGCATGTGCAGCCAAGAGGGAAACTAGAGAGCTTTTCAATGTATCCTCAAATTTGGGCTGCTCAATTCAAAAAGCAAAGTTTGCATGTTTCGCACGGACAAAGGGGAAGAAAACTGATGTGGCTCTATCTCAGGATAGAACAAAGGAATATACTTTTTATTTGATTTATCATCATTATTTTATATTTCAAGATAGCAAAAAAAAAAAAAAAACATAACCACTGGTGATAAATCACTGATTCTCAGGACTATGAGACTTCTGTGTGAAATAAAAAAAGAGTCATTCCAAAGTTAGAAAAAGGTGGTCCCAAACTTTTCAGTCAATACCAGGATGACAGCTGTTATCTTTTTGTGGTAGAAAAACTGCATAGACAGACACATTTTCGTTATTACACATGACCAGAAAATATTAAAACCATCTGATGATACTAACCAAGTTGTCTGAGGTTTATGTTTAACCTAATGGGGAACAAAAAGTAGACGGGTGAGGAGGAGATGTTCACTGGCTTATCAGCAGGAGTGTGACAGGAACCTGGATCGTACCAGAGCCAAGCTCAGCCACGTCTTCAGCAGACAAGTAGTGGGAGGGGAGGAGTAATCACTAAGTTCAATGAGGCCTGGGTCTGAGGCCACGTTCAGATCGGCATTAGCCCTGCATGAGAAACTAAAAAAAAAAAAAACAGGCTGCTTGTTCATCTGAATAAGGCCAGGGAGAAAAAAGTTCCTCAATCTCCGCTGCTACAATTCCATGTGAAGTTACATAGGTCCATGCCTTATTTTTGATGCTAGGGTGTTTTCTGTTTGATTTTCTACAAAGCCCTCTATCAGCATCAGACAATGAAGAATGACAAAGAAAACTCTTCTGTGAGCTCTTCGGAAAATCTTCAGCAATTATGAGGTTTTCGAAACACAGAGCAAATAAATTCAAGCAACACCAGAATTATAAGAGAAAACACAACGCAAAGCAACTATTACATTCATATTCCAGAGTTTGGATGTACATTGGGAGAGAAAAAACAAGCACAGGGACAAGAAGGAGGAGGAAAGGAGGGAGGCGGAGAAAAAGAAGCAAGAGGGTGCTCGCCTGGCACAATGAGTCCTACTTGTTAGCCAGTGACAGTGTCAGGGATCGTGACAGGGTCCAGACGCTAGACACCAGCTGCAGCGCCTCGTAAATAGACTGCTGTCTCGCAGGCGCATTTGCACGGCAATGGCTGCACACACACACACGCAGACACACACAGGCATGTGGGCACATGCATATACTATGGCAGGCACACAGACAGACAGACACTGACTTATTGTTTCTCCTAAATCTTGTGAAAGGGACAGTGAACCTCTTTGTGTCCTGTGTCCTGTTAAAACTCCCGTGAACAGAAAATGTGCTCCATGTAGAAGGAGTGCACAAAATCGGCATGAAAGTTATTAAATATGAATTGATAATCAAATAATGGATCCAATGACAGATAAATATTGAAGCTCTCTGCAAAAACTACAGTGTAAACTTTCTGTTCAGCCTAGAGGAGGCTTTCTGGGACTTGTATGGAGATGTAAACTTTGCATGTCTACGTTTGAGTGCTCGCCCCTCTCCCTCCCTTGGTGATAATGAGGGGGGTAACACACTACATCTACCCTGTGGTGCGTAGAAGAGAAAATGTAGAGAAGAGAAAAAAAGGGAGAAAAAACAACTCAAAAAGAGTGGGACAGAGTTGAGACTTTAGGGCGAGAGGCAAGTGGAGCTGGACGGGGAGGTGAAAGGGTTAAATGCGCTGGGCTGATCCTGCTGAGCCAGCAGCAATATGTTAAAGTGCAAGGTTTCATTGTAGCAGATACAGAATGAAACTCCTTCCCATTAGTCACGCTAGTGACTGAAATGACTCTGCTTAACCCTTTCTGCACAACAAACAAACCCCAGGGACAGCACAGGTAAAGCCTCTAAAGTAGGCCAATGGTTTCTATGTCTGTGTATTAACTCAAGCATTAACAGATTACAGTAGTTCTGGCACAAGGTTGCTACTTTTCAAACTTTCTTCATGAGGAAAGTGAGTGTCTTAATTCACACATAGAAAGAGACGAAAAAGGAGTGACCTTTGAGGGGGATTTTTTTCTTCTTCTTCTACCCCCCACCCCCGTCCTCATCTTGAGCAAGCCTCCCACTCCACACTACAGTACACGCTGTCTCTGAGGGGCTTAGGGAGGAGAAGGCAAGCATACCCTTCCTCCAGTTAGAGCAGGGCAGAACCATAATCATCATAATTATCATCATCATCACACTGCCTTAACCAAGACACACCACAGCAAAGCAAGTGGTGCAATGACAAAACAATGGAACAAACCAACCGCGTAAACAAACCCATAACGAGTGGGCGTAAGGTGAATCGGGTCATTACAAAAAGTAAGGAGCGAGTTGTACTTAGTTCTGTCTGTCATGGTTTTAACAGCACAAGATTTTTGTTTATGCAAAGAAGAGAAATACAAGCTGGAGTCTTTTCAGTGATTTCATCAGCTTGCTGTCAAAAACTACTGCTGCCGATAACCAATAATAAAGGATAAGGTGTTTCTTCAGTCTCCATCTGGATGTCCGTACTCCACACAATATATTAGTTTAATCATTCCAAATACAAACCTTAACCCTCTAAAAAAGACACGTGTGTTGGCTCAAATCTTTTTCCTGCCATTTGTTTTAGTGCTGCAGCAAAAAAAGCCATTTGATCCTAATTAAATCAAAATGGAGCATGAAACCCCTGGTGTTCAGCAACACAAAGCCCAGCCCTTGCTGTTTGTTTTCATTACGACAGCTCTGAAGCAGCAGCACACTGACAAGTCAGAGAGAACTCAAAGAAGCCCCTGAATGTCTACTGAGGTCAGACAGAGAGAGAGAGGGGGGCTGGTAATATTGCTTCCCAGCCAAACACTCAGTAATAATAATACAACAATTACCATTCATCATTCTCTCATTTCCCCTCTCATTACAACTCCAGTTACCATCAGCACCAGGTAACAAGAACATGTGGCATGCAGCCTAATGTGGTTTACAGAGATGAACAATGTATGGAAAGCACAAGGCCTGCAGTGAGATGCACAACATAAACCATGCAAGGGCTGGAAAAGCTGACCGTGTGCCATGGATACTGTGTGTTTAGGGGGGAAAGAACATGACAGATCACAAAGCATGACTGTCATGTTGGTGGACAAGAATAAATAAAACACAAAACAGAGGCTTGCCATGTGTGGAAAGTACCAAGAGTCCAGACGGCACATATTGTAAGAGTTGTTCACAACAAATTACTTGAAATAGCAGGGAGGTGTTCTTTATCCACATTCACTTTAAAGGTGCAGATACAGACTTATTTTGACAGAAAGTGTGGCCAAACTGGGGCACCAACTTTTGCAACATTGTCATGAAGTACAAATGTATGCATTCACAAATGAGCAGAACTTATCCATCCTTCTCAATCTAACTCCTAACACCCTCAGCTGACCCCTAAATCCTGCCCCTCTTTCCGCAGTTACTCTATCCTTGCCAAACTAGCTCAACTTGTGTTTTGAATGTTCTGTTATCACAACAGGGGATCCATGTGTGGATGAGGGTTGTTAATGACAATCTAAAACAGAGAGTTGTTGTGCAACTGGCTGTACAGAACTGTTTAAAAACAGAAGGTACATACAGAATCTGAACCACTTATCTGTGTGTGGGGAAAAAATATATTATTGTAGCAGCAGGTGATATGCTTGGCACTTTGAAGGGTTGATGCAACATGTGGAAGATCATGCACGGTGAGAGGGAATGGTGTCCCAATACTGAAGGGTAACTTTAATATATTTGCCTGCTCATAATCCACAATTTAAAATGAGATTATCAGTGCCAAAACAGGTGATTTCAAAGTGATATTACTAAGTATCCCTGTTGGGTCATCCAGAACTGGACTGATTTACAGAACGTAGAAATCCCTATGACAACACCACACCAGCTGACAATGCTTCACAGGGAGAAGAGCAATCTGTTTTTCTCTGCTGAGAGGGATTTTTAAAATTTATTTTGTGGTAATAACTGAAACTGGAGCTGGTGTGCCAAAAAGAAAAACATAGAAAGTAGTTCTTTTTGTTTTGTTTTTTAAATTGTCTTGTAACTTTTATAAAAAGTAACAAGTAATGTCACTTATTACTCCCTGCCAACAGTAATACATTACAAGACTTATTATAGCACTTTTTTTTACGTTCCACAAAATTGGTAACTGTGCCCTTTCTCCTCGGGATTCTGAGTTTGCACATGGCCTCTGAGTGAATGTGATAAGTAAAACTGCCAGCAGGTACATTTTTTTAGCGGCCATGAATCCATCAAAGTTAGAGGCTATAAGAAGTACACATTTGGTTCAACAGAGGACAGGAGACACAATCTCTTAAATCCAGTCAAAGTTGATCTAAGTTAAAAGAGACCAAGTACTGGGACACAGTTTACATCTAACAACAGTGCTCCTGTCATCTTTCTCCTTGACAAAACTAAGTAATACTCCATCTTTCAAGTTAACCAGGGTTGCCAGGTATGTATAAGAACAAGTAAAAAAACAAGCCCATTGGCCAAAATAAAAACTACCTGCAGAAGCGCCTACAAATATGCTCATTTCTGCAGGAAACTGCAACAAAATTAATCTGCAGATTTTTGTTATCTAAATCATGGGTTCATCATAACCACAAGGGAGTAATGAATTACATATTTCATTTTGTTTACATATTTCAGCAAGACAATATCAAACCACAATCTGTAAATATTGCAACACCTTGGCTCTGTAGTAGAGGAGTCTAGGCCAAAATGACCTGCCAGCTAATCATCTTGCCTTGAGTTGAGAACCTGGTAAGGCATGAAATGAACAACTGAACCGTTGAGCCGCTGAAATCCTATATCCCAAAAGAAGACAGCAGTTCACTTCGAAAACTCCAAAACTGGTCTCCTCCTTTCTCAAACATCTATGGTGTTCACTATTTCAGTAAATAAGGCGTTGATGGGGCACTCAACGTTTCTTTTACTTACTCCAGTCTTGTCACAGAGCCGCAGGGTATTGAAAGAGCCCACAGCAAACACTTCCCCGTCAGGTGCCCAGGACAATGATGTGATGGAATAGTCGTGGGACAAAGAGGAGTAAAGCAGGCGGCCAAAGCTGTCCCAAACCTGTAAAGGAGCATGGTTTGAATGGAAACACAAAAACAGCTCACAACACTTTTAGGGAATCTAAAAGCACGCCGTCCCACACCTTGTATTTGCAGTCTTCTCCACCTGACAGTATGAGGTCATTGACTGAATTCCAGTCCACTTTCAGAATGATGCCGTCGTGGGCCTTCCACTAGAGAGAGACAGACAGAGGTAGATAGACAAAATTTCATGTCATCATAACAAAGTTCTTTCATCAATATATAACACCTACCATCCGAAAGAGAAGGAAAACAAGAAGATGAGGAGGGTAAGATACAGAAGTAGTGATATAAATTCTTGTTTCTACACAGCTGCAAGTTTCTGAGGCGTTTCATATCAACAAAAACCTCTCTCTGCTCTTGCTTACTTTCCTACGCTCTTTTTGTCTGTACTAGATGCTGAAGAGATACATACATATAAATACATGCACTTGTGTGTTGTGTCTCTGTTGCAAGGATTAAAATGCCAAGTAAAAATTCACAGGACACCAAACATATAATATTAAGATATTAGATAAAAAGGTTCATAAACCTTTAATTAGACATTTCTAGGTGTCAAAACAGATCATCAATTTAGCTATGGCCATAAAAGAATCCAAGCAAAATGGCTGGGTAAAATCCAATGCAAATACAGACGAAAACACAAACACATGTTGCATTACTACAGACAATCAACATGTCCACAGTAATAAATAATACATTGAATGTGTTTCTGATTAATTGATATCCCATTTGGTATCGGAACTGTTGCCACAATAGGAAAAGATATATGTAGACTTTCCATCTGTGTTGTGTTAAAAGAGAATAAAATCTCAAAACAAAAAAACAACAACAGCTTCTGTCCTGACCCAGATCTTCCATTGCAGAAAGGAAATGAACAACTTAGCTGCCTGTTGTTGTTAACATATGGCACACATCTGAAGGACAGATGATTTCACAGAAACAAAGTTTAATTACAATCTCTGCATAACATATGATGTCACCACTTCCATGTGATTTATTGAACCACTTGGGGTCATTCAGAATGTATGTGTTTGATGTTACACAGGTCTAACCTTATTTACATAGCCCTGCATTGAAGTTGATGCAAATCAAAGCATGTTTTTAATTGATGCTCAAATATTGTATTCAGTTATATGGGGCCATAAAAACATAAAATGAAGTGAAATACATGAATAATATATTCATTCAAATGTATGTAGAATGCTTAACTGATCCCTTAAAGCTGAGTTGTTATACAGTAATACGATGTGTCACTGAGCTGATCAGTGCAAGGCAAATTAATACCAGAGGCTGTTTTATGAAGTTATTGAATTCCTAAGTTATTGTAAAAGTACCCTCTTGGGAAAAAAACCCCTCACAGTTACTTCTTTTTAGTGCTCTCATTCATGAACTCTTCTTGCTATTTCTTTGCTAATGCTCTCTCTAAGAATTGCCGGCGCAGGAGTACAGGAAGATATGGGAAGATATGGAAAGTATGTCCTTATCATATATCTTGAATCAGTCTTTCTTGTCTTTCCCTGGCTTAGTGCACTCCAAAACCTGAAAGTTAAGTTTATGCCTTATTTCTTGAAAAGACATTATACTTAGAATTTATGTAAGTAGACAAAAATATTCCAATGGGGCAAGAAAAATTTGTTGGAATAAGAATAATGAGTTAATACAAGAAACTAAAGAAGTCAATTTTTTTTATCCATAGACAGCTTTTGACTCTTTTCACACATTCTAGGCATCATTTCTGTCTTTAAAAAAACATTTTCCTGGACTTTTCAGCTGAATGTTGCTCGTCTGTAAGATTAAGTTAAGTCTGTAAGAACTTTTACTAAAAGGAATAAGACAAACACTGAGGACGATGTTGTTAAATTCAAATCATGGCTATTTTTATAGAGCAGCTCCTTGACCTGCCAAGGAAACAAAAGCTACACCTGGGTCATTGGTGTTTGCATCACCAAACACTCCTATAACTATCTTCAAAGTGGTGTGTTGATCTAAAATATTAGTCCTGGTCGATAACAAGCTTTAGCTTCTTGCATATAGATGACAACTCATTTCTGTCATTGATCTCACAGGCGGAGAAATAATTCTGATATTTCCAAAACAAAAAGCTCACATCTAAATGATTTTTAGCTATTGTACTGTGTAACTGTGCACAATATTCTTCCTTACGGGAAGATGTAACCTCACCACTGAGTTGAACCATAACACTGCGAAGTTGTCAGCAATTTAATGTACTGTGGTAATTTTCTTATTTTCTGTATTTCGATTCATTCATTTCTGTGCCTGAACCTACTGTTTAACGGAAGGTCTTAGCCTGCTGCAGAAAAGGGCAATTTCTGCATTTCCGTCACAAAAATGGACAGTGCATTATGTGCCTGTTTGTTTGAAGATAATGGGATGAGATCCTTCTTTTGTTTTTGCCCAAAAACCCTTAGATACTTTTATCACATGACAAGAAAAGTGCTTTTTTCAAAAGATGTCATGAAAATCAATAAACAAAAAGTTCCTCACAGGAACTTTAAGTTGTTGTACCTGAATGACTTTAGTGCTGGGTTGCAGAGGCTTGATAATCAACTGTCTTCCTGATGTGTAGAGGATTCTGTCTGAGTCAGGACCCCAGGCCACAGAATATACAGGGGATCCTTCAAGATGTACAGAACACAAGCATACAGGGGATTAGGCGTGATATATCAACTAAAAAAGCAACAGATTAGGCTTTAAAAAAGGCAGGAGTCGGATTTGGATGAGCCCAAACACTCTCCCCCGTTTTGGAAAAATAGGGGTATCCAGCAGTGACAAATCCTCTTTCAGATGGTATCATATTTCTTCAGAGCTCTCACCTTATCCAGTCTATGGAACAGCAGTTAGCTTACAGGCACAGCCGCTGAGAAAACCTGACAAACCTCCACTATATAGGTGTGTGCGTGTGCATGCTTGCTTTTGTATACATGTATGAGGGAGAATGAAGGTGTGTGTAGAGTTGGTTTGTGGTTACACGTGTGTGGAGGGGAGAGGGCCTGACATTTAACCCCACTCCAGGTGCATGTGGTTTCTCACAAATGCCAACTAGTCACATGATCTAAATCTGACAAAGGCAGTAAAGAGGTGAGACAAGTTCCTGCCTCCCGTTCACTCACTTGTTACCTCTTCCTAAAGCACCCCCCCCCCTCTCTCTCTCTCTTTCAAAATGGGTCAGACAATCCCAGAAGAGTGCATGTGTAGGCTCATGTGTTTGTGAGTGAGTGTGGAGTTGTTGGCTTTGAAAGAACCAACACCTGCAGTGGTGTGAAAGTCATGCGGAGGATGTTGTGTATCTGTGGCAAAGCTACTATATCCAGGTGTTCTACAAATCTGTGTCTGCTGTGAAGCCAATAACCCAACAGCTCATTCTCTAAACAGCCAGCTAAGGAAAAATGTTCCTTCATAGTGGGGCTGATTTGCTGTTTCCCCTGCCAGGTTTTCCACAGCACCCGTCATTCAGCAAGACTGTGCCATCCATTTCCCCCAGAAGCCAACTTTCATCCACCCCAAATTTTTTTTCTATCCCACATCAGAAGAGAGAAATTCAATAAGTCAAACAGCATGATGAATCAATTAATAAGTAAGCCATCCATAATGTGAGCGCTGGACAGAGAAATGCATCATTAGGAGTCTTTTTTAAAGCTCTTAATAAAACTGCTTTCCTATAAAACTTTGTAACTTTATGGAGATTTTTATTTTAAAAATACTGGAACTCTGCTTTTTGAATGTGCACAATTACATCCTGATTGGTCCAACGCGCACTCACACATGTTCACACAGTTACACAGAAAAAAGAACTTCCTCCTTGATTGTCATTTTTAACTGTCTGGCTTAAACAAAAAGCCTCAGCACTAAAAACAAATCTGGCAGATCATTCAGCATGCACCAGTGCAGACACTCTTGCATTACAGTGTGTAATACCATCCTATTTTTACATAATGCAGACTGAAAATTAAAAGACATGTAAAGTGTGATTCGTTATATAATTTATGGAAATAAAAACAAGTTAATATAGAGATGCAATTGTGGTATAATTGATATCTTGTCAGAAGCCACACGAGACAGATTCTTTGATACACATGAATGAAACTTTAAACTGCTCTGTTTTCTTTCTCCGTCACTTTTCTTTTCAGTCACAGGAGGCACTCTCTGAGCCAAATAGTACAGAAGAAACCAATATTTTTTGAGTGTGTGGATGTGTGTGTATGATCTAGAGACAGAGAGGGTGTAATTGGAATATGTTTTGTTGACTAAATGCCTGCAGCTGGTTGGTCAGTGACTGGCTCCTGCTGCTGGCTGGCATCTGTTATGGATGTGACCCGCTTTGAACTGTGTAAGACTAAAACTCAGATAAGCTCTCACACACTGGTGTTCAAATTATATGAATTGGGATTGATGTTACTGGGATAAAATGTATACAATGTATGTATACAAGCCTTCTTGTGTAGAGTGCATGAAATGAGACGTTTACTATCTATTACCTCGATGTTGGCTTCCAGCTAACGAAATACTACAGTCCTGCAGAAAGACTCAGTATTCTGTTGGTCTTTTTATAACATCCCAAACAACCTCAATCTTAAATGTCAAAATGATACACTGTTCTGTTGCTTTCTCCAGGAAATCATATTTAGACCCATATAAAAACTGCATACACACTGGCGTGCAAAGAGTTCTTGATTAAACAGGCAAAAGCTTCAAGTTGTAAACTCTCACAAACATTGTGCCTAAGCTTCAGCTGATTTAACTTGCTGGCTACAGCTGTCCTTTCATGCAATGAAATCAATGGCCCTAAACTTTCACCTCTTTCAATAAAAAAATCACAGCTGCTGCAGTTTTAAATCCAGATTTTTCCAATTTTTTTTCCTATAAAAAATTATTCTTTTTCTCAATCTACTTTTAATTTCAGTCAATAAAGTAGTGCAAACAAATCAGCCAAAGCCACTATCATTATGACAGGAGGCAAAGTATATTTGCGAATCCACAAAATGTAGATATATACCAACATATACAGAAAGCACAAGTCACACATGGTAAATATTCTTTCATCAGTGTGTCACAGCAAGGGATCTTCAGCTTTACCTTGACTGGCCAGTGTTGAGCGCAGCATCCCGCTTTTTGACCAGATCTTGATCTGCCCATCTTCTCCGGCTGCATAATCAGAACAACCAATTAAAAATCCCTCGAAACTCTTTTTTTTTTCATGGCAGAGTTCAATAAAAATGTCTGGATCTGAATTGAAGAATATAAACAGTGCTAAAATCTGTACCTGTGATGAGAGCAGTCCCATCATAGTTCCATCTTCCTGCCAAAACAGCTCCTTTGTGGGCTTCAACACTCTTCTCAATGCGCCCAATCTTGGAGGTCAGGTGGAATTTTCCTGTGCAGAGACAAAAAGGGTCTTACTGTGTGGCTACACGTGAGGCTATGGCTGATGTGCATGTTCACTGACTATTAATAAGGAACACCAGAGTGTACTGTTATTGATAAGGAAGCTGTCTCATCAAAGATGCAGCGATTATTCTTTGCATGAGAGACTGTCTGTAGTGTGAGCCAAAAAGAAAATCTCAAAGTGATTTCCTTTCCAAACAACTAGCAAAAAGTTTTCTTTCCCCCAAAACTTTGTAATCTAGCTCGATTGCATAAATGTTTAAAAATCTAACAGAGTAATTCTCAATAGAGTCCTGTTTTCTAGATCTCTAACTTACAGCAGAATTAGGATAAGTAACACAAACAGATCATGGTGCTTGAATTAGAGCAATTTCCTGTTTTCTAGACACGAAGGGTGATCAGGCATGGAGACCGTTATTGAAGACGTAAGCCTAACATATACTTTGCGGCACTGTGTATTAAAAAATACTGAATGTTCTATGTAATTTCTGGTGGCCTGAAACTGCAAATCAGCATGCTGCTGCTCTCTCCCACTTCTAAATATACACATCCTGACAAAGTGGATGTTACTGATCCAGCAGGTAGTGACTGCAACAGCCATGTGCAGCTGTACCAAAGGACGAGAGATTTGGTTTATATATAACTTCTATTTCAGTCTTTGTGTGAAAACACTTCAATTGCCTTCATCTATATAACACAATATTGTGCTTTTTTGTTTTTAACTTCTATCATACAAACACAGTCAGTTATTGTTTTACATGATTTGTCAAAACATCTATGATGTAAAACTGGCAAAATGATGGTTAAAAAAAAGAGTGCATAGTGATCATTAGAATCAGAATACTTTATTGATACCCTGGGGGACATTGCTTTTTAAGTATACAGCTACTCCCATTCAGAAAGTGTTAGAAATATAAGAAAGTGAAAAATTAAGCATAAGTGTCAAGTATAAGTATATCCCTCATGCTTAGGTTTATGCTTTTTGGTATGGTTCTATTTCCTGTCACACTGTTTATTAGAATGGAAAGCAATGCATCTAAGTATGCAATTATTTCTTGCCATTATTTGGCATCTCAGAATGATTACATTTTCAGTAAAGACATAAAAAATGTATTCTAGAATATTGCAAAAAAAAATGTCGTGACACATGGTTTCTATCTGTAGAAAATTTAGATGAACTTTATGGTTAATGAGGAAAAAACTTAATATGTTGGTGAAGAATTTGAGCAATCAAATAAGGTGAAAACAGTCTACATTAAACAGAATTCCCATCCATTAAGATCTTTATTAAGAGGATCTCTACAGAATCCAAAATCCGACTCTATGGAAAAAAATGTCTCAATGCACACCAGCATTTCAAGTATAAAAATTATATACCTGTTGCTGATTCTGCCACTGGTAACTTAAAAATAACAGTCAATAACTTTAATCATAATTTTTGATATAAAATACACAACTGATCAAAATCTGAAGACCAGTTGAAAATTTGCATAAATTTTAATTTTGCACTGTTGGATCTTACAAAGCTTCTATTTTTCATTTTCTTCCGTCAGAGAATAAAATTTTCCTCCATATTTCAATATCTTATTTCTGGTTTGGTTTGCAAAGTCCAAATTAGCAATTTTGTGGCCCTTAAGACAACTTTTGTTTTAAAAACATTTCTCTCACAGATGCCATTGGATAGTAATTGAGCTGCAGTCCGCACTAGTAACGGCCTTTATTTTGGTTGTGGATCGTCGGTGTCTCAATAGACAGCCAAAAGGATCCACTGGCTCAATGATGGTGAAAGTATTTTGGGTCTACCACTTGACTTTTTTTTGTTCCATTACTCCTAGGATCTGTTAAGTCAAAATGACTGTCTTACTATGTCCAACCTCAGCAGCTACAGCACGTTGCAGATGCATTGCGTATGCAGCTCAGCAACCGGACTAGAGAGAAAGCTTTTTTACATTTGCCATCAGGGGAACATGACAGTGTGAAAACCTGGTGGAAATGACACTGAATCCACATTTTTGCACAAAGTCTGGGTTTTGAATGCTGTGGTCTCAAACTTCTTACCTTATATGAAAAGCTTACATCAGTTCAATTGTTGTTTGCAATTAATTGTCAATTTCTTTCCTTTTCTTTGTCTCACTTCTATTTCTCCTTTTGCATTTTGAAACTCTACTTAGAACCTTCTTAAGAGCCAATCATGGAAAATATAAATTCTTTCAATTTTGCAACTGATCTTAAAACTTTCATCAGGTGTGTAAATCTGTGACAGTGCAAGAAGCAAAAGAAGGCTGCAAAAGTGAATCCTAACAGAGTTTTCACTTCTCTCTGGTCTGCCAAAGAAAATTGCTGCTTCAGTTTGTGGGTGTGTTTATGCAACTCTACACTGCCATTAGTGTTGTGACCACACATTGCCTGCCATAACAGTACATCCATATTCTGTGTGTTTATATCTCATATAGGCTCCAAGAAGAAAGATGGAGGGCAGAGTGGGTGCACATAACACAGATTCTGTCAATAAGTTTGGTGTAAAAGATTTTTAAAAATGCCTTCCGTAATTTGTAGGGCTTGACTAAACTAAGGTAGACAGAGACACCTTGTGATATCAAATTTTTTCTAAGTAGAAATTCCAAAAAGAAAACCTCAGAAAATGATTACTTCGATTAGAGCAGGTTAGTTTTACAGCATTACAATCAAGCAGGTCTATATGACTTCCACTGGCTATAGAAAATTACTCTTGCATAGTTGACTTACCCCTTGTATGATGAAGCAAGATAATGTCATCATAGAAATGAAAACAACTGAGAGTAAAAATAGGCTGTTTTTTGCTTGAATTGAAACATAACTGGCACATTGATATTCATAAAAAATACAGACACCTGGAGCTTTCTGGACAGATTTTAGTAAATAAAGACACTTGCCATCAGTGCTGGTGAGGGCAAAGGTCTCGGTCTGGTTCTGTTTCTTTCCGCCAACCGTTTTGGGGAACCAGTGTAGGTCAATGGGGTATATATCATCTGGCAATTTCACAACCAGACTGGTCTCATTGGTCATCAAGTTCCACCTCAGGATCTGGTGGTCCTCGCTGCATGAGTACAGCTCGTCTGCTGTGATCCAGCCAACACAACTGACAAGCTCCTTATGTGATCGGTTGTTAAGGAAGATGATGTATGCAAGTTGTTCAATATGAGGAAATAAAATACCAGTGTGGTTTTTACACATAGTATTCATATATAACAGTATGTTATGACTTTGTTAGCCTATTTCAAGTAATAGGTATCAGAAAATTAAAATGATAATCTCAATCAACCAATGATGGTTGCTAAATAACTGTAATAATCTGATGCAAAGCGTTCAACACAGTAGATACAAGTATGCAATGGGTGCTGAGACACAAATTTCGTATTGTTGTACGTGTAAGGCTATATTGAAAAAGCTATCTTGTAAAGGATATGTTTAGGTTCCTGTAGAAGCGATGTTTTCAATCTCATAGTAGGTCTTTTGGTCCAGCGATCCCTATTCGACAGGAAACAATCAGTTAGTCACAGTAACTCCTGGATTAAAACCAATCATAACAACATATAAAAACCAAAACACTTGAGGAAGAAATACAACAGACCACTAATTTGTAGGCTTGCCCGGTGAATAAGCAGAGTCAGTGGTTGGCATGCTCCGGTGGCTCTTGCGTTGGATAAAACAAGCGTCTGCAGTTGCTACGGTACCTGCCACTGTTGCTAACGTAACTCCTGGGTCCCCGAGTCCTTAGTATGACTTCATTGCTAACGTATCTTCAGTTTTGTCTTGTTAGAACCCACGCCATTCCGCTGTCACATGCTGTTTGACAGGAGGAAGGGATAGTTATGCGTACCGTTCACTCCCGTAAAAGATGCATAGGTGGTCAATGCAGGACAGAAGAACCTCTGTCACGTTTCAACAGTTTATCACAAACGTTATCAGAGCTAACTGTGGTAGCCAGCTATGGCTAAATCTGGGTCATAAACAGCTTCGGCTTAGTTCTCGCGAGAGTAAAAAGTCTCACTTGTTTGAAAACTGATAATTCGACTTTCTTTCAAGCACAATATGGCACATTTTATTTGAACATTTTTTGGGGTACTTCCTAAAATACATCTGCATCAAAACTTAACATATTTATCGATTAATATGCCATATTGTCTAAGCTGCTTCTCGGGGCGGGACTTCGTCCTGCTGTATCCGGGCAACCGTTTGAACAAGGAATAACATTAGGCTTTGAATACAACAAAATTATTTAATTTCTTGTAATATCATTATGGAGTATTCACACTTTTTTGCTTCGTCGCTAAGTTGATGTAAGTGATGCTTTTTTTCAGCTGGAGTGAGGCGGAGTTGGCTTCGTCCCCTTTTTTGAATTTTTTTCCCTGCCCTTTGAACGGTCCATGGTGCCTTGCGTCAGTTTGTAACGAATTTGGTTCGACAGCACAGTTTAGGCGCCATTTACAAGTCAGAGTTTTCAAGTAAGAGGGCGACTCGGAATGACACAGGACTAAAGTTTGTGGATTATATTTGCAACTCCGGAAATCAACGATTCTTTTTGTCAGTATCGTTATTTGGGTCAGAAAAGAAGAGTATTGACAGGCCGTGTCCGCATCGTGGAAGGTACTTCGAAATGTTTGGTAGAAATTGAAGACTGGGTCGCGTCTATTTGCTGAAATGGATAACGTTAATTCCAAAACAGAATGACTATTGATAACACGTTTATAGTCGTTTCAACGTTATCTGCAGTGGAAACGCAGTCATTGGCGTTAACAGGACCTTAGGAAGTTGTATCCAGAACGGATTTTTGAGCTTTACAGCAAAAATAAAGTCCTGTCGTGGACGAGCACACACTCCTAACAGTAGCAGTAAACTTTTCGTACTGTCTAGGATAATGTTAAGATCCAGATGGCTGCCAGAGCTGCAATTCTTTTGTCTCAAAAACGTCAACTACCAAACGTGTCCTAAACTGCAGTTGTGAATATGGCCAGTCCTTTCCGATTATCAGTTTTCTTAAATGAAGCGATTTTAACGTAACAGTGTTGTGATAACGTTGCACGTCTCCAACATATACGTTCGCTAGTCAACGTTAGCTTTAGCTGTGCTGCGTTACTTTGCATTTGATAGTTAGCCGAACAGCTAACTGGAAAATAACGCATTAACGTGGCAAATTCAGTACTCCGTGTTCTTCCCACCCCGCGGTCAACCACCAGTAACACGTTATCTATTAGGCAGATATAGGCGTAATATTACGATACAACCGGCTCTGCGTTACCGTTAAGTTCTTTGAATATGGTTCCCATTTAGCAAGCTAGCGAGTCGGGTTGCCCCGTCCCCACCTCCGCCCCTAACATAAAAGTTTGGGGATGATAGCGGTTATCAGTGTCAGTTTGAGACCCTGATCAATTTAGGACGTTGTGTCATTACCATTGACAAGAAAGGCAGTTCTAGCTGCGCCTGCTCGTTTGTGACGGTAAAACACAGGCTTAGCTGAGTGTAGGGGAGAGAATCCAGCTATTTGCATATTAACAGGACCTGTTTTCAAGTTATAACGCCACGATGACTTATTTTTTTTCTATTTCTCCCAAACTCTCTGTGTAAGGTCATTAACCGTACAACTTTCTGACGAGCACATCAGATGCTCAAAAGCCCTCAAGATTATTCTGCCTCTTAAGGATGTTGCTGTTTTTCAGATTTATTTTAATTTAGTGCTGAAATGGCATCTGATTTGCTGCATCATGATGCAAATTGGCAGCATTGATCACTCCCTACTCGTTTAAGGTTATTAGGCCGACAGCCGTTTTAATAACTCGCTTTGTTTGAGTCCAAACCTCTCAAGTTCATGACGTTGTTTTGAGTATTTTGAATGGGAAAATACATTTTGAAGATTATACAGACTAAAGTTACTGGGCGGCTGTGGGATTTGCCTGTGGTAATGATTTAAGCCTGACAACGGTAGCTGCGTGTGACCGACTAAATGTGGAGTGTTGGAGATTGACAGGCTCCAAAACCATTCATGGATATTCCTTTTTTTACCAATGACTCCCTCAGATCGCAAATCATGCCATCTAAAACTGCAAAAAGCTCAACTGCATCCGCCAAGCCAAGAGGGAAAGGGTCGCAGCCTCGGGATGACTCCGAAGACGAGCTGGATGTACCCCCTCAAGAAACCAACTCTAATGGCCAAGAGGAGGCACCGCCGACAACTGGCAAGTAACAAAGGCTGTTTTGGTGTCTGTGAATCTAAATAAGTTGTGTGCACTCAATGGCGATTCGTGTATTGCTGTGTTGGTAGTGGCCAATTGGCACAGCTGTGAAGCTTTTTTCCCTCGCTTAGATCGCAACACGTCGTTAGTATGGCTGAGATGTTTTTTTCAAAAGTGTCAGTCATCAATACATGTCTTATGATTTTTGAGATGAGTTTGATATCGTCGACTGCTCTTCTTCCTCGAATCTTCTCAACAAACGAGGTAAATTTTGTCGAATAGTAAGTTTGTTTGTGCTGCACAAAAAGGTGTTTAGGTTTAATTCTGTTCATGAGATATTTTGTTTAAAAATTGTACGCGATGATTCCGATTCAAGTTGGTGCTGGTTCATGTTTGTGTTTGTGTGAACATATTGAAATGCTTGTTTGCTTGCAACGTTTTAATTTACAAACATCGACCCCTGAGCTCGTTTATGCTTATGTGAGCACAATAGATTTTGGACAGGTCGTTGTGGCTTGGTGTGATGGAAATAGAATCGTTTAAAAGTGTGAACAAAATAGGATTTCTCTGTTGGTGTTTTGGTCGCAATTCAGCTAGAATGAAAACGTGATGTTGATGACTGAAATGTACACTTAAGTTTTTTATGATCGACGAAATGAATGTGGCGCATCTACTCTCACGTATCAACGCTTCTCGCGGAGCGTTTGTGTTATAACGTGGATTTGTTCACAAGCGGCCACGGGCTCTTTCATTTTAGCTGTTTGCTTTTGCTTTGAGAACAAAGAAAATAACGCTTGTCAATTTCTTGGGAGTCGTTGTTTGGCCGCTGTTGTAACTTGCTGCCAGTGTTTTGTTTGTTTGTTTTTTTTTCTCGCTCCTCCACCCCTCCCCCACGCACTACTGTCCCCCACCTGAAACGACGCACAGAGGAATAAAAAAAGTTGTTCTTTTTTCTGTGCCACAGATCCGTCTCACATGGAGGCTGCCGAGGCGGTTGATAATCGAAGTTTGGAGGAGATTCTCGGTAGCATCCCTCCACCCCCGCCCCCAGCAATGACCAATGAACCGGGCGCTCCTCGCCTCATGATAACACATTTAGTTAATCGCAACTTTAAATCGTATGCAGGCGAGCAGATTCTGGGGCCTTTTCACAAGGTACGACCAAACATGGTTACAAATGTCAACTCTGTGTGGGGAACACGTTGTTAATGTGTTGTCTTTAGCCCATAGATATACCAATATGTGTGTTGTCCCAATTTAATTTTATTCTCCCATGATTATCTTTTGTGTAAATTCAAACGACTTGTTTTGTGTTGTATTAGGCTCTGTAGACTTGGAAAAAAATAATTTAACTTCAGTATTACATTGATTAGTATTTTTAAAAAATATTTTTCTGACAGTGTAGAAGTCACACTCCTCCATTTTGATTTGGGGAGTGTATTGTCTTAGAGTAAGTGATACATTGATGTACTAACATTTGTTTAAATTATCACTTTCATTACACTTAATTATTTAAACCTTCCCAGCCCCTCTTATTGCTCAGCATATATTGGTGTACAAAAATAAATCTTAACTACACCCACCTGGAATGCACTCCATGTCACAATCTTACTAGGCTGGAATGTGATTTCAGAGGTTGTCTTTTTTAACATTTTCATCATTTGTGTGTAGAAACATTGTGTTTTCACATAATTGATATGTTTATTTCCCTCAACCCCTGTGTGTGTGTTTTTTTTTCAGCGTTTTTCATGCATCATTGGTCCAAATGGAAGTGGGAAGTCCAACGTGATAGATTCAATGCTCTTTGTGTTTGGATACAGAGCTCAAAAGATCAGATCGAAAAAGCTCTCAGTACTGATTCACAGCTCTGATAAACACAAAGATGTGCAAAGCTGTACTGTGGAGGTGCACTTTCAAAAGATTATTGATAAGGTAAATATATCCCTCTATAGCCATATTTCTATCATACAGATCACTCCTAAACCAGTCAACCCACCATCCAGATTGAGAGGGTTGATTTTGAACAACTTTGCAGAGACACAAAGATTTTCTTTCATTTTTAACAATTTTAGGAATACCCCCCTTTAAGAGATTATCACATCACTGACTCAACATGGTCTGAAACTCGTCACAGAAGTTACAACTCACACCCACACATGCATTATTAATTCCTCATATTTTAAAACTGATTCCTCAATTTTAGATATATTTTTAATCATGGCCTAGAGTGGCTTGACTGCACTTGGTTGATTTTGCTGCAAAAAGTCAGTGAAATAGGTTTCCTTGAAAGTAAAAGCCTTAAAAATTGTAATCATTTAAGAAATAATTAAAAAAGCCACTGTAGTTAAAAGAATAAGTGACATAGTTTTTTGCTGTGATCAGTGGCAAATGTTCCTGGGTGTCTCTTTTTACTCCAGAAGTCCTTAATAAATCAGATTTAGGTTGTTAAATGGTTGAAGCAATTATGTTGAGCCTTCTGAATCTACAATTTGCCATTTCTGCCACTTTAAAAAAATTTAAAAGTGGTGGTGTACACAGCTGAAATGATTGGATTTGTCCCCTAAATTATTAGAAATAAGCACATTTCATACCATGGGCTCAAAATTTAAACCTTCGCTGTGTAAAGTTGTTTAAGATTCGTGAAAGACATAAAGATAAAGAGAAAAGATAATTTTTAATATTACAGTGGTTTATGTTAGGTACAAGTGTAGCAGGGTGAGATCTGCGCTGTGCTTTTTGGAGACAAACCTCTTCCTTTCTTGATTTTAGAAGTAAGCATTTTTATTTAAAGCACCTTCAGTGGATTTATCAGCATTCTGAGTATTAACATATGATGTGTAGAGCTGTTTGAGTTCCTCCTGAACTGCTGTGCTCTGCTCTAAGCTGCTCCGTCTCTTCTGCCCCTCCCCCCTGTGAGCCAGGAAGGAGATGACTACGAAGTCATCCCCAACAGCAAGTTCTATGTTTCCAGGACTGCCAACAAAGACAACTCCTCAGCCTACCATATCAATGGCAAGAAAAGCACATTCAAAGAAGTTGGGGCTTTACTCCGAAGCCATGGTATTGACCTAGACCACAACAGATTTCTGATCTTACAGGTAAGTGCTCCACTTTTTACTACTTTCTTCTCCTCCTCTCTCTCTCTCTCTCCCTTTTTTTCATCCCTGCTGTGACCATCTCATTCTGAGATTTCCTGCTCGTCGTTCTCTGCTTATTTCTCAGTCCTTTTTAAGTCAAGTGTTGCATGGCTACAGTAAAGCCATGCCTGCCTGTGGGAATAACCTGTTGCACTGGAATGAAAAGTGAAGATGTGTCCTCTGCCAGCCCTTAGACTGCTATAGCAGCGCATCATGGTTTGAAACAATGTGGAAAAGGTGCGAACCATTATTTGCTGCTTTAGGATTTTAAGGAAAAATTGCCTTTTTTATTTTTTTTTACTCATACATGGACCTGAATGTGAGTTGAATAACTACCTCAGAATTTTAAGAAGGTAGGAAGCTTTGATGGAGTTGTCCCACCTATGGGTACAGGATGGAGCTCCTTTACCCCTCCCTTTCCCATGTACCTGCCACGCTTTAGCAGCACGTAAATATTGGCGTGTGAGTATTAACCCCAACCCCAATATTAGCAGCGCTGCTTCAGCGTGGCCGGATTAAACACTCTCCATTGCCTTGCCTGTGATATTGGTTAAAGAGTTTGCCTATTTTTTATTATTTATTTATTTATTTATCTATTATTTCCATGGGAAATGTTGTGCATTCCTGTTTATTTGTGAATTATTTTTCTTGCTTCAATTCTTCTTATTATTGTTCGTTCTTTTTTTATGGTTTTGTGTTGCTGTTTTCGTACAAGTTACATCCCCACCCCTCCTGAATGTATTACATGTGTGACCTACCCATTATTACTTATTAACCCAAGCCTTATGGAGCATTGACTTGTGTTAGACCAAAACAAAATGGCTGATTTTATCTTTGTCGTCCCAATCCTGGCATTTTACTTAATTTTTAAAAATATTTTCTGCATTTTGTAGTAGTGTCAGGTACACACTTTTCTTCCCTCCCATGGGGTTTTGTGGTCAGCTGTCTGATAATGTGTGTCCTGCTTGACTTTTCCTCTGTTGATGTGTGTGCATGCCCACTCTCACTCCCCTTGGATGTTAGGTTTGCAGCTCTTTGTCTGTGACACGGCTGCATGACTGTTGGAAGAGGTTCTAGGTTGTTCTTCAAGGTCACTTTTCCAGGCCTCTGGCTTAAGGGAAGCTGTCTATTTTGTGCATTGGTCAAAGCAGAGTATGACGTGGGATGCCCCCACCCCTCCCCTTCCTTTGCTTGCTTGTCCTTTTTTTTTTCTTATAAAAAAGTCAGAAGTTGAATACCTTAACAAACTAAATAAACATATTTCTACTTTGTAAGAGATAAATTGGTTTTTAATTTGTAGTCAGTGCATAGATTTCTATTTTAGCCAGCCAAGATTAAAAATAATCAAACAAAAAACCAACACACTGTCTGACAAAATTTGACATCACTGAGGTGTGTGAAAGCTTCACCAGAGTTTTCTTCATTTTTTTTCTTGAATTTACAAAGTTTAATCAGAGTGTCACAAAGCTATCACAGATCTTCATGTTTTCAGGCGTGTGTGTTTAATTAATCTAAAGTGTTTAATCACTTAAGATTAATTAACCATAACTAAAAAGACACACACACAAAAATGGACTTTGTTTTGGGGGGGGGGGTTAGATAGTAAAGTGATTGTGTGTTATTCCAAAATGAACACTTCCTAGTCTTTTTTGGCATAGTTTAACATATTTTTCACAACACTTTTCACTCTTCACTTCAACACTGTTCTCATCAGGAGGATTCATATCTAGTTTATAAAGTAGAAGAGAGAGGTTCATTATTACATTACATTGTTGTTTTGAAAAGATGCAACTGTTTGTGTGGCTAAATGTAATCATGGGGATTATTTTTAGTTCCCTCGAGTCAAAAACAACATTCTGTTCTCAAAGAGAGCCTGTAGAAATAATTTTTTGGTGCACTCTGCTTGAGTGTTTGTGTCTGCCAAGTTCTGTGTGTAGCTTAACTGCAAGTCAACAGCTCTGAAATCAATTGACCGCATGTGAATAATGAGTATTATGGATTTAAAAAAAATAGATTAAATAATATTTTATTTTTTTACATTTTTTTTTCTTTCCTTTTTTCTGTTATTAATTTCTCCATGTCTTGACCTCTCTTCACCATGGACTGTATGTAGGGCGAGGTGGAGCAGATCGCCATGATGAAGCCTAAAGGTCAGACAGAGCATGATGAGGGGATGCTGGAGTACCTGGAGGACATCATCGGGTCATGCCGCCTCAAGGAGCCCATCCTGACCCTGGCCCGCCGGATCGAGCTGCTCAATGAGCAGAGAGGAGAGAAGGTGACACACTCCCACACAAAGCCACTGTCCCTCCCTATTATATGTCTTTATCTTATTTCTTCATCTGTTTGGAATCTTTTCATGTAAATGAGATAAAGATAATGAATTTTGTTGTTTTGTAACTGTTAAGTGTAAAAAAGTAGAGACTAAGAACTTCGCATTGAAAGCTTTTTGATCAGATGTTAAAAGTGCACTGTCAAAAATTGATATAAAAATGTTTATGTTCTTTGAACTGGATGCTTCAAGCTACAGGTGTATTTATCCCAAACAACACTGATCTAAAAAATATAAAAACTACAAATTTATTTTTCAGGTATTTACACAGCATAGATGTCAGCATCTTAAAGTTAGAACTTGTGTTTTTTTCTGTGCTAGCTCAACAGAGTAAAACTGGTAGAGAAGGAGAAGAATGCTCTAGAGGGAGAGAAGAACAAAGCTGTGGAGTTCCTCACTCTAGAGAATGACATCTTTAAAAACAAGAGTCGACTCTGCCAGTATTATATGTAAGTATGCCAGCATCATCTTTAATTCACACAAACCAAACATCATCAAATCACCTTTCAATGTAACTTCAAGCTCAGGAAAAATGTGTGGAATGATCTTTTTTTTGTACTTATTATTCTATGTATATGTGTGTGTATATATATTCAAAAATCTTTGGCTGCTGTGCATATTTGTTTTTCCCCTCACCTGTTTCTCTTTCCGTATACCCGTCATCAGTCATGATCTGCAGAAGCGTACAGTCGATAAAGAGCAGGAGAAGCAGAAGATCTTGGAGGACACCAAAGAACTTACTGAGAAAAACATCAAGATATCAAAGGAGACAGAAGAAAAGAACCAAGAGCTGAAAAATGTGGAAAAGTAAGACGTTTTGGGTTCTTCTTCTTCTGCTTGCCTTTTATTAACCATTCTAACATGCTAAATAAGTCACAAACTTTTCTGCTTGTGAAGCTTCTTTTGCCCAGAACATTTTTGTTTGGTGGGGAATTCCCCATCCAGGTCTTGACAAGAAGAATGGTAGTAACTGAAGAAATTGGGGTGAACTTAAATTTGTTTCCCAAATTCTTAAACAGAAAAGGATATTTATTTTGTAAGAGAGGAGAAAAGGTTTTTCACACCATTAGTTACATCAGCTTCATGCATTTTTGGCCTTTATGTGTGTAGTATGACATTTTTTAAACCATGAGCCAAGGTGTTAGAGGTTTATTTTTTCATCTTTAACAAAGAGACAAATCCTCTTATCCCCTGTTATGGAAATATTCGTTGTATATTTTTATCAGTCTTATACTTATTTCGATTATTCTGTTGGAACTTTTTTTTTACATAACTGACATGAGTGCACCCAGTAAAAACACTGTTCCTCCATCAGGAAACAAAATAAGCTCAACAAGTACATTGAGACCCAGAAGGAGAAGTTCACCCAGCTGGACCTGCAGGATGTTGAAGTGCGTGAGAAGATTAAACACTCCAAGAACAAGAACAAGAAGCTGCAGAAGCAGCTGGAAAAGGATAAAGAAAAGGTGTGTGGGTTACTAGTGGTCAGCCTGTTCACCCAGCTCTGTGACTGCACTTTACTTAGCCATCTTTAACTCAACATTTTTTTGGTGGCAGTTTTTTTTGTTGTTGTTGTTTTTTTTGTTTACTACATCCGTTTTACAGAGGGCACATAGACTTTAAATCTGTCAGGAGAGTAATGTGGCTATTCCTCATCATTTATATTACTTAAACAAATGCAGGGTTCTACAGAGTCAATTCAAGCTAGCACCGGCGGTATGACACTCCAGTGTTATGGTGTTTATTTTGTCTCTTGGCCAAGAAAGAAACATGGGCACTAAAAATACAATTTCCGTTGCTCATAGAAAACACACAGGGCTGTTGTTCTGAGGCTTGGAGAAAAAGACATTTGTTAAAGCTCAAGTAAAACCTGCATACAAGTCATAAATGAACATGGACAAAACTTATTTGTTCCTTTTACAGGTCTGACCTGAAGTCAAACATAGTGCAGTTAAGTGTAGACAAGACTCATGCTCATGTTGTGATCACAGCTACACTGCTTCAATCAATGTTTGAATTCTGTTTCTATCTATGGATACTTTTTTCTTCCTTCGCATTTCAGGGTATAACTAAAATTCATAATACAAAAAAAAGAATAATTTAAATGGACCTGCCCGGAGATACAGTAACACAAATTTTAAAATGGAACTGTTTTCAAGCTTGAGAGGTTAAGAATGTATTAATTACATTCAACAGAGCTGGCCAGTTTGATTGATAGCTCAAAATTAAATTGTATTCATTGAGAATTATACTAACATCCACCCAATGCAGCACTAACAACCACACTGCAGACCTGAAACTGAAGCAAGTTTTTTTTAAAACTTGTTTTGGTGAGAAATGGATTTAATTTGACCCCTGTTCACTTGAAAAGTCCAGAAAAATGTCTTATACGGCAAAAACAACACCTGTTTGAGCTAAGAAAAATGTATTTCTTCAGGTTCTTGGAATGAGATTGTTGTAGTATGAGAAACCAAACGAGTGCTATTTTCTTACCCCTTGGCAGATTTTTTTGTCTTTACAATAAATTCAGGTGTCATTTTTGTCTTTTGATATCTTGAAGTAAGACATTTTCTGGACTTGCCAAGTGAAAGTGGCTCTAATTAAGAGTTATAAGACAATTTAATAAAAATTTAGATAAACACTTGCATACATTTTATTTTTGCAGTGAATTACATATTGCAGTGTTGTTAAAAATGTAGTGACCTTTGTCCATTAATTCTCACTTTTGGAGAACAGGGATGGCTCTTTGTACAGAAATTTCATTGAAGATACTTAAACCCTGAAAGGAACAGTAAAATTGAATCGAATGGCAGTGAAGTCTCTATGACTTAGACCAACCACTAGGGGGCTGTGAAGTAGCACAAGTTCGTTGATTGTGAGTTCCTGTTGATGACCCATGTCTGTGTTTCACTGTTTGATATTTTCCTCCCAGGACATAAATGTTTCTCAATCTTCCACAGTTTTCCACAAGTCTTCAGCATAGAGTTGCCCTCTAAATGTAATCTCTCCCTCTGCTTGAACACTATCCTCTCTTTCAGTCCCTGAGCTCTGAAAATGTCTCAGTCAGAGTCAGGAAAACCTCATGGGAGCAGTGTTCTGCTGTGTTGTAGTCAACTATGGCCTAGCTTGTGTAACTCTCCCAGCAGCCATATTCACATTTCACCCACAGTTAACCCTGCGAATCATGGACGACACACTCAGCCTCCCTGCCTTATTTAAGGCCTGCCAAGCAGTAGGCTGTTGTGCCAGTCTTTTCCAGGGCTTGCTTCATCCTGAATGTGTGTTTACAGTTGATAACGTGTGTTTTGGCCCACTTATAAGTATGTAGCACTGTTGCTCCTTACCAACACTGGCCAAGATCCAATTAATCCTTACTTTGTAGCCCTTATCTCCCAAAATCTTCTTTGATTGTTCAAATCATGTAATAGTAGGGGAGATGAAATAATCATCCATGTTTTGTTGAAGTATTAAATTGTGCCCTTTAGTTGAATTTGAGGGGTGTAGCCTCTTCTGTTCGTAGTCGTCTCATTTGTTTTTTTACCTCCTCCTGTCTGGCTCTGGATCTTTCAGCTGGAGGAAGTGCGCAGTGTGCCAGCCAACAGTGAAAAAGCCATCTCTGAGGCAACAGTTCGCAAGGAGGAGCTAGAGAAGCAGAAGGTGAAAGAAGAGGAAAAACTGAAAGCTGTGATGGAGAGTTTAAAGGAAGAGACAAGTGGCCTGCAACAGGACAAAGAGGTGTGCATTAACTTCTTATTGTTTGTCATCATTTTGCATTCTTGTCCCAAACTCTTATACCTGCTTCTCTTTCCTTTTACAGACCAAAGAGAAAGAGCTAATGGAGCTCAGCAAGGCTGTCAACGAGACCCGGTCTCGTATGGACCTGGCTCAGTCAGAGCTTGACATCTACCTCAGCCGCCACAACACAGCACTGACCCAGCTCAACACTGCCAAGCAGACTCTTCAGACAACCTCTGACACGCTGCGTGAGCGCCGTGCTGCCATCAAAGACCTGGAGGTCAAGATACCTCAGAAAGAACAGGAGCTACAGAAGGTAAAATCAACATTACTGTCCAGAAACTTGCACTCAAACCCACACACTGACCTCGTCGATAGTTCTCATCTCCACTCTCCTTTTTCCTTCCTGCAGGATGAGGGAGAGCTGGAGAAGCTGATGAAGATGGATAGTGAGACCAGGGAGGTGGTGAGGGAAATGAGGCAGAAGGTGGATGAAGCCAAGAGCTCTCTGTCCTCCAACCGCAGCCGAGGAAAAGTCCTCGATGCTCTCATGCAGCAGAAAAAGAGTGGAAGAATTCCAGGCATCTTTGGGAGACTGGTAAACAGCTGTTTAAACATGATGAAACACAGGGATACCAAACAGTTTAATTCTTGACAGTTCAGCTTTGTTGAGCATAATATCTCAAACAATATTTTTGTTGTCTTTTAATTTAACTTTTAGAGAAGTAAATCTATGGCTATTATAAGATGTATTAAAATGTATTTTTGTGCTTTTAGGGAGACCTGGGAGCCATAGAGGAGAAGTATGATGTTGCCATCTCCTCCAGCTGTGGTGCTCTGGACAACATTGTGGTGGATACAATTGACACAGCTCAGAAATGTGTGACATTCCTCAAAGAACAGAACATTGGGGTGGCTACCTTCATTGGTCTGGACAAGGTGAGCATAATTAAAATTTAACAATCTTCTAGATCTGAGCACTGACAAGCATTCACAACAATCTGAAGTTATTTTCACCTTAACCCCCTAAATTTTCTTTGCTCAGATGAAAGTGTGGGAGAGAAACATGGCTCCCATTCGCACCCCAGAGGACAGCCCTCGTCTCTTTGACATGGTGCGAGTGAAAGATGAAAACGTGAGACCAGCTTTCTACTTCGCTCTCAGGGACACGCTGGTGGCTCAGGACATGGAGCAGGCTACGAGGATGGCCTTCCAGAAAGACAAGCGCTGGAGAGTTGTAACCCTGAAGGGGCAGATCATTGAGATGGCTGGTAGGTGATGGCTTGTAATGAGTGAAAACTTGTTGGCTCTTTCAACATAGAACATGGTATTTATATAAACGCTGTGTGTGCTTAACAGGAACCATGACTGGTGGAGGAAGAGTACTGAAAGGCAGGATGGGCTCCTCTATTGGCACTGAGATTTCCCAAGAGGAGGTGAGTGTAAAATTCATGCAACACTGTTTGAGTGATCATATGTCTGGTAGGCATACATTAGAGAGAAGTGGAATTAGTTGTAAAATATTTATCTATCCACTGAAACTCGATCTAGAGGTATGAGGCAATGCAGTAGTGCTAAAATCTGTTGTTTGTCAAGTGTCTGTTTGAGGCTGGTTCTGGTTACCAGGTACAAATCAAGCCAAAAAAAAGTCATTTTCACAGCAGAAATAAATATGCTTACATACTGATACAAAAAAATGCCTCCTGTCTGAACAGCTTACTTCTCCGTAGGAATACACAGTACTGGGGATGATTTTTTTTAAAACTCTGCAGTTCAGAAGATATTAAGATCACTTGATCAGAGGCAGAGCTCAGCTGACTGACAGGTGGTCACCAAATAGCTGTCATTGTGGAGGCTCAAAACCCACTTCATTTCCAACATGAGCCCTGTTGACCATTTTCTTCAAAACCCCCATTTGGGACTGGTGACATCACAGAGATTACATCCATATATTATACAACCTGTGTCTGAAATCCATTTAAAAACATGTCCTCCTAGTTAGTACTCACTGTAAAATATTGAATACAAGCCACATCGTATGATTTTAGGGACTATAAAAGGGGAAAAGGGTTGAAATTTGTTCCAGAAATTTTTTTACATATTCCAAAGTCCGTAATGGCAAGTTTCTATGCAGCTGTGTAGCAGTCTTTTTCAAAAACCACCCGTTTTCCCCATCTCACGAGCTACTGGTACAGAAGTTGATCTTATCCTACTGTATTGTGTCGTGTGGATTTGAGACGAGTCATAATTTATGCATGTGCATGTGATTTATTTTTTAGCTAGAGCAAGTACAATTGTACAATTAGTACAATTGATGCACCGTGTTTGAAAGCTGCCAATTAGAAATAGGTTCCACTTCTTTGATATAATAAGCAGAACTAAGATCAAGTGCTTACTTCCACCAAGATTCTCCATGCGTTTTATTTACCGGTATATTGGTTGATCCAGTGTTTGGAATCACCCTACACTTTTTTTAAAAGTGACTTGAAGGCCACTAATGCAGTATTAACACTGTGAAGAGAAAAAGTGTGGTTGAAATTACTGGTAATTACCGTGAACATCCTATGTTTTCCTGACTCTAAGACTCCAAGATGTAAGGAGAGAAATGTATATTATGGTGATTTAAGTTTTATTCTGATAGTTTTAAAAATAAAGATCACATTTGACTAACAATATCAGAAGTAAAGATACTGTTTTTGCACTACAACATCCAATAAACATAGATCCAGCTGTTTATGCAAACAAACAGGTGGAAGAGTACAGCCACTGTATTGTTCTTTTTCAATTTATGATCAAATGGAAGGACAGAGATTGAAATCTTCAGCAGTCTCACATGTTAGTATACTGTAATGTAACTCAATTCTCAAATGAGAAACTCCCTCAAGTTTGTGAAACCAACCACACAAAGAAACTTGATAACGTTTCCTTTTCATGATTTACAGGAGATGACTTAATGACAACAGACCTTGCCACTAAAAACACAATTTTTCGTGTCTTCTACAGCTGAACCGTATGGAGAGCAAGCTGAACGAGAAAGTGTCCAAGCTGCAGGGCTGCCAAGAGAGAAAACTGCAGCTTGAGGAGAGCGTCCAGCGACTACGGCCACAGCTCCGAGATATGAAGAACACTCTGGAGAAATACGCCAACAGCATGACGGTAAAGCAAATACACCTTGATTTCTCCCTTACTTTATGGCTGCACTTACAATCCTCATCAGTCAACAAAAGATTGTGAATGTAACTGCTGATGGAGCTTTGTGCATCAAACCGTTTTCTCTCTTTTTTTCTCTTCTCAGAGTCTCGCTGACCAGGAGGCTCACTTGAAACTTCAGATTAAGGAACTTGAAGCCAATGTGTTGGCTGCTGCCCCAGACAAGGCCAAACAGAAACAGATGGAGAAGAGCCTGGAGGCCTTCAAGAAAGGTAGAGTTCTCCTGTGAACTGCAAAGAAAATATTGCCGTTAATTGTTAAATTTGTCATAAAGATAATGATCAAACTGAAGTCGGACTAAGATGTAATTTGTGGAAAGAATTGCACACTGCAAAAATGAAGTGTCCCAAAAAAGTCATCTGAAAATATTTTTACAGTTTAACCTCTTAGAATAACTGCGCAGACACTTATTGTTCAACAATAATGTTTTTATTATGGTCCCTCTCTGGTTCTCAGACTTTGATGCAGCCTCCAGTAAGGCTGGGAAGGTGGAGAACGAAGTGAAGCGACTCCACAACCTGATTGTGGACATCAACAGTCACAAGCTAAAGGCTCAACAGGACAAGCTGGACAAAGTCAACAAGGAGCTGGACGAGTGTTCGTCCACCATAACGAAAGCTCAGGTGGCCATAAAGACAGCGGGACGGTAAGGAAATCACAGAGTTTAATCCACATGGGATTGTTTTCCTTTTTGTGCAGCTCATCAGACATCTCATATTGTTTATACAGTGCTGTTCTGAGGGCATTATTTTACCTGCCTGTCATATGGGGGTGACACCATAAAGTGTGGCGTTGTATTTGAAACTTAACCATTTGTAAAGGATCCGTCTAACCTCCACACATAAATAACTCACACTTACAAAAGTCTTTCACCTCATGTTGTCCCTGCAGTGGCAGCTAAAAGAAAAATTAAGTGGAGGAAACACTAAGATTTATTGCAAGACTACACAGCAGCCTATTGTAAGAGAACAACACATAATTTGCTGGACTGGAGGAGCTCTTCATTTAATTAAAAACACTGGCGCTTATTAAATGTGACCCACTCAAGCTGCCTGTGAGGGTTTTCTAGTGTGTTCACATTTTCTTTTTGCTCCATTTGGCCTTCCATCCACACTAAACCTGGGCTCCCAGCGGTCAAGACATGCACTTCAAACAGTTTTGGATTTGTTTCTCTTACCTTTCATGCCACTTGAAACCTGTGGCAAAAACAGTCCTGAGTGCCAAAATAATGTCATAGGTTGTCATCATGTCATAATTAAGTTAATGCAATATACATTTCTAGCGGTCCGTTTTTTAATAGCACATGAGCTAAGGAAGCCAAAAATTATCTCACAATAAATCAAAAATGAATTACAGGGAAAAATAATTGCAGCTAGATTATTTTTGAAAATTGTTCAGCCCTGGTTTCTTTACAGTAGAACAGAGATGATGGTGACTCTCATTTAGCAAGTCTGCCTTACACCAAGAGTGTCCAAACTTTTTGAAAGAAGGACACAGTTGATTTAGTGTAAATGACTCAGCGCTAGCAGCTCTTACCAACATATTTATAGTCAATGAAAGTCAAAGGTGAGTGCTCCATTTGGATAAATCGGTCATTAAGTCTCATCAAATATACTTGTGCCATTATTACAGACTTATTAAACCTCTCCTGTCCCTCAATTGTCCCTTTGAACTAGATGATAAGTTGTCCGTTCTCTGCAGTGTTAGGTGCCACATATACATCTGCAAGCACGTCTCCTTCTCAAGGAAAATTCTCTATTAGGGGGCAATATGGGAAAAATATTATAGGATTTTTTTTCATGGTAACTTTAATCTAGTCTTATTTCCTCTAATGTCCTTTTTTAACTCTAGAGGCTTATGAAGCACATTTTCACATCATGATTAATGCATTAATTTAAAACACACATATGTGAGTTTCTTGCTGAATGTACAGAGCTTCAGCTTTGTACACGTAGCTTATGCACATCCTTAATTAAGTTTTGTGAGACATTACTAGATATACTTTTTGGTCACTTGACAGAAAATATGTGCCTGTCTTACACACTCATCAAATCACTTTATCAGTCACCAGTCAAAATAAGACTTATCGATGTGTGTGAGCTGAGGCCAGAACAAATGGATTGTCCCATCAGCAGCATTGACTAATACATAAACCCTCATCAATAAGATTTTTGTGGTGTGGGCTTTGACTCGAGATATTCATGAACTGTGTCAGCAATAGTGTTAGTATTTGACTCTAGATTTTTAATCGACTCCTCTTGGAATGAAGCAAGAAGCTTACCCTGTGCTGAACATCAGCTCCTGACGTCACTGACGTTCACACATGTATCCCTCAGCACAACCATTATCATTTCTCGATCAGGCTGCCACAGGCTAACATTTGTTCCTGTCCTGTCCACAGAAACTTAAAGAAGTGCGAGGAAAGTGTAACTCGTCTGCAGAGTGAACAGGAGGAGAATGAGAAGGCTTTGGTGGAGTTCTCAGAACAACTGAAGAAGCTGGAAGAGGAGGCTGGGGAGATCATAAAGAGCTGTCAGGAAGCTGAGGTGGGTTTTTTTACCCTGTATATTCTTTCCTTTCAAAAGTCATATTCGTATGGGGTTAGTTTCACCTAGGGACCTCTGGTAATTTGTAATAAGCTATAGACCATATTTGGAGACACACATAATACTTGTACTACTCAGACTAAAATTAGTTTGATAATAACAAAATCCAGCCTTACTGACTTGGGGTAATAACGGTCTCTGCAGCTTTTTTTGATCATTTTCTGCTCAAAAATGATTCAGACAGCGTTGGTTATTTTAAACAAAGCCTTTAACAGCACCTTGTATTGACATGAGATGGATGGACACTCACTGTTTACCCCCATGTCATTGATAAATAGGTTATAAATAGACTGAATGATGTAAATATACCATTAAGATTTTTTTAAAAAGCATGTCACAGGGTTCATGCCATCCACAGCATATTAGGCTTATGCAATCATAGTAAAAACAAATAAACCAAACTCCAGACAAATATCAAGACTGCTATATGTCCGAAGAAGTCTAAAACAGAGGGCCTAAAATATGATTCGGGATCTCTCTGTGTGCAATAGGTTGGCACTGACTTGCTACCGCAGAACACCTGATCACATCACTGACAAAATTGAAATAATATTGTTGGGAAAAAGCAGCAAAGTAAAAAGTGATCTACCTTGCTTTTTTAAAACACCGCAATCAAACTTTTAATTCTGAAATCTTCAGTTTTGATTGCTTCACAAACTCGCTCTAGCAGGCACATCGACTGATGGTTGAATTTCATATGAGTTTTAAGGTACTTTTGCATTTCTTTTTCACATCCTGACGTTTTCTGTGCCTATTGATTGACTGAATCCTCGTCTTGGTCTCATATCAGGATTTTTGGCTGGCTAAGTGAGGTGTTGTTGCGAAAGCAGCTAAAGCAGCTCTGTGTAGCGCGTTCAGTCAAATGCATCCATAATATCAAGTGATTTACAGACTTATTCCATGTGAATGCGCGAAAACTGATTTTTACATTGCCGGGGGTCCCTATGCAAAAGTCTGGTCCTCTTTTACAAGCTTTGAGAGAAAAATGATCAAATAATTGGTACCGGTATTTTTTAAGCCTAGTTCTCTCTATTTGGAGAGAGTGAGCTCTTCAGTTTAATGTTTCGACCTGTTTTCTGTCCAGGCTGCTCTCCCTGAAGTGCAGGAGCAGTATCAGGGAGTACTGAAGGAGATTAAAGTCCTTCAGCAGCAGGAGCACGCTTTGCAGGAGGAATCCCTCAGTGTCAGACTCCGCATCGAGCAGATCGAGACCTCCATTACTGAACACAACAACAAAATCAAACACTGGCAGAAAGAGGTGTGTTAGGAGTACATTTAAGCCAGCACTACTTTTAAGTTTTGTGTCTGAGTTTTTATTGAGCTGATCCTCAACATATTTCAGGCCAGCAAGCTGTCTCTGCACACCATCGAGGGAAAACCAGCCGAGGAGCTTCCTGTTCTCACACCTGAGGAGCTTTCTGAAATCTCTGAGCCAAATGTCATCATAAACAAGATGACCATGTTAGAGAGCCAGTGTGCACAGATGAAACCAAACCTGGGAGCCATTGCTGAGTACAAGAAGAAGGTAAACACACTTGAGTTGTAATGCTATGGACTCAAAATTCAAGGTGCGCAAATGTAATTTTGACTTCATGTCATTGTGTTTGTTTGTAGGAGGAGCTGTACCTGCAGCGTGTGGCTCAGCTGGATGAGATCACCACAGAGAGAGACAACTTCAAACGTGGTTTCGAGGACCTGCGCAAACAGCGCCTCAACGAGTTCATGACCGGATTCAACATGATCACCAACAAGCTGAAGGAGAACTACCAAATGCTCACACTGGGGGGCGACGCAGAGCTGGAGCTGGTGGACAGCTTAGACCCTTTCTCTGAGGGCATCATGTTCAGGTAGGAAGGCATCTGACTAAGTCAATTCATTACTTTTACAACATAAATCCAAATTTACATTAATTTATCGTTTCTTTCCTCAACCAGCGTTCGTCCTCCAAAGAAGAGCTGGAAAAAGATCTTTAACCTGTCAGGAGGGGAGAAGACTCTCAGCTCTCTGGCTCTGGTGTTCGCTCTGCACCACTACAAACCCACACCTCTGTACTTCATGGACGAGATTGACGCTGCTCTTGACTTCAAGAACGTCTCTATTGTTGCTTGTTACATTTATGTGAGTATTGAGCGGAGCGTTGGCGTTAAAACATGCTGCACTATTGACTAAATGTAAGGTTGGTTATACCAACATGAAGAAACGTGTTTGAACTCATCATTTTGTCAGACTAAAATTTGAAGTTACAAGGCTGTAATTTACAATTTCCAAGTTAGACTACAGGCTATAGGATAAAATTGCTCAGAGGTTTTGTTTTATTGATTTTCTTTCACTCCTTTTAACAGACTTTGATCTTTCAAAAGCCCTCACCTTCTCCTTAAGAGTTCAAAGTCCCCTGATGTGGTAAAGTAGTAATGAAAAGCCTCCTTATTGGCAAATATTTCACATTTTCCTCCCTCTAAAAAGGCCCTGAGCTACTGGATGTTACACTTGAATTAGTCGGTGGATTTGAACAACTATCCTGCCTGGATCACTGATTGAGGAGAGCCCGGTGCCTCTGTTGTGTAACACTGCGATAATGTCCCAGTTCGGATAAATCACATGCTGTCAGGAGCTGTTTCAAAACAAACTCCTCAGCTTTTAACTGTTCGGCTTCACTGGTGCTATTGTTTTTGTATCTTTCTCTAGATCAGCAGTTCCCAGCGATAAGAGGGTTGCGATATATTACAAAGTCAAGAACTATTTATAGCTGTATATAAGATCGATTATTGTAAAAATGTAATCACAGCAGGGGTTAGGTTTGATATAAACTGCACTACACATTCTCTGTTATTCCAAGACCCTCATTAAGAGGTTAGATCAGTGTAGGAAACAGAAATATGAGTTACGTTCTGTTTTGTGTTGGCTCATCAGCAGAGGGGTCGTCTGTCTCTGCCGCTGACATTTCTAGAGTCACAAGTTGAAAAGTTGAAGTCTCTTTTTTTCCTGCTTGTGATTCTTTTTCCCCTTTTCCCTGTCCACAGGAGCAAACAAAGAACGCCCAGTTCATCATCATCTCCCTGAGGAACAACATGTTTGAGATCGCTGATCGCCTCATCGGGATCTACAAGACCCACAACACCACCAAGAGCGTGGGCATCAACCCCAAGACCATTGTTTTTAAAGAGCATCAGGCTGTTACTGCTTAAACCTGAAGAGCCTCTTTGATCAGTTTAAACGTCTTTTCACATCCTGTGTAAATATTTTTTAAATCTTTTTTTTATTGTATCTTAACCAATAAAGCGCTGCTATTTCTTATCTGAATCAATAAATGTTTCCTGAAGAGGTCTGGCTTTGATGGAGTCACTCACATGCACCGTTCACAAACACTGTGTAGTTTGGGTGAAATACTACATTGAGGTTTTTGTTGGGTTGCATCCACCCAATCCCTGTCTTCATATTCTTCATATTTCTAAAACTTTGTTCTCAGGAAAAGAGTCAGAGATTTGGTGTTTGGATTAGATTATGTTTTGAATCACAAGACTCCCCTGACACAGCAGACATGACTGATCCAATGTCACCACTGGTGGGTGGAAGCTCTATGTCATATTTCACACTCCAGAGATGACTAGCACGCCTCAGCTAATTAGTTTGTAGTGTGGCTTATAGCTCACTTCGAAATTTCAACAACATAAAAACAAGTAGTTGGAATAAATTTATTGTGACATTTTTGTTTTAAAATACAAACTGAATGAGTGCAGACCATTACAACTAACACAACAGATTTGTATCCAAGATATCAAAAACAAAAAAATAAATTCATCAGTGATAAGATATTTGTCTGCATGAGTGAAAGGAACATTTTGGTAAAGCTGGTCCTGTAAAGATTTTTCAGTAACTACACTCCTGTTATAGGACTTATTGATTGTAATGGAGTAAGGGTCCATGATAATGAGGCTGTCAAGTGGTCTTATGTAAGAGCGTGATGGTTAAAGGCACAGAGATGGAGAAGAGCATCATGGTAACATGATCTGTGGTCTGTAAGTCAGAAGCACTCATCAGGCAATGCTCACCAACCCAAGAGACACGTGTGAGTCAAGAGCTCTCTGAAACATCCTGCTGCATGATGGGAAATGTAGGCACCTGTTTAGTATTTACACTTTTTTTCTTAAATATTTGAAGTGCTTGATACAATTTCTCATCAATAAGGTAGTGTGGTCACAGTATAATAAACAACATAAACTTTGTTATAACATTGAATACATGAAAAGATTTTAAGCTACATAGAAAGTTTTTTTATATTCTGTGTAAAACGATATCATAGACTTTAATCTTAAACCTGCTCAGAGTCAGTGGAAATCTCTGAATGAGGCTTAGAGGGGAAAAAAAATCCACCCATCTAGTATAGTCCACGTTAAAATGCATAAAGAGCTTTTATAATGAAATTTCGCTTATAAGATATCTGGTACTTAGCTTTCAATATCACTCTTTAATGTCCCAAATATGGGGTTTGTTTATTCACTATTTGGGAGATGAAACATAAATTAAACATAAATTTTGGGTGGATATTTTTTTAACAAAACAAACATGACAGTTAGACATCTTTAGTGAGATGATGTCAGAGTTTGGAATAAAACAGTCAGCTGCTGCAGTGCTTTTTCTCCCATTGAAGAGAGCTGACAGCCCCACTGTCCTATACTTGTTTCCATCACTGTGTACGCTGAGCCTGCAGAGTCCCACACACATGTGATCAGCTCGCTGCTGACTCCATGCACTGCATGACTGAGCCCAGACAGCACAGAGAAACCCAGCGATGCCCCTCCAACCGGGTTGACCCACAGTGCCGCCAGCAGCAGCAGCAGCCCCAGCAGCACCACAGAAGAAGCCGGCTGGAGATCGTACAGCCAGCTGTCAGACTGATCCTGGTCTGTGTCGGTTTCTACACCTGCCTCCACGCCACCACACTGAGTGCAGCAGCACAGCTTAGGGACGGGGGCTTCTTCCAGACCGCCGATGGTGACGGCAGACCAGTGCTGCTGGAGGAACTCGGCTGCCCGCGGGCTAACTGAGAGATTTATCACAGAGGGTAAAGGGGTTTTAATAAACTCCTCTACACGCTCCCTGAACTGATGCACCTTCTCCAGGAAGACGAGCGGCGAGTCTTCCTCCTCTACTGATGAACCCAGAGACACCAGGTCCAACTGCTCCTCCTGCAGGACACAAAACTGTTAGCCGTCAGCAAACCAACAGGTGACTTCACAGCCACTGAGTCCACATTTCATAAAGTTAATGGTCAATGCTTATACCTTTAATGAAGATGAAATTCCATTCCTTTAAACTAACAAATTAAATTAAACTAAACTAATTGCCATAATTTTCAGGCTATAAGGCGCTACTTTTTCACTTGCTTTGAACCCTGCAGCTTAAACATTAATGTGGCTTAATTATGGATTTTTTAAACAGGCTAAATTAGACCTTATTTACCTGACAACATTCCAAAATGTTTCACCCGAAAGCAAAAAACGCTTACGGGCATAGTTTGGGGGAAAATAAAACCCACTTATTTCATTAAAAGTTTGCATAAAATCTTTCTGTGTCCTAGTATGTATGCCATGTTACAACGTGGACACCTGTTGCTTGTAGACAAGTGCAGCCCATATATGGACAATTTTTTCCCTTTTTAAATTTAGTGGGTGCGGTTTATATTTGGCTGCACTCTATAGACTGGAAATTACGGTAAGCAAATTTCATGATCTAAAGATGACAAAAACTTTGATGAAAGGTGCTAAAAAATGCTTATATGTATGAATATTTTTCCCATCTTGCATTTAAATCCAAAACAGCAGTTCCCACCTGATGAACAAAGCATCAATACACAAGAATTAGAGGGATAATTAATTTTAACGTCTTTGTGACACTTAACTTTCAGCCCTCCCAGTGCCACGTTTGACAGTAACTGATAAAAAGTCTAATTCCCCATGATTGCCTGCTCATGTATAAGTGTTAGTATTTTCAACACACCTGCAGCTCCTTGACTCTGTGTATGAGGGGATCGTAGGCCCGCGACACCTCTGCCCCAGCTTTATCAAGAGCCTCCAGGCACGCGTGTCTCTTCTTGGTGAGCATGGTCTCCAGCCTCTGGAAGAACTGATTGACCTCCTGTCGGTCCTGCCTCACCAGACCCTCACAGCGGGCTTTTTCTTGCTCCAGTTGCTCGCCCAGCTCACACACCTAGCAGAGGGGAGTCAGACTTACTCGGCAGAGAAAGCAGATTCTGAAATGTGTCAAGAGGCAGAGTCCTTACCTGTGCCCATCTTCTCTCAGACAGTCTGGCCAGCAGCAGTGACGGTGTCTGTTTTTCTCTGATGAACGCAGCCTGCAGGTCATCAATGGGGTGACCCTGGTGGTCCCCAACAGTTAAACACATCCCGCAGATCAGCTTCCGATCCTGGATGCAGTACATGTTGAGGGGCTGCCTGTGGTGCTCCTCACAGGGGAGGGGCCGGGGTTCAGTTTCCTGCTGGTACTGTGAAGATGAGTGAAAAAACACATGAGTGTAAACAGAGAGATGGACTCTCAAACTGGAGGAATTAAGCCTGGAGGTGCAGCGTTGATGTTTCTGGTTGATTCTCTCCTACTTTCTCAATGATGGCCCGCAGAGAAACATTGGTGGGTAGAGCTTCAACACCCGCCAGGGGAAGCTCTACAACGCTGCGGCAGTTTGGGCATTTGAGCGGCAAGCGGTGTGGACGCCAGATGGAGTAGTTGGTAGACACCTGGAGCAGGTTGTCCAAGCAGTTCTTACAGAAGGTGTGAGAGCACGGCAGGACACGCGGGTCAGCGAACAAAGAGTAGCAGACAGAGCAGGTCAAGTCCTCCTCCAGGTTGTCCATGACCAGAGCTTTGGGGTTAGAAGAAGTGCAGGAGTGGAGGATGGATGAAAGCTACAAGATTCACCTAGTCAGAAAAAAACACATTTACTTCTGCTAGGTCATTTGAGGAGGGAAAATATTTCTTCAACAAAGCTAAGACATTGAAAGATATAGCATACAATTTAATGTTTAGATGTACACAGTTAATCAAAATCCAGCATTGTTTAAGAAGGGTGACCAAGCGTCCTCTTTTGCCCAGACATGTTCTCCTTCTTGGTGGTAAAATTACATCAGGTGAGATTTAATAAAAAATTCCCAAAATGTCTTGGTTTTCGCAGTTTGTTCTACAGACCATTGATATATGTAAATAAACGCTGCACCGGGCTATTGACATTATTCTGACCCACCAACCTGTCAAGATGTTGAGCAAGTAGGAAAATGGATAAAAGGTGAAATTTGGGGAATAAATGTCAGAACTCTGAGAAGTCCAAATTTTAAGATAAAAAATAAAAACAGAAGAGGAGAAATCAAAATTTTGAGATGAAAAGGAACAAATTTTAATATAAAAAGTCAAACTTAAGGGATAAAAAGTCAAAATTCTGAGATTATTAGTCCAAATGTGAGATGAAGAGTCAGCATTTTGAGTTTAAAAATTAAAATTTTGAGATAATTAGTCAAAATTCTGAGGTAAGTCCAAAGTATTACAAAAACATTTAATATTTTGAAACAGAGTCGAAAAATTGATGATACATTTTCATCATTTTAACTGGTGGAAATGGCTTCCATACATTATGTGTGTTTCTATTTAGAAAATCTTAACTCAATCCAAACACAGTGTTTTGAATAAGTGTATGAGTCCTGAAGCTACTTTGTTGTCTTTGAGTATCTTTTGGTATTTTAGCTATATCTCCTAAAGGCAGGTGGCTCTCCTTTTCAGTTCTGAGAATAAGGTCACCATAGTTTAGGGGCATTTTCACCTCTTTTTGTCATACTCACATCCTGCTCAGCAGCCTGTAAATATTGGTGCAACAGGTGTTACGTAATCTTTGTGTGTAATTAGTGTTTCCCTGTTCTACTACTTTGTTAGACCAGAAGAGACGGCCTCATTTCAGTGCCATAGAGACGATTTCATAATGAAAAAACAGGAAGCAGCCAAAACCAGGCTTAGTTCCTATTAGAAGATTAGTTCTGTAGTGTTGTGTGTTTGGCCACTCTCTCTGCTCTTGTTACAGCTTGCACCACAGTGACAATAGGAGGCCTTATGCCAGCACCCACCCAGTCCCAGCACACATACACAGACACACATTGTGGTCAGGTCAGGTTGTTCAGATGTCCCCAAAACCTGATCCACAATGGAGTCCATCTGCAGGCTTTTAGGCGCCAGGATTCAAACAGGTAACAGGTGTTCAGCGCAGGTCCATCAAGTCAAACTTTGAATTAAAAAAACACAAAGTACCAAAAAAAAAAAAAAAAAAAAAAAAAAAAAAGGAGAAGAAGAAGAAGAGGAAGAAATGTGTTTATGATGACTTTCAGTTCTACACTTTTATCACACATTAATTTTCGGAGTATTTGTTGAAGCACTGAAGAATAAACAACAGAAATGTGACTTACTTAGTTGTTTTCGCGTTCTCTTTTTTATGCGTTTCTTATTTGATTAAACTATACAGTCCCTTTTGCTACGTGACAATACAAATTCTCAAGTTGTTAGTATAGACGACATTAAATCTGAAAAATTAAATAAACACGATTGACGAATTGTCTTCGTCTAAAACTCGCATCTTCTAACAGTAACGGGGATTAACAGACGTGAATTTGGCAGCCGTTTGTTACCTTAGCCACATTACTCTGGTTGTAGCTTCAAAACTTGCAATGTCCTCACACGTAATCCTCGTTGGTGTCGTTCATATTTCATATAAGCGGTAAAATAAGGTGCAGAATCTAAAAAGTTCACCTAAGCGTCAAAACTAAAGTCGCAAACTCACCGTCTTTCCGGAGAGATGTACGTCCAAAACAGAGCTCTCGTGTCCTGTTCCTCCACATGCTGCATTCGAGTGCTCTCACTAAAGTCTGTCAACTACGGAGAGGAGGGCGGATGCATTCAAAGCATAGCCTGTAAAGCGTTTGTACAAAATTCCACAACTTTTAGAGTTGGTACAGTTTCTTTCTTGGCTCAAAAATTTAATTAGTTCTCATATGGAACCAGTTTTTTCTTTTTTCTTTATACCCGCTTCACCATAGCGACCCGTCTCTCTCGTATTCATACAACCTACTCCTTCTAACCACTTCATGTCTGACTGTTCTGAATGCGTCTTTTTCAAATGCAGCAATGCGCATGTTCATAAACAATGCCCGTGACCAATCACACTCCGCTTTGTTCGTTTGAATTCCGGTGGAATCATTAATGATCTCAACGCATTTAAAACAGACTATGTTTTAAACTGTTTACAGCGTGTTATTTTGGCTGGAAAAGAAAGTTTGGCTAGTCATCCGAAAAAATATTTTTTAAAAACTCAAATAATGTTATTTTGACGGATAGTGGCAGACTTCCAGCTTACGAGAAATCAGAACGACTGGATGGCAGACATCGGCAAGGGGACAGTAGCATGTATACAATAGTTACATACTCGACACTTATTATTTGTGGTAATGATCGGACTGTGAAGTACTCTGCCAAGTCAAAGACAACTGCACAGACTGTTGAGTGTGACACCTGGGTCATAGTAGAGGCGCCAAACACTGTGTCCAAGCAGGGAAAGCCAAAGTATATTAACAATTTTACATTAAGGTACTGGTATTTTGAATGGTTCATAGGTTGACAATATAATCTAGTTTTTACTTAAAATATGAAATTTGTTTTCAATTTAAATGTTCACTTTTCTTTACTCCCCATACAGATTCTCAGAGTCATGTTTGGTCCTAGTCCCAGTTCAATACCAACTTTTTCATTAACTAAACAAAGTAAAAACGTAGAATATCTGCTGTTACGGGAACTGTGAGAACTTTCTAAGAGATCTTGAAAAAGTCTCACTTTTCTATATATGCCTCATAATGATCCACAAATTTAAAAATTACATTAGTATATTGGCACCAAAATTGGTCAACTGGATGCTAGCTCTCAGCTTTACGATTGGCTTCTCATAGAGATGGTGGACATTTGTGAAAAATGACTGAAGAGCAGAAGGGAAGTAGAAAAGAAGAGTGATAAATCACAAGCTAAAGATTAAAACTTAGGCCGAGCTGTTTTTGATAATGTGCATTTCAACCCACAAGCAGCAGTTATACTGCAGAGGTCTGTTCAAACTTGAGAGTCCATCAATAAAATGAAGTGAAGTTACTCTGGCTCCGCTTGGTAAATGAGAACTGGCAGGATTTAACCAGGATTCATTGACGTTACACATTATGGATACATACCCGAGTACCAGGCTGACTACTGCTAAATATAGTGAGTTACTAAACAAGTCACAAACTGAGTTTACAAAGTTTGACCGATTTCACATTTCAAACAACAGCGCCAGGTAACCATTACATGGTTACATGGTCACTCTTTATTCCAAAACAACGGTTGTGCTGTAACAGTCTTAATCCTGTCAGAACCTGATAGAAGTTAAGGCTGTGGTGCAGTATTGTTACTGACAGACGGCCACACTTTCAAACTTTCAGCTTTTATCAAGTTTTATAAGAACACTACCTTGTCATCAATGCGTGTGTATTTTGTGACGTGGGGCCTACTGAATGGGGAGGACAAAAACTTCTGTGCAAGTTGACAAATCACACCACTTTTCAAGACAGACCACACACATACTCAGTCTCCTGGTTTGGGTTTCACTATTTATTTTCTTGAAGACAACCTAACCTGTAAAGCCTAGCTCCCAAAAAGGTTTTTGGGCAAACCACCTTATTTCCTTCCATGACATAATTTTAGATTTGAAACCACGTTTGCTAACAAGGAATGCTGCAAAAATACCCCTATGTTCAACAGAAGGTGTATGAGCACAATGTGTAATCATTTACTACAGTGTTTGAAGTTAACACAAAAAATGGGTAAGGGTAAGCAGGGGTCAGTTTGTACACCTAGTTGGTATAAAGGGAATAGGAGTGTGGGGCTAAAGACTGCAAGGTACTAAAGGTACAGCAAACTTGTTCATGGGTTTATTTATTTTTCAGGGGAACCCACATCGGACAACTCCTGCCCGAAATGTGGGACGCCCTCTGACCTCAAAAATAGGGAGGTTAAGTCCCCTCTTAGTCTAGTTGGGATACATAAGCAGATTGGTTACTGCCACTCCTGAAATAAAGTCATTATTTTCTCAAGTATCACTAAAAAGCATCATTGGATTACTATAGAGAGACAACAAAGATTGTGGTTGAGTGATGCATATTGTGGAGGACGTTGGCTGGTCAAAACCTATGAAACCAACCAACTCCTTTAGAAAGACTTCAGGCCTCACTTTGCAGTACATGTGCAAAACCATAGATTATTTAGCAAGTCAGACACTAGTGAGGGGTAAGGGGAGGGGAAACATGTAACATTAAAGCACAGTTTTACTTAAAATGAAAATTACACTGTATCAACAGCCTAAGGAAACTAAAATACCCTAAAAAATAACTGTGCTATAGTTTAGTACATGCAAAGGTTATGATTCACAATCCTACGTGAAATGGCCATTGTTCTCTTCTCCCTTATGGCAACAATACTGCAAAGCAGTGATTTGCTGTAAATTGAGGGAAAAATAATGCAGTGTCACAAGGGGAGCTGGTCATTTGTTTGATTATATCGATGGTGTCAATAATTCACAGCATCAAGCCCATGTCTGGTGCGTAGGTTAGGGTTCTGGTGTGAGGGTAGAATACGATCTTCGTCAATCACCTTTACAGAAGCAATGAAACTAAAAGCTGAAAATAAAAAGTATCATAAAAGGAACACACTGGAGGCGAAAAAGAAAAGACCAAAAGCCACCAAATGCATCTTAATACAATGCACTGCTGCTCCATACCTGCCATAGCGTTGTCCAGTGTCAATTAATACTAACTTAACAATAATTCAAAGCAAAAAGAAATTCTTTGTGATGACGATGATTTTTTCATATCCAAAGTTCTTCCTTTCAGGGATTTGAGGATCAGCCTCTCTTTCGAAGGCAAAATTTCTTTCCTGAAACCTTAGCTAACCTCAAAGTTGCGTTTCTCAATTTTGTTTCTCTTCAGATGTCATATTTGTATTTTTTCCCCCTTCTCTTGCATGCGTTCTCACCCAACCTTGCACACTCCCAGTCACGCACGCAGCCAAGCACACTCAACTCATCCGTCCATTCTCTCGCACATATGCGACACGCACAGCCGGACTCCTGGCCCCACCCCCAGGGGAAGAGGATGGTGCCCTGTTGGGGCGTCTCATTGGAGGAGATGAATCTGGCTCCTCAGCACTGAGTCCAGACATTCGTACACAATGGGTCCATTCACACACGTCTGATAGCGTGGCCGATTGGGGGAGGGGCACATTGAGGGTGGCGCCCTCTGTAGTCGGAGGACCGCAGAATTGTGATGGTTTGTGGTTCATCTCAGTTCATTATAATAGTTATTTCATTGCTGCGTTTAGTTGTATTATGATATTTCAAGACGTCTTGTTTCTTATTTTTGGATGTCCTTGGTTCTCCCCGGGCAGACATCGAGTGTTTTGTTGTCATTTGAAGTAGTTTTCCAAAGACGACAGCTCCAATAACTCAGAAGTTATGTCGGCATGTCTCTCAACGCATTCGATGTAGATGTTTTGCTTTTTTGCAATATGTAGCCACTCATTCTCACTCGCATCCACTCGCCATCTCAAACTTCATTTGGGCTGGTTTCTCCTGGAATGCCAAATGAAATCCACACATTTTTCTCTCAGATAAGATGCAGCCATGGATCCCACGAGCCAAGCACAATGGATCAAATTTCTCACACTCTCGCTTTCTCTCGCTCTTTCTCTCCTAATTTTTTTATGTTGAACAGAGTGCTGCATCGTGAACAAAACTCCAGAATACCCCAGATGCCGTCTAGAACTGGAATCCCTCAGCTGGCACGTTGGTAGAGTTAAAGCCGTAAGTCCCTCCTTGGATGGCCTCTGGGACCAGGCTGTTGTCTTCATCAATCTGAAACAAAACAAATACAGAGTTTGCCTTTTCCAGCAGAAAATGAAGATTGAACAAATGCTGACACATGATTGCATTCACCCAAAACTTACGTCATCGGATGAAAAGAACTGATCAATGATTTCATATGCCAATTTGTAGATATCTTCATTTTCATGATTCTGCAGTTGCTCCACCTTTTCCAAACCTAATTAAAAAAAACAAACATTGAATAACTCATATGCACCTCTTGGGTATGGCAACAAATGAGCCAAATATCAGCAGTAACACAAAAAAACTCACCTCCACATTCCTCAATGAGATTAGCAATTGTTTCTGCTTCATCATCTGCCATTTTGAGGATATTGCTGAGACCATCAAGAACCACCTGCACCACCTGAGCATCCTTCACTGTCAGCAAGTTGCAGAATGGAGGGATCACCTGTTTCTCAATCAAATGTGCAACCTGGAGGTAAACGGACAACGACTAGTTATTACATATCCCCAGTTCTTGCAGATGCAACATAGATCTTGATATTTGTGCTCAGATGTTTTGAAATTTCTGATTTCACACAGATTAAAAAAGAGAATTACTTGATCTTTTCTTCCGCTTATTGTCAGGTTGCTGATGGCCCAGGCTGCTTCCTTCTGAGTTCCAAAGTCACCCTATAAAATATGCAAGGGGAGAAATTGTATTTACATTTACTTTTCATAAACCCTGTACAATTAATTAATGCATAAAAAAAAGATTTAACCAGCTGAAAGATGGACGCACCTTGTCGAGCAGGTGAATGATCATAGGGACTAACTTGGCCTCAATGACAGCCTGCACCTGCTGCTGGTTGCCTGCTGTAATGTTGGACAGGAACCACACTGCCTCCTGCAGGACAAACGACACAAATACAAGTCAGTGACAGTCGTGGCTGTCAAAAACAACTATGGAGTCATGAATGTCTACATGTCATGTTTACAGGTTTAATCCTCAGCAAAGAAGCCAGGGGGGCTTCACAGTCTAAAGAACAAACAAAGACTTGATCAAACAACCACCTCCACTTTTTCGTAAAGAGTATTTTCAAGTTTTAACTGGATCAGAATCCAAAGATCCAACCTTTAAGGTGAACCCCTGGTCGAGACAGGGTGCTAAGGGTGGGGCGAGGGTGGTTTTGAGGCTCTAATCATCAACCATGTCACAACTAGGGGGGGGCCTCGTTTTCAGTGACAGGTCTCAGATGCACTCCTTTATCAACAAAGACTCAAGGTCTTCAGCACCCTTTGGCCACCAACCCATGGTTTCACACATTCAACCACATGCACACACACAGCCCTTCTCCCCACCCTCAAATTTATCCTACTTTCTGCAACCACCCCCTCCAACAGGGATCCTCTGTATCCTCTTCGTCCTCCGTATGGTGAATTGTTCCAAGTGCCTACTACTCCTACTGTCTACACCTTTCATACGCATTCATACAAGCACCAAGTCTCTGATTTCATCACCTCCAGAGAATACCTCAGACTTACAGTAGGAAGGTGTGTTCATGTAAGGGAGAGTTAGTGAGCTGAGTGTTTTTTTACCTTGTTGATTTTCTCCTTCGGGTGTGTGAGGAGTGCAGGGAAATGGCTGAGGGCGTCACAGTTGAGCACCACCTGGGTCTGTTCATCTGTGCCGGTCACAATGTTCCCAACAGCCCTCAGTGCGGCAGTCTGGACACAGAGAGAGTTAAACTGTGAGCACTTTCTAGGATACTCACAGCAAAAATCTCCATTTGTTTAACAATTTCTGTTTTTAATGGTTGTTGAACATCTTAAAGTAGCAGGATTTGCAACAAATGGTAAAATATGAAGAAATGGTTTATCTCATACCTGAACTTTGACCTCCTGGTGACTGAGCAGTGGTACCAGATGAGGGACGATCCCTGAGTCAATGACCATCTGGATCTGTTCATTCCCAGCGTCAGTAAGATAAGACAGAGCCCACACTGTGTCCACTAGGATCTAGGGAAAAAGAGAAAAGACACCAATAAATACATTTTCTAATAACTATGATCTGTGCTCTGTAAACAGAATAATCCTGCTGACAGTTAAGGATCACAAGAGCAAAAGAGCTTGCTCAAATATCTGGATAAATCAGAACACTCACACTGACATCTGTGTGGTGGATCAGCACGCAAAGAGCAGGCAGAATCTGAAAAAAAAAAAAAGAAAGAGGCGACTGAAATCACTGAATGACATGACAACAGAAACATCCCATGCAACAACATCTGCTTTGCCTGATTTGATTTTCATCACATGACAGAAACACCATGTATTCCTCTAAATCACCCGCTCAGATGCAACACAAGAGTTTCTCATTTCTATTTAACAAACCTATCACTCAAAATAGTGCTTATGCATCTTTGCCTGTGCTAAAGGAAATGATGGCAAATTCAGATCAATAATCTGCTGTTTCCCTAGAAAGCATTTCCCTGTATCACTCATTTTTGCGCCTCATCACAGGATGTCAGTCATCCCCCTATTGGCTTATAATTTACCATTAAAAAATAAAGAAATCTTTCAAAAATTCCCATTTAGCCCACATTAATATATAAAATTGTCTTTTATCCATGGGACACCAATGCATCTTGGGTATGTCCAGCCCTTACTAATCTTTGTGACCTCTCACTGAGTGAGAGATGAGGGGAGAAAGTGACTTATGTTTGTGTTGCCACCGTGGAGTGGAGGATCAGGCGGGGAATATACAGGCAGCAAAGCAAGCCCAAATGAGCAATAACACTTTTGAAAACAAGCCAAAAATCCCACAACCCATAACTGAAGATAAAGGCAAGCGACTTTTTGCCCTCCACTCCTGATACTAAATCACATGTGCAGGAGAGCTTGCAGAATGAGCAGGTGAGTGCTGGTGCTCCTCTCAGAGTAATCAGCACAGAGTGTGAAAGAAGCAAAACTCCAAAGAGAATTACACACCAACATCTCAAAAAAATTTACCTGACAATTTATAATTGATGGTCACAATATAGTAATTTCATACATCAGCAACCCACAACATAGTGAGTGTGTTCAAGATGTTGCTCGCCTCTACAGATACGTCTTAAACACCTTTGTACAAAAAATTTTGGTGCAGATTTGATCTTTTGCGTTCAAAAGAAGGATGATTTTGCTTCTGAATGAGTGTTAAGTTTAAGAAAATTGCATACCCCCACTAGACCTCCATTCATAAAGTGCAAAGTACCAAAACTCCACTAAATTTCCCACCACCCAAAATCTTGCTGAGATTTTCCTGTCTACTTCTCACTCATACACTTGCCTACATCCACCATTCCCAGACACACCTCTTGGATTGTCTCCATAGGTGGAGGAGGGTCCTTGTGGCGACACAGGTTGACCATGACCCAGGTGACATTGCGGAGGAAGGTGATGGGGATGGAGGGACTAATGAAGGAGAGCAAAGGCTTGACCACACCAAGGCTGATCACATAGTCTCTGCACTGAGGGCCATCACCTAGAGGTACACACACACACAAACACACACACAAAGACAAAACGCAATATCATGAGATCAATTGTGTTAAATTATGACACATTTTTGTTGGCACTGATAGCAACTCACCGATGATGTTGCCAAGGGCCCAGACAGCCTGTTCACACACATTCTGGTGAGGAGACTGAAGCAGCCTCAGGAACAGTGGAACAGCATCTACACAGGGGAAAAGGGTTGGCATTAATCACGAGAAGTGCTCATGCAGGTGACATACTCTGAATCACTTTACTCAATTTTATGGATGGGCAGCATGTGTGAGCACAAACAAGTAAATTTTTTGTCCAAACTTTATTACTGCCAACAAACATTTCAGCATGCATCCAGGTGAACAGATGAGAGAGAAAAAAAGCAAGAAGTATTCGAGGAATTTCACCCTGAGCAAGCGTAATGGAGTGATGACATAACAACCAAGTGAAAAGTGGCAATGTTGCATATGGGCCTGTTTAAGTCTGTTCAAGGAGGAAGAAGAACTTCATGAATTAGAAAATGCTTTTTAATAAATTATTTTTGCAGAACAATTTTTCTCCCCCCACTTTTGAAAATAAATGGTTTTACCAGGGCTGGGATGATATGCTTTTAAATGCTTGTCTCCCAAGTTGATTCTTAAAAAAAATTTTTGGTTGCCAATTCGGTTTGAAGTGCAATACAATTTTGCCAATTTCTGCTCTTTTTTTCACTTTTTAAAACTGGTGAAAAAGTTAAATCATGATCATTTCCACATACGTTATCAGGAGTTATTTTTTCTGAGAAAACCCACATCATGTTAAGTCAGATTTAAGGTTTATTCGGCAGCAACAGAACCAGCTTTTTATACTTTTTTCAAAAGCCTGCTTAGAAGAGCAAAATCAAGTATCAATTTATTTAGTATCAAAATCAATTTAATAGATAAAATGATTCGACACCTAAAATCGAGTTAGAATTCATAATACCAAAAATCACGAAACTTATGTGAATCAATCCACCCCTATGTTTTTACATTTATATTTCAAATCAACAGTAATGTTCCTGGGCCACTGGTTGAAGTTTTGGAGCCAGTAAATTTGATTGATGTGAGGCATCAATGAGGGAATGCAACACAACAAAAAGCCTTTAACAGGGTGAAAACTGATTGTAAATCAAGATACATCTAGAATCAAAGAGAGTGGAGCCTTGTTGTGACTCTATAGTACTTACTAGACTGGACCACAGCTTGGGTCTGCTCTGAAGTACCGGACGCTATGTTTGTTAGAGCCCAGGCTGCTTCAAACTGCAGGGACGGGCTGCAGAGAGTTGAGACATGGATGAAAGCAGCATTGAGTAAGAGTATGATTGGGAAGCAGTTTAAAAGCTGCCAGATGAGTCATTTATATATATTTTCTGCCATTCCTGGAGGGTGAAAACTGGAGCACATTTACATAACTGCTTCACTGCTCAGATGACTTAACTCTGCTACATAATTTGCCTGTTTTTGAAAGGAACCTAAACTGAACATCATCAGGAACAGGGTTGACAATTATTAGAAATATGGAATATGACATGTGGACAAACAGAATCCTTAAATGCTTACTTGTCCTCCCTCTCCAGGCAGAGGACCAGTATAGGAAGAATTCCAGACTTTATCAGGTCATCTATGGGAGGATTACGGTCACTGGACAACAGCTTCCTGCAAAAACAAAGTTAAAAGACCACAGCATCAGTGGCAGGTTCATGCAATTCAGACCTGTGGGTAAACATTTTATTATAGCAGTAATAAAGAGTCTTTAGATGCAAATGGGTTTCAATAAATCAGCTGCCTCACGCTGCAAAAAACAACTTTAAAAAGGGCCGCACTAACACTCATAACACCCATTAATCACTTAGAGCTGACAACCTTTAAATCACTGCTGTCTAACAACACTGGAAACACTTCTTGGCACCTGAGTTCTCACTGTAACTATATTTTGCAAGAGTCACTCAGTGTGAAACAAATAATTGGTTTGTGAGGGTTAACACCAGGTTAACTGCGTGTAAAGTCTAGTCAAAGTGCTGGTGTTTGAGTACAAAGCAGCAGCAACGTCACACACATTTTATAGAGCAGTTCAAGCTAGGGTTTGAGGCTTTGGTATATCCAAATAGAGTAAGCTTGAACTTTGAGATATTCAACCAAAAACTACCACCCCTTCCATAACTGAATTCTGAAAAGCTTTCTTCCAAAACATGAATGTGTACTGTCTTGAGTCACAGAGCTAGATGAGTCCACGTGGGCAGCTTTGGCGGAGGAGTGCATTCCTATGCAGCTAGCTTGCTGACTAGAGCTTGTGGAACTCTCCTGTATGGATGATTAAAGAGCAGGCACTGTGCTCAGTGAAGGAGCTTCAATGGGGACAAACAGGTGACCCCTCCAGCCATAGCAAGAAGCAGGAGTAGACTGTTGCACCTATAAAGGATTTTTCTCCAGTCTCAATCCATACAAGGAGTGTGCATGGCTTTGGACATAAGTGTCTGCTAACTGAAATTAGAGAATTGTAGGCCAAAAAAATATAAAAGTTGCATCTTTCAGTGGCATGTAATAGCCACAGATATTGAGGTTTGTTATTTTTTATCTTCATTACATTAATTGATGGTCGATAGTATCTAAAAAGAAATTCAGGATGAACAGATGCACTTATACTAGTATCGGGCTGATAACACGCTAAAGTACTTGGATTCAATACTCTTAAGTATGTCAAGTAGTACAACATCAGATATCATTATAAGCAAGTTGGCTTGTCATAGGTGCCCAAGTAAAGGACTGTTGAATGTCAAAACGTCAGCAACAGGTGCAGGTGCATCATGGTCTTCATTTTATTTGTTAAAAAGAGAGAGTGAGGAAATAATAGATATTTTTAAAGTCACATTAGAACTGCAGTGATGTTATCAGGTATCTGGGTTGGTACTTGGTATCAGGGAGTACTCAAATGTAAGTACTTGTACTTGGTTGGATAAAAAGTGGTATAAGTGCATCCCTACAAAAATGTTTTTCCCAAACTACCGAAAATGGAAAAATCTCAGGTTAACCCAAAACTGAATATTGTTTTAGGTCATTTTCACCCAGAGGACTTTCACATCTAAGTTTTATTTTGTATGTATGGATTGATGATTACTTCTAACAATTTCCAGATGGCAGTTCTCACTTATTAGACAGACTGAGTCAAAGAATCTCCTTGGATTTCTAAGACAAAACCAAACATCAAATCCTGTTTTCAGCTCCCTTTGCTTTCACATCACTCAGACAAATCCCATGGTCGAGGTCTTGTTGCATAGTCAGCTGCTGAGTTTGAGCCACAGCTTCAAAACTGTGCTCAACTATAAGACAGTTACAAAAATCAACACTAAATGATCATTCAAAGACAAGAAACAATTTTCACAACATGTCTTGACCTATTTTACCATTACAATAAACCAATAAATAAATCATTTAAAAATTGAGGGTAGGGTGGGTAGGTGAGTGTTCTTACCTGGCAGCCTGAACAGCACTCAGCTGGACGCCCTGGTTATCACTGGTGGCATTCTGCAACAAACATGCACAAGGTAATTTAGTCACGTTTTAGGTTTTTTCAAGTTCCATTAAATTCTGACGCACACTGAACATTTCCTACTTTGCAGAAAAAAATTCGGACTTACTTGTACTATTGCTTCAAGAGAGGTGTTTTGCTGTAAAACAGAAAAGTAGCAAGGTCACATTTGTAGCATATGCAGTATATACTGTCAACAGTTACCTACTGTTTCAATCGTAAAACTTTTTCAGGAAAGAAATGGCAGAAGTCATCCATACTGCCTGCGGTGTTCATATCCTGGCAGCACTCAGTGAGGCTGAGCAGAATTCTGTTAGCGTCTGCCTAAACTCACTTTTAAATGCGGAGTTAACAAAGCAGGAAGGAAGGACACCAAAAGCAGAGCTGGTCTTAGTGAAATGAGGCTTATCGCTGCCATCAGAACAATGTAGTAACTGGCATTTTCACTTCAACCAAGTTGGCACAACAAAGAGTCAGCAGGGCTGGACGTGCAGGCCAGCATTCAACAGGATCCTCTGCCAATTGGCAACCTCACCTGACGCCCTCTACGGGGAGTTCAACGCCCAATGTAGGACAGCTCTGTTGTGGACCCCGAGTGTCCCTTCTTATCCAGCACTAAACACTATTATTTTCATTCTAAAAAGCTGGCCTCAACCGTTGAGTGCTTGTGCTTCCCCTGATAAATTCTGACAAAACTCTAACGAGATTAAGGAATAAATGAAAACAAATTGAAAAAAGAGCACACATACAAGTATGAATCTTCTTACAGCGCACTTACATTCTATAGTCTACACTCTGTTGCTGCAAGGGAGATCAAACAACGACAACAACAACCTAGTCGGGTCTAGGGAAATTAATGATAGCGATAAGAAGTCCAACAAAAGCAAAAAAAGGACAACGCAACAGAGAGCTGAAGGGGAAAGGGATTTTGTAAACATCTGATATCAGAAAACTGCAAATAAAATCTAATAACCTCAGCAGGCTAAAATTACCCAACAACCAACACCAAACTCGTGAAAGAAATGTCCTCCAGGCAACAAATACATGCGCTATTTCAGACAAATGAAAACAGCCTTGGTGGTGTTTGGTTTGTTTGTTATTTAAAGAATATCCTCTTGCTCACTCTTACGCAAAACCCTCTTCAGTGTCTCGCAGTGAGTCACAGTAGCATGTCATTGTTGATATACAGCTAAGCAGCCCATTTTGAGTCAGCCCTCTAAATATCAATCGGCTGTTACTGTGATTGAATTTCTCTACTGCTGAGTGGCCATTTCAATGTCATCCCTGAAGCGCTCTTGAGCGATGGTGGGCTTCTCTGCTTATATATTTTATGTGTAATTGGTCAAAAAACAGCACAGACACATGCATCAATGTTGCATCCATAAAAGGGTGAATACCGCTAGCCTTAGGCTTGAGAGGCATTGAGAGAGTGAGAAAAAAAACCCCCAACCATACCGATCTGAAATCTCCATCAACATCAGAGTCCTCACAGATGTCCTCGTGGGGCACATTTCTCCTCTTCAGAAGGTGTTCATCTCTTTTGTTCTGTGGCAGAGGACATAAAAATTTAATGGCATTCACACAGCAATAACATTAATCATGAAAAAGCATTTTTAAATTAAGTTAATTATATCACATTTAAGTTGTAATTAATTCATAAGATATACACCAGATTAAAAACTTAAATTATAACAAAAAACATATTGCTTAGTGTCAAATAGTGGTTGTGTGTTGCAGATTTGCTTACCTTTCTGAGTTCCACCACAACCTCGGTCCTCTGTCTTCTCATAGTCTGTGGGCGAGACAGTTGATTAGGATTACATAACAAGGAACTTTAATCCCAGCATGCTTTGCCAAGACAGTGACACCGGCTAAGACACTGAATTTAAGTCTAGTTCATGCAGAGAAAGTTGATCCACAGTGTCATTCATACCTGTAGCATTGAGTCAACTGTTTGCACACGGCATATGACAGCAGCCAAAGACACTAAACATGAGTCTGACCTAGTGTGACCCAGTTTCTATTGCTGCAAAACCATTTCATTTGTCTCAGCAGGCAGCTAACTCCTCAGCTATTTGGAATAATAATACAGCTTTAACAATTGGTACCACATAATGTGAAACTAAGTGTAATATCTGTGTTTATCACATATTTCAGTATCCAATAAGGAGCTTTTTACCACGAGATTACCACAAGCTTATCTGAGGAGAGCTAATCGCCAGTTTACTTCCTCATTCAATCACATCAACATTTGATGATCAAATGGTGTGAAATCATAACTTTGATACTCAGGATTCAAACCAATAAACTATATGTATGCATGCTGAGGAAAAACATAGTTAACATAAAATGTATTTCCTTATTTATTTCAATAAATTCAGGTTATCACGTTATAACTGGTGTGGATTCTCATACCCAGGTAACAGTAAAGTTGTAATTGCACACCCCCAGATTTAATGGAAAAACACTCAGATACACTCATTTATACCTGAGTTTTTCAAATTAAGTCCTCCAGTCTTTCCATTTTCTGAATTCCATTTTCCATTTGAGGTATTTTAGAGACTGATAAATATCTAATTTGGAGGAAGCATCACATCTGAACCAATACAGTACCGATGCCCAGTACCTAGAAATCAGTACCCAACAGTACCAATTTTAGGTACTTTTGTGTGTTTACGTGATTATAAATTTTGATTTGTTCAATGATACAATCTTTAAATATACCTCATATTCAACTTCAACAAATAAATCAAAACATTTAACTGTTTGTACTGTAAAATCGCAGTTGTTCCACAAAATTTCAACATGAAAACCCTTGACTAAAATCAACTACAACTTAATGACTTAACTACAACTCCCAGTTTTTATTTTTTTTAATGATGCACAAAATGAAAACTCTGTTACTTCTTGAGCATGTCCAGCATGAAAAATCACCAACTCCTCCAGTCCCTCAGTCACAAGGTACTGAAAGATGGTACAGTTTGACTTTACAAGAATCGATACTTGGTGCTACTGACTAAATTTGATCTGGACTTATAAAAGTACCGAATTCAGTACCTATCCCTAGAGCTGCTGCTTTATCCTACAATCCTACTGAGGTCTGGATTTGATAGTTTTCTTACTTTATGGCCATGCTTTATCTATATGGTGGTCATGATATTACAACATATTACTATAGCACATTGTAGTTTAGCTGCATCATTTCATGCAAAATCGAATAAGCAAACACCAAAAGTTGTTCAAAAAGAAAACAGATTTTGGTAGTATTTGAGTCAGGAATGTGCATTTCTTTATATCAGTCTAAAGTGCATTTGCTAAATTTTAAAGAAAGGCAGCCTCTGACTGACTGAGGTTGTCCACTGAGAACTACAAGTGCACGTTGTTTGTGGTCATTTCTAGTCCATCACAGACACATCTAACCCTGTGATGATCCCTGGAGCTCGGTACATGTTACCAAGTGAGGCAGCTTGTGAGATAGCCTGTTCTCAGAAACAGAAACTACTCGTCAAACAGGATGTGTGAGTCTATCCAGCTCATACACATGTCAAGGCAGCCCGCTTGAAAACAACCCTATCCCTGTGTTACAGTAATGAACCAGCTGACAGCAAATCAACTGGTAACTTATGGATCCTGCGTTGGCTGCTAACATGTAGCTTCGGTCCATCCGTCATGTGATCGTGTCAACCCACTTGCTGGTCGTTTTCACCTCGTTTTCTCAGCATGTGTTCCTCAAGTGAACTAAAGAAGGAAATATTAAACACCCAAATGTGAGTTAATTGACCTATGTAAGTGTCCAGCTGAGGGGCTAACTGGTTTCCGCCATTGTTTTTGGTTTTAAAGACGGGGGATGGGTGGATCTGCAGCCGCCAGTAACATCGAGCTTAACGGCGGCTAGCAGGGAAGTTAGCACGCAGGTTAGCCATCTGCAGTATCAAAATAACGCGTATTTTCTGCTTCAACCACCCACTGAGAAAAATATAAGCATCTGACAACTTCAATGTCATTTTGCTAAGTTCTAGGCGAATATTTTTACGTGTACGCCGTCTAAAAATCGAGCTAAAACGATCTACGGATGATATTCTTCCTCTGATAAGCTCGCCTGTCCCCCGTGGGCCTGACTAGCATCGAGCTAACAGAGGCGGTGAACTCTGACTGGCTTTTCTGGCATGTTTCATAACCAGCGCGGTCTCATGGTTTAACGAAACCAGTGAAACCTAGCAGGAAGCAGCTCAACCAAGGCCAGAGATCCAAAACTGTTCATCTTGAAAAGCTCTGGCCGGGGTTTATGATACAGAGTTCCCGATGGTGGAAATTAGAAACGACGTCACAAGGAGCCAAGAGGCGAAGCTGGCCGTGAACGGAGCGGCGGCGGCGGTGCCGAGTAGAAGAGATTCTCGACACCGATCTACACAACTTTTACCTCCAAATCTCGGCCCTTATTCTTGAAATTCTTCAGCCGCTGGTTGTCGAGTTTCTCGTTGTCAGCCATGTTAGCAGGTCTGGTTGCGTTCAGAACAGATGGACTCGTGGATTTAGCTCGTTAGCTGCCCCTTTCTGGTTCCCTTTTCACAGCCTTTCGTTAACGGACTATTTTCTGCTGCTGTCCGCGGTGCATACTGGGAATGCCGGTGGTGGAGGCCAGCCTCGCTCTGGCGTAGAGGAAGGGTGGGGAAATCCCCTCCACTCTCATTGGCTTCACTGTTAACATCTAATCTGCAGGGCGCGCCATATAACAAGATACGAAACTCACAGCTGGCAAACTGAATTTACATCGGGTGACCCCAAAAAATATTTGGATTTTCAAATATTTTAAATCCAAATATTTCATTTGTATCTCATTATTTTGCTGGCAAAATTTTGTATCCACAAATGTAAAGTTTTAAAGACTAAACCTTCCTTTTGTGCCTTCACAAAAAGAAATGGAACTCTACATTCGGACATTAACGAATTCATTCAACAAAAAAGCTACTAAAACTGTAACCCTATGCTCCAGATTTAAAATTTTCTTGTAAATTCCTGTATATTATTTGTCTCCTATTTAGTAACTTTTTTTAACTTTTGTGATTTTAAATGTTTTTATTTTCTTATCATTCTTATCTGTCTGCTTACATTGTTTTGTTTTTATTTTGTCAAAACCCTGGCGCTCTGTCCATATGTCTGTTTCATATGTTCTGATTACTTTTTATAACATCGTTTATATTTTTCTAATAAAGCAGTGAAAACAAAAAAAATTGGGTGACCATACTCCAAAAACCCTAAAAGGGACCCCCTACCCCCATTATGAAGTAGATCCCTAACCCATACATGTATTGAAAACAATCCTTTTCCGTTTGAAATGAAAAATTTCTCTCTTTTTTTGCCTGTACCAAGTCAAATTTTTGATATGAAGTCAAATTCATCAGATAAAAAGTCAAAAGAGATTTGTCCTATTACTTTGACTTCATTATCTCAAAATGTTGACCATTTACATCATTTTTTTTTTCATTTCATAATTTTGACTCATCTCATATTTTTGACTTTTGTCACTAATTATTGACCTTTTTCCTTATAATTTTAAATATCTTATCTCTACCAAGTGACTTTTCCCCCCATAATTTTGAATTTTTATCTCAAAATTTCCTCTTTTTATATCACAATTTCAACTTAATACGTCAAAATTTTGTCTTAATTTGGCCCAAAACAATTATTCCATTTTATTTAATTCTTAACAAAGCCAGGTTTTCATTTTATTTTTTAACTAGGGCTTTCACAAAGAATTTTTACATTTTTGTCTTATAGCTACAACTTTCCCTAACATGTTACAACCTACCCCGGTAGTGGGTTTGGCTGTAACAAAGGAACGCTGTGTATTTTACAACACACCATGTGGTGTATGATACTTCTGGTTTGAAATGAAATCGTGTCATTTGTAGTAAACACGTGAGTTTCTTGTGTTAATGTTAGAGAACTCTAACTCAAAAATTAGTGGGTTAGAGGTACTGAAAACAAATAAGAATTGACATTTCACTTTGAAAGGTAAAGCTACAATATACATACATAGATCTTGTCATATCTTATTAGCCTACAAAACTTCACACCCTTCAGTCAATAAATTAGTCATTTCATTCAATCTTTATAGTTTTACGTCTGCAGGGGGGATTATTTGATTAATTATTGAAAAATTCGCTGTGACTACCAAATAATATTCTTGAACTTTTATGCCTAACCCTAACATACAGTGTATAATTCTAATTCTCCTAGACTGAAATTTTGTTTTGCAAACTTTACTTTATAAAACTAAACTACCCATTTAAATACATGCACATGCTGAAGTCCAAGAAACTCCAGAAAAACATGCACACAAAAAGTTTTTCACTTGTACCTATTTGCAACAAAATCACCCAGAAACATGACACCATTTGATAATAATTTTTTAATGTGTTTATGTGAATATGATTTATGGTGAACGTAAACTTTAAACCAGTATCATTTGGAAATTATTTCAGGTTTGTATTGCTCCAGGAAATCTTAACATTTTTTTGCTTTCAAGGCAAGGCAATTTTATTCATGAAGTACCATTCATACAAGGATCACTTAAATTATTTAGAAACTCAAAATAAGATAAACTGCAAAATTAACATAATTAAAACAATGTGATGCCAAGCAAATAGATGGAGTGAAATACAAAATTTGTTCAAATGAATACCAAGAAATAAAGAAAGTATAAAAACTCTTTGAATATCAAAAAAATGTTGATACTGATATGACAGCAGGTACTTTGGTGACCCTCAATATGAATAAAACCAGAAACAATGAGGTTTGTATCCACTCTTGAACTTCAAGTATCATCAGCAAATAAATAAAATCTTTACACCAAGAAAACAGAGAATCTTTGAGCTGCTACCTGTATTTTTATCATGAACAATATGTTAACATTCAGATCAAATGTGTTTGCCAAAGCTCAAATCCTCTGTTTTCTCAAATTCGTCCTCATAAACCAAAATTTATAACAGCATCCTCATGGTATACAACCAAAATCCGGAAGCAGTGTGTTTCGCCAGCATCGACCCCAGGTTCTTTCAGCCACAGAAATTAAAACCTTAAAAACTGTGCTCCTGCTGTTCATTGAGGTTCCACCATAGCACCCTCTCAAGCTGATGGTGGGAAGGACCCCTTATCATCATGTGAACGGATCTTCAGCATTTCCCTCCGTCACCCCCTGCAGAGGAAAACTTGTTTCATGGCTGTTATACTCAAGCCTTTGGACCTCATCTTCACTTTTATGTCTTCTTGAGTCTGTTTCAGTGGGGTCTTCATCAAATAGACGATCCTCCTGAAACCTTCCTCCAGTCCCATGCCGCTGATGGCTGAGCATGGCTGGATGAACCAGGCCCTGCCCTCACAGACTCGTCTCAGCTCCAGTTTGAGGCAGAGGGCCTCAGGGCTCAGCGCTCCCTGAAGATCCTGTTTGTTTGCAAGAACAACAAGTGGGACTCCTTTTAGACTCTCATACCTCAGGACCTGGAAAATGGGAAAACAAAGTAAGAAATACTGAAATCATAACAGTGCAAGACTAACTAATTGACTCTTTATGAGCTGAAAAGCATACAAGACCACTGATTGCAATGCATTTAACGCCTGGATACACTGTGAGGAGGTAGTTTTCAGACCAGATGAAGATGGAACACTTAAGAAACCACAATTTTTTTGGTTCATTCTCTGCTTTGTTTTGTTTTCTTTGTTAAGCCAAGAGTTATTTACAATGAGTGATACATGCTGTTAAAATGTATTTGTCAAAAATACTACTCTAGATATACTGGAGAACATCACTGAAGCTATGAGATATACTTCTTTGCCCACCGAGGGCGCCATGAATCAACACAAGCCTAAAGTTTCTCATTGTAGCGTTAACAAACTGTACATGTCTAACTATTAGCAGGACACATTATAACAATATTTTTATATCAGTATTATTTGATTAAGGTATGTTTTATGATTGTGATCCCAGCAGTTGGTAAACAATGAACTAGTAATGTACACAAAGTTGTAATATAATAAGATGTATTAATTCAATCATGATGATTCATATTAGTGTAATGCTGTCAAAGCTGTATGATGGATGCAATAATTGAAATGAACAGAATGCACCAAAATGCACAATATTACATTTTGTCATTGTTTTCACCAATACATTAAATCTACTATAAGAAGTTTGTATCAGTTTTGACACCCAAAGGAGTCTTTCTTTATCTCTTTGCTTATATAAAAACATTCTTTACCTTTCTTTTGATGGTCAAATGCTCATGTTGATGATACACAGTGTGATCATGTTTAAAATATATGCAGTTATTCATTTTAGCAGAGGCTAATTTATACCAGCTGTCTGACACTTACCTGGAGGCAATAACATGCTTCCAAAATGATCTTATAACATATAGTGTTGTTGCTGGCCATGTTGCGTCCCTTTGTAAGTCATAAAAACACTTTCAGTTTTGGTCTGTTTCAGCTAAAGCTAAAGAACACCTCACAGGCACCCTCATATTCACTTTAAAGTGTTTTTTTTAAAAAAAAAACCATATTGCTTTACAGCTCACTGCTTGCTGTTTTAGCTCTTGTAACAACTCATCCAGACATGTTTCATGTAAATCATGTGGAAGTAACATGATTTGAGTCACACTATTTTATCTATTTTTGAGGTTGAGGTTATTTCCTCAAACAAGTTGTTCCCCTTCTTAAAAAAATATCTTTCCACTGTTCAGTCTCTCCCATTTGACTTACTTCAGTGTCTGCACTAGTGGTTTCAGGGTTTAACTACAAGTGAGTTGCATGTTGAGGAAAAAATTGCACAAAAACCAGTCAAGTGTTTGACATCATAAAACAAGTTTAGTTTCAAAATGAGGCATAGTTGAACAAATGAAGGTTGAATTGCCAGACAAAGTCTGAACCTGCTGAGTATTTCTCAGTGTAGAGGGACTTAAAGCACGTGACTTTAGTTCTTCCAAATTCAAAATTGTGGTGCATACATTAAAAATAGCTTATGATATTTTGTTATAATTACCCGATGAAGGACTTTGCGAGCCTCGTCCAGCCTTTTCTGATCCCAGCTGTCGACCACAAACACCAGTCCAGCTGTATCTGTGTAATGATGCTTCCAGTGAGGCCTCATCTTTCTCTGGCCCCCCACGTCCCACACTGTCAGGCCTGGACTGCTCCTGTCCGTCTCCAGTGTTTCCACGTTGAAGCCCACAGTTGGCACCGTCACCACACTCTCGTTGTACTTGAGTTTATAGAGCAGGGTAGTTTTCCCTGATCCATCCAGGCCCAGCATCAGGACCTGAGCTTGTTTCTGCGGCTTAGATCCATATATGCCCATGGTCTTTACACTGCAGCGTGTGTCTTTGTGAGAAAATGTATGTCCTCTTCCTCTTGTATAGCTGTGTAAACCAAGAAGTCTGCACCCAGTGTCTCCCTTTGTGCTGTCTATCTGTAGGCTTAGTGTGTCTGCTCTCTCTCCTGTCAGTATGCTTTATGTACACACAGGCTGAGATCCCTCCCCCTTCTGTTGTGATAGGATTCCTCCAGTCCCTGCGTGGCTTTCAGTAAACCTATTTATATCCAGAGTGACGGTGCAACTAAGTGGGAATACATTCAGTTCTCCAATTACAGCAGTGCAGTCCGGAGAGTCATACCACACCTGCCCTGGATCATCACACGCAGCAGCGTGCAGGAAGTCCATGTTCGGCTCAGTGGGAAACTTTTGTGTTCCCCTCTAGATGTCCCATGGTAGTGACATCACAGGGACTTTTTATGGAAGGTTACTGGCTCTGGCTGAATGGTACATGTAGTTTTATCTATTGGCTGACAGTAAACTAAGTGGTCCAGCTCAATGCCCACTATTGCAGTAAGTTTAGGAATATCAGTGCAATCTGTTTTACTTCTGTAACTTTTCAATTTGTGAAGCCTTATCATTTTTGAACTGGTCTTTGAACTGTCTGCAAGCCAATTTTTAGGTGAAAGGAATGTGTATCCATATATATATATATATATATATATATATATATATATATATATATATATATATATATATATATATATATTTCTCAGTGTAGAAGGACTTAAAGCACGTGACTTTAGTTCTCATATATATATATATATATTTGAATTAACATCTTAGCTCTAGTGTTTCTAGTTGGTTGAAGTTAAACTCAACCCGAAGGTGCAGACTTGATTCCAAACAGTAGATGGTGTCTCAAGACATTTTAAATAATAGGAATGCTCCCTTTGCATGTATTCAGTATGCCTTTGAATATCATCTAAGAGTTCTGTATTGCAGTATTTGACCTTTTTTCCCCCTTTTCTTTCATAAAAAATACATTTACAATGAATGAAACCTCTGAAGCTTCTGAGAACCACTCCATTTTGGCAACTCCAGTTGAGAAATGAGTACTGTTTTTAAAATTAATCTTGTAAACATGGAATAAGTGTTTTCTTTTCTTACTTTCAAATTTATTTTCTGGAAATCATGACTCTTCACTTTAATGCTGTACTTTAAATTTATGACAGTGCTACTGTGAAATGCACAGACAAAATATTTTTTTCATGTTTTTGCTTAACAGTTTCTCTTGGTATTACAGAGCTTCATTACAATTTTGCACAGCATGGAATGGACAATCAAATAAATAAATAAATCAAGCACATAAAAATGATATGATCATTTCTTATTTTAATGTTACCTCTTTGATTTACATTTTAAAATTTCAGAATTCTTTCATTTTTCTTCTTTATATTTTATTAAAGTCAACAAAAACAAGTACAAATGTCACACAAACATTCTGTAGCATACATAATCAAGGGAGACAATGAACTAAAAAAAAAACAAACAAATCTTTATTCTGGATTATCACCGAAGTTGAACAATCTATGAGCAGGTGCATCATTGCTGTTTTAACAGTGGAGAGGTGTTTACAACATTAGGACAGTATGTACATTCATCCTGGAATCTCGTGTCTCTCGGAGACATTTAACAATGCTTTTTTACACGCAAGTTATGATATGAACACAAGGTCGTGCAGTGTGCTCAGGGGTGACCCACATTGAGAAGTGGTTTTGGCAGCTGACTTCATAACAGGAAATAAACAGTTTAAAAATATAAGGCAACAATAACGAGTTTCATTCAAAGGCTTGTTACATTTTGAAATACAGTTCTGGGAAATGTGATGTGATCTGCAGCTGAATGGAGAGCTTTCTATTCTCTCAGTGAAGATTTATGACAAGAAGCATAAATGATATGCGAGAATTAGAATGAAAACACCTAACCAAAGGAATATCTAACATGGTGGAGATGAAAAAAAAACAAAAAACCTCACATTAAAGTATAATTGCCAATTGCTGTGGGTGATGGCTCAATTTTTACCTACTTTACTTGTGTTGGATTAACAGTCAGTGTAATATCATCACCAGATAACATGCAACAACATCTGGGATCAATAATAATCAGTAAAGATCATAATGAAACATTGTATCAATGTGGCCACGTTATACAAGGAGGTATTGCTTTTAGAGTTGATTTTAAAGTACAGTTTTAAGGAGCCACTGAACGATCGTGGTGATTTTAATGGTGGAAACGTGAGCTGAACACTTCATTTAAAGTGGAGTCGCAGTATTTAAAATGTCAACATTCAAAACAGAAAAACATTTATTAGTACAAAAATTAACAGCAATCAATTAACTGTCATTAAACATTCAATGACTCAACTTAAAAAGGTGGCAACTCAAACCTGAAATCCACCATGAACAAGTGTCATATAACATTGTGATGATTTCTCTTGCTATACAAAAACAGTGATATGGGATATAATCATATGTATATTATATGTGTTATCATGTATAAAGGGAATAAAGTCAGATGATTTGCACCAGTGATATAGTTTTGATCCTGAAAAAAAGGCCAACCTGCTGGCATAACACCTCAGATCAGAAGAGCTAAAACTTGGTAAACGTTGATTTTAGTAACTGAGGAGATAAATAAGTGGTCAGATAAATGTTAAGTAAAAAAAAAATGAGAGTAAAACTCCATGCTGTTTTGTACACTTTTAACTTCTTGTTATTGGCTGGACTTTGACTTGATGTTAATGTGGCATGTGTGTGCAGTTCTCGCATTAGACTGATCTGACACTGTGCCTAACTCACTCCCACACCTGCACACAGATACACACACACACACACACACAAAGATGTGCAGACTTATGGATGCACACACAGCTGCACAGAACTGAATCTGTTTATTTTGCATAACAGTGACCCAGTTTGCGTTAAGGTGTCAAAAGAACTTTTCTAAACCTACATCAGACATTTTTTAGTTTTCATTAAAAGTAAAGGAGAGGGCACGGTTTGTGCCTCACAGGACACATTTTTGTAAATGTATGATAGAAAGAGTCCTTGCACAAAAAAATGTATCATCTCTGTTTTAAAACTTTTCATCTTAGACTTATCTTACTTCCACATATATTCAAACATTATAGAGATACTGTGAGTAGCAGAGGTCTACTTCCTGCCAGACCTGCCTTTAAACTTGACCACCATGACAGTGATGTTGTCAGGGCATCCACGGTAAAAGGATTGAAGGACGATGCTCTTGGCGCCAAAATGTGGTTCGTCCAGCCGATCCCTGATGAAGCGCACCGCCTCCTCGTTGCTGAAGGTGTCCCACAGGCCGTCGGATGCCAGGATCATGAACTGGGGCTGCAGCTTGTTCAGGTCGAATGACATGATGTCGGGATCAGGGATGACAACGTTGAGGTTCTTCAGGGGGTAGTCGCCCAGAGAGCGGGACATGGCCAAGATGCCCTGAACACGCCATGAACCGTTGAAGCTGATGAAGCCTCCTGATGAGGAGAAAAGAGAAAATTGTCGGAAAATGATACCGCAAGGATTGGGTGGAATAATGAGTCAGAGGTGGCTGAGGAGTGAAAACATGAATTAGAGGAAGCAGAAGAATAGAATACAGGTGAAGAAAACTGAAGAAGCAGATGTTTTCCATGTTTCTGCTAAGATTCAAGATACGCTTTTTTCCAGCTGGCAGCAAGCCTTTTCATTATCTATTATATTCCAATTCAATGCTTGCTGTTTACGCACATGGAAATTTTTTGTTTACATTGGATTTGTCCCAATTTCTGTCGCATCCTGAGGTGCAGCTGCATATCCTCTCTGGCTTCAACTCATCAGAAACCAGGGAGTTGACTGGAAATGACAGGGACAGATTTCCATACTGGGTCAAGCTGGTCTCATAGTTACAACTGGAATCAGAAATGCCCTATTCTGTATAAAAAAAACCAGAAAAAAATTTCATCCAAAAATAAAACCAGTTCACTATAATGTTATAAATTGTTCTTGTGTGAGCAAAGATCCTTGAATTCCCAGGGAAATTAAACAGAAGCTGTGACCTCTGAGTTTATATTGGACCTACGTAAGCAGTGGCTACTGTCAACACATAACCTGTGGCTTTTATTCATTTTGAACATTTGATAATCAGTTAATTTTAACCTTATCATTATTGGAAAGCTTTATAATGGAAGCAAGAAGTTAAAGTTAAAGCCTTCAGGCAGATCACACTGAGAATACAGACGAAAAGTATTCATGAGTGTAAACATTGGCACTTAAGTATGAATGCTAATGGCACCCCAGAAAAATTGCTTGATGATTTAAAAACTCTCTAATAAGAAACAGACTGTATAATAACTTCTAGGAATTGATAGAGTAAATGTAACAAGCTGCAAAAAAAACAAATTATTTTTTTTATGAGATAACCACTCATAAGTTGACATGATGTTTACTAAAACATATTATGGCATTTCTGTTATGGCTACTCCACCAGTAGTCTCTTTAATCCAAGTGATCTCTCTGATGCTACAGTATTATTCATGTATATACCGGTACTTGAATTTTTAAATGTAAATTTTTTCAAAACAAAAAGAAAAAATAAAACAGTAAAGCACAATATTATCTATTGATTCCCAAATTACAGTTATTTGCTTGCATAGAAAATTTGAATTTGTTTGTATGCTATTTTTCATTAATTTCTAACTTCTTAGATAATACCACCGTGCTGGCTCAAATCTGGATGTAAATAATAGAGACCTGTTTGTGCCACAGATTTATTGTTTTAAAGCAAAATGTATGGAATACTTGCACAATTAATTTTAGCTTCAATTAAATACTCAAGTGAAAACCTCAGCTGAAAAAAAAAACACATTTAATGAATCATATGGCCCTTATTATATGATTTGGCATCATAAGTCCATACTATAACAGTTCATGTTCGAGGGCCGAATTGTCTCAAATGTTTGAGATTTCACCTCTCAAGTAGCTGTGGAGTTTTTTCAATTATACGGTGGAGTATTAGCATCACAGTACAAAAAAAACATAAAAAAAAGCAATGCTACAGGAGTAGAGTCACAATGTTACAAGAATTAGATCGTATTATTGTGTCTATAACAGTGTGAGGTTATAAGGTCGTATTTTAAGTATAATGTACAAAATCAAAGTGGGAAACTTCACAAGTAGATTAAGGATTAATCTGAAAGAATGAGGCTGACGCTTTCTGTAAGATCCTTCTGTAAGATATTTTGTTATTCAATATACATTAGCTATAGCCTGTAATTAAGACTTCTTTCTCACAACAGAAACTACATCTTAATTCTCTAATAAATCATCAGCTTAAATCAACACTTTCTTTTGTAATCAAGATTTGTTTTGAGGGACATATACATAGCTCCATTTAAATGAATGTAACAGCTTAAATAAAATTAGGTTTCCTCTAATTAACATGTAAATTTATGCAGCAAGGTGCTCTTAACTCTGATCAGATCATCAGCTCTGCCTCTGGAGCCTGCGGTGCAGACATAAAGTTCCTCTCACTAATTCTTCTCAAAGATCATTTTACAAAGAGAAATTTACTTTGCTGTAACACAGTCATGTTACCTCAAGAGAGAAGGCAACTGTAGAAGCAAACAAGTAGTTAAAACAAATTTATCATCAAAACAATAAGGGATCTCAGAAACTCCAGAATGATAACAGAAAATATTTCATAAATTCACATAGAGATATTACTCGTTAGTTAGTGAGCTGGCTGCTGCTTTATTCCCTCACTCCCCAGTCACACCATTAGATGGAGACAGTGGGCTGTCCTTACAGTGACCACACCGATCATTCAGGCAGCCTGCTGTCAAACTCTCAACACAGATAATGCGTAGACAAAGTGGAATGGAGAACTATGCCTGGAAATATACCTTAAACACAGTGTGCACTGTCTGGAAGCATTTGATAACACACTAATTTGAAAGCAAATTGTGTTATCAGTCTCTGGGGTTTGATGTTTGACGTCCCAGTGTGTCAAAAACAGGATGATAGTGCTAAGCTTTGATCGTGAAAAGACTCATTTTATGCTTTCATGACAATAATCTCTAAATTTTAACCAAATCCTTTTCTTGTGCTGCTCACACTCAGTTAAAAAAAAAAATCTGCAGCTCTTTCCTCACCAGCCTTCTTGATCCTCTTGCGTTCTTTGAGCTGGTATGGTTTGTGATCGTGAGATAGGGGTATGGCGTTGCCGTCTTTATCACACAGAACTCCACGAGAGTCTCCAACGTTGGCCACCATCAGCTCTTTATCAGATAGTAGAGCCACAAGACACGTGGTACCTGAAACAAAGGGAGGAGAGGAGTTGAGCAGGACAAAGATGGAGAAAGATAAGGAGCAGGGAAAGAACGGGAAATTGAATTGTGTAGATTTATGGAAGATGGGTGAATGCACTTACACAGCTTTGGTGATATTTTGCTATAAACTTAATTATAAATTTAAAACTTCAAACAGGCCCTGACTGTTCAAAGGTGTGAATAAGGAGCTTGATTTAAAACATTTCACTGTTTGTGGTCCAGGATCAGATCATCTAGTTGACTTTTGTACATATTTTCAAAAGGAACCTTGATTGGTTCAACTTAAATAAGATCAAACTACCATAGCAGAAGTTTCAGTGTTATGGACGACCGCAGGCATTTCAAGTCCATTCTATTCTATTCTATAATGTTATACTATAGTATATTATAATAGAGATGCTGAGATCCGCACAACCTTTAAGATTCCCATGGCTACTTCATTGTACAATTGGTTTTTGAAGAGCCTACTATCTATTTTCTTTTAAAACCTGTTATTTAACCCAATTCTCGTCAATATGAAACTGAGGAAAGAAATGAGGATCTGAGCACCTGATTCACTCCAATTTTGTGTTCTTTTTTTCCCCCTATGAAATACTTGTTTTCAAGATTCAAAATGATCAGTTTTACTTTTCAATAACTAGTCTCAGTTGACTTCATCATCAAAAGTTTCTACAGTTTGTTTGTACTGGAAAGGAAATATAACAACATATCCAGCTGTCTATCCAGTAACTAGAGGCTTCAAATTAACACGTTTATTGGTTCTGGATGAAAAGTCAGGTGTCCACAAAAGTTATTAGAAGTTCTCCACAAGAAAGTTTCAGGCCCATCCATCATATAATTTTTGCAGCATTTAAGTCGGGACCCAACCGAAGTGCAGGCTGAAAACAGATGATACGAGCAATAAAGCATCAGTGCTGATACCACTAATAAAATTCTATTACTGCCATAAACAAAAATGCAAATAAATAAATGATGCCTGGCAAAACTATGTCAACAGAAAGTGGATCAGCAAACAACAAATCAAAGCAACCTATAATTACAGCAGATTTCTAAGGAACCAATGCTATATTTTTGCTGTATCACCTCAGGAAAAAAAAATTCTCCTGCACAACAGAGGACGTGCACAAACATTGCAAGAACTCTTTGAAGTCATTTCTCTTCCTTGTACCACTCCAACAATTTTTTCCTTTCTTCTACTCCTTCCTCTCTTTGTTTAGCTTCCCAGCCAGGCAGAACAGAGTCTGGACTCCCAATCTGAGGCCTATTGTGTGAGATCCAAAGTCCTGGAGAGAAAGAACAGATCTGCCTGCTCGGCCATCTGCTCACACACAAAAAAGAGAGAAAAACGGGAGGAAAAGGGAGAAACAGAAACAGGAGCAAAGGACTGAAAATAAAAGAGGTAAATGTAGGGAATCCTACTGCTCTGGACCACCCGGATGGAAAAAGAGGGAGTGGGTGGGATGAATGGGACATTCTCGGGATTTTGTTGCATTTAAAAAAGATAAAATGAGCCCTGGGGGTTAAAGGAGAGACTAAGTTGGTTTGAATGTCACATGAGAAAGTGATGACATGTACTGAAGACCTTTCTTTAGAGTCAAATATACGAGTGTGATATTAACTGACTGTAAAGTCATGTTGAAAAAACAGAAGTGAAATCAGTCCCATGAAGTGTTATTCATTCCTGTTAAGTTATTCTGTTCCTGCTTCTTTCGCTGTGTGAAGACTGAGATGGGAGAAGAGGAAGTGCAAGCAGAAATGGATGCAGATTTAATGCAGAGAAAGACTTGAGCTGGGGTGGAGAAGTAGCAAGATATGGAGGCAGAGACAGAAAAGAGATTACCTCTCAGCGGGACAATGATTTTATTATTCTCATTTAAAGCAAGTGGATGAGAAAAGAAGTGATAAACACAAAAAAAAATGTGTGAGAGAAGGAGAGGAGGAGAAAGAGCACCAGCTGGAAGTGAGGATAAGATGAATGAAGTGAATATTGATGCTACTTAATTGTAAATGACTTACTCAATCTTCTACACAGAGTTTGTGAAAAATCCATTTCTATTAGTTTCATCATTGTGTGCATCTCTAATCCTTCTCCTCATGCCTATAGCTGCTGCCGCCGCTGCTGCTCTACGCCATGCTGTCCAGCTAATTATCCTTATCTAGTTCCCATGGTGATTGAGATAATGGACTGAGGTGCCTAGCTAGCACAGCCTCACCCAATTAGCCCAGCCATGCCAAGCACACTTTCAGAGTTCCCCATTAAAATGGCACCAAGGCCTGCATGTGTCCAGTGCTCACCCTAGTTATTAGCCTGGCTTGACCAGGCACACCTTTGGCTCTCAGATGAGATTAACATCTCAGCTGGGTGTAGAACCGCACGCGTCATTGTATCATTGTATCAGTCGCTCAGGGGCAGTGAGGACTCATGCTTTAAGGAAGCCGTCAGAGTAAAAAAAACAATACTTTATGTTGTGAGTGGCATTTTGGTGAGAAATGTAACCAGCCCATTGTGTTCTCCTGAGTTCCTAAAAAACAGTACGTGCCTATTAGTCCACCCACAGCATCAAGTTTTGCGGAGCTACCACAGTGTCATACCCACCCTTCTTGGACTGTTAACATTTACAGTGAAGCTATTTTTAGCATCTCACACACAGCCTGAGCATCTTGAGCCACTTTATCAAGTCCATGACACTCAGAATTCACATTACAGAGAAGCTTGAGACAATGACAGCATTCTATAATGCATCACTGAATTTATATTTAACCAAATAAAGATACTTGTAGCTTGTAGTGCCTCTATGAGAGGTTTTGCTTTGGCCTCTTCTGTCCTGTTCTTTTAAGCCACCTACTCATTCATTTACTCTGATTCTTCCTCTGTAGGATTTTAATTCAAAGGGAAGGAATTTTAATTGTCTATTATAGCATAAAGTAAGAAACAGGCCTGTCTGGGGAAAACACATGGTTCAAGGTGTAGGGATGGGTAACTTTCACATTGGAACCGGTACGGTACTGATGCCCGGTACCTAGAAAGTGGTACCAGTACTCAGCAGTACTTTTGTATGCATTTATGTGGTAATAAATGTTAATTTGTTTTATATAAAATCTCGAAATATTTCAGTTTTAACAATTGATTTCTCAATGTATGCATTTGAACAAATATATCAAAACAAAATTTCACTGTTTGTACTGTAGCATTGCAAATGTTTCACAAATTTCTTCAACATGAAAACCCTTGACTTAAATTGACTACAACTAAATATATTAACTTCAAGTGCATGGTGTTTTTCCTCCATAATGCACAAGTTAACATCCAGCTCTACCCACTCCATAACCATGTCTGGCATGGAAAACCACCTACTCTTCCAGTCCCTCACAGTACCAAGGATACTTTTTGATTTTACATGAATCAGTGACAGATTGACAGAATTGGGATGGTACCTATCCATATCAAGGTGTAAAAAAATTTACAGAACCAATTCAGTTTGACAACAAGTGGCTTTGTCAACACTGAACAAAAGTTAACACCACAGGACTCATAAAAAATACAACTAGGGCAATGATTATTGCATATGTACTAGTCCTCCCCATGAATACATATCTGTTGTGTTCAACTTTAATGTAATCAACCTCCTGATATCCTGCCTTCTCCTACAACCAGCGGGTGCACGAATATTAAGTCTTGTGCCTGCCTCACACTAAACGAAGAAACTGAATACACTAGTCTGACAGTTAGCACACTCTCAAAGACCAACTTGCAAAGACTTAAAAAATGCTTGAGACTATAGATAATTCATTAGGAAGAAAAACCAAACATCTCAGCTGTGTAATGGTTCTGCAGTCTTGTAGTGAGACTGAACCACTTTAGGAAGTAAGCTCACTGAGATCAAGAAATACAGGCTCTAAAATGTAAAATCAGCTGTAGAAACTCACTGTGATGATGAGCTGTTGTTTCCGAAAATGAATTTTGAATTCCTAATAAAGACAAAGGTATATGCTTTAATAAAAAGTGAAGAAAGCTATCCCATCATACCAGTGCAGAGTCAATTGATAAGTCATGTAAAGTACCACGTGGTTCCTTAAGTTCCTCACAGTCCCAGTCATAGCTAAGAGAGGAGTCTGTTGTTTGTACAAGAATTGACACAAACCTCAAGTTCCTCTAAACTCATACACATTTAACTTTAGCCACAAAAATGCTAATTAAATCAGGTACCTGAAACTGTCTTGAAATCATAATTACAATCACATAAAAACTACAAGAAAATGGTTTGAAGGCAGTCGAGCTGAGTCAAGCCTTACACTGCAGCATCAGCAACGAAAACATACTGCCTTGATCACCACAACAGCTGTATACGATCAATTTTGATGATATCCATACTGACAGTGAAAAGATATTTTGTCTCTACTTTAGTATCATAACACAGACAAGAAAATCAGAGAGCTGTGTTTTTTGCTAACATAGTTTAAACTGCTGACATAGAGTTACAACGCACATAGTAACAACAGGCTCTGTTCACTGTGACTTGTAAGCCAGAATTAACCTTGAACTGAGTGATTATTTCTTATATTTTGACATATTGCCAAACAAAAGAGATTAATTCAATCACCTGTGAAACTTAAAAGTGAAAAATACAAGGTAGACAGGAAAAAAAACTCTTTTAGTGGTTTATGTACATAGTTGGTGCTCCAAGCCCGTTGTTGATAGCATCATTCAAGGTCAAGTGTTGCCACACTCAGTATGACGAATGATCAGAGGGGAACACTTTAGAGTGTGAACAAAGTGCACCACAATTTGGTTTAAAGAAGAATGGAATGTAAATGGGAAAAAAAGCAAACAAAACAGTTGAGAAACTGCTGACAAAAATATCAATGTTCAGCTTGTAATGATCATAAAGAAGTACAATGAACAGTGCTTTACAAAATGTGCCCTCACTTCACAGGGAATTTGATGATGAAATCTTTAGCATGTTTTTTCTGCTTTTTGACGAACTCAACTTTACCTTTATTGCTGCGTCTTGCTGTTTTTGCCACTTTTCACCCCATAGACTGTTGCTCTTGCAAAGGTAGTTGTTAACATTTAGCTCTTTTGTTAAGCAGGGTGGAGTTACACTGGTAAAGCACATAAAACATCCACTGCAGAACAATTTGGCTGGTATTGTCACACATTCGAGGATAAAGAAATATTGCAGTGTCTGCAAACAGAATACTGCAGCAGGCCATATTGTGATTTAATCTCATTTGCAATTAATTGCCCAGCCCTACATTTGTGTGCTCGAAGACAGCTTCCATATCACTACTCTTTCCAGAGCACCTTGAGTTCATAAAAAATACCCACATAGTGACTGGCTTCTTCCTGTTTTTACTAACAGAGGAATGTGGGGCTGATTTTCCAACCTTTTTGTGTGATTTTGAGGTTTTTAGTTTGTGTTGAGAGACGTGTCACACAGATGGCAGGGGGTTAGTACTAACAGAATACCACTCCACATAAAGAAGACTGTTTCCATAATAGACTCTAAGCTCCTGGTATTTCCATCAAAGTCTCATCTCCCTTATCTTCCTTCCAAGCGCTCTTGTTCACAGATAAACAACAGAGGGATGAACGAACAAGGGGGATAAATCTGATCGGCTGTTGTCCCGGGGACTGGGAGATGAAATGGGAGTGCATCTCTCTATTTTCCCTCTCTGTCTCCCCTGCCAGCTTAATTTAGGCCCTGATTAGGACAGAAAGCAGGGAGCTGCTCACCCTGAATGATGCGATTGTTGAATCAGATAGGAGGATAAAAATGCACAAAAATTACCTGATCAAGAGATCATCTCTCCTGAGATGCTAACATGCAAGCTGGGACAAAAACAGAAACAAATCCAATCCTTGAATGTGTAATGCTTAGAGCAGACAACACAGGAGCTTGTCTGAAAGTGTTATCTGCAACCTGAGTGTCAGTCCTTCTTGCTGTGCAGACTAAATACAAGATGATAGAAATATTGACAGATAAGAAATAGTTTTGGACAGATGTTGAGCCTGGGTGCAACAGGTCACGTAGCTTGAGAACAGAAGTAGTCAAAGGGATCAGGGAGGAGATTTTCTTTGTGGCTGTTTTGAGAGCAGTAAAGATCTCAGAGCCAATGTTTATCCAAAGCTGAAGAAGCAGTGAAGGAAAGGAGGGGGTAAAGAGGATGAAGAGGTTGAGAGCAGGTGAGCACAACAAAAGGCATAAATGTACCGTAAGAAATAATAACACGCCTCCAAACTGGGTCTTTAGGTCCTGAGATTACAATGCCTCAGAGAAAAATAAAACTACATGAGGCCCTCGAAATGGTGCTTTCATACCAGTGGAGCACATGACTAACCTGAGTCACATGTCAGCGATCTGTGCAGTCTCTCATTTAGGCTTTCAGACTTCTAATCTAATTTAAGCTGCTGAATTATGTTTTACCTAATTTCTTTTGGTAAATCACAAGTGGGCATCTCGGCGTCTTTGCTGCAGCGATCTGGCAACACGATGACACTGCAACAATGTCTGACAAGATGTGGAACACAGATGGGAGGATGATGAGGCAGGTAACAGCCAAGACAACCAAAGCAGACCATGTCATTTTCATCTTTTAGATCTAAAATTTAGATTTTAAACTTCAATTTGAAATGTTGAGGCAACAAATTTGCAACATCTTTGGTTTGGATTTTACAACTAATTTTTGGGACTTTGCAATATCTGTACAGTTAGAGGGCGGTAGGCATCCATTTTAGCAGGTTCTCTCGAAAGTGAAAGTCTTAAAGTGGGGATGTTGTTATTTTTGGGGCTTTACACTCTTCCTCATCTATCCCTGTAAATAAATACAGTAATGTTTTAGAAAACCCTTTTTTTCTGCCTCTGTCCAAGACCCTTTGTTTAAGTTGCTGTCTCTTTAAGGCCCCCAGCTCAACAAACCACCTTCCCTCTGATTGGCCCACACTGATGGGGGCATACTTGGGGGAGTTATGGGTATTCTTTTGTTTTTGAACCAGTTAGAAGATCCTTATTGTAATGAACCCATGATTTTAACAAGCCTCATAAAGATCTCATGAAGATCACATGCTATTTTTAGAACAGGCTGTTTCAGCAGTGTTCGGCAGTAACGTGTCACTAGTAACTAGGTTTGCATGTTTCCTGCATAGTCAGGCATCCTTTGGGTGCTGCTGCATGTAGATTTCTTGGCTGATGGGCTTGTCTCAACCATTGTTGTTATACACACCTGGCAACCCCTCGCTAGCTTGAAAGATAGAGCAGTACATGTTTATGTTTAGCTGCTCGAAATATGCTCTTCACTTTCGTGTTGTCAAGAGGAAAGATGATGTAAGCCAAATGTAAGTTGTGTCCTGGTTCTAGGTCTCTTTTAACTCAAATGAACATGGACTGGATTTCAAAAATTGTCTCTCTCGTCCTCAGCTGAACCAGATGAGCATTTCATTTAGCCTGCAACTTTGATGGATTCACAGGCAGCAGAAAAAATGCACTTGCAGTTCACACAGAGGCCAGGTGCAAACTCAAAGTTACAAAGAGAAATAATAATAATAGTGACTGCTATTTAAAACACACTTTTCATTTTTAAAGAAATCTCAAAGTCCTACAAGTGCCCAGTTAAAAGAGAGCACAGCTACACATCACACCACACATATGAAACTTTGTATCTGTGTTTAAAATATGTGGAAGCATCACATTCCTCTAAAAACTGTGGTCTGCGGGTGTTTTCTTGAAATACAGCTGTCTGTGGATGTCTGTCTGTAAATCATGCCGCAGAAAAATACTTCCGCGAAACCACCTGAGTATCGGCCGATGGCAATACATGTGCAAACACAAGAATCAGCCTGACATATCGGCCAGCCAGTATATTGGTCTATCATTAATATCTAGATGGGGGGATACCTCAAGATAGATCCAGATCAGCTGGAGGGATTAAAATAATTTTCCCCCTAGCCTGAGAATGTCTTGGGATGACCAGGAGCTCGAAAACATTGCTGGGGGGGAGGAATACCTGCTTCCACTGAGACTCAGCGGAGATAAGCAGAAGAGAAGTTGGACGAATGCTTTGAGGTTCTTTCAAAAGCTTCAGTTAAAATAAAAGCAAATTAATTTTTATCCTGAACCCTTTGGTTCAAACTCCTGTCTTTAGAAACTGGAATGTCTCTTTAAGTTAATGAGATTATCCTTTAATTTATATTTCACCACTCTCTATGTCCAATAAGTCAAAAAACGTTTCTGTCAGAAAAAAGAAAATTATAATCACAAGTGTTGACTTATCATTTTAATAGTATTGACTCCCCTGTATGTGGAGTCTAAATATAAATGAGACCCATTACTTTGCTGCAACTTTCTGAGTATTTTGCTGTAGGACTTTTCTCCTTTTCTTTCCCCCACCCTCAGTGATTTTCATTTCTGACGGATCTTTCTCATCGCCCTTTGTATTCATGCTCTCATTCTCTTCACCATTCCATCCCTTCTTTTACAATCCATCCTTTTCCTCCCCCTTTGTCTTTGCTTTTTCTTTGAGCAAAATGTCCTCCTACCATGCATACATCCTTCCCTCTGACCCCTCTTCTACCTCTTTGCATCCATCATGCTCCCTCTCTTGCCTCACCCCTCCCTCTCTGCCTTCCCCCAGAGATAATTACTACAAGCCTTGTGAAGATCAGCTTGTATTTAAACAGCTGAATAAGCAAGGCCTGGGGCTGCTGACACTCACTATTCAACAACAGTGAAGGGAAACAGTGGAGGAGAAATTAATAGTTTGCATGCAGCATCATAGGGAACATTTAAAAACATTGCACTACACTTACTGGTGCTTTCCTTATCGTGTCTCCATTAATGAGCAACACTCAGGGGTGAAATCCATCTGTATGTGGCCTCTGCCCTTGACTGGGGGCCACACTGAGCAGCTACACATTCACATCATACTGACTGATGAATCAATAAAGCATCTTGATGAACCAAAGCACCGTAAAGCATCCCACACATTTCTATAGATCTTTTATATTAGTGTAAGTTATGCACGGGAATACTTTAATATGTAATAAATATTATGTGCATATGTGCTGAAAAGTTAACACATGCATACCTGCTTCATTGTAAGTGGCTGAAAGCTTCTCCAGCATTTCTCGGTCCAAGTTCAGGATCTGCTGTTCCAGGATGGAAGGATAGGACACGCCACCTCGCTCTTTTTTGTCATCTTTCTCTTTTTCTCTGTCTCGCTCTTTTTCTCGTTCATAGGTCAGCAGCTGCTGGCGGAGCGCTTCAGGCAGGTGGGCCTTGGCAAAGTCAGCAGCAGCCTAAGGATGGAGAGCAAAGGCAAAAAAACAAGACTTGAACCACTGCAGATAAAAGTTAACACAGAAGGAAACAAAACATCTGATTTATGCATATTTTTAATCATTAAGTATTTCTCTCATGCATCCACCCAAAAAAGTAGACATAATATTCACAAGAAATGGACACAACTGTGCAACTGTGTAAACACCCCAGATGGTTGATCAGATTGGTTGGGGACTGACTCAACACCTTGATTGCATTGTGTTTCTCTTGGCCAGCTTTCTTTACTGCTCATTGTTCTTATTCTGACGCTCATGTTCTTATTGAAAACCCTTTCAGCGGTAAGCCAGGGTCGAAATAGGTGCCCAGCAAAACAAAAAAGGATACACTGTGTGTTGTGAAATATTTCATCAAGCCTTTGCGCCCCACTCTTTGGTGAGGATCCTGTTGCCTTTTCACTAACTTCGCCTCCTTGGACCACTTTTGGCAGGCAGTGAGGTTTTACTGACCCAGTCTTCTCATCATCATCACCAGTTTGGCTCTTCTCAAAGTTGTTCACATTCTTATGCCTGCCCATTTTCCAGCATCAACTCAGAGGGAAATGTTCACTTGCTGGCAAACATATACCACCCACTGACAGGTGGCGTTGTGACACGATAATGAGTGTCATTCACTTTGAAAAAAGCTCCAAATACTCCTTTCAGGGCAGGCATTTTTTATTACATGAGGTAATCAGGTAATCATCAACTTGTGGGTTTATTAAGAGCTCTGATGCATCCATACCTAATAGCCATACCATCCATACCTAAAATGATGTGTGTATTGTAAGGGTAATTTTCTCATTATAAAAAGTTGCTGTTTTTCTGTTGAAAAGAAGTGAGGATAGACTTTGGATTCAGATTGAAGATATGCTTATTATATCAATTGAGTAATCTATCAATCATTCTTATTCTTGGATTTTATTGAGTTATCAAATAAAGAATTTGTCATTACTGATTTTTTGTTTCAATGTTTTGTTTTCGCCCTTGAACAGATCATTGATCAAAAAGAAGATTTGATGCAGAATATTGTAACAGTACCCATATTTTGGACCTAAGAACAAACACACACCTTCACTTTTTATCTCTATCCAGAGAGAAAGGTAAATGACATCGAGAGAAGTATTTTTAATCACAGATGGTTGTGATCTTGCCCTGTTAAACGTATTTTGCACTTATTCTACAAAAGGAGACAAAATGATCAAAAGGCCTCTGTCCTGAGTCACAGCAGAACGACACTCTTAAGCCTCATTTGGCCAGTAGCAAAGACACAGGGGCTGAAACCTGCTTCACCTTTTTTTGCTGAGGCAGATAAATCACAGATAAAAAGATAGAGAAAGGAAAAAGTGCATCGCCTATCAAACACATTGTTTCCCACCCTGCTGTGGGAAAGAGCACAGCCACAGAAACTGAAACCTAACCTCTTCATATTTAAGTCCATGGGTAACATCAGCTACTCCAGCCCCCCCCCCCCCCCCCCCCCCCCCCCCCCCCCCCCCAACTCTCTCTTCTCTCTCTCACAGCAGTGTCAGAGCAGATTATCCCCCCACCCCCCCGGCATGGAGCCAAACAGGGAGGAAGAGCTGGTCTAAGGTCATGAGGTTCAAAAAGTTACAAAAGTACGTACGTCAGATAATATCCTGCTTACGTGTCGCTGATCTGCAGCATCCAAGACTCATGCATCTCATATTTCAAACATGGTTTTCATTTGCAGCAATTAAACAGCAGTCAACGGATGGGGAGACAGAGTGAGCCAGTCAAGCCTGCAGGAGAGAAAACAATTTCCTGTTGCTGAATTTAATGCCATGAGGTCACATGACAAGGACCCAGAGATGAACCTTTATGTCTCAAGTGCTCTGAAGCTGTCCCCATTTAGCTCTCCCTCTCCTATCTATATTTCCTTTTCTTCCTCTGTGCGTCTATACCTCTTCTTGCTCTGGGAAATTACTTTGAGCAACTCAGATAACCTCAGCCCTCTGCTTCTTCCCTGCACATGAAAACAACTCATCCACTCTTCTCTTGTTATATGTTGTCAGTGTTATTGAATTCTTCCTCTGCAAGATGTGTCACTCTTCTCCTATCTCCTTACAATGAAACCAATACACTTGTCATCATGTTTTTCATTTGTGGATGTGCATGAGTCTCTTCTGCTCTCTTTTTTCTCCAATCCCCAGGTCACTTATTGTTTTTTTTCCTCTTCTTTCTCCTTTTATTCCTCTCCCACTCTGCTTTGTCTCATCAGTGGACAACCACCGTTGGCATTCCTTCATCCTGTGGTTACCACACAAACAGCAGGAGTCATAAACTGGGTTCAAAAGGTCATAAATACAACAAGAAGACTTTTGTGTGCTCAGGATTTTACTGTGCCAATTATTGAGCTCTTTATTTGTCTGCCTGTCAGTCCAACACAAAGCACCAGGTTCACAAAACCCCCCTCCCAGGCTACATCTCTCCAGCCCATCTGACTGCCCAAGCACGTGTACGTATCCATCAGTCCTTGAATCACTGCGGATGCAAGTGTGTCAGGGTTATTGACTGAAGTGTGAGCCCAGTCTTGATTATCTGATGATCTAACTTGCTGGCTAACCACACTGACTCACATGCAACACCTGGCTGCAGTATTTGCTCTGACTTACAGGATGACAAAGAGTCAGAGAGGATGAAAAAAGGATTGCAGAGATAGAGAAGGGTGGAGAGGAGATGAAATGTTTAAGAGAAGTCCAACAAGATGGGACAGAGTGGGTGAAGTTTGTGGTTGAGATATGGACAATATGGCAGAATGCAGGACAGAAGGGAGGAGAGAATCAAAATGGCAGGTACAAAGTAGTAGGATAAACCTGAATAAGATACCGAAAAGACTTAACACCTGACACAAGCAAGAGAAGAGAAAGATCAATTCTCTTTGACGCCCCAAGGTTAAGATATAAGCAGTGGGTGAGCTATTTTGCTGTCACTGCCCCCAGATTATGGACCAAGCTTCTCCCCAACACATCCCCAACATCAGTCTTTCAGCTCTAAACTGAGGACCTAGAATAGTTTTCACTCAAATTAAGACTACACTGTTTTATGTAAATATTCTGTTTTATCTATTCTGAAAAGCTTTTAACACCTTACAGCAGTGGTTTGTTACTTTTTTTGATAATACTTTAATGTATACTGTGATTTCTGATGCTGCATTGTTAAATGAAACTTGTTTTTTCAACATAATTTGATGTAAAGGTCTGTCTTAAAATTTTATGTTAAGTGAGAAAATAAATTTTGTTTTTCGAACACCCACAAGTTATTTTGATTAAATAGCTTGTCTTGTGCCAACTCTTGTCTTAGTTTGGTTGATTTAGACTTGTTAGTTTACTTAACATCTTCAGGTGATTGTTTGAAATAACTGATGGTGTACCTATTAGTTTACAATCAACAAGGGCATTCTGGGTATTACTTGGGGCTGTAGCTCTACTCAACAGCTGGGAGGGACCAAGGTGATAATCAAGTCAACATACATCACTGATTTATTTGGGCATAAAATTTCATTTTGTAGTTGAGACTGCACCAATTTATAATTAAGTGTTGTCAAAACAACTTCAGTAATCTTTTGTCATGACACAGAATAATATTCTGGAAGAACAAATGTGATAAACTCAGCTTTAGAAATGAATAATTATTGATTTATTGATTCTGTTGTTATGGTGACCAACTTGAAACCTGTGATTGTGGGTACACTGTAAAAAAAAAAGGAAAAAAAAGTGTCACGGTTTCTCTTGTCATGAAGCTACACAAAAGCCTCTGTGTAATGTCCAATCTACTGTCCAACTGAGGCTGACCAGAAACTGATGAAGTGACATTACTGTGAGAAGGGATACACCAAGAAATAAAGTCTGGGAGAAAAAGAAGTCTAAGTTTGAAGTAATTCATCGCAAACCACTGGAATACCAGAAGTTGTCATCTATTCCCAAGTGCATACATCATGACTTGTTGGTTACATGATAATTGCTGCTGTGTTTCAAATTAGTGACTAGCATATATTTTCCTGAAGAAATTTCCTTTCTTTTAGTTGCTGAAAGCCCCACAGTGTCTTCCAGATGCAGTGGGTGGGTGTATTTGTCTTAAGTTGAATTATTTTGCTTTTCAAAGTTGAAAACCAACGAGAAAAGTGAGAAATAACAAAGTGTGATGGGGGCTACAGTTAAGTTACAGTCTTTGTCAGAGCAGTACCTGGTTCGACTTCTGGCTTTGACCCTTTGCTGTGTGTCCACTTGCAAACTTTTAATCTTCAAAAACAAGATTATCACTTTCTTCTGATCGACTCATTAGTTCATTGCCCAATAACTCCAAACTTTATCACAAAAAGAATGTTTGAGCAAAGGAGAAAGTTATTTTTGTGACTCTCAGTCCCGTCACAGGAGACCTGGCTCAGAGTGCAATCATTCATGGCCGTGTGGAGCGTCACATTGGGCTCTCCTTCACACCACACTTCACTTGTACCACACATGCAAGCACAAAAGGCTTGCACCGCAAATACACAAACCCACACACATATACAAACACACATATCCCCCTATCTCAACAGGGCCACCTACACACTTTCCTTTTAGTGCATCATCTACCCTGTTAACGAAAGCCTCCCTGCTGACTGCTAACTGTGAGCCACTCAGATGAACAGTCCGACAGAAATAGTCAGGCTTTTTAAACACTTCCATCCATCATGTCGCCGGGCTAGCAGAAAAGAGGAAAGTCATCCGAGTTTTCCTCCAGACTCCCCCTGAGGGAGTCTCATAACTGAAGTAGAAAAATCTCTTTCTGCTGCCTCCCTGACAGATCAAGCAGGCAGATGGAGAGAAGAAGAGAAAAAGAAAAAGGGAGGGGGTGAGGAGGAGTGTAAGAACCATTCATTAGCATTTCTCAAGCACATCATTAAAGAAAGAGAGAAAAAGATGGGGAGACATTCCTTTTACATTTAAAGACAGATCATGGGATAAGTGACAGAAAAACCATCAAAGAAGTGGAAAACACAGACAGTAGCAGATACAAGAAGAGAGAAAGTCCATTTCCAAATGGTTTTATAAGCTCTTCTCATTTCTCCACCACATATCTTAATTTGAATTCAAAAGTGATCACTGAGGGGAGTATCTATCACAGTCTCATATTCAGAGCTTAATTAATCTCACTGCTATGGACAGGTATAACTTAAAAGTCTTTGGAGTAAATGAAGCAAGAAAATCAGAGTAAATATTTCATCATGATAATCATCACAGGTAAGAATGGGAATTTCGTACTTTCTGTAAAAACACGTTTTGTGAAGCGATGTAGTCTGTGTCCTCAGAATGACTCTGCAGATCTAAGTCTGTCCACAGGGCAGACAACAGCATGAGCACAAAGCCCTAATTCTGTTTTCTAACACCTGAACCTTGTATGTGTTCGGGCAGTGCCAAGCACACATCATGAGTAACAGAGTAGATGTGTTGGCAAACATTTTCTCTTCAAAAATAGATGCAGTCTCAGTTTAGCTTTTTATGTGCAGGCAAACGTCATTGGTAAAACACACAAACACCCAGCAGTGTGGTATTAGACCCTGTATACACTACAACGTTTCATCCAAAAAGGCAAAAAATGTAATGAAAATATGGTAACCTGTGTTTACATGGAAACACTGAGGGAATGAAAATGCTGTAGTATGCATGCAAAGCCTGTAATTATAACGGGAGCCAAATACACGACAACAGTTTAGAGACCTAAATAGAGGTGAGCTGATAATCTGGTGTATATAACAAATGCTCCTTTGCTGATTGCAGAAATGGTGCAATAGATGCACATTTTCACAATACAACACAGCAGTGTCGCCATGCCATGTCACAATGAAAGTGTCATGCCCATGTGCAAAGCTGAGCATGACGTCAGCGTTTACACTGAAAACTCTGGCTTGTCCTTTTCTTAGCGATGGCATTTCAGAAGAAATCCAATCTTCAAAAGTGTCCATTTTGGGTCAGCCAAAACACACTGTTACCATGTAGTCAAGACACTGAAATGCATCACTACCTTTGAAAGGCAGAGAAAACATCTAATGAGATTGCAGGAACTAAAATTGAGTTAAAAACTATCAAACACATTATTCAAAACTGGAAGGTCTAGTGGTCTGATAAGTCCAAATTTACCCTGTTTTCTTCCCTAATGGCAGGGGCATATTCCAATTCCAAGATAACAATGCCAGGATTCACTGGGCTCAAATTGTGAAAGAGTAGTTCAGGGAGCATAAGACATCGTTTTCACACATGGATTGGCCACCACAGAGTCCAGACCTTAACCCCATTGAGAATCTTTGGGATGTGCTGGAGAAGGTTTTGCGCAGTGGTCAGACTCTCCCATCATCAATACAAGATCTTGGTGAAACATCAATGCAACCCTGGATAGAAATAAATCTTGTGACATTGCAGAAGCTTATTGAAACAATTTCACAGCAAATGCATGCTGTAATCAAAGCTAAGGGCGGTCCAATGGAATACGAGACCATGTGACATTTTTTTATTTTGGTGGCAGCTTTATTGAACTGATTGGTCTGATCCCATCTTCTGATCATAACATATTGTGACTTATCTTCTTGTGATAGATGATATCTTTATGCTCCTTGTCTTCTTATCATATTGTATCCCATCTGATTGTTTCTTCTCATAATCTTCTGAGCATTTTGTTTTGTAGTGTATCATGTTCCTAAAAGGAATGGATTTCATTTAGATATCAGCAGTGTTGGGTAAATGCGAACAAAGTATGACCAGAAAATGGATCTTGATTTTGAGGGAAGAGGATTAGGGTCACTGAAAAAAAAAAATTGCACCTCCATGACAAGGCTCTTGCACAGTATGAGCTTGGAGCCAGACTGGGTGTGTTTGGACGTGAGGGGGTATTTTGGAGTTCACACAAACAAGCAGAATCTACCAAGAACTATTTCTGACTCTGTTTCCTTAAATCTCACCCACTAAACTCTTGCAGCACAGACAGGGCAGGGCACAACCGTGGTAGTGGTACTGGTGGTACTTTGGACTTTAAATCCGCGGCTCAAGCACACAAACGCAAACAGACGTCGCTACTTCAGCTTAAGCAACATTCAAAAATAAACCACTCAGAGCACCATTCATATTCAAGCACAAGTCTTGTATGAAAAGAAGCATTTAATAGCTGACACTGTGCTAAAGAGGACAGAAATGCTGTCTGTGGAGTGAATGAGGATTTCCGAAGCAAAATAAAAGAAGAGCTATAAAAGTAGATCAGGAATGGGAAGTTAAAAAGGTCCATTAAAAGTGGCAGGAAATGCTTCAGTGCCTTCAGCCTTCAGAGAGAGAGAGAGAGAGAGAGAGACAGAGAGTGAGAGTGAGAGAAGGAGAGAAAGAGAGAGATGAAATACTGCCTCTTTGCTGAACAGAGTCAAGCTCTTTTCTCTTTGACTGAGAAAAAATGTGAGGTGTGAGGCTGACAAGATAAGAACATCTGGTTATCATGGCTGCAGCTGCCAAGGCCTCTGATTGGCTGAACATCTGTCCCACCTCAGTGTGCATCTCACGCTCCTAAAACTTTGAGTCAAACAAAAAGTCCTGCCCCAGAGGACAACAGGCCACAAGTTACTGGCTCATACTGCTGCCAATAAGGCAGATTTTACAGCAAAGGTGCCCGTACAGCGTAACACACAAACACACACACAAACACACACACACACACACACACACACAGAGTGAGACACACAAAACAGAGACAGAACTTGTCCCTCTCCACTCATAAAGTGGAGGCAACTATTATGGATGTGATTGGCATTTAGGAAGATGTAGAGCCATCATCAGTCTGCCTCTCAACTTTCAATGGACACAACTAAAAGAGGAAGACCTCTCTGTGTGTCCTTCCTGAGATAGCCGGGTCCATTAGAGGAGGTGAAAACCCATATTAAACCTAAAAAGTCTATCATGCAGAGGCTGTCTGGTTGATCCATAGCTTCTGATGGCCTAACCTCACAGTGAAAGCACCCTCTCAGTGTGTACAGCCTGGAGACTGACTCAATAATAGACTGGTGCTTAGTTTATAGGGTGGGGGCTCGGCACCATTTTCAAGGCTCTGTGATGCCAGATTATGATTCATTTAACTGCTGAAGCATGCAGGGATATGAGCTGCTTGTATTACAGCCTGACCGATACCAGAGACTTGCTGATGATGCTGGTATTGATATTCGAGAATTAAAATAAAGGTCGAGAACATGCTTTGGCTGATATCAGTTTTTTTCCCCAAAACTTTTCATCAGCTCTCTGTAAATGTTCTGCATTTATCTGCAAAGTGGTTTTTAAGCTCAGGGATTCTGCACAAGCACTGTGATCATTAGAGGTCAAACTAACAAACTAATGACTATGTATGGATTAAAAAAAATACATTCACAACATGTTGCAAACTATTTGTGTTAGCCTGTAATGTGTCAAAAATAGATGCTATTAACTGGACAGCTAAATTAAATAGAAAAACAACCTTTTGTTCATCTGCTGTCTTGCTCTTTAATTAAAGGCATCAATATTAGCCCAAAAAACCCCAGATATTTTGCGACTTCTAATTTTGAGTTTGCTTTTGTACAATGGGATATGTATCTCATCTTTTCTGAGTCAAAGCCTGTAGTCACAAACTGAGATTTTACAGAGACTGTGAATCTTGCAGGGTCACCATTTACAAGACAACAACTAGATTATTTTAGCTTTTTTCCCCACCATAAAATGTTCTCCCATCATCATCCATTACCACCATCTGCTCCTCTCTCTGGAAGGTCCACTTTTCACATTTAATCACCTCAAATATCAAACAATTTTGATATCATCGCAAACCCAAAAATAAGAAAAGATTGATATGATAGAGTGCAGATTGCTACCTTAAACTTATCGATCAAGATAATTTCAGTCTGGGACTGTGAAATCTTTTGGTGTAAGCCCAGCATTAAACTATTCAGTTTTTGTCAGCGTAAAATTATGCTAATGCAAACCTTTAATCAAACTTCAATTCCATTGCATTGACTTTTAGGCATGATAAAACCTTGTGTTCCTTCTTTTCTACTCGACAGCAGAGAGAAAACTGCTGCCACTTGTTCAGCAGAAGAAGGAATGTTATTGGAAATGTTGGCGCAGAGGCGCTGACACTCACACATCTACAGCATGGCAGTAAATAACATTCAGACATCCATATTGTTGCCTTCTGTTAAATACACACTCGTGCACAAGACACACACAGTACATTACACATTCACAAAAACACACACTGAGCTGCCAGAATGTAAATGTGGCACCCATGAAATGTTACCCTAGTCGTTAAGCACTACAGCTCTGTAACTTCCCGGGTAATAATCTACATAGCTTTGAGTGTTAAGCAGAAGTATTGCAGAGATGGGGCATCTTGCAGTGTGTGTGAGTGTGCATGAGCCGTGTGTGTGTGTGTGCGTCACAGACAGATCGGCAGAAACAGTAACTACTCCTGTCTGCGTGCTCCCTGTGTTGCATGCCTGTCTCACAAAGCACATGGGTGGCAATTAGAGCAACTCCCTGTGACATATATCAGAACGGGTCATAAACACCTCAGTAAGCGGGAAAAGGGGAGTGATGGAAGAAAAGAATTAAGTTGGAAGGAGGAGAGAAGAAGTGATAAAATCATTATAGGTGTGCACTCAGGTGAGAGGAAAAAAGATGGGAAAGAAACTAAGGAGAGAATGGAGAAGCATTTTATACTCAGATCTACTGCCAAATTCCTTACAGGTGTGGGAGTGATCAAAAATACACACACAGACACACACATCCACACACAACACAAAGATTGTGCTTACCAATGCTTTCAAGTGTATTGTCAAACGTAAGTTATGTGTATAGCAGGGCTTTTCTTTAGAGAAATAATGCCTGACCCCATAAAGCACACAAGTTTAACAAGTCTGAACAACAAGTGAAACTGATTCACCCTGTAAGGTCACTCCTCTTCTAAACTGATTGTTAAAGCTCCGTTTTCTCTACAGCATCAAAGAGGTGTCCTACACAGAGCCATGATTAGGGGGTTAACGTGCTAGAACATGATGTTACAGTAAGAAGGTGGTGTTTTTATGCTGTGATTGGAGCACCCACAATGCTTTGGATACTTTCTCATCCTCCTACTCCCGTCAGTCTATTATTACGCACAACAACAACAACACATAATCTCCCTTGTTTTCTACCGCAGCAAGAAACAAGATAGTTCTAAAAAATATTACACAATTCATTGTTGAGGATTGAGGATTTCCCATAAGTCTCTTCTCCCAGGTTGCCTTTAGAAAACTATGGATCCGTCAAATTAACTTAAAACTGGGAGTAGGTGGAGGAGGGAGGGCTGCAGAAATGGAGCAATGTCACCAAGATGCTGGGTCAACAATTCCACTGCACAGAGAAGCCCGTCTTTTAAGCAGGCAAAATGCATTATTGATTATTTAGTGCAAGCCAAGGCTTTATGGCATGTAGCGAGACAGATAGCCCTGTCACTATTATTAATACAATAGATCAAGACAGCTCTTCAAAGATGCTACGTCATTGATCAGCATAGCACAGAATTTAAGAATGCAGGAAAGAAACCAGTCTGACCTCTTTAGCCTTTACACTTCTCCATCATTTATGCACTGGAAAATCTTGTGTCATTGAATTTACCATTTTATTCAGTAAATTTGAGGCTCTTTGAAACAAACTTCTTTGTCTCAGCTTCAAAGTTCATTGATCAGTAGGTTTTTGAAAGCTCAGCAAATCCCCACGAGACTGAAAACAGGATAGACGCGTGAAACTCCTAATAATCAAAAAAACAAGCATCCAATTGGTGGATCAGCAGATTATAAGGTGGTGAAAGCAATAATTGGTTGCAGCTCTGGATCAATAAAGAGAGAAACACCTGAGAGCTGGTTGATAGGTGGCATTTGTACACCTGCCTCACGACTGCATCCAGGTTCACCGTTTTCTCTCTTCGTCTGCACCACCTCTAACTTTCAGTCTCAACACCTCAATCCACTAGTAGGATTTGACAACGAGCTTTAGGATGTTACTCTATCTCTCAGAGCTAGAGACCAGGTGCCAAACCTAAGTAATGCTACTGTATCAAACTTTTCAAATCCTTTAAATGTGACTTGTCACACTGAACTTACTAATTAAGCCTTGGCAAGAATTAAATGATAACACCACTAAAGTACACAAGGAGTTGTTTTCCTTTTTCCTAGTTTTGTTGGACTTGATTTGATTTAACAAAAAACACCAGCTTTCTTAGTCTTAAAGAGGGGGTATTGTGCTCTTTTTCAAGCTTTAAAATATCCCTATGGTACCCCCACAGTAGCTTTACATGATTTATAGCTCAAAAGAATCTGTCTTCTGTTCACAGTTGTGTTTTAGGAAAATGTATTTCAGCCTCTATCTGAGATACTTCGTTGTAGCTGCTGCTACTGATTGGTCAGCCATCTTGAGAGTTTTGAAGAGAGGAGCTATAGTCAGGCTTGGTGTTTGAGGCCCACACCCCAAATGTGTCATGAACCGCGAAAAGTATCCTCAAGCAATGACCTCATTATTTCAGCTAGTCTTATTAAGATCTTATAAAAGTCTAGTGCTATTTTTTTTATGGACCATTCTGATCAGTTTACAGATTCAGGGATTTTTACAAAATATGTTTATGTAGTAGTTTTAAAATTTGCACAAGTTTAGAATGAACATCCAGCATTATTGCTTTAAATCCATGTTACAAACACTGGAAGCATGAAAAAACCCCTCTTTAATCACCCATTTATATGTTAAACTTTGACCAGGTTAGACGTAAGCTGTCATGGTTTTGTTCATAACCCTTTGATGAAAACTACAATAAAGGAAAGCTTCAAGTACAACTGAGACTGGCTTCATTGGCACATTAGCAGTGAATTGATAAATGCTAGGAGGAAATGGAAAAAGTTTAAAAAGCGCTGTATAAAATTATGACAGGAAGCACATTTGCAGTTTTCTCAACTGAACAGATGTGAGGCTAGAATGATGACTGCTCCTGTTCAGGACCCAGAGGGTTTAACTAAGCAGTTCTCCGATAGCCATCGGCTCACAGATGTCCTTGTGCTGAGGACAGAGGCAGCGTTTGCACAACACAATTATACACAATAATACAGTCACAGGTTTGGCAGAGAAGAGAAGAGAAGAGAAGAGAAGAGAAGAGAAGAGAAGGGAAGAGAAGAGACTAATCAAATATAGATGCTTGGTGTCTCCACAGACTTGTCCTTTGGCATCTATTAGAATTTCACTTGTCCTCCAGACCTTTACACCTACTGCTGATCTATTTATACACATACACCTCTGCACGATTTCTCTGTGAACGCAGAATATAAACACTGCTTACATTTTTCTCCCTGTTAAGAGGAAAAACTCTGGGGGATTATATTTATGTTGCACCAATCAGCTTTGTTATTCCTCACATGCAGGTGTAAAATGTTGCCTTCTCGTCTCCCCAGTTGCAACTGTTGCCTTTATGTTTTATTTCTTTGTTTCAGTCTTTGTGTTTACAGATGGTAGTCACTGATTAATAAAACAAAATAATCAACCAATCAGGTAATAAAATGCACAATAAGTTAATAGGTCAAAATTAGTGGAGGAAAAGAAGCACAAAAATTATATAGGGAGAGAAAAAGATATCGCTCCGGGGGGAAGGCTTTAGTCTGAGGCACTGAAAATGTAAATGAGAGAAAACCACACAGTGTGACTCCAACTGTGGACCGTCAAGTTGAATATCACAGCTGATGTTTGAGAGACGTCCGAAGAGCCAGCTCTTCAAATGCTTGCACATTACTGATGTGACAGACAAGACCCACTCTATGAATTTTGCAGGCAATATTTTCTTTGCAGGGTTGGAGGTAGAATGCTCCAAAAAATTTAGCGTTTTAGGAGATGATGGTGTCACTTTAGCCACCACAAATTTGTGCTTTTCAACTGGCTCCAATGGCTAACAGCTCAGCGATTCAGTATAATGATGGCATAACTAATAAACTTTTGATGATTGAATTAACCAGCAGCTGTTTGACACTGATTACTCTGTGACATCTAATATTCATTCCACCTTTAACCTCTTACGCCCCACCTGCTTGTCCATGCTATACCACGGTAGAAAGCTTAGATTCTTCACATTTCAGTCACTCAGTTTGAGGGGAAGAGGGAAAAAAGTGTCTCAGCTATATTTAGCCCTACATGGACTTTAGCCACATATTAAGACGTGATGTTTTCTGAAACTTGAGACTTTAATCTTTCAAAAGAAGTGTTGCTGATGAATTCTGACCTAATGGTTCTTCAATTATAAGCCTTGAAATATAGTTTATTATATAAGCCAGAATTAGGTGAGATGTCAGGGTTTTATAAACACTACTGGCAACTCTCTTGTCAAGTGATCCCAAGTTAAAAAACAATTTACTTCAGTGCATAAATCCGTGATTCTGAAATGAAAAATGATACATGCCACAACATGACATTTTAACTTTACACAAAAAAACACACAGAGAAGGGGAAGAATGTTAGGTGAAGAAGTTTGACCTCTCTAAACAAAGAAAAAACAGCGTCATTAAGTGCAACATCTGTATTTTCCAGTCTATAAGTGGCTCTAGGATTTCAATGGAAAAATGCAACATGAAGAGGAAAAAATATATATAAGTAGCACTGGATGATAAGTCGCATTCAGGGCCTGTTAAGAATGATTTGGTATGTTTACAGTATTTGCAGTATCTCTTTACATAAAAAATCCCATAACATAGCACCTCATTAATCTGTTGTATAAGTTGCACCTGACTAAGTCACAGGACCAGCAAAACAATGAAAAACACCTGCGATTTATAATCCGAAAAATATGGTATGTTCAAAATATGACAACAAAATACCTTTAATACAACCAACTACATTCCACCAGTCAGATCAGATTTAAAGGATGGATTCACACTTGGAATGGATGCAACAATGAACATGTTCAAAGTTCATCCTGAGCTCAAGTTAACACAAGGCTCAGCCGACATGCTGTGATACTCATTGGCTTAATATCAAGTGAACTGAATGAACAGCTGCTCCGTTCTTAGCACAGACTCGTCATGTTTTATTTAGCTCTGATAACAGTTGTGTTTCGTTGCTTTCATCTCTACTGTCACAGGCCTCCTGCACGAGGAGCTTGTTCCATCCCAGCGCCCTGGAAGTCAAACTGTGACTTGTGAAGACAGCAGGTAAAAAGTTTTAAAAAACAAGAGTGAGTTTTCCTCTTCTCTCGTTTGAATGTGGGGCATAAAAAGCCTAGAGGAGCAGAGCTAAGTAAATGTCAGCTACGCCTCTCTTTCCCTCTGACACACACACAGACACACACACAAACACACACACTCACACATACATACACACCTATCGCAATCTCACACCCCCCGTTTGCTCAGGCACTCGGGGGCCTATAATCTCCCAGTGCACCCACATACACACACACACACACACACACACACACACACACACACACACACACACACAGAGATCACACACACATATAAACAGGCACACACTTGGCGAGTGTTCTTATTTGTATTCCTGCGATCTGAAGCCTGCGTTCTCTGGCAGACGCTGATATATCAACTGCATGAATATTCATTCAGCAGTCAGAGTGGCAAGCTTCAGCGGGCCGCTCTCTTTTACTGCACACACACACACACACACACACAAACACACACACAGAAAAAAAAGGCACAGGAGCATCTCTGTCTCTCTCCCTTTCTTGATTGAAGTCGCTTATCAATCATTTCCTGCTTGATTAATTTATGCAGCCGATCTTCTGATAAATTAATCCCATCTGTCTGAGAGTCGTTTAATGTTTGAGCAGTTCCAATGAGAAGGGAGCAACCTGTGATTACACTCACTCACACATACAAGCACACACACGCACACATGCGCACACACACGCACACATGCACACACACACACACGCACACACAGTCCTTAGATGCCCTCTGTAGCCGTCACAGACAGCAGTTGGATTCTGCTGCAATTTAAAGAAAAAGAGTTGAAAGACTGGTAAATAATTCACCAGAACAGAGCCAAAGCGTTGTTTTTTTCCTCCACAAAGAGACACCATTATTGGGCTTTTAACTGGACGCTGATGACACCAACTCCATAAGAGTGGAAGTGCAAATCCGCCTCACCACTTGTGGATAGAAAGCTATTAGGTTGCCGGTGGTGGAGAGACAATTCAAGAACTCTGTGACTGAGCATCCACCATCTTCGCAACTTTCTCTCTTATGTCTTAACGCCTCATTGCTCCGCTGCTTCGTCTCTTCCTCTCTCACACGCACACATATGTTCAAGACAAAACGCACAAACACACACAGCTCGTCTGATCTGAAATGCCAATTTGCATTTCTTTCCACTTGACTGCGAGCACAATGCACGTCAACGCAGCCACCATATCACTCTTCGAAACCTTGTCCTTGTTCTTCTCTGAGTCACTCTCTCAAGCTGTGATTGAAGGAGGAGATTAAGAGTGAGGCCTTCAGAAAGCAGGATCTAAACTTAAAACTATCTCTCTGTTACTAATGCCTTCCCCCTCCTTTCTCCAGGTCACATTTTCTGTGCTTTCAAAAGAGAAAATGGTGTGAGAGTGAAAGAGAAATGAAGGCATGAGTACAAAGCTCACACTCCCGGTTAGATCTACTGAAGATGGTGTAACACAAAGATTTAGAGATGAAAGAAGAGAATAATAGATAAGAGCGTTTCATGTGTTAACACAGAAGCTGAGGTTGGAGGGAAAAGCAAACATTTTTCTGTTTACAGACGACCGCTGTGAGAGTGTTTTTATCATCTGACAATGCCTTCAGTGAGTGAACACTGAGACAAAGACGGAGAGAAGGAAGAGGGGATGGAGCTGTTTACTTTTGATGTAAACACACTCTGGCCTTCTGTTCCTGCAGCTCCTCCTTTTCCCTCTATTGCCTCTTCCTGCCAGAGGTGAAATGCTTCTTCTGATCTGAGTATGCATCTAACAGCGCTTGCGCCACAGAACGTCAGTGCCACGCAGTGGGCTGCACTTAGCTCCCAGTCTGGCCAATCATTGCATTCACACTGTCTCCAGCTGTTGTGCCACCAACAGCTGATCATAGTTGTTTCACTGTAACTCTATTTTTGCCATAGCACACTGCAAAAACGCGTCAATCCCTAAAGAGTAGAAAAGAGTTTTGTAAAGTTTGACATTGTAGGCAATAACTGCAACAATCAAAGATGCATTTGGTAGAAGTCGCAGATGAACAGTCACACTTGAAAGTTAGGATTAACTAATATGGATTTTTTTAGGGCCAATGCCAATTCCAATTTTTTTCATCACCCTTAGCAGATGACTGATATAGGCTGCTGATTTTCTTGGGCCAATATATTTGGGGCCAATACTGCTTTTGCTCCCTCAATTTTCATCATAAAAATGACACAATAATAACAAATGTTATGGGTCTCAATTTCAAAACATGAAAAATTTATTGAACTATATTTGATACTCAAACAAGATGGAAAAGAGGGGAAGAATATGGTTAAGGCTTCTACTTCAGTTGCTTGACTCTGCAGTCTGCAAGCAGGGGAGGAGCTGGGAATGGTCTGCACGTGGACTGTTGTGTCAGCGTGTCTGTTGCCCCTGTCAGTGCAGGAATTGGATGGATAGTAGGGCTGGGCATTTAATCGCAAGCTAGATTAAATCGCAATATGGCCTGCTGCAATTTTGTCATTGCAGAAAGTGCAATATTTGTTTAACCTGAACTGAAAATATTGGCAAGAAAATTAGGAGAAAACTTGAAAATCATCAGAAAGTGGTAAAAAATTGGTCCAAAAGTGGCAATAAGGAGTAAAAAGTGGCTAACAAAAGGCAATAATAATAAAATTAAAATATATTGGGGCGAAGATGGCCTGGTGGTTGAGGTCGCGCTCCATAAGGTTCGCCCTCACACGGGCAGCCCAGATTCGACTCCAGCCTGTGGTCATTTTCCCGCACTCCCCACTCGCTCCCTTTTCTACTCCTATCCACTGTCCTCCTCTATCCCATTAAAGGCATGAAAAGGCCAAAAAATCACTTTAAAAAATAAATTAAAATTAAAGCTGCCAAGCAGCGATAAACGGGACCGAGCGAATTGGTCATTCGAGGCACACGTGGGGTTATGGCACGTTGGTCATCTGAGGCCCCTGTGGGGTTCAGAGCACATGGACACTACAAGCCTGCAGAAGGCACCCTTAGTTTAAGTTGGGCTTCTAGATGCAGCCAAATGACCATATTTCCTGGATCCAAATGGTCATTTATGCAGTGTGTGAGTTGACGAGACATAAATTTGGGGCAACAAGATAAGCAAAAGTTGTTAGACCAAGTGTTGAATTTTCTAACTTAGAAGGTATGTCCAGGGATGTATCTTGACAGATCCATTAATTGGATTCATGTGAAATTAAACACAATGGTTCTTATTAGTTGCAGACTGTTGCTCATGTGTTTTCAGATTTGAGTTGAAATAGAATAATGGCAATAGTGGCAGTATAGCTGAAGTATATGTCATTAATATGTCAGAGTTACGTATGAGTCAAAAATCCTGTGTATTAATCAAGTGTGACACAGCCAAAATGGTCCTTTGGTTACATGTAGTGGCTCCAGTGGTACAAAACATTCACAGTTTCAGAGAAGAACAGCTTTGAAATTGTATAGAAATTTTTCCATTAAAAAGGAATATTCATTCAAACATTTGTATAGCCACATTAAATTCTTGTGTTGCTATATCTCAATTTTTTAACTGAGCGTTTAAGTTAAAACAGTTGGAGCTTGATGTAGTGCAATGTGAGTGTATGACAGAAGGGATCATGAGAAAGTTCAGTTGTGTTTATCGCATTTTATTGAACATGATATTTACTTAACATGGTATATGGCATTGAACTAAGAAAGGTACAAGTGTAATAATGTAAAATAAAGGAAAAGGAAGTATAAAAATTCTGAAGAAGGTGTACATAAAAGGTGAAACAGTGTTTTATGAGGTAAGTCTAGAAAGTGTAATGTGATATCCAGTTAACGTTTTACATGGCAAGTGAGTGTAAGTTTGAAAAAAGGAGACAAATGTAAGAAGTGCACAAAGCAAGTATGACATTATTAAAAAAGCACCAAAAAAGTAGAAATGTCGTATCTTAAGATATATACCAAAATGGTGAAAAAGTAAAAGAGGGCTCTACCAAAATGAATGTCATACTCAGGTAACGTGTTACATAGTGTTCAAGTGAGTGCAAGGTCTAAAAAACTAAACAAGTTTGGAACACAAGTATGAAATCTTAAAAGAGCATTTAAAGAGGAGAAAAGCAATCACTCAATATATAAATATCAAAATGGTCAAAAAGTAAAGCAGGGCTTGATGATAGGTGTGGTTCTCAAATCTCTGGTGGCTGGTTGTCATCTGTTTGAACAGAGGCAAGACAAATAGAGAGTTGATTTAGTTGCCTCAAAGTAGGTAATACTGGAGTCATATGGCTTGTGAGTCAAGCAAAAAAAACTTTGCTTTGAAAAGCTGAGGTATGTCTGTGTTACCTTGGTCCTGCTTGGGGAGTAGTTCGAGTTTGTTGGACTATGCCAAGTCTGGTGGATCTGATTGAAGACAGTGGTAAGAATTAGATAGATGCATGTTAAAGAATAGCTTGGGTCATAGTACATTGAGTAATGTCTATTGCAGGTATGGTAGTGTTGTACATGTATCAAACATATTTAAGGCTTACCATTTTCATTTTCCAGTTTTTGAGCTTGTGGTTGGTCCTCCCATGCATCCTCCTCCCATGTATCGTCTAAATGTAGTGAATGGACAGAAGAAATGTTATTATGTGTGCATAAATTCTTTTGTAGTGTGTAATCCAGTCTTCTCAGTGTTGGAATTTGTATATCCAGGAATATGTGTAGTGTACAGTATGTAGTGTTCTAAGAATTTGTGAAATATTTCATTTCAGAGGGTGTTAATTATGAAGTATGGCAGACTCACCTCCTAGGAGCGATTTAATGGAGTCTTTGTGGTGAAGCACTTCCGCCGTTAGTTGTTCGTTTTTCTCTTCGGATGCACTTAGCTGTTGTTGTAGGTCCTGTACTTGTTGTCTCATGTATTGTAAGGACTTTTGGTTGGTCTTCCACATTTTTGTGGTCTGTATGAAGGAGGTCAGTATTTCTGATAGCTCTGTGAATGCCGTTTGTTTCAGTGTGAATCTGTTCACCTCTACGTCGGTGAGTTGATACTGAAAGTAAGAAAGAAAATAAGAAGTGGTAAGAATCATTTTAACAGCAATGTATGTTTGGTTATGTATTTGTTGAAATAATCTTACCAGTAAGAGTTGGCATTTCTTTCTTGCAGTGATGATGGTTTGGTCATCATAATAAGGCAGCTTTCTTGGAGAGGTAGCCATTCTAGAGAGAAGTCAGAAGTATTGTAATTTGAGCAACCTGGAGTTTAAGTTTGTGAAGCTGAGTGTTAGTGTTAGCAAGAAAGATGTAACTTACTTTTTTGTTCTGGCTGTGGGAGTCCGTGGATAGAGATGGTCTGGAGTGGTGTGGTGAAGCATGTGAGTGAGAACGATTATTTATAGGAGTAGAAGTAGGTGTGGCCATGGGGACAGAAGTAATGTCTCTATGTTACTACTTTGTACCTGTATTTCAGTGTTTTTTTTGTAAATCAGAAATGAGGAATTGTCATTTTTGAGGTATTTCAATTGTTGTTCAAGAGGCAAGATGGTTATATAAGACAGTAGGCATGTAAGTGAAAGGTGATATGATTTATTTTAAGTAATTGTTGAATGCACAAGGTAAGGGGAATGCATTTTGTGATTGGTTCTAAAGTACATGGTTTTGAGTGTTTTACTGATGTAGATGAGATATATTGACATGTTGTCAAACATGTATAAGTTGGTATTACTGCATGGTTTTCACTTTAAGAAATATAAATGGGGTTTTGGTGGTTATATTTTTTTGTGTTTAGGGAAAAGTCGTATTTTGTATGTATGTTGTATGTAGTTGTAAGTTGTTTGTAGTTGTATTGTAGTACGGTGCAAGAATTGGACCTTACAGGCAGATGGCTATTTTATTATTGTATGAACGTTTTCTCACTTAGAAATTGATTTGACTTATCTGGCAAACTGTGTTACTGGTTAGTTTGAGTGCAGTGTGAGTTGGAATAAGGTAAGTTGGGCTGTGAGAGTTGGACAATGGTGACTCAACACATGGTGGCATCAGCTGCAGAGAAGTGTTATGTGGGTGATCATGTGATGAGTAGTAACAAAAGGTCTGTGCAGTCACATGCATATGTTAATGTTGTGTGGCAGTGCAAATGAGTTGAGTTGTTATTCTCCAGTTTATGCAGGGTGTGGTCAGGATTGTCTGAATAGGGTTATGGTAATGGGTTTCGGGGTGTGTAGATGGGTTGTCACATGATCTATTGTGTGAGTGGGTAGCAGAGCTGTAAGTCGTCAAGAAAGTGTGGGAGTGGTATCTTGTCTATTGAATTTCAATAGTTGGTTGTGTAAGGTGATGGTTTTGTTTGCATGATTGTGGCTATGGAAACACATAGCTGTGATTGGTTGATGTTGACCACGGCCCCTCAAGGTATATATCCATGTGTTGTCCTGACTTTGGTGTCTTTCTGCTATCCTTCTCAGAGCTTGCGCGTGAGCTTTTACGGCGAACGAGCTACCCATCTGACTGATTGCAGAGAGACTCCCTTGGGCTTTCCAGCCTATTCTACCACCCTTTCTCTTTTTAATCTTTTTGACTTTTTAGGTTCCATTTCTCCAGAGTTTATATCTCATTTTTTTCTGTTCATCGATTATACATCGACGTACTTCTTCAGCGGAGGCCTACAAAGCTTGGGAGAAGTGAGTAGATACCTTTGGTTATTTGATTTAATGTTGAATCTATTTGCCAGTGGTATCAAGTGAGAAGTAAGGTTATGACAATGATAGTAATGTTTGCTGGAACTCTGAGGATTGTATGAGTCCTTCAATAGAAGAGGGAATGTTCTAAGGAGTATCACTGTAGTTGGTATTTGTTTTGTATATGGATAATGTTTTGTGTTGATTTGATCAGGCAAAACTTGGTTTGCGTTCTTTGTGGCTGGTAGATGAGGAAAGATTTTTTATTATGGTTGGTGTCAGTAAAAACGAGGAAATGAAATATGTGTTAACAGTATATATATAGATATTTTTGAGGATAGTAAAATTTCATATGGTTACAGTGTGTTTTTTGTGAATTGTTAAATATATGTGTTGTTTTGGTTGGCTCATTATTACACTGGCCATTTTTGACAGAAAGTGTTCAAGTAGATGTGATTGATGAGGTATGCATGAAAGTGAAAAAGAATTAAGCTTTGTGTAGATAAAGTTGTGTATCTTTGGATCATGAAGTAAAATTAGTGTCTTTGGTTTTTTGCAGTCAGTGAGAGGTCACTGTTCCTGATTTTCTTGTGTGGATTGCAGGACTTTGTGCATCACACGGTAAGTTGTTTATCAAGTCATATGTGTGTTTTTTTATTTACGGATGTATTTATTAAGGTGGATGGTTTCACTAAGTGCTTCATGTTCTAAGTGTCCCAACTGTTTGATCATCATTTTTGTTAATGTGTGTACAGATGCCTCGCACCAAGTCCTTCCGTCGTTCTCAGGCAGCTGCTAGGAGACATGCTGAGCGACCAGACTTTGCCATCACCCCCCGTTGGCCTGTTCCAGATGATGATGCACGTAAGTTGTAGCCTGATGTAATGTTGTAGTTGAAGTTGATGTATTTGTAAGTGACTTGTCTAAATGTGAAAGTCTGTTGTATTGTCATTTATTGACTTGTTTTGCTTGAACAACAGGTGAAGGCACAGGCTCGCGCCATCGTGTCCGGAAATGGCCAACTTCAGCTCTGACGGGGAAGAGCCACAAGTTGGTCATCCCAGAGGTGTCTCCAGAGAAAACTGTAAGAATGATGTTTGATTGTATTTTGTCATACACATCAGTGAATTTAATATTAGTTAGTAACTTGAATTCTGTCTTGTTTTTGTTTCAGTTTGTTCTTCTCGTGGGTGACTCCCACCTGCGAGCCATCGCTGATGGTTTCGTGGAGATGCCAAAGGAACTGTTTTCCTTTGGCGTCATGTCTACACCTGGAGCAGCTGCGCACCAGGTGAGGACAGAGCTACTGCACGCCGAGGTTCCTGTCACTCCTGCAGCAGTGGTCTTGTTGGCGCCCAGCAACAACCTGACCCACTCCAAGACCATCGATGAAGCAAGCTCGGATTTCTCCATGCTTCTGTGTTCAGCGATGAACAGATGGTGCAACGTAAGTTTAAAGTTTTGAGCCTGCTGTTAGTGTATCATTGTTCACTAATGTTGTTCACCATACTGTTTTTAATGTGTGCTTTTAAATCATTTACAAATACATGTGAGCTCCATTTGAGAACTTTTTTTGTAATACACAAATGTGTTTTTGTTAATTATCAGGTTGCGGTGCTTGATTTCCCTCCTCGCATCGGGAGCAACATGGCGAAGCAGGAGGCGCTCCGACAGGAGTATCACCGTGTAGCTGCGCGTATGGGTATGCAATTATATCTACAAATTGTTTATATTGTTTGTGCAGTGGCGTGCATAATTGAGTATAATTCTGTTGGGTGTTTATACATTATTCTATTGTTCATTTGAAGGTGTGAAGTACTTTCCAGCATCGCAGAGTTTCCCAGTTGCTGATACTGACCTGTGGGCTAGAGATGGAGTGAGTACAATTTGGTATTTAAGTGTGCAAATTTCTGTTTCCTGTTGGAAGTTGTATTAACATGTTATATTTTCAATGTTTAATAGATTCACCTGTCTGACGACTTGGGGATGCCTATCCTAGCAGGACTGCTTTGGGAGGCTGCTTACCATGTAAGTTGTTTATGTGTAATTTGTTTTTTATGTTCTTTATGTTGATCTGTTTGGTTATTTTTGGATTTGTTTTTATTGAGTTTGTTTTGTAATTTTGTATAATCCAGTATATTTGTACCTTGTAACTGTGTTAATTTGAAGATTTCTCTTAACTTTTAATAATGATTATTTCATTTTTATGTCTTTGTTAGACCCTGAAGCCTGTGCCAGAGACCGTCTGTGTGCAGATGACACCTCCCAGGCCATCTGTCCCACGTGTGAGGCCCAGAGTTGTTGTGAAGGGTGAGGTTCGTCCACCACGTCCTAGAGTGAACCCCTTCACAGAGTGGACACTTGTGCAACGGGGCAGTAAGGTAAATTGCATGACATGTTTTGTTTGTGTTTAAAGACATTTGTATGGTAATAAAAAACTTAAAGTGAATGTTAACTCAAACTATGCTTCTTTGTAATACAGAGAAACTCATCAGGGGAGCTGGCTAGGTCCTCTGGTGTGGTTTCCAAGAAACGTATGGATGTGACACAGGTTAGTACTTCTCTCATTTACCATGCACGTATTGAGGAAGTAGTTGAGTGTGGTTACTTTGTGTTGTGAAATAACTAAGTTAGTTGAGAGCTGTTTAATTGAACACTTGTTTTTGATAATGATTTTTCAGGTGGAGTGTTCCATCCCGCTAAACCCAGTCTGGTTTAGCGCTGCCCTGTTGGATGAGATGAACAACCTTGTTTCATCTCATCAACCTGGTCCTGCAGGTGGTGCTGGTCGTGCAGGCTGCACTGCCGTTCCCGTGGGCAAGCAGGTAATTTTGTAGTTAATTTGTGTGTTGGTTCTTTTTGTGATCGATATGTTGTAAGATTGAATGTTGCTGTTGTGTCAGTGGACCACTGATGTAATGACTGTTTTTCTTCATTTTTTAGAGAGCCTTGGTGGAACGCAAGGGGAAGGGTTCTGTCTCCAAGAGGAGTCGGTCCTTCCGACAGGTAAGTTTGATCTGATACTGTGCTTAGGTAGTGTTTCAACGTATTAAAACTGTGGATGGTTTGACAGCCTGTTGTTGATGATTAAATGCTTGACATTCATTTTATCTGGTTTTTATTCAAGGTGGAGGCAGAGCCGTGTGTGGTGAGTGTGCAGCCCCGGGCCACACCTACCACGGTCTTGCCAGAGATGGTTCAGGTCGAGGTGAGTGGTTTTACAGTATTTCAATTATTAAATAGCATTGTTTCTAATTACTTCTTTGACAGTCCAATGTCTGATGTTATTATGTTTTGCACTTCATCTATCTTAAAGTGGAACTATTGCAATAAGAGCAAATAGAAGTTCAATTGACTAATAGAAAGATTTGATATATTAGTTGTTTTTAAAAGACATTCACATGTTTTATATTTGTCAGGTCCAGGCTGTCCATGCGTCCCCAGCGTGTTCTGTGTCTGCCACGTCCTCCGCGCCTGCAACATCTGCTGCTGCCTCTCCTGCCCAGGTCCCTGACAACCATCGCACCCAATCCTGCATTGAAGCTCAAGGTGATGTTGCTTCTGTATGTTGTGTATGTTGTGAAGAGTTACCACCATCTGTAATTTCTGGCAGTCTTAGAGCAGGGAGAGAAGAACGTACTGATGTTAATGCAGCCATATGTTGTAGTGTTGTGGCTGCAATTAAACACAAGGTTGCACCTGTGTGTACTTGGGGTAGCACAGATTTAGATGAGGTGAGCTCAGTGGCTAGTGATTTGTATGCTTTTATTGCCCAAGAGAGCCAGAGTTTGAAAGACAAAAACAGGTTTTATCAGCTTGTACAGAACACCAGGGTGTTTGGCAGGAAGTGGAAAGTTGAGCTTGACCTAGCAGAGTACATTGTCGTTGGACCTAGTGGAGAGGCTCTGTTGTATGAGAAGCTGCAAGATGTTTTGATGAGTACTGGCATGTGTCTATTTAGCATTGACAGTGCATGTACTGCGATAATAAAACATAACAATTACTTGGTGGTTGTTGACTGTGGACAAAGAGATGGGTCTGGATTTGCTTCAGGATGTGGTAGATCCGTGGCTGTATTTACTACATGCCTTGGCGATTTATTGTTTCACATTAGGGGTTTGCAACAGTCGTTGAAAGGACAGTGCTATGCTGTTGTGCCCATGGCTGTGGATGAGATGGATGTTGATGTTGTTGTGGTTAGCTCCACAGAAGTTTCAGGTTGTGTTGTTGAACTTTCAGAAAGTGAGGGTGAGGTTTCAGAAAGTGAGGTTGAAGTCATAGACAGTGATGTTGAGGCTGCAGATAGTGATGTTGCATTTGAGGTTGAGGGAAACAGCGTTGTCAGGGGTGCAAATCATGTGCATGGATCCTTTCATCAGGGAGATGAGCGTTTCGAAAATGGAGGGAAACAGTGTATGGCTATAAGCCTGGTAAGCTTGGCCAAACATGTGTCTCACAGTGTGTTTACATGGCAGTCAGATACCCTGGATGAGGTTGTTGTTTCAGGGGACAAGTTGTATTCCTCTTTGAAGGAGAAGAAACTGATCAGTGACACTGTGAATCACTATCTTCTTGCGTCAGAGCTGCCCAAAGAGTATGTAGTTTATGGGCAGAGGTTTGAGTTTGACTACGGTCAGGTTATGAGTGGAGATGTTAATCTTGTTGAGGGAGGTCTCATAGATGATGGAGTTTACATCAATTTGAGAAATGGATTAGCTCGGATGTTCTCTTGTTATGACACATGTCTCTTGACAATGTGTGGCAGCACTTGTGCTATTGTTCACCAGAGTGGACAGTATGCAGTCATTGATTCTCATGCCCGTGGTTCAGATGGTCTGATTGATACAAGAGGTAAGAGTGTTGTTTTGTATTTCAGTTGTCTTGAGCAGCTATTTGATCATATATGCAGGCTTTCAGAAGCATTAACAGCAAATGAAAAGCTCTTTGAGATTGTTGGTGTGTGTGTTTCTGTACCTGAATCTGTCATCAGAAACGAAAGTGTGGGAAGCCAAGGTGGTGTGTTTGGTAGTAGTTTGAGTGGACGGTGTGCTAGTTTGGCAACAGCTAGTTGCAGCAGCACTGAGAGAGTTCCTAAGCGCAAGAAGCTAATGGAAAGTTGTGTGAATAAGAAGTTGAAAAGTAATGATGTTAATGAAGCTAATTCAGATGTTGAGTTTGTAAGTTGTGTTATAAGCAAAGACTTGCAGTTCTTTCCTATGAGTAAGGAAGTGTCAACCATTTTGTGCAAGAAGTTGAAAATTCAGTTAGAGAAGGTCAGTGAAGCATGTTTTGATGTAGGTCCACTAGGATCTCCATGTAAAAATGAGAAGATAGCTGCTGATGGTAATTGTTTTTTTAGAGCAGTGAGTCAAGCTGTTAGTGGTAGTCAGGACAATCATAAGACAGTTAGACTTGGTGTTGTGAAGCACATAGAGACGAATGAGCATGAATACAACACTCTTCTAAGGAGTGAGTTTTCTTCTGTTTCAGATTATGTTAATGTGTCGAGGATGAGGTATGTTGGTAGCTGGGCAACAGAAATAGAGATCCAAGCAGCAGCAGATTTTTTAGGAGTAAATATTTTTACTTACTGTCAGAACCGCTGGTTTGAATATAGTTGTAGAAAAGAAAAAATCTCGAATCAAGGGATTTATTTAGAAAACTGTTATGGGAACCATTATGAGACAGTAATGTGTGTAAAGGATGCTGAGTCACAAAGTTGTTATAAATGTCGTATTTTGGGTGGAAGTAGGTGTACTGCATATAACATTAGAACACGTAAATCAGGAGATGACAGGACATGTTTAGCAGAGAATGTTTCAGAGGAGCAAGAGAGAAGACCATGTACATACTTTAAAAGAAAAAAGATTGTACAAAGAGTGACATACATGAGAAATAGGTTACACAGAAACACAGTGAAGAGCAAAAGTAAATTGTGGATGAAAAATGAGTATGATACCAATTTACAGTATAAGGAGATGAAACAGGAAAGAAGCAGGATACGAAGTAATTGGCAGTATCATACTGATGATGAGCATAAGGAGAAAGTAAAGTTAAGGGGTATAATTGTATATAGGGATGATAAGCAACAAAAATCAAAAGTCCAGAAAAGGAGTATAGATACATATAGGGATAATGAGGAACATCAATTAAAAGTCAAGAAACGCAGTATAGATACATATAGGAATGATGAAAAGCATAAAATGAAAATCCAAACAAGAAGTATCAATGCATATAGGGATGATGAAAGGCACAAGAAAGAAGTGAAGACAAGGAGTATGTATAGATTTAGACATGATGACAAGCATAGGAGGAACATTTTAGAGGGAAACAGATTGAGAAGGCAGAAGGACAAGGACAGGTTGGAGCAGTTTGACACTGTTATGGAACAGTTTTTAGACAAAGTCAAACATGGTCCTGAATTTATCTGTTGTGTGTGTCATAGGATTTTGTTTAGACACCAGGTGTTGAGTTGTGAAAAAACAGATTATGAGACACAGAGGGAAACAGCTATAGTAGCAAAGAGATGTTTAACAGACAAGTTCGTACATAAATGTACTGACAATTGTGATTCTCCGTGTACATTGTTAGATTCATCCAGAGGTCAGATGTGGATTTGCTACAGCTGCCATAGTAAGATAAGCAAAGGTGTTTTTCCACCTGAAAGTATTTATAATAATTTAAACCTTGAGCAAGTTCCAGAGGAATTGTCATGTTTGAATACTCTGGAACAACATTTGATAGCCTTGAACATTCCATTTATGAAAATGCTAGCTTTACCAAAAGGTGGGCAAAATGGAGTTCATGGTCCAGTCACTTGTGTTCCAGCAAATATTGTACAAACAGACAATTTGTTACCTCGTTCAAATATGGAAGGGTCATTGCTGAGAGTGAAGCTGAAGCGTAAGCTGACTTATAAAGGTCATTATGAGTATCAGTTTGTCGATCCAATGCGTGTAAGACGAGCGTTGCGTCACTTGAAAGAGACTAATATTCATTATGCAGATGTAGAGTTTAATGAAGAGTGGCTAAATGAGTTTTGTAGAGAGGAAGAGGTTGTGTGTGTTGACAGTAATGAAGCGAATGAAGGTAGTGTTGATGTGTCTGAAGATGTGGCTGATGATGAATTGTTGCATGACAGACAGCAACACTGCATGTTTCAGGACACTTGTTTGATGCCTATAGACATTGGTCAGGAGGCATTAGATCAGTACCTAGATGGCATTTTGAATGTAGCCCCAGCTGAAGGGAACAATCCTGTTAGATTGTTGAGTGATGAAGCTAATGAAGGTAGGTGTTTCCCAGTATTATTCCCTCAGGGTAATAATACGTTTCATGAGAGTAGGCACTATAGGTTGACCTTATCAAGATATTTCAATAATAGAATTTTAACTGCTGATGGTAGGTTTGGTAAGAATGTGGAGTACATTTTTTATGCTCAGTACATGTCTGAGTTAGAGCAGGTGGTCTCAAGTGTGTCCATAGCAATGAGGAAAGGAACAGCCAATCATGGGTCATGTAGAGTTAGTGATGTACTACAGAGTGAGGAGTCTTTGAAAAACTTGCTACAGTTTGATGATGGCTATCGGTTTTTGAAACCTATTAGAGGTACACCAGCATTTTGGCAGGGAGTTCAGAAGGATCTTTTGGCTTGTGTCCAGCAGCTTGGTATTCCTACGTGGTTTTGTTCATTTTCGTCTGCTGATATGCGATGGAAAAACCTCTTAAGTTGTATATTGAAACAGGAAGGAAGGACAGAGACAGCTGAGGAGTTAGAGTGGGCAGACAGATGTGAGCTTTTGAGACGTAATCCAGTTACAGCAGCAAGAATGTTTGATTTCCGCTGGCATTGTTTTCTTAGAGAGGTATTGATGTCTCCAGCAGAGCCAATTGGTAAGATCGTGGATTACTTTCACAGAGTAGAATTCCAGCAACGTGGGTCCCCACACATTCATAGTTTGTTTTGGATTGACAATGCTCCACTGATTGATAAAAACACAGATGAGGAGGTTGTTGAGTTTATTGATAGATATGTGACCTGTGAGTTACCATCACAGGATGAGGACCTGTTAGAAGTTGTGACATCTGTGCAGCAGCATTCAAAGCGTCATTCTAAAACATGCAAAAAAAAGAACACAACTTGTCGGTTTAATTTTCCAAGGCAAGCATCAGGTAGGACTTTTATCTGTAGAGGCCAAAGTGCAGAAGATTCAGAAGAGAAGTGTCAGTGTCAGGTACAGAAAAAGGACGGCGTAAATGCAAGTGCGTGCAAAGAGTGTCAGGCCAAGAAAGATTCAGAGAAGTTACTTAGGGAAAGAGCTTCAGCTATTCTGACAGTTGTGAAAAAGGCTCTCGCAGATGAAGATAGGCAGTTTGATAGTATAGAGCAGTTGTTTCACAGTGTAGGGACAGATCAGGAGACTTTCGAGTGGGCTTGCAATTTGTTGGCACGTAAAACGCATGTTGTTTTGAAGAGAGATGTGAATGAAGTCTGGATTAACCAGTACAACAAGTCACTGTTGAAATGCTGGAATGCCAATATGGATATCCAGTATGTTGTTGATGCATATGCCTGTGTAGTGTATATCATTTCCTACATATCAAAAGCAGAACGGGAGATTGGTCTTTTGTTAGCTAATGCTCAGAAGGAGGCAGCCAAGAATCAAAATGTCAGTGCGAGAGAGGCTTTGAAGCAACTGGGTAGTGTATATCTTCACAACAGAGATGTTTGTGCCCAGGAGGCTGTTTATAGGTTAGTGCCGAGCATGCATTTGAAGGAATGCTCAAGAAAGGTTGTGTTTGTCCCAACAGGGGACAATGTTGTACGTTTGAGTTTGCCTCTGAGCGTGTTAAAAGCAAAGGCATCATCACAAGATGTTTCTTCAGAAGACATGTGGATGACTAGTGTAGTCGATAGGTACAAGCGACGGCCTAACAACAGTGAATTTAATGACATGTGTTTGGCATCTTTTGCTTCAGAATATCGTGTGCTAAGCAAAAATGAGAATTCCAAAAATTCTATCAAACTTCAAAAGGACAGTGGCCGTATTATTAAAAGAACACGTTCGAAACCAGCAGTGGTACGTTATGCAAGATTCTCTGAGACAAAAAGTCCTGAACTATTCCACCAGAGCATTTTGCAGTTGTTCTTTCCATATCGCACAGACACGCAGCTCAAACCATGTCAGTTTGAGACTTTTAAGGAGTTTTACATCAATGGCTATGTCATGTTTTGTGATGGCTCTAGGCGCTTAGTGAAGGAGGTTGTGGATGTCAACAGAAGTAGGTTTGAAATTCAAGCTGAGGATTTGGATGAGATCAGAAATTCGGTTGATAGTGATGGTCCTTTAGAAGATGCGTGGTGTCAGTTGTGCCCAGAACAGGAATTGGAACGTTTGCAGTGTGTGGAGGAAATGCAAAACAGAGAGCAGAATGTAGATGAGCATGTTGATAACATCCCTGATTTGTCTGCCAACTGTAAAGACATTTGTCATTTGGAAAAGAGGAGTGGCGTAATGAGTAGAAGGGATGGCATGGCTCTAGTGAAGTCACTCAATGACACTCAGTTCTCTGTTTTCAATCAGGTTAGACAGTGGTGTTTAGATAAGGCTTGTGGCAGGAATCCAGACCCCCTGCATTTGTTTGTGACAGGNGAAGAGAAAATCAATTCTTTGCGCGCTAAGTTTGTAGATTTACAGTTGTTGATTATTGATGAGATCTCTATGGTAGATCACAGATTGTTGGCATATATTCATGGGAGACTGCGCCAGATTAAACAGATTGGAGATTTCTCCCCTTTTGGTAATGTGAGTATCATTGCGGTTGGTGATTTTTATCAGTTGCCTCCTGTGAGAGGGAAGCCTTTGTATATTGATGTTGATGGGGTGAATTTGTGGAACAGTCTGTTTAGTGTTGCGGAATTAACAACAATTGTCAGACAGCAGGATAGTGCATTTGCTGAGGTGCTGAATAGAGTTAGGACACGTGATAAAGACAGTCCAATGCTAGCTGGTGACATTGAGACATTGAGGCATTGTGAAACTGGAGAAGTTAGCTCAGCTCTCCATATTTTTCCGACCAATCAGCAAGTAAATGAGCATAATATTCAGGAGCTGTTTAGAGTTTGTCCTGAGTATGTAGATATTGAGGCACAGGATTTTAGTACTGGAAAAAAAACTGGGAAGCTGGAGCTCATGAGGCCCGTAGTATGGTTTCGATTATTCTGCACAAACCTCCTTTGAGAGGAAAACCCTTTACCACGAGCACAGTACAACACATTTTTACACCTACATCCACTACCAGACCACTTACCACATACACCATGACACTTGGTGTATCATTCTGTTGAAGGCAAAAAGTTTCCTCAAAAGGTTTTTGTGACGTTTGATGATCCTGAGGTTGGTGCTCAGAGGAGACGGCAGTGTGGCAGTGTTAGTGAGGACTTAGTCAGTTCTACACCCATTGAACCTGAGGAAGAAAGGGTGAGCGGTAAGGGTGGATTGCGAAGGCAATTTCCACTGAAACTTGCATGGGCTTGTACAGTCCATAAAGTGCAGGGTCTTACTGTGGATGAAGCTGTAGTGTCCTTCCAAAGGGTATTTTCTGCAGGGCAGGCGTATGTGGCTCTAAGCCGCGTGCGTAGTTTGTCAGGGTTGACTATTCAGGACTTCAATGAAAAAAAGATTTATTGTAGACCTGATATCAGAGGAGCTTTACAAAGCATGCCCAGATACTTAATTGAAGACAGAAGCGTGCACACAAAATCACATGATCTTTCTGTGTTTTTGATGAATGTGCAGAACTTGTCTCTTCATCTGTCAGATTTGGTAAGGTGCACACAGCAGTTGCAGGTTAACATTATTGCTGTGACAGAAACATGGTTGTCAAGTGATTCTGTTCTAGACAACGTTGTTATCAATGGTTTTCATTTCCATCACCGTCCACGCAGTGTCTGTTATTCCAGTGACCACCCAGTTTTCACCACATTGCAAGCCCAACAACATGGGGGTGTTGGCATCTTTACTTTGGAGAATATGGAGTGTGACTTACTCCAAATTCCACAAGTGAATTTGGAGTGTTTGGTTCACAGATATGCTGCATTAAATGTTGTTCTTGTGGTCATTTATCGTCCCCCAATTTATCCCATGTCTTTGTTTAAAGAGAACCTTGGCAAGCTGCTGAATGGGCTTAACCCACTCAGTGACAGTATTGTTGTCATGGGAGATTTTAATGATGACATTTTGAAGTCATCATCACTTACTAGGTTTTTTGCAGATAGAGGGTATGTTCAGGTTGTCACACAATCCACTACAGAGAGAGGCACACTTATTGACCATGTGTATGTTAAAACAACACAGTATCAGGTGCAGTCAGTAGTGTGGCCTGCTTATTTTAGTGACCATGAAGGCATTCTGTGTGGTTTTGACAGGTTGACCAGTACATAGACTTAATGTGAAATTATCTTTCTTTTGATTAACCAAGGCACTTTCAACAAAACATGAACTTTCACTGGGACTTTCACATGAGGAATACTTGTCGTATCTTTGTATTTATTGACGATTAACCATGAACTGTAATTTGTCACAATATTTAAGAGATTTGGCAAAATTATATATATCAATGTAATGACTGTCAAGTCACACATTAGGAGCTTGAAACAATGACAATCATGTTTGTCTGCTTGCTAGATGAACATTCTGTAATATGAATTTTGTGATGCCAATGTAATAGTAATATTTATAAGTGTGTATATGTGTATAAGTGATAGTAACTGCTGGCTTTTCTGAGGGGGTTCTGGCCCCCATTCTATGACAGGATCCTGTGTTTTAATGGTGGTAATCTGAAGAACTGACGCTGCAATATTTTTGGATACTGCTGTCCCACAGCTACACTCCCTAAGGACTCAGGAGCATGCTAAGATAGCTTTTATGTGACAACAGTACCCACACTTTTTCTCTGTATACTGTAATGAGTTTTTTCACCGTCTTATTTATAAATGTTGTTGGATGTACATGTTTTTTGTTTATATTTTTATATGGGAATTTTTTTCCTAAATTGATGAAATGTAGTGTTATGAACTGTCTGTATTTTACTGATTTACACTGTTATGTCAACAGATGTCTTTTCAATGTACCTGTACTATCTTGTTCACTTAATATGCTTTCATGTTTGTACTGACACAGTATTTAATTGACATAAGTTTTTTGAACTGCTTTCAAAAACACACTTAAGCATGTGAAGTATCTATCATTTTACAAGCCATGTGTGTTCCTCTTAAAAAATATTATATATATACTTACAACTTCACTGTTGGTTCTTTTTGTTGTGTCAGCTAGCTTACAGTAATTACCTCAATAAACAACAACCCTTCTGTTATTGAAAAGGTTTGAGTGTCTTATGTACTACTTCGACATGTATTTGTGTGATAAAATGTTTGTCATCATGAAATATTGTATCATTGACCTTCAGCCATCATTAAACTCAAAATTTGTTGTGTGTGAAACTGATGTTTTGAGTGATTTTTTGTTAGGACGACAAGAAACAAAACACTCATATTGTGTAAGTGTTATGGATAAGTTGTACAACTTCATATATTCAGTTTCACATATTCAACAAGAAAAGTTACATATTACACTATCTGCTACTACCTTAACCTATTTTCAGTTAAGTCAGACAGATACTGACACATGATGCTCTGCCTGTGTATCACTCAGTGTATCCTACTAAGAGACACAGGCACAAACACACACCTACACACACAAACACACACACACACATTCGCACACTGTCCTTCTAAAACCTTCTTAATTTATCCATGTTCTAAATTCTGTATGTAACCCACCACTTGAATGCACAAGTGGCTGCAGTAAGGTCAACATACTTTTTAACATTTAAGAAACACAATATAAACTAAGTCAATCAGAACACATATTCAATTTTTAAAGTTGGAAACCTCAGCCGCAAGCTGTGTTTACATTCCTCAGAGACAAACAGACGTGAATAGTGGTTTCACCATTCATTACCATTTTACAATCAAGGGGTGCTGTTGTCATCATTGAAAAATGCTTTATTGGAAGGGAGAAGAATGAGCAATACCGGTAAAGGAAAAACAATTGAAAGCTACAAATCAACCCATCATGAAGGGCAACTGAAAGTGCTTCAATAAATATCATTATTCACTGAGACTACAATCTCATTAAAAAAATAACAGGTAAACACAACTTGTCATTGTTCCCATTTAGTAATACTAGTGCTGTTAAAAATTGTGTCTGATGTGGCATAGATCACAGTAAAGACAGTCATTTAGCTCCATCTATTGGCTTGATGCTGTAATTACATTCACAAACATAGGTGTATTCCCTTAAAACCATTTAAAAAGCCAAAAAGCATAGGTAGAAAATCATGCAAGTTATTGTTCATGCATTTCAGTTCATTATGTGTTAAAGGATGTATGTTGACCTCAAATTTAAATGTTAATCTGATGGTAGCTAAATGAATAATTTCTGAAACATCAGTGGCCATGGTGTGTCATCATGCTGATTTACCGTAACATGTTTGTCTATGAGTCCTTTGAATAATATCCATAATTGGAAAAATAATTGAAAACATTGTGTCAAGCTTTAAGAAGAATACAAATATCCTGGCACAGGCTAATATGTTATTCCACAACAAACCACTAATAAAGGAATAAATACCTGTAAAATATAGCTCCCCTGTAGTGACCACTTTATACCACAGATTTAACACAAAGGAGCCAAAGATTGAGTTAGGCCACTAGACGCAGCCAAATGACCATATTTGCTGGAGCCAAATAGTCATTTTTGCAGTGTGTGAGTTTGATTGGACATTTCATTTAGGAATAAATAAGTTTAAAATAGGTGACCACTTCACATCACAGAGTTAACACAGAGCAGCCAAAGATTAAGTTTGGCCACTAGATGGAACCCAATGACTGCATTTGAAAGGAGCCAAATGCTCATTTATGCAGGGTGATGATTTGATTAGCAAATAAATTGGGAACAAATGGAAGTAAAAGTCTAAAGAGTTAGAGTTGAATCCTGAAAGTTTGAGGGTGTGTCCAGGGATGTATTTTGACAGATTGAATGAAATTTGAATGACATGAGGCCATTCAGGCTTGGACATTGAACATTTGTGTGTGTTTTGGTCAAGATCTGAGTCTGTAGAAGAATGTTATTATTAAGGAATTGTGTTTCTATAGTAATGGTCAAGTATGTGTAGTTCCGGTGTTTTCCAGTAGGGGGCGCTGTACACTGACACCTACATGGACTCAGGCTGCGACAGCGAACATACGTGTGCAGTTTGGTCCAGATCTGACTTTGCGAGCCAGAGATATAGAGGTTAGATTGTTGAAAAAATGGTCAAATTTGATCGCCGTTTGTGGCCACGCCCTTTTACCCAGGGAAAATTCAAGTAATACCTTTGGTGCATATGAGTTTTTTGTACACATACGTGCAGTTTGGAGATGATCGGAGAAAAACTGAAGGAGTTATTAGCAGAATGCAAAACAGGAAGTGGGTCCATGCTACACAGGAAGTATCCCAATTCTGAAGCCGTGAAAGTTTCTTTGGTATAAAGTGTTATATTTTCTGATAGGTCTTTTTATGAAGAATGCACATGAGAATTTTCATGCCGATCGGAGTTCGTTTAAATTTTAGCGAAGCATTTTTTTTTGCGCTAGCTACCACTGAATTATGCGATTCGGCCGGAATTTTCACGGGAAATTGGCCACATACCGGTGGTGCGTCTAAGGGAGCACCTAATTTAAAAATTGTTAACAAAAAATTGGATTTAAAAATAAAGGAGTTACGAGGTCACAAAGTTGGCGAGTTTTCCAAAAATGCCGACTTTGACCTCAAATATCGGCAGTAACCCATAAAATGGTAACCAAATGTTTTATATATTCCGAAAGGCCTCAAAAAGATCTATCTGAAAAAAAACTGTGATGGCGATAAGATAAAGTCCAAAAAAAAAAAACACTCAGCGCCCCCTTGTGGCCAAACCGGGAGACTAATGAAAACTCTTTGTACAACTTTTAATCCTCAATATATTTCGCATACACATGAGAAACTTGAAGTTGATTGGATAAAATCCCTAGGACAAGTTCGTTCAAGTAGGTACCCTATTTTTGGCTATTATGGAATATTTAGGCCTCATTTCCCGACTTCCTGTCCAGAATTTCTATATGGTCCTAGGAGACTTTTTTGTAGGTCTGGCCAAGGTCATTTAAACCTAGTATAATTTACAACTATCGGACAACTTTTTACGAGGGGCTAGCGCAGCTAATCCGCGCCTAGCGTAGCTAGCATCTGAAAAAAATTTAAGCATTTGGCCTGAGTAGCGGTTACACATTCACGGGGGTGTGCCATATGTCGATCGCGTTTATCTCAAGTGGAGTACCCGAAAAATGAGGCAACTGGGCAGTAAAGAAACAAAAATAATAATAATAATCCGAGCAATTCCAAGAGGGTCCTCGCTGACCCAGTCTGCTCGGTCCCTAAAAATATATCAACGGCTAGGGCTGCACGGTGGCGCAGCGGGTAGCGCTCCAGCCTCACAGCAAGAAGGACGCCGGTTTGATTCCCTGTTCGGGCATGGTTGGCCTTTCTGTGTGGAGTTTGCATGTTCTCCCTGTGCATGCGTGGGTTCTCTCCGGGTACTCCGGCTTCCTCCCACAGTCCAAAAACATGCCCACGTTAGGTTAATTGATTATTCTAAATTGCCCATAGGTGTGAGTGTGTGCGTGAATGGTTGTTTGTTTCTGTGTCAGCCCTGCGATTGACTGGCGACCAATCCAGGGTGTACCCCGCCTCTCGCCCAATGACAGCTGGGATAGGCTCCAGCCACCCGCGACCCTGAATAGCAGGATAGACGGTTAAGAAAATGGATGGATATCAAAGGTTGTTGTCATGCTGTAGTTAATGGCAATATTCATTTAAAAAAATGTGCTCATTTAACAACACATAAGATAGGGAACCTAGAAATAATCGCACCATAAATCGCCAATGCAATATAGAAAAAAATAATCACAATTTGATTATTTTCGCAAATCGTTCAGCTCTATTTGATTGAACTAATAATGGTATTTCAATCAAGACCATCTTACTAATCCTCATCTTTAATGATGGCAGTGTCCCAATCTGGTGTCTTTGGATGGATCAAGGACCAAGCCTTACGAGCTCCAGGAAACATGGGACCCATTTGTCCTCCACGAGAACACAAGACAGCTTCCATTATACAATGTCGATATCGATACGATGTGACTGCCCCTGAATTGAGATACAGCTATTGTTCCAGCTCTGAATATCTCTTTTCATTTTTACTGATCCAAACACCTGACAGTTACTAAAATGCAGATGGAGTCCTCTCCCCTCGTTGACATTCTGAAAGACTTTTGCCACCACAAGGCAGCTCTCTCAGCAAAGTAGCACTTCCACCATCCTGAGTGGACAGCTTCCTGAGCTCCATTCATCCCATCCTGTGTCCATCCATTCATGATCACTCTCATCTCCATACAGCTGGCTTCTCTGGCACATCAACGATTCAAATGGAGCAACATGTGAAAAAAAGCTATGTACACACATATGTTCCTAAATCACCATTCACATTTCATATGCAGATGATTTCCACATATACACACAGTGTGCTGAGCAGCAGCAGGCCTGTAATTGGGGCACCCATAAATAAGGAACAGAGTGACGCCTGGATTTCTGCTGATCTGTTTAGCACGAGATGCAAAGTGTGAATAAATTGATTTTTTTTTTTTTAACAGCGCTTTACCCTGCTTGTGTCATCTGGATTACTTTCCCCACTCGTTCTCTTATTCCCAAGCTTTGTCTATATCCTCATCCTATTTCTTAACCTCAACCTCTTCCTCTTGCTGTCGCTCTAGAGACAGATGTTGCATTTATCACATTAATTACGATCCGCCTGCCTCTATCCTCGGTCTGATTAGCAGGAAGGAAAAAAAAATGCACAAATGAATCAAGCAACAAATAGAAGAGCTACAACTCAGCTTTTTTCAGACATATGGAGATAAACACTCATCCTGACCTCCTCTTAATAACATGACTTCCCTACACACATTCAAACGCTTTCCTGTTTCCATCCTTGCATATGTATGCATCAGAGCAAGGAAGAAAAAGCTAAAAGAAAAAAACCCACAGCAATCAATGCATTGCTTGTTTGTGTGTTTGTGTGTGTGTGTGTGTGTGTGTGTGTGTGTGTGTGTGTGTGTGTGTTTGACACAGGGAAAAACCAAACTGCCCAGCGGATAAACACAGACACATTCATAAAAATCAATACTCATCTACTTCATCCACTCCTGCTGCACTCATAAAGCTTCCTGAGGACAACAAAGGCTTTTGTGTGTTTGATGCTGTTTTTTTATGTGTATGTATGCGTCACTTTGTGTGAAATAAAGACCCCCAGAACACTGATTCATGTCAGTGGACTCCATTTATGACATGTATTGATAAGTGCATATGAGGACAGCATAACAAAGGAGCGTTACAGGAGGAAAGGAGAGGATGATCTGAGTTAAGAGAAGTAGCTACTTTCAGCATGTGAGTCATGTCAGATTCAAGGACAAAAAGAGAGACAGAGAGAGAGAGATGGAGAGAGAGGTAGCTCCAGCTTCACATCAGTCTGGACGACAAGTTCGTGGGAGACCCAGACATCCTTCCCACATGCTGGCAGAGGAGACACAAACCGATGGATGCCTCAATCTGACATTCAATCTGATCCAGGGTTAAAAAGCCTCCTTACATTATAGTCTTACATCTGCAGGAAAAGAGAGAACTGGACTTAAATAAGTCATGGTTGAGAAACAGCAAATTAGTCCTTGGCACATGTTCCCTTTTCCTTCTACCTAAAACCAAACTACTTCCCTCATGTCAAACTGATTCAAGTGTAAAAGAGCAAAATGACATTGGATGATGACACGCACTGCTCCATGAGAGCTCTAATTTTCAGCTAAGAAACGTTCCCAAACAACATAATGAGGATGGAAAGTGTAGCCAAAATCCAAATCCAGTGCCCACTCTCCACTCAGTCCCAAATGTTGTTCAAAACAACGCTGTGAGCATTTGCGTGTGCTGCATTCCATAAATATTTTGTGGAAAGTGTCCAACATCTTCACTTTCATTAGTATCCAGCTAATGAATTGAATCAGCGCTTATACGCTGAATAAATGTGCCCACGTAGGGAATAATTTTGGGTTATAAATGCTTCTGATCATCTCAGTGCACTTTTGGTTTGCAGGCTCTTGACAGATTGTACATTTGTTGTCGTGCCCGCGCGGTGGGGGAGAGCTGCAGGCGCAAAGGCAGAGCCAGCGGGCGCTGGGCCACAGGTCTCTAAGGCAGCCCAGTTTCCACAGCAGGTGCAGGACCATAATGGGGAAGACTCACTCCACTTTGGCCTGTTTACTGTTTCTAGGCTTACACACTGACCACCAAGAGACATGCCAAGATTAGAAAAAAGATACCTTAGACTGGTCCTGCTTTCATTGTACAAATATTTTTTTCCTGAATAGAGAAGCAACCGTCTAATGTTGGAAAATAAAAGCAATGCAGAAGTGCTAAATATAACCGCTCCATGAATGTCCTCATGAGACATCCTCCAAAAGCCCCTGAGACCACATTAACACTCGAAAAAGAAGGCAAGCCTGGGACAAGACAAGATTTTGGACTGGATAACTCTGTACTCATAATTGAAGCGGTGGATTTTCTTTTACCTTATACAATTTGAAGACATACAGGCCGATGCACACTCTGTCTAGGTTTTGTTTTTGTCTGAAACTGTCTGACGCACATTAGAATAAATTAGATCCCTTGTTATGTCAATCATATTAGCACACTTACACTAAAACGTTTGCCAAGGGGCACTTAGCATTTTCTGTGTGTTTTAGCCTTTCATCTGCAAACCAACACATGAAAACAGAGGATTTCAGAAATGCTTTCCTGGGTCGAGGGTTTTGAAAAGTCTGGTAATGCATGTTTTCAAGGGAAATGCAGTGTTCTTCCTCAGTGGTTGACATGACAGGCTGATCACACATTGTTCCTCACTGCTGGCCCGGTGTGCTCTGAGAGTGTTTTAGAAGTTTTGGCCTCGTCCAGCTGACGTGCAGTAGGCAGAAGTTATCTACTGCTTTATTTTTAGTCTGGTCTGAAAAAAAGTGGAGTCAACAGTTTCTTTCAATTCAAGGAGACATCTCCAAATGTCTTGAGTTGTCCCACCAACAGTTGGAGCCAAAGCGATGCTCTGCTAACTTTGGTATGAAATCAAAACAACCCACTCCGGAGAATCAAGAAAAGTTCGTAGATGCCTTGAGTTTGTATAAATTTGCAATTCAAAAACAGCCTCAATCACTTCCTGTCTAGTCAGGACTCTCTTGTTGTGTTAGACAAACTAATTTTTACTGCTGTCATGTAGCTGCTGCTGTGGGATAGAACGACAGTCACTGGAGCGAACAGGGCAGCAGGAGTGAATGAAGACTTCCACACAGAGTAGAGCTGCCAAGATGTGTGTGCCATTATTCTGTGGGCGTTATAATTCATGCTGCATGTGTGTGCGTACGTGTGTGTGTGTGTGCATGTGTGTGTGTTGCACATGGGTGTGTGCTGTAAGTAAAAGTTGTGGACTCCCCTCAGGACAGGAGGCAGTCGACTCTTTAATATTTCAGAGCGGTGATAAATAAGTCAGACAGACTGCAGAGAGATAAGGTGACTCTGAGGATAGGGGTGAGGAGGTGGGAGGGGGAGGAGAGAGACAGAGGGAGAAAAGGAGAAAGCGGTAATGGATATAGGAAGGTGGGGAGAGATATATAAGGTAATAGAGCGAAAGGTCAGGGAGAGACGTGAAGAAAGGAGAGGGAAAAAAGATTTTTTATCACTATATAAGTCATAATCCAAACACCTCTCACAAAGTGGGAAGTCTATACAGGTTTTATTATCCAAAGAACAATCTGCAATGTGAGCTGTTGTCCAATCAGATTTCATTGTTTTTTTATACACAGAAATGAGGAAAGGGGCACAGTCACATGTCTCCTGTTACACTTCCTTGACATTAGTGACCTGGAAAAACTCAGGTTCAATGACAGATGTTGATTTCTGAGGACAAAAGAGATCAGAAGCAGAGGGGGCGATAAGGAGGAAAGGCAGAAAGAACGAGAGGGGGCAGTAAGAGAGGTAGGAGAGAGGGAGAGAAAACAGAGACTGTAACTGTGCGAAAAGGTCAACAGAGACGCAGAGAAAGTGTGAGGGAGAAGATGAAAAACAGGAGAGGAGGTGGGAAAGTGTGTCATGGCTCTTTCTTAGAGAGAGAAAGTGGCCCTGTGGTGTTGTGGCCTACAGTCTGACAGGTTTATGATCAAAAGATGAGGGAAGAAGCCTTCACTGGCCCTTCGTACTGAACCTGTCTCACGGTTTGATGTACAATTAGCTTCTATCTGTGAACCATCTTCTTCACACAGACTCTTAAGGCTTGGATTTTGTACAGGTATGCATTTTTGCATCACACCAAGCTTGAAAAATGTCAGTTATGGGCTACAATGTTTTCTCCCTTAAAAACATAAGAATGATATTTTGCTGCCTTTTTGTCAACCTCCAAACAGCAGCTTAAAGCTCCTTCTTCTACAATCTTCTCTTTCACTTATATAGTGGGTACAGAAGTCTAGTCAATCCTTTTATTTCTTGGCTTCTTTGCAAATCCCACCTCCTCACCCCAGCCCCCACATACCCCCTTTTTTCCCCTGACCCAACTAAGGACACTTGCCGTCATTCCCCCTCTCTCCTCACCCAGAATGAAACATCCTTCTGAACAGCTGTAAGTAATGCATGTTGTTGCATAAGATTATATGAAGTCACAAAGAGGCCAACGCACAGATTTCTGAGGATAGCACAACATGCAGGTACTGGATGTGTGGAAGGATCTAAAAATATCAAAAAGTTTAGAAGGGGAAGGAAGAATTAATTGGGGGAGTAAACAGACAGAAGAGTGGGAGAGGGATGATGAGGAAAAAAAAGAAAGTGAATCCACGGGGAAAACGTATAGTCCCAATCTCCCCAGTGGGATTAGTGTAAATCTAATCTTCCCCGCTGTCTCTTCCACTCCTTTTAGTCTCAGCTTAGAGACGCTCTCAGGAAGAGAGCAGGAAGCCTAAGAGCCTTGAGCTGTTAGCATTAGCTCACATCACCGTAAGCTTCCTCTGCACCACACTAATCAATTACCAACCCTGCTTATCTGTCTCTTTACTTCCCATCCACTCAGAGTCATCACCAGCTCATGACCCACAAACCGCTCACTCACACTCACACACACACACACACACAGCTTTTCTAACTAAGGCTCATTTACTAACACACACACACACTATGATGGATTGTGTATATGTGCTCTGGTAATTGGCACCGGTCTCTGCAGCAGCCTGTCACCACAGTCAAGTTTGCATTTTTCGCAATATGCCACTTATGTGGAAACCTGCAATGACTACACAAAAAAAATAAAGATGGAGAAAGGTAAAATCTTTCAGGGGTCAAAATGATTGATGAGTTAATGAATTACAATGTATTGATTGATTTGGTGTTTCCCAACTCATGCCTCTGCAACCTCAGGAGGTTCCTCTACAATTAAAGTAGGGTTTTTTTGCAGGATCTTCGACTTAAACTCCAAAGTTTACAAGTTAAACTTGCTGTTCACAATTTCAGTACTGCAGGCTGAATATTTCCATGTAACATTTCATGATACCTCACAGCACCCCTAAGCTATAGTGATTTTTCGGTTTTGTTTTGTTCTGTTTTGCCCCTTACTTTGTGTTTCTGTCACACGGTCCAGCTCCTATTTCCACCATTACTACAAGATGAATCCAAGTAATCGTTTTCAGCAAAAAGAACACAGATTTATCTTCTTTCTGCTAAAACTTTGTCGGCCGGCATGGTGATGTCATAGAGATTTTGGCGTGATGTAAATGAATTTGGTCCTGCCATACCTGATTGGGAAGCTGAAAAGTAGTATTTAGAAATAACCTGATAACCTGATAATCTCATCTTAAATTGTAGATTACAATCAGGCATATATATACAGATGAGAATTTTTCAAGATCACTTAGAAAGTCCTTCCAGTCCCTTTAACAGGAAGTGTTTGCAGTTCTGTACAGGGAGTCAAAGCATGTAAACCAACTAGTTTGGAAATTCGGAACGAAGTCTAAGGAAACACCAAAAGTCTCAAATATTAAACTCCAGTTGCCAGTGCAGTACATCTGTGACAGATAAGTCCAGGTTTGCTTAATAAATGATTTGTTGTGGCTTGTGAGCCCTGCTGACAAACAGATTGAATGAAATCAGATTAGCATCAAGTATAAACTTATGAGCCTGTGAGCTTCAATCTGCTTCTTCACCTCTTTCCCCTTTTGCTGTCCCCTCTACATCATTATCTGTTTTTGCCTCAGGGCTAAGAACTTTATCTCACCCTTGTGCAGCAGATGGTTCATCAGACTGCCTAACCAGTGTTACACTGCCCCTGCTGCACCCTGCTCAATGAGGGCATTGAAAACAAGGGACCACAGAGGAAAACAACAGGGTGAAAAAAACTCTTAAAGGGTCATAAATCTCAAAGAGCCACAATCAACAGTGTGTGGCACACATCCAGTGAGACCAGGCTATACAAACAATCACACATACTCAGCCTGAGAATGCTAACAAGACACACACACATCCCCCATACTTCCAATTTTAATCACAAGCACAGATTAATGACAGTCTTTGGAGGGAGATCCGGACTCTTATCCCATGAGCCTTCCATACTGCGTGAATTTAAGACGAGGTTTGAAGGTTTGTATCTTGCAGAGAATAGAAACCATGTGAAAATTTTAAACATTCATGTTATCCGCATTCCTGCTGTCGGGATAGAGTGATGTCTGTGCAGCATATGTGTGCAGTAGCATGGCTCTAGCAAACGTACAGCAAAAAGATACAGAAAAACTGAAAAGGAAAACAAACATCCAGGAATTATCAAATCAAGACATGTGAGATAAAACAGCGGCAGGAAAACACAACCAGGAGGCCTGTATCTATTGACCAGGATGCACCTGCTCAAACCACAGGCCCATCTGTCCAGTGTGAAGAGAGGAGGAACCACAACTGTGAGTGCTACAAAAATCACAACCTGGTCTCTTTGCGCACACAATCACACCAATGTTACTAACTCCTAACAGCTGCGACTCACCACCCCCTGTCAGCCAACATTCTTGGACCTCACGGCCAAGACGGGAAGGCAAAGTCCAAACTGACTCATCTATTTTCCCAATCCAAACAGACAAACAAACAATTGTGGAGCTGGCGCTGGCTGGCATGCAGACTTAGGCCCCTATAGTCGGATTTAAATCGTAGACGATCCTCAGCTGGAAAAACAACATTCTTTTATTTCAGCATTTTATGTAACCACCTTCTACCAGCAAAACAAAGTGTAAATAAGACCAGTCAATTCCTGCCATGTGATTAGATTTAAGGCCTGCTAATCAGCTACACACCAAAACAAACAGCCTGTAAAGCTGCACAATCTAACAGCACTGCTATGGACAAATATAGCAGCGCTGGAGGTGAGCTTTAAGCATTCAGGGCCAGGCTGGCTTCACAACCTCTACAATTGGATTTTAAACCCACACTTCCAACACAATCAGCATGCTTGGCATTTAAAACAGCAAACGTCACATGGGGCAGTGTGTGTTAGCACACAGACGCTGAGCGACTGGAAGTGGCATGCAGCCGAACGGCGAGTGTGGGCACAGCGGGGCCAGAGGGGGAGATGCTATTATGGTGGTGCTGGTGGGGGGTTGACATGGCCATGGAGATGGAGTTTTTGTGGCACATTCATTGACTGCCAACCCCCCGTCAAAGAGAGGAGGAGGGGGGAACAGGTGAAAAGAGAAAACAGGGTGATGGGAGGGTGACTCAAAGGAGGGGGGATTGGCAGCTAAACACAACAGCTCCATTACCAAACGAAAGTCATCTCGCTGGGAGAGGAGTGGACAAAATGGGGCAGCGGGAGGTAAAAGTTAAAAATCCTGCTGCTCCAATTCCACTCATAACTTCCCTCACTGTGAGAAAACTCAACACGCACTTCGATATGTGATGTGGTGTGAGTGAGGAAGATGACCTTGTGGCTTTTTTCTGCTTGGAGGTGTGTGTATATTTAGTCAAGGGGTTTGAGGAGAAGTGTTTGACAGAATGGGTGTTAAATTATTGAGCAGTTACTGCCAGTGAGGAAGGACTTCACACTGAGGCTGAAGAAGGCCGCTCTTATCTGGGGCTACACGCTGTTGGCAAACAGACTCACAAGAACCTGTCAAATAGACATACACGTATCAAACCAAAGGAGTGGATGCTGTTTTATACTTTTATAGGCTCCCATTCCAAGTAAGGAAGAAATGTTTCTTTTAAATACACCGTCTACACCAAATAATACCAAAACGTGCAGGGTTTTGTATGTAAAATAGATGAGTATGGAGGGGAAAAAAGAGATTACAGATTTTAACTTGAGGCTTAACATTTGACAAGCAACAGACCCATTCATGCACTTTTCTGGTGTGTATTACTCCGTGACTCTACTCCATAGTCACTCCCTGTCAGTCTTCTTGCTGCTAGGAAAACAAACCTCACCACTGGGGTACAAATTACCAAAAGGTCAGAAGACTTCAGCAGAACCCTCCAGCTTTCTGCTCTTTTCTTTGCTGTATGAGTATTTTCCAGCAGAATATGACCTCCCATGTGCTTCTTACTTTCCACTTCACTTTAAATCAAGGCAGAGCTAAAAAAAAATAATAATAAATGAATAAAGAAGTGGTGTGGAAGCTTTTGCCACAAGTTACAGAGGTAGGCACAGGAGGATGAGTAATTCCACTGAATTGTCATTGAATGAATTCCTCTTTTCTGCCCGGTGAGTCATGTGCAGAGTAAACTGCTGGCACCATCAATTCAGTTCCAATCAAGGACTCTTCAGTGTGTGATTACAGCCCTACTGTTGATGCTTCATCCTAAGCCTGGCGGTGAAAGGACCGCCTCCCTCCCTACTCAATGTACCACCCCTCAGTCACTGTCATGTAATAGTTCCTGGGACGGCGTAAGTTGGCCCCTGGCACCGTCGTCACAGATGAACCCTATGTCCCAAGTTGACCACTCTGGTCACTCTGGGACTAAACTTTGTTTTCTTGCATCATCCATCAAATTCAAAGCAGCGATTTTGGATATGGGAGTCTGGAGTTCTGCCATCTTAAGTCCAATATTCATTTTCCCAACAATCACCAAACCCATCTGCCGTAGTCTGACAAGGATGTCGCCTGTGGACACATTAGCCAACTTTGGGGAACTTCAACTGGAGCAGAGGGGTTAGGAATGGATGACTTTTGGTCAATATTTTCTTCTCTGTGTTTTCTTTGTTTCCAGTCCCCAAGCAAACTTAAACAGCAGGTATTGACTTGGTGTAGAAATTAGGTCTCAGAGTGGTTGTTAGTGGCACGCAGATGTCTGGTCAAACCAATTCATTCAAGTTAATCGATGCCAAACAATTGCAGAGGAGTTTTGGGATTACTTTATATTTTCTCTCCATCCAAAGTGTTCTGTTGCTCAGCAGTTACCAAAGTGGGGGTTGTGAAAAGCCCTCAAAAAATCAAAAGGTATTTACAATTGCACATTTCATAATGATGGTATCAGTGGCCACCAATTATCTTAGGAAGCAACATGAATACATAGGTAGTCCAAATTTCTACGTATTATTTAAGGTTGGACCATTGGCATATTCCTACCGCAATGGCCCGCTCTTCTTCAGTGCAAAAATGTGCTGAAAGTACATAGAGGTCACTACTTGCACTATGAAAGAGACCTGGAGAGTTTAAGCACACACATACATCCTGTAGAGTCTACATTTTTTTTCCTTCTTTGCAGAATTCTTAAAAATTGGGAGAACCTTTTTTTTAGCTCAGCTTTGCAAAGCATTTTTAAATCAAAGAAATAATGTACTAAACACCAATACCTTAATTTTGATGCTATCTTCACAAACAAATGATATAAGAGTTGCATGGCAACTCAGTGACAGTTATGGTAGAAATTAATAACAGAGAGAGTAAATGCACAAATACCACAACCACCCCTGTTTATGTCAGTGCCCTGGCTTGGCTATCCTGAATAAGATTCTGAACTTGCCAGTGTATGTGAGGTGTGTATGTGAGGTGTGTTGGGCTTGGTTAGTTCTGTATCACCAGTTTTTAGCGTAGTGCACCAAAGACACTGCTTGCTGTGGAGAAAAACATCAGGTATCAGTAGCCACATAATTAAATGTCAGTTAAGAATACTGCTTTTGCCATTTCAACAATTCATTAACAGACTCTGTATTTAATTTTCGTGATTCATTTCTCATCAAGTCATATAAAGTAGCCAGAGGCACCCACGTCATATGAAGCAGCGCTAAGCAGGTGTCTGGTCCTGATAGGCCCCAGGCATTTCAGTCTCTCACTCTGACGTCGCCTCTCCCTGGAAGTCCAGATAACAGTGAACTGATCTCCTTGCGACTCGTCAACTTCCATGAAGGAGAAGTAGAGCACCTTCTTTTGAAGGCTTGCAACACACATAAATATTCATACGCTCACACACGCATTGCTGCCCATGGTCGAAATGCACACACACACAAACACACTCACATACCCTCTCTTCATTTGCTCCCTGTCTAATCCTGTAATGCCAACAGAGCAATTAGTCACATAACAGCTCTTTCTTTCATCTCTCCAGGGAGAGCAGACTCAGGAGGAATTCAAGCTGCTTAGTATCTTAACTATGTAACTCACCCCATGCTCCATGAGTAATACACAAACATGAAGATAAGCACATTAAAGCAGCTCATATTCGAACAGCAGCTTCTCTAGCTATTAGATATACTTCACTGTGCGCTAAGGACACTGAGCTATACTGCAGCACTGCTTCAGCTGCTCTCAAAAGTCCAGTCTGCTTTGAAAATCAAGAGATGAGTAATGAAGGTGAAACTAAAAATGATCATTCAGCTTGAATATGATGCACACCGAAAACTACAGCAAGGCTCTAATAAAAGAGAGGATCCTTTTGAAAATGGTCATTGTTTTTGTACTTCTCGCACTCTTCTTTCCTCTCCACTCGGCTGCACTCTGCCATCACCTCCTTCACAGATATATCTATCAAAGCCCACTCACAAACAAACACCACTGATTGAAGCAGCATGAAAGAGAGCTGCTGTGTGATAAAAATCAACAAATTTTTTTTAAAGGATGGCAAAAACAGACACCGGGCTCGAGTTAAACAGCCTCGTATTTTCTCTTTACTCTACAGAGCTGAGGTAATTCTGCAGCGCCTGAAGCCACAACCTGACAGTAAGGCAGGGAGGAGGAGAGTGAGGCTCACTTCCTCTATGCTGGTGAGGAACAAATGGCTCATGTTGCAGTTATATAGATGGAGAGCCCAGGGTTATCACTTTCATGCAGGTTATTCCCATATGTCAGCTGGGAATCCATCTCCATTTGAGAGATAAACCCACTCCCTGAGCCTTCGTTTAATGTGACAGAGGCTGCTCATGGATATATATACACACATATATATAAAAAAATATATACACACATTAAACACTGATTTTTAACTCCTTGGAGATTCAATTTGGACTGCTGTGTATGTGTAAAAGAAAGTGTGTGGTCCAGGCGATAGGGAAGATTTCTAAATGTTATTTACTGTTGAATGTTTCACTCAGTCATAAACTGACTGGCCTGGGTAAGGCACTAAAAAAGTTCCAGGGCTAAACTTGAAGAATCTTTCCAACATGCTAGACTAACACAGGCGCAGATTGTCAGTTTCTAGAATGTTCTGTTTACTGCAGGGGTCTCAAACTTATAGCCCACCACTTGACATCAATTTATAGTGAAATTCAGCCCCCTGCATTCATTCCCTGGTCCACTGTTGGGACCAGGGAAGAAATATCCAATTCCCAAGTTGACCCTGAATGCAACACAATCACAGTGAATCCAAAGGGAAAAAAAACCCCATAACATTTGGCATGCTGCCCACGACCTCACCGTTATTAAAATGTCACGACTGGCTCGAAAGCCGCAACTAAAAGGGAGATAAATACGCACCAATCAAAGTTTACAAAACATATTTTATTTAATCAAAATACTGACAGAAGAAAGAAGTATGAGTGAGAATCAGTATCAGAGTGTGTGTACATGCTCTGTGTGGTTGTGATGGATCATGTGGGGTGCATGTTATTTGTGCAAAAGTCAAAATGAGAAAGAAAAGGGAAGCTGCTGGAGTGTAGAGGTAGGCAGGCCTAAAAAACCTGTGCACTGGCCAGGAGCACCTGGCTACTTATCAGCACCTGAAAACAAATAACACACAACCAGTACACAGAAAACAAAAGGACCCGACCCACAGGCCCTCGAGGCTGTAACAAAGCAAGATGTCTTTCTCAAAGGTCAAAAAAAAGGTTAATGTCAGGAATAGTGTTTCGGGAGAAGTGATTTTTTTTCTGTGGAGTTTAGGGAGAATTACACCTGTCTCACATGCAAAGAGAAAGTATAACCTCAGGCAAAACTTCAAAACTTAAGATGCAGTTTGTATGATAAGTACCTGAGAAATGAGTGGACACAGTGAGCTGCAAAGCTAAAGAAAGAGCTTTCAACACAAAAAATGTATTACACAGAGAAAGAAAGGAGGCAAATCAAAGATAAGGTCAAGATTAAGTTATGTCCATCTTCAAGCCACACTGAGGGTTTCAGCTGCCACCATCCTCAGGGCAAATGTGGCCACGCTGTCCGATAAGAAACACTCTCAGGTGCCTGGCAGCAAACATTTGGCAGGAAAAGCCAAATATCACTGTAAAATAATTAATTTTGAGAGTATAGCTGTTTGAGCAGTTCAACATTATTAATCTATTTATTTTTTGTAGAACTGCTAAGGGCCCCCCCTTGTGACAAGATGGGATGCTCAGGGTATTAGAGTTGGAGACCTCTGGTTTACTGTATCGCATATAAAACACCATTTCACATAATCTGTTGATGCAGATAGAAATTTACTTGGTATCCAGATTTCAAATCTAAAACACATAGACAGACCAGCCTCTAACAAGTCACACCTTGAATGTTTTAGCCCCACACAAACAGGAAGGTAAAAATTACAAGTTGTGGTTTCCAAATGAGTTCACACATGCTCTAAGTACTTATCACGAACAAACACTGCATGCAAGAGTCAACTTTTGTCATTGCGGGATGCCAAAAAAAGGAAACGCTGCAGGGTATTGAGCTGTTGGTTGTGAAGAAATAGTTTCACCATGAATCTATTTAAAACTACAAGTTACTGTCGTCACATTTCTGTTTCCTTAAAGATCAAATTAAGACAAAGAACAAGCAGATTTATTAAACCTCAGACAAAGCAAGCAGTGCTGTTGAAGCCGATTGGCTCCTAACTAAAGACGACATAAAATCAATTCAATCTTCAACTTATATCGGTGAAACGAAAGAAATACCTAAGAACATTTTCTGGAATTTGGTGCATTGCTGTTATGTAAACACAGCAATTACAGCAGGTGCTTTCGCAACATTCATCTATAGCATGAGCTTTTTTTCAACAACACACTACCTGCTTTCACAAAAACTTAGTGATGATTGATGGTGTCACACAGAAAGCATAACACTTTGACGCTTCAAGACATTTTATTTAGCTTGTAAAGTTTTAAAGCCGATATGATTAATAGTCGGTGCTAATTCCCTGTATCTGTTTTTGTTTAATCTCTTATTAACTGGCATACTCATATGTGAAAAGAAATATATCCTTCATGTCTATCTATTTATAACAGGCTTTGTAAACAGTATCCAAGACCTGTAAATGTAGATGCCAACTCTGAGGAGCTAAATAAATGCAAAGACAAGTCTTGACATTTCCCTAATGACTGTGTATATGGTTTGGATGAGCAGAGTGTGTGGGAAGAAATGAAAGCGGCTGACACCTCGCTAACTAGCCAGCTGAGGCAGCCTGTATGTATTCCTGGTGTCGCCCTGGGCCCCTCAGCATCTCTTCTGCCCGTGGCTAGAGGGAACATCCACATTCACTAAAGAGAGGAAGTTGTTTCTGAGCCTGCTGTCTGGCAACCGTTTTCTCACACTTCAAAAGAAGGCGTGGGTATGAAAACAGACCAAATTGTTGCCTATGGACATGCTGTGATAAAACAACCTCTCGCCTACATTGGCAAATCTAAGCCTTCTCTTCTTTCTCTCACTCTCACCATTGATGCCCACCCACTCTTTTTTCCTTTTTCTGTCACATGCACCTACATATATCCTCTATTTTTTCCTTCTTGTCTTTTAACCGTATGTGTGTTAGCTATAGCAGGCCTAGCACGGTTAGGCCAGCAGTCTCCTGAGAGGAACTCCACAGAAGAAAAAAGCATGGGGAAAGGCTGCAGGGGGAAAACAATCCAATGACCACTTTTGGTCAAAAGCTGCAGCAGTCAGCACAGCAGCCTAAAATTTAATTTCCCCTTAAAAGAACAGCTATCCTCTATGCCTTTGCCTGCCTATTTTTAGCATATTATCACTCAGCCTCAATCAGACCACAGCAGTCAAACTCAGAGTAAAGACGGTTGCTGCCTGTCAGGCTCAAAACAGCAGGAGGTCTCTCAATATTTAGAGCCGGCTGATTAAAAAATGATCTATGGAAAAGCCAAACAGAGGAAGAAAAAAGTTAAAGATGCAGAAACACAGGATACCCTGTCACTTACAGATTCTCTGTAGCTCCACAGTATCAACACTGTCGGCTGAGGTTGTGTTATTGTGCTAAGAAAGTGCTGAAGAAAGCTGTGACTTCATGATAAATCAACATTTTCATCTTCTCACAGAGCTATGGCATCATCTCAGATGCTCTTTGTCCCTTTGACTGCCATCCTTTCATTTTCAAAGCCCTGGTTGTGAGCTGCTCTGTGAAGATGTTCCCTTGCTGCCATGAATGTATTTCAACACTTGTGCCCTGATGCCAGAAAACAATTCTGATGGAAAAAAGATTTCTTAGCTTTGTATCAAATTGGGTTGGACGGTTACCAGCGTGTCAGTGATCTAATGACCCACTTCAGCCCTGATTTCTTCTCAGATCTGAGCTCAGCAGAAGCGCACTGAGCTTATCCTCTTGATTCATGCTTTAATCATGTTTGACTGTGGAACCTTTATGCTGCATGCATTCAAAAACTTTGTCTCTGCACTATAACATGAAGTATTGATATATTTGGGTTGATTTTAAGCTATAAATAGACAAGATTGAGTTGCCATGCGCTTTGGAAGCAAGCAGTGTAAGAGTGGGTGAAAGTGTGTGCTGAGCTGTAGCAAGAATTTATGGACTCCTACGCACTGTCAAGAATTCTTGGTTACTTCTCAACTTTTCTGCAAATACTTGATGAGCAAGGCCACATCTAAGACACATCTTCCTTGTGTGTCAACTGATTTATCCTAGCTCAACATGCTGCCTGCCTAAAATTGGGTTTAGTTTGATACCTTCATTTTCCTTCAATCCATTTGTCATGTGTGAAAAGTGTGTACACAAAGTGTCCACTTGGTACATTTTAGACCCCCCGGGTACCATAATGCATGTTTTATCTGCCTTTTTTATGACATCACTCAGAAGTGGATGGGTTTACATTGCAGTTGGTTGAAAGCCAAGAATGTCCCATGCAGATGCTGCAGGGTACTCTGTGCATTTTTATGAGAAGCTGATGGCTGTGACAGTACACGGTTAAATACAACTTGTTGTTTCAGTGTAAAATATGATGCAAAGGGCAGCATTCAATTTTAGGTTAGTTTAGGTCAAAAATTACTTTTTTTGTTCTAACACCAAAAGAAGTTATTATAACCATATAAGATGTTTTTTTGTGGCAACCCTTGTCTTAGTTTGGTGAATTTACATGTGTTAATCGTTAATTTCTTCAGGAAATTGTTTGAAAAAAAAAACAATCTATTTCATCTCAGTTAAACTCTTCAGTTTTGAAGACCTTGTCCAGCCAGGAAGTCTTTACTGTGGAATTGGAAAAGGCAGTCTGTCTGCACCATTGAGCTTTTTTAGTACAGCATGGTGTTGTATCCACTACAGTCCCTCCTTGCTCATGGTGAAACTGTTGAGTTACAATTCACAAAGGCATTCTGGGTATAATTTGCAAGCTGTAGCTATACTAAACAGCTGGGAGGGTGCTTAGTAATTGTCATGTCGGTATGTATTACCGATTTATTTGGATCTAAAATTTCAAGTTAAAATACATTTTGCAGCCCAAATGATGCCAACTTATAATTAAGTGTCAGCACAACAACCTCAGAATTTTTTGTCGAATCAACATAGTGTTAGAATAACAAATGTATATGCTAGAATAACAAATGTGGAAAATGGCATTTTACAGTGTATGTGAAGACTTGGGATGGAGAAGAGACACATGCACACTGTGTAGGCTTTGATGACAATAAGAGATAAAGTGGGCTCCAACACAATGGATCTCTGGTGCTTTGGGAATGCAAAGTAATATTCATCTATATCTATATAGATAAGAATAACCTTTCTTATTTCACTTTCACTCTGACGGCATTCTTGGGAAATACTAGTGTTGCTTTTTTTGGTTTCTCCTGTGAAACAATGTGTGATCTGAATGTTGTAAAGTGGCTATTATTTTACATTGAACATTTTCTTAATTCTAAAAAGTAGTTTGAATTACTTCACTATATTTCAACCTGGATTTAGCCTCAACTGTCTCTCTTGGGCTGGTTTTCTGTAGTTCAACTTCTTCAAGGATGCAGCAGTTGGAGGATTCATCCCCACCCCTCACTCACCTCTCCTCCGTGGCCGTCAAAAATCCCAAATATCGAGGGGTGACTCTTGTTGACGAGGTCAGTCAGCACCTCGAACCGATCCTCCATGTGCTCCCTCCGGCCTTGGATGGAGTACACAGCCACGTTGTTGCTCTTGAACTCCCAGGTCTTGGAGAACTGTGCGTCCAGGACGTCCAGCCCCCCGAACCGCTCGTTCTGCATCATCTCCGCCACTTTCCCCTTGACCATCTTGACCGCATCCCGGCTCGACTTGACGATGGTCTTCACTTCATCCGTGTGGAAGAAGTAACTCCACAGAGCCAGGCTGATACACAGCAGAAACAAGGTCTCCGGTCTGAGCAGAAAATAACGCATGATCCTACCTAGTAGAGAAAGCAGGGTCATTGTATCCTCTATCATTTATTTGTTTACATGCAGGAAATAGCGGCAGGTTGTGTGTCGCTCGCCCCCGCCGCAGATTTCAGTCCATCTTTGGTGGCGTCAGCGGCTTGGTAGCGGTGAAGAAGGAACATTTAAACGGGTTTTACCAGCCGAGACATAAATATTATCCTGACTGAAAGGTTGACACTTCACTGCAGCCAGACTCACCAGGGAGGAGGTAAGACAGAGACAGGCAGTGGGAAACAAACACGGCGCTCCGGCAGGTTTCCTCTTACCATGCAGGGAGACACCAGCGACCGTCCGCTGACCACCTGAAGCGGTCTGACAACACGGACTCTCCGGACACAACACGAAGGTTTTCAGTCAGGGCCAGAGTGTTGTTGGTCCGAGTGCAGCAGTGGGCAGAGCCTCTGTCTTCAGCCAGCCCTGCTGCTGCTGCTGCTGCTGTGTTCCCAGTCTTGAAATAGTGGTCTGCGTTAGGGCGCTCACATTCCCAGCTGCCACACTGCCTGCGACTCTCCGCTGGTGCCTGACTAAACAGCGCTGCTGCCTTCAGGTGCAGCTCGGAATAAAGAGAACCAGCGTTGACCACAAACGTAAGAGAAGACGAACAAACAATTATGAATCATTTCAATCCTTTGAGATTGATAAGTCAAAATTCTGATACAAAAAGTCAAAATTTTGAGATAAAAAGTCAAAATTTTGAGATAAAAAGTCAAAATTTTAAGATGATGGAGTCAAATTTTTGACTTATAAAGCAAAATTCTGTTATGAAAGTGGAATTGCGGGATAAAAAGTCAAATCATGAGATAAAAAGTGAAATTTATTAAATAAAAAGTCGTAATTTTCAGATATAATGCAAAAATTTTGAAATACTAGAGTCAAAATTTTGAGATAGAATAATCAAAATTTTTCGATAAACAGTCAAATTATGGTATAAAGATAGAGCCAAATTTTGGGGGAAATTGTCAAAATTATGAGATTAAAAGTCAAAATTTTAATGATGCAAGTTAAAATTATGAGACGAATAGTCATAATTTTGAGGGGGAAAAATCAAAACTCAGAGAAAAAAAGTCAAGTTTCTGAGACAGAGTCAAAATTTTGAGATAATAATAATAATATGAGATACTGAAGTCCAGATTTTGAGATTGCAGTCAAACTTGCATTAAAAAAATCGAGATTTTGAAAATGAAATTTGGACTGTTTGTCTCATCAGTTTCACTTATCTCAAAACATTGACTTCAAACGTGCAAAAAATTCTTGACAAACATAGTTTTTTAATTTTTATTGTTTTAAATGATGGAAATAAACTTCTAATCTTTTAGATTCACCGCTTTCTTTTTTGAAACAAAGAAAATGATATGTATTTGGTGAAGTGGTGACTGAAAAATCACAAATAATTATTTCACTACTGCATTTGCATGGTGTCCTGCAACCACAAGGGCAATTCGTGATAATTTGAATGAGACTTGAAAGCAGTAAACAACATGTGATATATGCAAAAGGACAATTCAAAATTAAAACAAATGGCTTTGAGATTTAAAAAAACCCAGTACAAATAGCCTTATAAATACTCAACAAAATCTTTCCATCAAAGGGGCTTTGTATTTTTAACAGTCTGTGTGTGTTACTGGCTTGTAAACAATTATTCTACCAGTTAACATGCGCTGTTACAGTAAACTGTTAGGCTTAAATTCAATCTGGACCAGAAAGCAGAGACTGACACCTTACATGAAACCTGAGTAAATACCCAGAAAAACAATAATACGTGGTGGACTTGTTTTGAGTTTAGGTATTTCCGATAGCACTTGAAGGCATCTAAAAGGCTGCCACACCACAGGTAAAACTACGGCATACAAAGGCTGACTTGGACTAAATAAAACCCGTTGAGCCACTTTTATTTACCCATAACGAAACATTTGTATAAACCCGGTTCACTCCTAAGGCATTTGGTGACAATTATGTGCCTGAGGTTCAAGACATAATAAACCATCACCTGTTGGATTACATCATCAACACATGACCTGGGGTATTATTATTTGGCTACTTGCAGATGGTGCAGTTATAAGAATTTAAGAGCGCGTTCTCGGGGGAACTGTTACGTCAAAATTCAAAGTCACATCAGTCTGTATTATCTGGGTTGTGTCCTATTAAAAGGTGTTAAAATACTTCACTGGAAACCCTGAAATCACTTGCATCTCTTAAAAAACTGCAATGAAATATTTCAGCGGGTGAAAAGAGTTCAGCCTGGCCTTGGCAGGGAGACAGGTAGCCAATCAAACTGGAGGAGGGAGGAGTTGTTTCCCTCCGTGACGTCATTGAGGGCTCTCGTTCCAACCCGCCTGTTTAAACCTGTTTTGTACAGTCAGGTTTAAACAGACATCTGAAAAGTGGAGCAGGCAAGAGAGGGAGAGGATTGAATTTTTTCATTCCAGGGGGGTTTGTAGACAGGCTGGGGATGCATATTACTGCTAGAAAGCCATTCAGAAGTAAATTTTGTATAATATGGACCTTTTCAAAGAAGATTTTTTTTTCTCATTATGAATAAAATAAAGATCAAGAGCAAGTGGGTTTTTTCAGTTATCTATTGTCCAAGTTACTGTCTTCTGAAGTTTATTATGGCAGGCATTTTTCAAGGAAATGTTTTATTTAAAGAAAAAAAAATTCTTTCCTGCTGAAAACCTGTTTTCTTTCATATAAAATGGAAAAGCTCCAATTACAAAAAAAAATTAGAGCTTGAACTTAAAAAAAAAATCAAAATTATGAGCTAAGTGAGACATGATAAGAAAAACTTTCCCACAATTAGGACTTCACATCCAAAAAACCTGCTTAGTATTTTATATAATAAAAGTATCTTACAATTAATTCTTTATATCTCATGATTTTGAGATGGTATCATATTGTTGTGACTCTCCGCTTCTTTTCGTTAATTTATTTATTTATGCATTCATTTTTTTTTTTTTTTAGTTAGTTAGTTAGTTGGTTATGGGACATAATTTGGCTTCCATACTTCTCCAATAGAAAAAGTGGATTTCGAGCTTCCATACTGTCCTTTCTTTATTCCACAATTTGTTTATTGTTTTAAGCATATTCAAATATGCAGTTTAACAAGCGAAATTACATACTGGGGTACAATATAAAGACACAAACAAACGCTTTATGCAGGCCCTCACCCTTCCTCTGTCATAAAATCTTTTTCCGTTCTTTTCTGATATTGAGCAATTTTAATTTTTTATTTTTTTGTGTCAATTTTTCTATCATTTTGCATTTTACCTAGAACCAAAGTCTTGAAGATAAATTCATTCAGGCGAACTACGGCAGCTCTGGGGTCCATGACTCACGCTTGACATCATTTGGACCCACGGTGAAGAAAACGTGGGTTCTCTAACTTCATTCTGTGGAGGGAATTTTCTCGATAAACAAACTTGTGTAAGAGCTGTCATCACTTCATTAGACACGCTGTTTTATTGAATAAGTTCCTTTTATATCTTGTTCGTGTGTTTCGCCGCTGGTGTCGGTCAAAGTGTTTCACTAAGACTCGCATTTAGCCTCCGATGCTAACTGTATGCTAAGGAGCCTCAGCTAGCTGCGTTCATTAAAGAGCTAAAGCTGCATCTTTACACGTCACGAGCCCTTAATATTAATTTCCGAGACTCTAACGAGATTGTTGTACAATAATGTAGATGTCTGTTGCGACTAGGGAACGTAAATGCCAATCACTAGCTGATAAAACAGCCTGCTGTCAAAATTATGCAAAGTGTCACAAAGGTTCAAGTGGTCAGTTTAATTTTTCATGTTTCTGGTTTCAGTGATCGCTGTTCATCACAAGGATCCAAGCACGTAACTGCCCCACCACTTTGACAAAGATGGAGTACATGCAAGCTCCTGCCACAAGCAGCCAGGGGAACATGTAAGTAGAAAACCCCTCATCACTTAAATAGTACCTGTGCCCTCTGCATCTACTGGTTTTCAAAACACTCTTCATTTTACACTCACAGTCACACTCTCTATTATTTTGTTGGACCACCCTTAGCTTCGATTACAGCATGCATTTACGGTGGCATTGCTTTGATGAGCTTGGATAAGCAATCCCAAATCATAGCACTGCCCCCACAGGCTTGTACAGTAGGCACTAGGCATGATGGGTGCATCACTTCACCCGTTTCTCCTCTTAGCCTGATGCAACCATCGCTCATGAACAGTAAATCTGGACTCATCAGACCTCATGACCTTCTTTTGTTCCTCCAGAGTCCAATCTTTATGCTCCCTAGTAAACTGAAGCCTTTTTTTCCCGGTTAGCCTTAGTGAGTAGTAGTTTTCTCAAGGCTACATGGCTGTTCAATCTCAATCCCTTGAGTTCCCTTTGCATTGTGTGTGTATGGAAATGCGCTCACTTTCACTGTTAAACATACCTCTGAATTCTACTGTTGTTTGTCTTTGATTTGGCCAAATGTTTAAATAATCAGTGATTACATTGATTCAGGATAGTTTTACGGCCACATTTCCTCTTGGAAGACAATGGTTCCCCACCATCCTTCCAGTTTTTGATATCGGACAGTTCTTAACCCAGTTTTAGCTAAGAAAGGTGCAGTGTGTTCTATCAGAGTCTTTATGGCTCAAACACACAGCCCCATTAAGTATTTAGGGCTCACGTGTCATGTCCAAAAAAACACATACATGTGAAATGAACACTCCCATACAAATCCGTACATGCTTATCATGATCCAAAGCCAGCCTTGGTGAGTACCTGTCTCTCATTCTTGGAGGGAAATAGGGCCTTGCAACTTCAATAGGTCATTTGGATAAACAAATTTATGTTTGAATACAAGGCTGATACTCAAACATCAAGGCTTTCCACATGCACCTGTCACACATCATTCAGTGAGAGTTTTTTGAGGATTGTATGCCTGTGTCTCAAGTACACTTACATGATGGACATGAAGTGCACTATCCACTTGCTACAAGGGTGCACAAAGCCTTACAGGGTTGTGTCGCCCCAAGTCAAACACTGCTGCTTCACACTTACCATTACTTTTGCATTTCACTGCCACTTACAGGTGTTCCTCTGTTATTCGTTAGTTCATACCATCAACCTTTTGGCGCTTTTCCACTATACAATTCCAGCCCTACTCTACTCAGCTCGGCCTGGCTCTACTCTACTCGTCTCTACACGGTTTGGTTAGCTTTTCTACTAGCCTGAGTACAGACTCACGGTGGGGGTGGATCTTATAACACAGCTGTGCTAAAGTGCTGCGCAGAAGTGCGTGCATGTCATCTATAACGCGACACAAACATAATTTTGTACTAACATGTGTGCCACCGTGGTCTTTAAAGGAAAAAAAAAAAAGCTTTAAAAAGATTTCATTACAGTCATACAGCGGCTCAATGGCGGGCATGACAACGGAGGTAAACAACAGCCATGTGCTGCATGCACGTGGAGGAAAACAAAGGAGCTGCTTCCTGACATTAACTCTTCCCTGGATCCAGTGAGATCGCTTTAGTTTTTTATTTTTGGGCCTGGTATACCGAGATTTTTTGTTGATCAATCATTCTTCTTTGAACTGGTTTTCCTTTTTTGTTCCCTATGGATTAATGGACTGATTGGTGCTTAAAGACTCTCGTGGCAGACAGATCGCTCCTTGAATTGAAAGGACTCTTTAAACCGAACTATCTTTGCTGTTAACTTCTTTTTCCTTTAAAAAGGACTTTAAATGTATTTGGGAATCATGAAGGTGCATTTTAGGGCTGTATTTTGTGTTCATTCAGTGTGGTTCTGTGCCGCCGGGTTTAAATGTCATTAAAAACCTGTTGCGGACTTATTTGTTTGCCTCTTGTAAGTGATTTGTACAGAGTCAGAAAGTGAAGCGGTGGAAAAGGGCCATTTGTTTCACCTGTCCCCGCCCCTTCCTCTACAAGTTCAATATGACTACTTAGGTTGAGAAAAGTCCAGCATTCCATACTTAACTTTTTGACTGTGTGGGTGCATCAGCTGAGAAAGTCACGCACTGCGTTTTTCCACACCCTCATTGTGAACGCAACTTATGTACTCAAAATAGTAAGTGTAAGTGCAGAGGTACGCTATTTGGGACACAGCCTATGATTTTCTCTGCTCTGCAACACAACGTTATGATAGATATCTTTTTTAATCAGTCAAGAATTCAGTGAATACCACTTGATTGAGACGTCACCGCTTATATTACTAACTTTTCTTCATGTTGCTTCTCTTCTTTCAGCCTGTGCTGTACCTGTGGTGTCCCCATTCCACCAAACCCTGCCAACATGTGCGTGGCCTGCCTGCGCACTCAGGTGGACATCTCAGAGGGAATCCCCAAGCAGGTCACAGTGCACTTTTGCAAGCAGTGTGAAAGGTTTGTTCTTGGTATTATGTTTTCTCTCATCTATGACACAAATGTTATCACTTTGTTCCTCAAATTTATAAGGGTTTTCTTGAAAAAGTTGTGTTTCAGTTACCCTTTATCTATCGCAGATACCTACAGCCCCCAGCCACTTGGGTACAGTGTGCCCTTGAGTCCAGGGAGCTGCTTGCTCTTTGCTTGAAAAAAATAAAGAGCTCTATGACCAAAGTAAGTTTTATTATTACAAAACTTCTCAAAAGTTGCATTTACAACAAAGTACCCAATCATCGGGCAACGCCTCCTCTTCTAATCCCTGATTTTCACACTTGGTTATTCAGCATATTTTTATCTTTGGTTGTGTGAGGATGAAACCCTTGCTCATGCTCAGTGCACACCTTTATTCTTCAGTCTTCATTCTGCTCAAAGATATTTTCAAAGATGTACCTTTAATACAACTAAATTTGTCCAAGGTGAAAATGAACCTTACAACATTAACTTTTAATCCAAAAAATCCTTGCCTTTTTGTGAGATTATTTTACGTCTCCATCAATCCCCCTCTCTTCCTTTCTTTCTCCCTCCTTAAAGGTGCGTCTTATTGATGCGGGTTTCCTGTGGACAGAGCCACACTCCAAAAGGATTAAGATAAAAGTGACCATCCAGAAAGAGGTAAGAAACCGGAGTGGAAGTGAGAAGTGTGGGAGAGTGACATTTAAACAAAGGACAAAAGCTCTTTAGGGACCCCAGATCTGCAACGTGTTTTTCTTTTCATCTAAAGGTTATCTGGGTTATTTGTTCAGATGGTAATTGGCTGCAAGTAAAGTTCATGTTTAAAATTAAGCTTTTTTTTGACATGTGTCAGAGTGATGATGTCAGGGTTTCTAACACACACAAGCACACATCAAGTTTCTACAAATGACATTCAAGCTATTGACTATGCGACACTTACAGAAAAACTCAATTTTAGTTGTCGGTTTGTGACTAAGCTTCGAGTGCTTGAGAAGAGGCTGCACCTCATTTCTTTGACCTTTGGTTAAAACATGAGACTTGTGTTTCTTACGGCCAACTCCTTTGTTCCAGCTGTTTCAGGGTCTACATTTCTTTTCCAAACGCCATCAGGCTGTACACCTGGATACCTCAGCTACATCAGCACTTTTTTTTCTATCCGTAAACTGAGACTTTAGTCTGCATTTTTTAATGCAGTTGAAGCACATGGTGTAACTTGTTACTGTTTCTGTCTCTCAAGGTACTGAATGGCGCCATCCTACAGCAGGTGTTCGTGGTCGAGTTTGTCATCCAGTACCAGATGTGTGATGACTGCCATCGTGTAGAAGCTAAGGACTTCTGGAAGGCTGTTGTCCAAGTTAGACAGAAGGTCAGGAGTGTGTTGCACAAGAAGTTATTTTATTATCAATATTTACTCTCAATTTGGTCGCCTTCTCTTGCAATACAAATTAACCTTATCTCTATTTTTAAAGCCTATCTGAGGAGGTTTGGGTTATAAAGTAGACTGGAATTGATATTGATGTCACACTTTTTCTTGCCACAGAAAATAAGATATTCTTGGAAAAGATTAACAATTTCTAGTTTGTATTTTTTGTCTGTAAACACTGCCAGGGTGTAGTTGTCAAACGAATGATTCACATCATGCAAAAAAATACAGCCTTTTTTAACATGTTTTCACGCAGAAAATATTCTCAATGAGTGATCTATATGACTCTAAAAAGACAGCATAGTGAATTGTATTTTAGAAAATAGTGAATACTCATAAACAGGACAATATATAAGATAATGAAGAGGGACTGGTTTGTACACAAAGGACCAAAATGACACCGATAAATAGTTTCTCATAGGAACTTCAACCTTCTATGCATTATTTTTGTACATGCTATTAAAGTATTAATAGGACTGGTCGCCTCCCTGGTGAGGTGTTCAGGGTACGTCCCACTGGGAGGAGACCCCGGGGCAGACCCAGGACACGCTGGAGAGACCACATCTCTCGGCTGGCCTGGGAACGTCTTGGGATCCCCCGGGAATAGCTGGACGAAGTAGCTGGGGTGAGGGAAGTCTGGGCTTCCCTGCTTAGGCTGCTGCCCCCGCGACCCGACCCTGGATAAGCGGAAGATAATGGATGGATGGATGGAGAACTGGTTTAAAAGCAGCAGTGGGCAGTGTCATATTGAGAAAAGATACGTCTTTAGTTTATGGGGAACACAAAGGCTTAAAATGTCTCATTTTTGGGTCCTGTTAGCCAAACCATTGGATTGTCTCATAAATTATTTTCATTAGTCCTTTTTATTTAGTTCTTTTTCTGGTTCCGCTCCCATCCTGAAGAATTTGCTTCATCTCTTCTCCTACTCTCTACTCGACTGTCTTATCAATAAAGGCAAAAGCCTCATGAATAGGACTCATTCTTGAGGCAATAAGCAAAGTCAAGATGATACAGAGGCTGGAAAGTGTGAAATCTAATGACCAGGTTTTCTGTGCTGCACCCTAAGCCAAAGATTCCATGGGGAAAAGGGTGGACTTGAAATGTTTGACTAGAAATTACAACTTCACAAAATTGAATGCGTTTTCCACCATTTTTGTTGAGAAGTAAAAGATGTCTTAGGGATGTTGGAAATGAGTGGCATACTTTAAGAATTTGCCCAGAAACATACAAATCTCAAATTAGTAAACTCAGCTAAGGTTATTAGTGCATGCTTTCTGCAGCTGCGCATCAGAAAAGCCACAGACTCTTTACTTTACTTTACTGAAAAGCTTTTACTGTGAAACAGCTCTCTAGAAAGCATATCTGAACAGCATACTTTCTTTTTCAGTGATACTTTACCTGAAGAGTGAGCATTTTGGGAAGAGAAATATCAATGCTATCAAGGATGCTAAATTTGAGTGTTTTTCCTGATTGTTAAAAGAGGTGACAGGATGTGGCACAAGCCAAGCTCTTCATTAAACTTTTATGGTCATCCATGTTTAAAAGATGTGGGAACAGGGCTGTGGAGATCCCTTTCACATGCAGACTGCTCACGTTTCATTGTTGTTTTTTCTGCACAGACTGTTCACAAGAAGACTTTCTACTATTTGGAGCAGCTGATCCTTAAACACAAACTCCACCAAAATGCCTTAAACATCAAAGAAATCCACGGTAAGTCTTTGCTTGTGTTTATATCATACTTTATTTTGATGTTTGTCCCAGTGCATATCTCCAAAGGACAAGGCTTGCTACATTTCTCTTGGCATCTTCACAGATTACATTGAGAGCCTGAAAGTTGTCTCATTCGTCACTGGCGTAACTAATTTGGATTAGAGCTAAGCAGAGTATAATGATGTGTCTAGTGTTAATTACCCCCTCTTCCCGTACCAGACAGCAAGCCATGCATGCATATCGCCGGCGCCAATCAGTCCATACAGCTGTCCTCATGTGGGCCTCAGAGGGGCATGGGTGGTGCATCTAATCACTGTGCTGTAATCAGAGCGGGCATGCCATTCCAAATTCCTTCAGTGCAAGTTTGATTCATGCTCTATTTGCAGATGCTAAATGCTACATCTTGTAGAATTTGTTTTTACTATTTTTCTACATTTCCTGGAAACTTAATCTCACTCTAACCACTATTTACCACCCCTTAACCCAAACACTCCAAAGATTTTATCTTACAACACACTGACTGACACACCATATACTGGCCTTTGTTTGCCACAAAATGAGTTATGCATGTCACTGACACGTAAATGGAGCCATCCAAACAGGGACACATGCTGAGCTTTGAGTGACAGCCCAGCAGCAGCTCTCTGTGCTCTTGCACGAAACTGTGCAGTGCAGCGCAGTGCAGTCTTGGCTGCGTGTGTCATTTTAAATCATCTCCATTTCTCGGCAGGACTTAAAAGCTTTATGGAGGTTACAACATGTGGCTGCCATATTTACCCCCAGCCTTCATCTGCACTTCCTTGTGTGGGTTGTAGGAATTCACATGTTTTAGGTTCACCTGTTATTCATGTTTCTTTTGGAGAACTGAGGGGTTTACTGTTTTCTCTCAGAGGGCATTGACTTCTACTATGGCAGCAAGCAGCATGCTCAGAAGATGGCTGACTTCCTTCAGTGCACTGTGCCCTGCAGGTGAGAAACACTTCACGTTAGATGTACTGAAATATTGTCTTTTTGACACTCAGTATCTGAGCCTTTTCTTTCCTACCGACAAGCATCTGTTTTCAAGCTGTTTTTTAAGATGTATCATAATGATTGTCAAAGTGAGCAAATTTACTGAAAAAATAATACATTTTCTTTGATTGGTCTGCAAATCTGTTTGTGTTGTCATTTGAAAAAGCAGCAGGATGTTGAAAGAAACACAAACATTACATGATCAGTCTTCTGGATGGAGATGAAGCATGTTGTCATGGCCTCGACAGTTCAAACAAACTATGTATGATGCACATGTTCATTCCCTTGTATGGAAGGTGTTGCAGATCTGTAGTTTTTTTCTTCATTTACCAGTTAGGCAGTGCATCAGCTATGAATTACATTTTAATCAGGATAATAACTTTTTTTATTTTCTGTTTTGAAGGGCAAAGACATCCCAGCGCCTCATCTCTCATGACATCCATTCGAACACGTATAACTACAAGAGCACCTTCTCTATGGAGATCGTTCCTGTCTGTAAGGTGTGGCCGCAGCTTATGCATTCATGTCTATATTGATATGTATTCATTTTTCACTCAGATATCTGTGCTCTCTTCATCTCAACATCTCAAACTTGACAGAGCTAAAATCCACCTCTTGAAAAGTTTGAGACCATTGCAGATTTTGTTGTAAAACCAGTGTTGTTACATGCCAAAACACCATTTATTCCAGGGTCTGCTTGATTTCATTACAGACCCAAATCTTACTTATGGATAATGAACCATCCAGTAATTAAATGACAGGCAGAACTCTGCTCTGGCCCCTAAATGCAGAAAAAGTTTTTGTTTTGCACCAGTTCATTCCCTTTATTGGGAGCAGCTTGTTCAGCTTAAAAAAGAAAACAGGAAATCTGGTGTGCATAATAGCAAAGCCTGAATGTGCAAGGTTGAGCCAAAGACTTATCAAACCACTTACTTTTATAAAAGAATTATGACAGACAGATGGGTCAGATTTCCTTGTGTGAGGGGCCATTTTCGTCAGTCATATAGGTGTAGTATCAATTGCAAAGAGACACTTTTGCAGAGAACAGCTTTAAATGAGTAAATGCTCATATCGATGTATGCAAACAACACTGGCTTGTACTGTGAAAGCAAGTATGAGCCCTGGTTTATATTTGAGTGTTTACTTGAGAGCTGGGTGTATATTTATGTGAAGTGTGAGTATTAGGGGGTTTACGGGGCAGTTCTATTAAGTGTCAGAAAAGTGTTCTGCTTGTTTTGCCACTTTTACGTATCAAAAGCTCAATAGGATTATTTTGTTCACACTTTGATCAAACCCAAGTTTAAGCTTCAACTCTAAAGTTTTGAGCAAACACTTTCATCATCCTGAGGGGTGAGGTTTTCTGTCTTGAAACAAGCTGTGAGACAATTTTCTGTCCAAAGATTTTACTGTACATTCCCTCTGACCCCAGTTTGACCCCGGGATGTCTAATTTTTCTCTGGTTGCCAGGACAATGTAGTGTGCCTCTCACCACGGCTGGCGCAAAGCCTGGGTAACATGGGTCAAGTGTGTGTGTGTGTCCGTGTGACCAGCACCATCCACCTCATCGATCCCAACACTCTGCAGAGTAAGTATGTGTGCTGCCAGAGTGCTGCTGACTGAATTTGAACAACAAAACCCAATGTTTGTGTGTAAAAATAACAGCAGTGTGTGTTTGGCTGGACTCAGTTGAGTCATGGTTTGATCCAATAAACTCATTACATACAAAACATTATTAGCGTCGAAGCAAACAGCCATCCAAACTACTTAGTTAGATCAGTATGTAAATGCATAAATAAAATACTGTGCAACAATTTTGATATTAAAGCAAATTCAAAATAATGACTAGATAACAGATTTTAAATAGCCATCGCAGAGATCGACTGGTGTTATTGTCATAACCAGGAATGTTCAGGTGTATTTATCCAATATAAACAGCTTTAGATTATCATAAAATGCTTCTCCAATGAGTGAATTTTTTACTTCGTGATAAAAAAAGATGATTGTAAAAGAAGAACAAAACTAAGTGGCTCAATAACTGTACAATATTTAGAGAGTAAATATATCAATTATTTTTGATTTTAAAAAATAGTTGTAAAGAAACTGACAAGGGAACTATCCTCTAGTCCGTTACTTTGCTCAGCAAGTGAACTGAGCAGTTTTTTGTATAGTATTGATAGCTGTCGCAGTCTGAGTAAGTACATGTGAATTGATTATAACACTTATAACTTTTGCACATTCATTTAGTTTCCCCTTTTTGGCTTTCAACAAGAAAAATCAGAAGCGTCTCCTGTTTTTTAGCCTGCTGATGGATCTGAGGCTGACTGCAGAGGTGAAACCATTCACTGTAGCATTAACCAGACCACAGTCTGTTAGCCACATGTTCATCACAGGCGTCTGAACTCAGCAGCCTCCCTCCGCTCCCTGTCACGGCAGAGCATGAAAAAGAGAAAAGATATTTATAGTTTGCACTGTGCATGCCACCAAAGTCTCCTCATTTAAAGGGATTCATAATCGGAACAAGTCTGATGACACTTGGGGATGATGTGTATCCTCTGTTATCTGGTGTTATCATTTATTATGTGTGTGAGGGGCCGAGACACTCCTCCGCAGAAATCCGACATTTTGGATGCAGCACACACGTTTTTAATTACTCTTCAAAGAGCAGCCTATTTTTACTTTAGAAAGTTTTTTGAGCAGAAAGCACCCTGAGGCAGAGCTCTGTTCTGCAGATTTGGAGCTGAAGTTGGCGGTTAACTGCAGGATTAAAAAATATTTGGCTTTCTGATTGACTGCTTGAATTCAGTGTAGTCTCAACAAGCACAGAAACATATCGGTCTGTCACAGATAGTTGCTCATATTGAAGATAAATGAGACTATATTATTCACATAAGTAGATGAGGTGAATAAAATCCAAACATTGAGTGACGATGTCATACAAGGTCACTAAAAAAATACAAATAAATCTGTTTTCAGTTCTGGGTCTTGCTAGACCAAAACTATCAAAAATGATCCAAACTGTCCTCTGTCCCTTCAGTTGCTGAGGTGGACGGAAACACGTACTGGCGTAATCCCTTCAACAGCCTCTGTAACCCACGGCAGCTGGAGGAATTCATCGTGATGGACATAGATGTCATCAGAAACCAGAAGCTGGGTGCTGGAGCTGGTATGAGGTCCAATAAGGTGAGAGAGTTTTGTCACTCTGAGTGTGTATGTGTTGGTGTTGTTGCAGAACAGATTGCATTATGAGAGGAGGGAGAAAGGGTGGCATTGCTTTTCCTCTGAAAGAAAAATCAATAGCGCACCATCACATTATCCCTGAGCCTGTATGCACAATTCAAGCCAAAACAAAAATACTCAGAAGTGTTTGTTTGTACTGTGCATGGATGATGGTTTGCAGCTGTTTGCACTGTCTGAATGTTGCATTAGTATCGATGCATCTGTCTGAACACATTTGTGTAAAAGAACTCAAATAATGTTGTTTTGCAGCCACAAATAGCATCTAAATACCATCTTTGTGTATGTGTGTGTTGCAGCACACTCTTGCCGAGGTCTGGGTCCAGAAAACTTCAGAGATGGACACAAGTCAGCAGTATCACTGCCGCACATTCCTGGGCCACCTGCTTAACATTGGAGACCTGGTGCTCGGGTGAGAGAAAGGGGAGGAAGGGGGATTCAGATGTTTGCTGTAGTCAAAGACTGATAGTAGTGTTGCCAGCTCTACTTAAGAAAGTTTATGTCTCATTCTGCAGATTTGACTTTGCCAATTCCAACATCAATGATGAATACCTGAACAAGATGAACCCTCACCATGTTCCAGATGTGGTAAGAGTCACTTTCAGTTCACTGCAGATCCTCCTCAAACACACCTGATGCTTTAAGCAGCAACCATCCGTTTGATTAGCGCTGCCCTCTTGTGGAAAGCTCAAATACTGACTGCGGATTTCATCATCCCTGCATGGCACAAAACTAAAGATGCAAAGAGGTCTTTTTAACTCCTAACACTTGACCATGGGTCCTCTCAGGTGCTGATCAAGAAGAGCTATGACCGCACCAGGAGGGTGAAGCGTAGGAACTGGAAGCTGCAGGAGATGAACAGAGACCGTGAAGGCATGGACACGGATGACGAAAGGTAGGAGAGTCATGTTGAGTTTGTCAAAATGTGTCTTTGGGGTTTTTACAAAGCATCGCTGCATAAAAAACATGCTACATTTTTGAAAAACACAGTCCCTTGAAAGTATCCTGTGAAAAATTAAGACTGTAAAGACCAAGTTTAACAGTTAGTAAAAAATCAAGAATGTTTTCTGCACAAATGTCTCTTGTAGAGCAGAAAAAAGATGAATACCTAAAATGGTGGCTATTAGAGCATAGTCCAAAAGTGTCTCCATCCCAACATACCTTGTTTTTCTGTCTCCAGACAATACCAGGACTTCCTGGAGGACCTGGAAGAGGACGAGGCCCTGAGAAAAAACGTGAACATCTTTAGAGGTAAGCATCACACTCGAAAGACTTTCTCCTCCACTAGAGTCCTCCGAGACCTCAACTCATTTCCTTTATGTTTATATTTCTAGTGTTCCAGCTTAAATAATCAAATTATCCTTAAGCCTCAAGCTTCTTAAAGATGTGGTGTCAGTTTATTATGTACCGGTTAATTAATGAGCAGATGCGGCTTTTCTTTTTATTCAAGACACATCCAAGATTCCAGTGGAGAGCGACACTGATGATGACGGAGCACCGAGGATCTCACTGGTGGAGATGCTGGAGGAACTGAGCCTGTCAGATGCCACTGGAGGAGAGGGGGCCGACATGATGACAGACTAGCCAGTCCCCATCCTTTCTGAGCGACACTTACAGTTGACAAGATAAGCACCGCACATAGTGGGTGCAGTAATGCAAAAATATATTCATGCAAAATGAATGGGGACTAACTGAACTGTTAAAAGTAATTTTTCATCCTTACAGAAGCCCACACATCAACTTACTGTGGTGAAATGACTCATTACGGTGATAAATAATCGCAGTTCGAACTTGTGTACTGTGTGAGGGGTTATAATGGTACCTTTAAGTACTGCTTGTTGCTTTAGAACACTCAAGTTTGTGGTCAGAAACCAGACTTTCAGATTTCCATATCAACAATGGGCAGGCAAAATGAAGAATTTGAAATATATTTAAAGGAATATTTTCTGCTACTCATTAAAAATATTGGATCAATGTTGGAGTGCTTCTTTTGCTCAGTTCAGAGGTTTACATGATTTAAGTATGCACAACACAGAACAACACATCTGCTGTGACCTAACCAACGTGATGCAGTGCCAAATCCAGATTGGGTCCTTGTCGGGTACCTTGCCAAAAACATCCACCAGAGGGGAGTAACATACTCAAATAGCCACATGTGCACTTGGTGAGGCATGTCTGATATTATAATGATATTGCTACCAAAGGGAATATTCAAATCCTCATCCAGCTTTCCCACCTTTTCATGCAGATGCAGTTTCAGGTACAAATAAGCCTTAAGCTGCACTGAATAACAGTTGTGTCCTCAGATGATCCAGAGTGATGTGCAACTGATTTCAGCCATTGCTCGTGAGCAAACAACTCCACCCTCTACCTTCATTCACCTTCACTACACAAACACAGCTCTATCAGTACTAGATTAAACTGTTTGACGCATGAAGGGTTTGTGTTAAAAGTTTGACACTTTTTGCTACAAGTTCCCTGAATGACTTGACATAAGGCAGGGATTTTGTCTGCGGTCTTAAAGAAGTCTGAGATGTTATCAAATTTTGGTTACAGATATGCAGTGATCAGAGGGTGAGACTGGGAACAAGGTCTTCTGTAAAAGAAAACTGAAATTACCTTAAGTAACCAAACATTATTTTGTTTCTGAAAGGAGGAAGCTCAATACATAGCTTGACAAGGGTAAGAAAAATGTGGCAAGATTCATTTTAAAAACACCTTCCAGCAATCAGTGTCGAAAATGGTAAAGGATAGAGATGCCTTAAAATACCCTGGAGTACTTACAAATGGCTACAAGAAGAAGCATTTGCACAGTACTTGTCTTTATATCTGATTAATATACTTAAATGTAACTTTATTTCATCTGAGGCTTCAAATCTAAAATGTAATCCAGAGTTGAGCCGAAGCGTGTTTTTTTATGTCACCAGGTATGTTGCAATGCTGCGCTCACCAGCAGATCTGAAGTTTGTGTATTCGAAGGCAGAAGTGGAATGTGTGTTTGTGTTACATGTCTCATATTCAAACTAGAGGAGGAGGAGGTGGAGGTTGTGGTGCAGTCTTGTTTTCCACACACCTGAGCTGCCTGTTAACTGTAATAGGATCTACTTGGGAAAGTGAATGAGGTGAGTCTCCTCTGGGTGTGTGTGTCTGTGTGTGTAGGTGGTGGGTGGGGGCAACAATGTAGAGCAGGGGTTCTCTTTTTTTCCATCATGACCCTCCTGTTGACCTTATTTTTCTCGAGCACAAATTGAACTCACATGACCAAAATCATTTCCCTGTACCCAGCGTTTTTACATATGTTCTATTTGTCCACGGGCTGCGTATGAAAACAGTTGTTGAAGCTGTCAGTCTTTACAACACCTGAGCTGCACAGGTGTGAAGAGGATGGAGGTCTAATTTGAATACTGATTTCCACCTGAAGCTGGTCAGGGCAGTGTATGAAAAGACAACTCTGTTTTTTACAAGGAAGAGTGTGGATTTGTGTGAGGTAGACTGAGTGCCTTGTTTGATAAGACATTTATCTGTTATTTTAAACCAGCCCTGATCTGGTGTGCCTCCATGCGTAACCTTTGCGCCAAGGCGGCTCTGCCTGTGTTTACACATCAATAATGCATGCTCAAGTGCAAGAACTGAGCAGGCCAGCAACCATTAAGCAGAAGGGAGACACTGCTTGTCCTCTTAATACAAAATATAGAGAGAATATCACAGCATGTGCTTCGATTTCATCTTGAGTGCTTGTGTTCTATGTGGTCCATTCTGAAGGCATTCAATGAGTTGTTCGTGCATATCTCCTCTTCCCTGAAAAAGTATTGACCAAAATGGAAAATAGACATTACCAAGTTATTAGTTCAGTGGGTTTGTTTTCTATTTGAGTGTGCGTTGCAGAATTTTGAAGATTTTAAGTCTTAGCCTCAGCTGCAGCTAGAAGGAGACAACTCAGTGGGTTGTGTGCAAGACGTTTATGGATTCAGCACCTGTCAAGTCAGTTTTAATTTAACACATTCATTTTATAATCAGAAAAGACTGGAGATGTGTGATGAGAGAGTATTAACTTTGAACCATAATCATTGATGACATCACTCTATTCTTGGAGAAGACTGGTGTCTTGCCAACAATTGTAGGGGTGAGTGGGGTAATTGGACTATATTTAACTTCTCCTGCTCTCCAAGCATGGGAAAGTGGAACAAAGGTAAACCAAAAACATTTACCTTTATTTCTGGATATTTTCTGTCCAGTGATAATAAAGAATAGGAAAGCAATAACCTCATTAATAAATCATGAATCATATTGCAGTCGTTGGATTTCAAAGTTATCGCAACAGTGAAGCCCTAGTTTCAAGAAAAACTGTTCAAATAAGAAGAAAAGTCTCAGTAACATGTGCTTAACATCATCAACAATTGGCTCACTTTACCCAACAGTCACTATTTTGGAAAAATGGCCTAGCTTAGCAATTCAAGCCAACCTTTAGCTGAATAGTTCTCATGGTTTAATGTGCTAGCAAATCATCAACATGTCTGAGATACATTTTCAAGCCTTTCACATAACTTTTCACATATTAGCTGAAATATAAAAAATATACCTTTTTGTCACCAAAACAAACTTCAAATATTGCAACATACTTCTCTCAATCACAGGGCAAACAAAATGGAGAGTGTTTATTGAATGGTCATATGACTGGCTCAACTTACCCCACTCTCCCCCATTCTCTAATGAAACTAGCTGCAGCCAAAGTTTCCTTTAGTTCGGCTGTAATGTTAAGTTCATGATTTATGGTTTCTTAATAGTTCAGTGAGCTGAATCATGTCTCTGTTGCAGTAGGAGATCAAGTCGGAGCTGCTGTCTCTGCTTGTTTTTGTGCTGGGGCTGCTGATGCTGCCTACGTCACTGGCGGTGCTGCGGCGCAGTGTCGGGCTGCAGCAGCATGGTGTCGGTGGGACGGATGCGCATAAGGATGCGACACCGCCTGAAGAAAGTTTAAAGTCACTGCTGCACAACACAGCGTCTTTGCATGGATGAAATAGATCTGCAGACAGGCCACCGACTCCTTCTTTACTGAAACTGAGGCAGCTATTCGCTCAAGGCAACATAAACATCAGTGGATCCAGTCCTCGGTCTGTGCACCTGCATGATCTGTGAGCCAGGTGAGGGTAAGCATGAGTAGTGGGTGTGGCGACGTTCACACAGTCTGGATGACCTACTACATATAGTCCAGTGGCAAACTAGTGAGGCAGCTTTTCTGGTGTACAAAAAGCAGCAAAGCGGCGGAGGGACGCGGGCTGCTGCCTTCAGCTCGTCCTGGTCTTCTCTTCATCATTGGATTAATCCAGGGGATTACACGGCGGCAGCTGAGGTGAGTCCACACATGAATCCGTTTATGCCCAATCCAGACCCCCCCCTCCAATTAATCTGTCATCAACCTAAATAAAACCAGGAGCAATGATGAAATTCAATGATTTCAATGAGCAGGTATTTATGTTTTCCATTCAGAATTGAAGTAACATTTTGAATTCATCATTATGGGCCGTATTTGGTTTGTAGTGAAACATGATGTTTTGACACTTATTCTACATTAAAGGTGATCAATGCAGTTATAAAACTACACTTTTTATTTGTAAGAATATCATAATCTTCTTTGTCTATTTTCAAGATTAAATTTAGCTTAGGGAATAGATAAAATCTGCTTAATATTGAAAAGCTACGCTGTTATTTTTCCATAAAGTACATTCTAGAAGCACCCGAACTTACCTGTTAGCCCCGCCCCCTACCTGTGCAGCAGGATCTGTTCCTGCCTGGGGCTATGTAAACCTCACTTCAAATAAACAGCCTCTTATCAGATACTTGGAAAGCTAGAAACACCATTACATTTGAAACAAAGAATTTTAAATGCAACTGTATATATATATATATATATATTTTTTTTACCTGTAAGTCTCCCTGAGCTGTTGTTTCTGTGGTGGTGAACCAGTGCTCATTACTTTTCTCACATCACAACCTCCTTTGTTAGGGTCCCATGTGTGGCAACACGTGTGTCAAGTGTAGGAATAAGTGCCTAGAAAGAGTGGGACTTCTACATATCATGTGGTTTAATTTCACTGGTGTTTCTTTACCTACTTGAATCCTATAAGACCCTCAGCTCTCCAGAGATGGGCCTTATTGCCCCCTCAGGGCTCTGCTGTGGTTTTAAGGAGTGCTTCTTGGCTGCTCTCTCAACTCTTAATTAATAAACACAAGGCATAAAGGACTGTTAAATTAAATGATTATTTTTCATCAGTTCTGATTTGCTTTACTTATAAAATGCCATTTTATTCCACCCTATACCTATTTTTTTTTTTTAAATATTTTTGGGATGATAATGTACTTTTGACTTGTTTGGCAACTTTATTTACTTTAAAAATCAAGGATTTACATATAGGATTATATTATGCTGGTTTAGTATGACCAAAACTATATCATTAACTACACATAAGTATTTAAAACACAACAAAAAAGCTTCTCCACTGTAATAAATAAATAGACCCAATGATAATAGTCAAAATATGTTATATGGTAGGACGGAGGCTATTCTTCTCCCTCATTAATGCCAAAACTGGAAAAAAATTTAACTGCCCACTTATCCCTCTATTCTTCCAGGTAACTGATAGTGACTACTTCTCTAACACATATCCTATTGAAAGTCTCCTTCTTTACCTCAAACTCCTGTAATCTTTTTCTTATCCTACTGTTTTGTCACTCGATAGATTCCTTCCTCCCCTATTACCTCCATGTTAACAGACACCTTTTTTTTTTTTTTTAAGCCCAGCTTGCACCATGAACTTCAAGAACTTCAGGGAGTACCTGGCCTGGCTCTACTACCAGTACCTTCTCATCACAGGCATCTACGTCCTGGAACCTTGGGAAAAGTCCATCTTTAACTCCATCCTCTTCTCCGCTATAGCCATGGTAATCTACACCTCTTATGTCTTTGTGCCCATCCATGTGCGCCTCGCACTGGAGTTTTTCTCTGGGATCTTTGGTGGCCAGCCAGAGAGCACCATGGCCCTCATGAACTAAAAGAAGAAGGAAATATAAAGGGGGGGGGGTTGATTATGAGCATGAGTCTCCAAATATTTCTTGTAACACAACTTCCTGGAGTAGGTTTCTCTTTGAAGACTGAAAGCATGAAGATCTTAATGGAATCCCCTGGAAATCAGAGCCTTACTATCTTCTTTACATCCCAAGTCCCCTGGCCTTACCCCATGGTATTAGACACATGACTGTGCATTACTTTCACTCTCATGCTGTGAAAACATCTTGTGAAACGTTGTTTGTCCTATTTTGTTTATGCCCCGACCACATGTCCTGTGTGAATGCATCCCACCCTGTGGATTTGCATGAAGGTCATGAGTGGGGTTGCTAGTTTATTTGCATGCTTGTCTCACTGCAAAATACAACTAGACTTGCTTCTTTCTCTGAAGATTTAAAACTATGGTTTTAAAAGGGCTTTCTAACAGTTTAATTTGTAATTTCCTAGAAATGTATTGACTGTTTCATTTAACCTGAGATTATCTCCCTAATCAAAGACAGAGATTTAAGATAATATGATCCAACAGACCTTTAAATCCTACATCAACCAACAACTCCTCGAATAGATGTCCCCTAACTGGTTCATATTCATGTCTTTCAACACTAGAAGTATTGAATGCAGTTTCTACATTATGGTCTCCAAATCAATGCTTAAAGGCACTGTGGCGACGATTTGGGATGACGTTGATTGCAGTGACACCTGTGGCTGTAAGCAGTAGTGTTTTTCTGTAATGTAGTTTTGAGAGCAAGTGAATAGAGCTAGGATCATCTTTCATACATCACTATTCGTTTTTCACAGCATTTTTGCAGGATGCAAAGTGATGAGGTGATGCTGTTATTTTCAGTTATATGGCCCTATTGTTTGAAATGTAACAACGAGCAAATATAAACTCAATTTATACAGTGGCTTAGTGAACTGAAGGTGAGCTTTGGTAGAGTCTGGTGCCCTTTTCCTCAGTACAGCTCCAGTGTCCGCCACTACTACAAAACAAATCTAAGAAGTCCTTTTCTTTAGGAAAAAGGTCAAATCTTGTTTGTTATTTGGCACACTTACTTCTCACAGCCAAACTTTGCTGGCTGGCATCATGTCACCAAGAGGACTTGTGGTTTTAGTGTCGTAAATGGATTTGTGTCTTCCCTGGAAAATCTCTCTCAACAAATCATTCTGAGAAATAATCAATTTTAGTGCTGATAATCTCATTTTAAACTGTGGATTATGAACAGAAAAGTGTAGTAAAGTGAGATTATTTAAAGATCCCTTCTGAAGTCCTCACAGCGCCTTGAAATGATAGCAATGGAACTAATTCTCAGACTTGGCTGGCTATGTTGGAAATCACTTTTATGCACTATGTGGTGCATTACATTAACTCCCAGCCACTTCATACAAAAAAATCTTGGTACAGAACTTCTTTACTTTTTTTGACCTAACAGAAAAAATTAGCTGTTTTTGCCATGAGCACCTCGCCTACTACAAGTACTGCAATGCAATGTAGTGAATTTAGTAATAAGCACAATGAGTTTGTGTGACTCTTCTGAGTGGTACCAAAAATTATTTGGTAAAAAAAGAATTTTCTGGACTCTCCTCTCCCTACACATTATCAGAGAAACGTTATCTTTTTTTATTTTATATTTTACATTTAGAGATTGGGGGTAATTTCTCCCCCCCCAGGAAAATGATATAACCTTCTGTAGGCTGAGGTTGACTCCACCAGATGTTTGAAGAGGCTGTAAGGACGTTATGGGCAAGCTAGTGATTTTTTTGGGATAAAGGCCCCGTAACCCATGAGCACTAGCATCCACTGTCGTGAGGACATGACCTTTACCAAGGTGTGTGTTTGTTTTGAAGGAAATAAATGGCAATCAGATCTGTTTTTTAACACTACGTTTCTTGGTTCAAAAGAAACTTTTTATCAGGTAGAAAGGGACGAGGTATTTATTACCTCATATACGAGGTAATAAATACAGTATAGACACAAAACTCTGCTGGCCGGCATGGTGTTGTCATAGAGACTGCCTTAAATAAATCTAGTCCTGTCCTACCCGATGGGGTAGCTGAGAAATAGCATTTAGAAATAACTTCTTTGGGCACTGAAAATCTTATTCTAAGTTGTAGATTACTATCAGGCATACATCTAGACATGAGACTTTTGTAAGATCACCCAGGAGTTCACTAAATGTTCACAGCCCCATTGAACTGAACATGTTGTTTATAACTAATATAATGCCCCTTTAACTATTTACTTGGAGTGCTGCAAGTGTAGCAACATGTAATCCCTCTGATCCAACCTAAATTTACACTCATCCCAACAACTGCATCAGCTGTATTTTGTTTTGCACCCCTATTTTGCACTGAAATACCAACAAGACGGGAACTTGGCACATTTCAAGTCACAACGATGCAGATCCTCAGAAAGGAAGTTCACAAACATTCCCAAGTTTTACAAAGAATTTCCAGACAATCACAATTATAAATCTGTCACGCACTTATGGAGTGTTTGTTCCACTTCACATTTTACAGGTTTACTGGATCAAAGCGAGTCATAAAAGAAATAAACATACCCTCTCTTTATCTCCTGTTTTGAACTGTTGGTTTTTCAGGAGGGTGTGCTCTGCTCTGTGCTGAGCATGAGCAAATATTGATACAATACGCCTTTGTGTTTTAGGCTTGGCTTTGTTATTGACGTAGCTTTGCTTAATTGAATTAACTGAGCTTGAAGCTGGCAAAATGCAATGACGCTGCAGTCGAAATGTTCAAGTGTAAAGCAAAGACAATGCTGTCTTTTTGACCTACAGAGAAGGAACGTGAGAGGAAATAAGTCATAGTGTATCTGGTGGTTGTAATGAGCATAATGCTTCTTTTGTGTTTTAGATCAAGTTTGTTTGTGCTTTGGATCAAGGGCTGTCTGATCTCAGTCTTAATCATGATCTTAATTTCATTTTATTTATATGGCGTTCTTATATTTATATACATTGGTAAATGCTTGGCTGGTTACAATGTCAGTTACCAAACTTCTGTGATTATTTTCTGTTTATCTGTGTTCTCTTGTGGCCATAAATTGAATAACGTAATTTGTTCTTTTCTTTGTTTCTCAACCTGGGAGTGCTTTTAAATTGTTTTCATTGTTTATCATTCAGTCTGAGTTTTGTCAAACACCTTCAATTGTTGAAGACATTTCCTGTACCAAGAATGGGAAGAAGCATTTTTTTAACCCAAGTGAATGTTGTATTTCTACTTAATATACCACCATATCACTGCAATATTACGAAAATAAACACATCCAAAAATCATCTTGTATGCTATTCTCCTTTTCATTTTGATTTTGCTTTTAATTTAAAAATTTTTATGTACATTTTCCAAGACTCGTCCACTGATTAAGTTGTGTATGCTTTCAGGCTTGCAAGGCTTTGAAAAGAGAGCCCAGGGGCTTGTGGGTAGCACATTCCTGACACAAATAACTGTACCACATGAAGTGAATTCACCAGTATAAAGGGCAAAGCCACCAAACCAGTTCTTCCTCAGCACTACAGGAATGAATACCTAGAGGCCTTGCTTTCACTGCTGCAGACACTAGGCAACATGTTCATGCTTACAATACTCTGTTTACCTGCAGTTTGGGTGTCCACCATCTTTGTTTGGACAGATGCCGCTAAAACCAGAACAATGGATGACATGAAAATGGTTCTGTCTTTAGAATATGGCGCTGAAATGAAATCCTGCACATTCAAGTTTCCTGTAGAAAGGAAGTAAAGAGTTGTTTTAGATTTGGCTTTAGTTCTAACAAAATGACCGGGCATGAAACTGTTTGTGACTCTGAACTGAACTCCTTCACCCTGTTGGAGCATCAAAGTTGGACTTCCTCCACCTCTCAACACATACTTTAAACACCACTCCAGCCTCTTTCCCTCTCCTCTCTTCTCTTCTCTTCTCTTCTCTTCTCTTCTTTCCTCTTCTTTGCTCTCCTCATCTTTTTGTTGTTTCTTCTTTCCTCTCCTCCAGTTTGTCATTATTTATTCCCTTCCCTCTCTTCTTCTCTCCTCTTTTCTGCCTGTCACACCTCCTGCTTTTCCTTTAGCCCACAGTCTCTCCTTCACCATTTTTCTTTTTCTCCAGCTAATTATTTATTTGACCCTTTTCTTTGTTTCTTCTATTTTTTTCGTTTCCCATCCATATCTTAATCCACAACTTCCCTCTTTGCTGACCTTTCTATTCTTTTTTCTGACTTCCACTTTCAGAGAACCAAGTACAGCATTTTTTCATGTTTTCTAACACACTCAGATTGTTTTAGGGTCTACATCAGCGCCTCTGAAGAACTGACTTCTGTTTACACATCACATGTTGATTTGTATTCCATGACGGCAAGGGTCAAAGGTTATCTCTGTAACGACAAGGTGTAAACAAAGCGATCTGAGGACTCTAACAGCCCTACAGAGCAGTGTTTTGTTTCTGTTGTGTTAAAATTCATCCTGTGACTGTTTCTTTCACACAACACCAAGGGGACTCCAGGCAACAGCTTTTTACATACACGCACACACACACACACACACACACACACACACACACACACACACACACACACACACATACAGGTGCACAGGCTATGTGACACACAGAGAAAAACAAACAACACACATGAATAAAACACTCCCACCGCGAGCAGGTTTCAGTTTACGAGGAAACCCCAGAAAACATTCAAATATTAATAACACTGCAGACGTTCAAAAGATCCTCTCAGTCTAGATCACGTCTCAAACACACATAAACACACTAACACACATAAACAAACACTGCAGACATAGACTTGAACTCCTCAACTCAAAAGCCTCACGTAACCGTTGCCATTACTCAGCTTCCCACAGGTGTGTGCCCATACAATGAATGTCTCCGAGGTAACAACCTTAGACTACTGTTAAGCCACAATTATAGACTGACATGAACAACAGAGGACACAATAGGACACACAAACTCGTGCACTATACAACAGCTTTTCGCATGGCTGTCTTCTGGTATTTTTCATTATCCAAAGTCCTTTTATGTCTTCTGTGTTACAGTTTATCTTGATTGTTTTCTCAAAGCATGCTGCACACTCTCAGAACTCTGCGCACAATTAAAAATAATATATACACTATAAACAAAACCCCTCAATCCCACTGGAAAATGAAACTTTACATTCAAAACAATAAGTAAGGCGACTATGAGGCATCTTATATGAACATTGAATGAGAAAAGGTTCATTAATACACAAATTATTCAAATTTGCCAGGCTAAGCAAGGCTAACATGTGAGGCTATGAACTATATGAGATTAGGAGTCATTTGGAAGTCGTGCCAAAAGAACCGTCTCTTGGAAAAGATCCGGTCTTCCCATCTGTAGTGTCTCAGTCTTGTGATTGACTGACATCTAGGTTGTCCTCGCCCTAAGACTGCTGGGATAGGCTAGACAATGAATGACAGAAAGAGCCAGATGGAAGCTTAATATAGTATAATAAAGATGTTGTGTAATTATATCAAACTTTATTTCTGAAGCACTTTTAACACACACACACACACACACAAACCCACACACGCACACAAACCCACACAAACCCACACACACCCTCACACCCACGCACGCACACACACACACACACACACACACAAACACACACACACACACACACACACACACACATAGATGTACCATGGTTTTTAGAAATGTGTGGCTGGATACAGAGGAGCCAAATCAGGAAACACAGGAGGCCATCTGCTGCTCATGGCTCAAGGCCAGGACGCCTCCACCCGGATGACCACTTTGCAACAGGTCAGTGACTTGTGACTCATCATTTAACCAATTGTAGTTTGACATGAATGAGCAGTTTGTGAGTCATCTCTGTGAAAAGCAAAATATGAAGAAACCATTTCATTAAAAACTGTAAGAGCCTCATTAGACAAGTTGTTTTACCTTTCAAACTGTCAGGCATGTCCGTCTCAGTGTTTATGAGCATGAACAATGCTATCTAGAGTTTTGGGTCCGTCTAATTCATCAATATTGGAGTATAATTTCTGAAAATTGCATGTATACATTTTTTTTAGGCAGCTCTTCAAATACTGGTAAATGATTTGCAGTTAGTCATGTTATTTAAAGTAATTTAATCCAGACCAAACGTCAGGTCTTGGCCTGATGATAGGTCAATTAATGTTCCCTGCATGTAAATTTAAAGTTTATTCCCAATCCCCATGCAGTAAAAAAGTTTGTGATCAGGCGTTTAATGTTTCAGCAAATATTTTCAATCTTTGCTGATCAAAGATGGAGGAGGAGGAATTTGCCTACCTGCTGCTTCTCAGGGTATCTTAGTCAAGAATCAGCGTGGGTGGAGGAGTGGTCTGTCCTGAGCACAAATGGGTCTAAAACCTCAGCTAGAGCCAAATCCTAACATGATCAATTAGGCTTCGCCGAAAATGAAAGCGTCCTCTGAATCTTTTCTTTTCTTCTTTAGGTGAGAATAAATTGAGTTGACCGTAAAACCCAAGAAAAAGTAGTGCAGCTTTGATTTAAAAAAAGGACAGGACTGTTCAAAGTACTGTTTGTACCTCAGTTGCACAATTTTCACTGTCTGGATTACAGGTTGAAGTATGACTTTGACATGTCTTTTTTACTCACAAAAACTTCTCAGTTATCACGAATGCATATTTGCTTTCTAGTGTGCATCTGTTTTAACAACCCACTTCTGTCTGTCAGGATCCTTTTACCTCAAACCCAAGTCTGCCACCAACTGGTCAAGAAGAGGAATTACCTTATGCTTTGCGAGAATGCACTTTGAAAGATTGCCTCTTCTTCAGCCACATTTTAGCACAATTTCAGTCTTGTAATAACTTTTTAACTAAGAGCAGTTTTGGTTCTGAGAATCCAAAATAGTATATTTGAAGTCAACATTTTTGAAAGAACAGAAATTATAATAGTAAAAACCACAGGTTTTGAGTTAAACATGAAACAATGAAAAACTAGCTGTAGTAAAAGAAATAATGACTATTCTTCAACAATATAAAACAGAGAGGAACAAGTAAAATCTTGGTGTTGGGGAACATGAGGACAGGTGGCCAAAACCGTACGTCTGAGATGAGAAAACACTGAAATGGTGTAAATACAAGTAATGGCAATATTTATAATGTACCTGATACTACCTCTGCAGTACTGTGTTGTTAGTCAGGGTCACTGAAGGTAAGTTGAAGTGAGACCTTTGTAAAGTATAAAAAAAGGAGTTATAAAGTGAAGCTGCAGCGGGGCAGGGCCTCTGAGAGGTGGATTGTGTTCTTAGGAGCTGGGACCCAAAGTGGGAGGATCAAGACGGGGGAGTGAGAATGTGCATTCATGACCCACTTTCGGCTTTACCCCTTTACCCTATGTGTCTGAGACAAAATTTGTGACTTCAAAGTACTCTTTAAGCAAATAAGATCCTTTGCTGGATTCTTCATTTTTTCCCTTTCTTTCATAGTTTACTTGAGTTTATTTGACTTATAAATGGTGTGAATCTGCAACAAATTTGGAAAATGTTGATCCCCACATCCATTTACTCTGGGGTCGAAGCAATTGTGCGCAGCTTTATAAGTTCTAAAATGAGCTAAATCATTTTGAGCTAATCAATGCTAACCAGCAGTTTCCCTTGTCTCCAGTCTTTGTGCTAAACCAAGCAAGCCAGGTATTAGCTGACATGTTTTAATAATCATGGTTTGTCAAGTAACATGCAAAGAAAGAAGCAACAAAACAGGCCATATAAAAGTTTAGCTCTCTCTTTGTCTGTGTGCCACACTTAACTAGTATGCTACTGCTTTGTAACCAATCACACAGTCAGTTATGAAAATTGTATCAGTTTTTCTTCACCTTTAGGAAAAAAAGAAAATCATTGTTGTAGTTACAGTGAGCAGTTCTTGATGAATACCAGTCACGGCACCATGAGCAAAAATTTTATCTTGCACAATCAAATGAGTACATAGGAAGCCATCTTTAACATTACAGAGACTGTTCAGAGAAAGTGTGGCTGTGTTGTACTCTATCTGACTACATGAGACGTGTACTCACTGCCAGAGTATCTCTTGCCAAAGTCATTAGCCACTAATTCGCAGGGTCTAGATTTTCTTTGATAAGAGCCCACAGTGAAAAAAAAAACACAGCAGCAAACACGGCTCTGTTTGTGCTGATGAACACTTAACAGGTTAAAAAAATTACACAGGGATGACAGATGACTTTGTTGGTTACTAATTTCTATCTAATAGTTTTGCTCTCACTCTCCTGCTAACTCACCCTACACAGTCTGCTGATTCAGGATCTCCTTTACATGAATAGGGTTAAAGTAAGGCAATCCACCTTCATCCATCCAAGTCGTCTCTGGTCCTCTCTGTGCTCTACTGCACCTGTTGAGTAAGTTAACTCTTCCTTGTCCTTCCCTCTGTTCTCAGTATGGATGGAGTCTGAGGGCAGGGATGGCGCTGGTGTTAACAGACAGGTAAGCGGTGCTATGTTCCTTTGTGGCCAGCCAGGCACTGTAAACTGACCACCACTGTTTTATGTGTTCTGAATGGAGTCAAGAGACGATGGAGGTTGAGGTCATGTGAGGAAAACCCCAATGGAGATAGACCCTTTCTCGAGTGAGCTGTAGATCTTGCACTTGCTTCGATTTTTTGCAAGGGCAAATCAGGGCCACTTTACCTGAGCCATTGGGACAAAGAGACACGGGTTCAGAAAAATGTAGGTAAGAAGATGAAAACTGTTAAAATAAGCTGATTATTCTCTCTCTGCCCATCCATCCAATCATTACCCCTCTCTGTTTCCCAAATTTCATTTCCCTTCTTCCTGCTCACTCATACCTGGACATAGATCCCTCCAAGGGCACGAGGTCTTTGACAACTGAAGCGTGTCCACTACTCAAGCATTCATTGTCACAGGCAAGTCTGGAGTTTCGAAAGAGACTGTTACCAGAAAATCACTTTTCTCCCAAAACCTGATGCTATCTCATTACACCATAAGAATGACTCATTGTCTAGCTACAGACTATGAATCATAGTCAGCAAAAGTAGCTGCCAGCAGTTGTGGGAGCTGATTTGCAGAGAGTTGGTCAGAGTAAGCAGGCAAGCATTACAGCTGGAGTGATTCAAGGGAGATAAGCTGGTTCCTTTGACAAACAGCTCAGGTTTAGCAACCGCTGAATGAGGAGATCATCGGCGCTCTTTGGGCTAAAGCTTTTTGCTGGATGCTAACCAAATACAGAGATCCTTGTGTCACATCACTTTATAGATGAGTTTCCATCAACAGTCATCAAGGCCTACAGTCAAAGCATCCACTTATATGATCCCCTATTACGTTTTACACATTTGCACCTTCCTGTGTGCAGCATCATGCAGAGTAGCATCCAACCAACCACTGAAAAAGTCTGTTGTTATGCCCTGGCTCTTGTCATATAACCCTCTTAGCTTGGCTTTGTCCCATGTACAGGCCTTAGTAGCTTGGTCCGATGTTGGAGGAATGCCTCCCATATCGGATGACCCATTGCCCCACGGCCTTTGCTCCTAACCTTGCTCACAGCAAGGGGAGTGCTCTTGGCGGGCGCTGTATCCCGTGTCACAAAAGCACCTTTCTGCACAACAGGGGTACAGAAAACGGGCCACAGCACAGTGGTTCTCCTTGGGTTGGCTCCAACTCACCATAGTTAGATTTCAGACCTCCCCTTACGCCTCCAGCAAACACCTCTCATTGGTGGGGATGTTCTTTCGCCCAAGCCTGGCAGAGATATCAGACAGACCTGGAGCTACTAGTACTACTTCCAAGCAAAAGCTAGAGGGGATAAATGATCATACTACATATGTATAACTGGGTAAGTTGCACTTTCTTTTGAACTCTGACAAGATTAATGACCTGTAAGTACAATTTTTCTGGGTAAAGTAAAACAGTTATGAATGTGCTGGTAATGTTTGTGAACAATAGTTTGCACAATGTATACTTTTTATTGCAAATTATCATTTTACTGATGGAATGCAATTGAATGTATTAATTAAATGATTCAAACCTAAAATTAGCAGTGCAGAATATGTGCAGCCAGAAATAGGAAAGCAGATAATTGATAGAGCTTTGAAGTTGACAAGCACCTGATGATGGACAGTATCAATTAAGATCAGGTAATCTGCATGTTCTAGTTTGTTTTGTAATTTCAAAATCATGTGAGCAACCTCTTAGTCATAAATAATCTCATCCATTCTTAGGTCACAGCCAACCATGACAATAATTTTCTGTCGACCAACTATCGTGGCTGTAGTTGTGGCTACACTCACTGTGATGTCCTTCGTTGAGGCGAAGACTACACCTAAACCAAAATACCAGTACACCAAGAAGCCGGTCCCACACATCACTGTTCACAGCCCTGTGACCACCAGCATACCAAAATCTCTCAAGACAGTGCCAAGCCTCATTCCCATGGAGCCCCATCCTCCACCTGCTACAGAGAGGACCACCTATGCAGGGAATGAGTACCCACAGTATTATGAGGGAACTGAGACTCCTGGTGTTGGCCCAGAGAACTACACTCTGGATTACAATGAATGCTACTTTAACTTCTGTGAATGCTGTCCGCCTGAGAGAGGCCCCAGAGGGCCAAAGGGAGACAGAGGACTGGCAGGTATAAGACTCACTAATGGAGTGCAAGATTATTATTATTTTTTAAAGTGTTTATTTTTGTGTGTTTTTAATCTGCTTCTATTGCTTTGACCGTGCTTGTCCATCCAGGGCCCCCAGGTGAAAGAGGGATCATAGGTGCAGCTGGCTTACCAGGGCCACAAGGAGAGATTGGTCCTATGGGGGTAAAAGGAGACAAAGGTAAGAGTTGAAATAGGTCATTAGAAATTATTTCTAATGTTTACATGATTTCTGATCCTTGTGGATTTGCTTGATTTATAAAAAATGTATCTATATTCAAAAAATGACTATTCATTGGGAGTTGATTAATTTCTGACTGGAATAATAGTGATTCTTCTGTGATTCTTCAGTTTTACTGTCGATGAGTAAGAAGACATCATCAATTACGGCTGAACCTTTTTCGTCACCATTTACAGCTCTATTCTGTAATTGTTTTCAGGTGAAAGGGGTGACAGAGGAAGCAGTGGGACAGCTGGATCACCAGGAGTACCTGGGAAACCAGGACAAAAAGGTGAAAGCTTGAAAAAGTGGTTGCAGGATTCTTTGAATTTGTTGCCAGATTTAGAAAGTCCTGATGCAGTTTCTTTGCAGGTGATGTGGGCTCAAAAGGCGAGAAAGGAGAGAAAGGTGTGCAAGGACTCAAAGGTAATAGTGGGGAGAAAGGGGAGCCTGGCCAGAATGGTACTGCTGGTGGGAAAGGAGAACCGGGTAAAGAGGGCCCAGCTGGACCACCAGGAGCAGCTGTTGGGCCAGGTCTCAAGGGGGAAAAGGGGGATAAAGGGGAGTGTGGCTTGTTTGGGGATAGAGGACCAAAAGGTGAGCAAGGGGACCCTGGGCCTCCAGGCATCCCAGGAGGTATGGGCATCCCAGGAATGAATGGCAAGCATGGTTCCCCAGGTCCTGTAGGGGTTCAGGGGGATCCTGGACTCCCTGGTCCACAAGGAGAATCAGGGCCCAGAGGGACTCAAGGACCAGTTGGAGTAAGAGGGATGCCTGGGCCAAAGGGGGACAGAGGTTACCCTGGGATGCGAGGTGATCGAGGTGTTCGTGGGGTCAAGGGAGCTAAGGGGTCATGGACTCCTCAGAAACGCTCCGCCTTCAGTGTAGGTATCTCCCCAAGAAAATCTTTCCCACCTTCTGGCTTCCCAATTCGCTTTGACAAAGTCTTCTACAATGAAGAGAGCCACTTCAATGTCACTTCTAACATTTTCACATGTGTCTATCCTGGGGTTTATGTCTTCTCTTTTCACGTCACCGTACGGAATCAACCACTGAGAGCTTCACTGGTGGTGAATGGATCACGGCGGGTAAGGACGCGTGACTCTCTGTATGGTCAGGACATTGACCAGGCATCCACTCTGGTGGTGCTGCGGCTGGGGACAGGTGATCAGGTGTGGATGGAGACACTCAGAGACTGGAATGGGGCGTATGCCAGCAGTGAGGATGACAGCATCTTCTCTGGATTTCTGCTTTACTCGGACAAGCCCTAAAATTTTACTTCTTTTATTGGACCTTTTCTTTTTGACTTTCTCTGCAGAGGGCAAACAGTGGTGGTACCACTTTCTATACTCATTACTCATGCGATGCTAGAAAACTGGACTGCTACACATATGGTAGTTCAAGTACTGGTAACTGAGGGCTTGCCTGACGTGTTATCAAGCATCGTCTTATTTTACCACTTACAGATTGAAATGTGCACAGAAGTGTCCTATTACTGCTTCTGTATTCATTACCACTATTTTGAAATACCCTCAAGAAGATCATGAATACACATCACATGAGCCCTTTTACAAATTTAAAGTGTATTAGGGGAAAAGGGACAATATTTTCACGAACAGCCTATGGATGTTTATGATGAGTACTACCCCAAAACAACATTGACAGGACAATTCTCTCACATGTGTCACTCTGAAGTGTTCTGAAGTGTTAATAGACATTACAGAAGCTGGTATTTTTCCATATTAAGGACCTGTGCCATTCATGGCATTTTTTTGTGAACGATACATTCCTAATATCAAACTACTCTTCAAGCAGAGGCAACATCAGAGGTATCTCACCTGGACTAAGGAGAATAATCATAGTCCATTACCCAGTGTTTTCAAGTCCTCTTTTCACATGAAAGAAATTTCTGCATTATATCTGGGACTCAAGGAACCAGATTCTGGAGAAGGATTAGAGGAGCACAGAATCCATGTTGCTTAAAGTCCTTCAGTCTGTGGTGATTTGGGGTGTCATGTCATCTGCTAGTTATCCCATTCTGTTTTTGCAAGTCCAAAGTAACAACCATGCACAATAATTAAGAGCACTTCCAGCTCTTGTCTGCCGAAATGCTTTATGATGTTTCTGTGCCTGATTGGGAAACTATCTGGCATGACATAAAGTTTTTCAAAAAGCTGCAAGACATTGTCAATAGGGGGATAAAAAGTAATGACCTTGAAATAAAGACAACCTAAATGCTGCCTTTGAATCTGTTTGGGCCTGGATAAAACACCTCAGCTAGGCTGGTTGTCTTCCTCAATTAAGAACCAGGTGTGTAAACAAACAAACATCTTTTTCAAAAGCTTCATATTCCCGCATTTCAAATCTTTTTTCAATTTTAATTTGGGAAATTTTCTCAATATTTTGGGCACTGAATAGTTGACTTTCATGCTCTTTAAGTCACAGTCATTCAAATCAAAACAAAAGAAGGCTGGAAATATTTTACTTTACATGCATGAATATAGAAAAAACTGAAAAGTTCCTTCTTGAGTTAGATTATAAAATTGAAGTTTTCCCATAATTTTATTTCTTTTTAGATGCAACTGTAATTAGACTTTTGGGATACTATAGTTTTTGTTCCTCGTGCACTGACCAATCAGAGTCAAGAAGGTTCAGGACTTTGCCAACAACTCTGACAAAGGATTCGTACCTATATGCTGATGCTTACATTAAACCCCGGGGTTCCCCACCATTTCCAACCCAGAGCCCACTTTTAGGTCTCAAAAATTATCACGGCCCACTTCAGACCCCATAAATATGGAGGTCATATCATACCACCTCAGAGCACTTTTCTTCAACATAAAAATATTTGAACATTCTAAAAAAAAGAAAAAAAAGAAAAAAGCGACTGAGTTTTAACATTCAAAACACTATTCTGTATATTTTAACTGAATTTAATCACAACCCACAAATATCATGAAAATCAAACTATTTCAGAAATGATTTGGCGGCCCACTTGCAATACTTCATGGCCCACCAGGAGGCCACGGCCCACAGGTTGGGAATCACTGTCCTCGGATGTATTTTTTTAAGAATAGAATTTCCAGTCTCTGCCAGAGCGAGGGCGTGCTGCTTCTTCAATGATCTTAACATTTATTTTTCAGATTTTTTCTTACAAAACTGAATATTAAAACCCCATAGGAAGGTTTTAACTGTGGTTTAGAAAATCACACAAATACTAACAACAAGATTGATAATTCTTCTATTGTAAAATTGGTTACCAAGAAGCAGACAAAGTAATCAACAGCATAATGAAGATACAGGTGTGAAGCACTGATAAAAGGTTGAAAGATATCAAATAATAAGGTATTTACTACCCAAGTGTGTATCAAGACTTTTATTTTTCGTTTAAGGATGGTCCATTTATTTGTTAAATAAACATTTGACATTAATACTACAGTTGTAACTGAGACAATATTTATCAGTTTCTTTTTCTAACCAATGCATCCAAGACACTTTTGTGTGCAGAAGTTTGATCTTTATCTTAATCTTTATTATTATTTATCAAAAATGTACTGATGATTGTATTGAGGTCATTTTTATACATTTTTCCCCTGCCTCTCTGTATTCCTCTGTTGTTTCCTGATTTTTCACTCTCTTATCTATATTTCTCCATCCATAAATACACCATCAGTTATGATCTGTGTTAATTAGATCTACTTGAACAAAATAGAGATAGAGTTATTTGATGTATGTGTTTTGTACTTACAAGGTAATAAAAGGTTTGCTCCACAGAATGATTGTAAAAGAATTTGTTCATCAAAAATAAATCTCATAGTCACTGGTTCTGTTTTTTGATTTATTGCATATTGTATATGTTGTAACCAGTACTGCACTGGCTGTTATCACAAAAACTACTCATCTGGTTGGTTATTATAGAAAATGACTTTTCAAACACAGGTGGTCTGGTTGATCAGTAATACCAAGTTTTACAGGTATAAAAGTGCTGACAACACAATGGTCCTCTAAGTAAGTCACAGAAAAGACAGGCCATGACAGGGCAAGACCGACAAGACTCATGATGATGACGCATATCATGCAATGATCAGAAAAGTGCGACACATTAATCAGGATAGTATCCATAAAGTCTCATGGCATCTCACCAGATCCTAAGAACATGTCTCCTGACCCCTAAACCATATCCTCTGACCCCCCAGGTATGTCCCCAGAGCCTTCAGGCAAGTCCCCAGACCCCATGTCCATATCCCAAGACCCCGCAATCACATCCCCGGATCCTTCAGGCATGTCCTCAGAGCCAGACCCATCGAACATGTCACCAAAGCCCTCAGGCATGTCCTCAGAGCCAGACCCATCGAACATGTCACCAAAGCCCTCAGGCATGTCCTCAGAGCCAGACCCATCGAACATGTCACCAAAGCCCTCAGGCATGTCCTCAGAGCCAGACCCATCGAACATGTCACCAATGCCCTCAGGCATGTCCTCAGACCCAGACCCCTCGGTATCGTCTCCAGGCTCCCCAAACATTTCCCCTGATTCCTCATATATATTGACTGGTATGGTATCTGGTATTGGCAGGACTGTAGGAGGCAGTCTTGTGTCTTGTGTGGACTGTGAGAAGATTGGAAGAGGATTTGAGGATTCAGTGCTTACATCAGTTGGTTGTAGGGGAACTGAAGTCGCTGATAGTTTGGTGGTTGGCTTGGCTGTAGATGGCTCGGCTACAGGAGGCAGGGAGGAGTCAGGGGATGAGTTTGGGGGACCTAAAGGCCACGGGTCTCTGGGGTGGAGAATTGGAGGCATCATCGTCTTTGATCCTATTAGGCAAGAAACATTTTCCTCAGAGGCTGTGTAAATTTCATGAAATTTGTCTGATTTTGAATTTAGGAGGGTAAGAGGTAAAATTTTTTCTACCTGGTGCAGGTTAAATCTACTTCTGTGTACCTGTCACTTGTCCAAATGTTTGGGGCTCACTCCACCTGTTGAGACCCAGCCCAGACACCTTTGCCCTGCATCTGTAGTGGCCTGGCATCTGTGTGACTTTGAGGTGGTTCCCAGACGATGCTGTTGCCAGTTTGTTGTCACCCTTATAGAAATAATAGTGCAATGGTGGCGCAGGAGCAGGGGCATTGTACTGGAGGTGACAGATGAGCTTCATTTTACCTCCTGGGATGTCATTGTTTTCTGTGTCAATCTCCAAAACTGGTTGGGACAGGACCTCTGAAAGAGAGAAAAAGAAAACAGAAAAAAATATATATTATTGGAATATTTACAAATGTTCTCTAGAGGAAAATATATCTTACTTTTCTGTGTTTACAGTACACTGAAAATATGTGATGTGTTTGAAAATGCAAAACAGCTGTCTTTCATCTTTACTAAATGTAGCTGCTCAATCAAAGCACAGACAAAGATGTTGCAGAAGATATTCCCAAGTCAATTTGTTACGAAGCTTGTATAACTTCTGGCTAGCTGTAGCTTGGTGTCTGATCAACACTTATACGTAAAACAACCATCATAAGTGGTCTGTCAAATAAGACGGACTAAACCATCAACAAATGGGTATGTTAATGGCCACATTTGCCTTATTCACTTGTATTTAAACTCACCTAAAACCTCCACTCGAGCCTCAGCTGAAACCACAGAGTGGGTGCGTCTGTTCACATCCCATGAGGCTCTGCAAGAATACATTCCAGCGTCCTGAAGGGTGATGTTAGGTAGGTGGAAAGTCGGATCAGGACCTTTTTGCCTCGTAACCTCAAATCCATCTGTGTATAGAATCAGCTCTTGAAGTTGGGGTTCATTACGGACTCGACATGTTACACTCAGAGTGTGTCCAACAAGGCTGGGTTGACTTGGGACTCGAAGGATAGCCCAACCTCCTGCAAAAAAGCATCAACAGAGGAGAAATTGATAAACTGTTCCCTATTTTACATGAGAGCCAGAGATTGCAGGGAAATTAACACGGTTTGGACAGAATATTTTAGAGATTTATACTATGATTAAGAGCGTACCATCAACTACGATCTCCACTGGCAGACTTTTCAGTGTGTGTATTTCATTGATCATTGAGTCTCTGACTCCCTGGCAGTAATATTTCCCACTATCTTTATCCTTTGTATTCCACAGAATAAGGTGTTCTCCAGTCTGTGAGAGCTGCTCCGATCCCTTGAACCACAAAAACCTCCAGGATAATTTGTGGTCGGAAAGAACGCTGCATTTTAGCTGGACACTCTCTCCTGAGAAAATCCTTGACCCCTGTGAGACCAACTCTGCTACTGCTCTGAGTGAAGTCACAGGTGCTTCTGTGGAGACAAATATATTTTGTGTGCTTTAATAAATACTCAAGCCACTGAGACATCAAACATCAGGCTCTAAACATTTGACCAGATTATAGAATTGCACATTTAACTAAGTGTAAGATTAGTTGACACTTACCTTGTGGTACCACAAGCTGTGGCAGTGTTGATAAAACTGGAGAAAAAAAAAAAAAGGGGGGGGAATCTGAGTAAGATTGACGTAAGTGTAATAACAGATTCATTAACACAAAATTAATTTTCATGGTGTTGTATAGGAAATGAAGGGAACTCACCGAGAAGAGAAATGACCGCTTCCATCTTAAGTTCTGGGTTACTGAAAAATAGAAACAGTGAGAAAGGCTTATATTTCTGTTAAGGAGGGAAGTGAAAGTAAAGTCTATCCTGGGCTGTGACATTAGGCGTTGGAATTTCCCCTTTCCTTAAAATAATGCTTTGCTTTTATAAAATCGTTCAGTTTTTTTTTTGTTACTGTGAACATTGTTTGCTGGAAACCAAGACAAAACATTTCTATGAGCTAGATAGCATAGAGGAAAAGGCAGTAGAAAAGACCAGGTATATTTTATTCTAAAGCTAAAGGTCTCAGTTTTTTAATGTTTTGTTTTCATTATTTGAAAGTTCAGCCACTTTCTTGTATTGTTTCCTTTGACTACATGATGTACCTGTAAGTCTTTGAAATTTTAACACCTGTGGAAAATACAGGGAAGTGAAAGTAAGACATGCTTCACAGACTTCAGCTGTAATATGCAGATGCCCACTGAGAAAAATTACAAGTAAAAAGAAATTACTAATGTGTTCAAAAAGGAGTTTGTAAATTAAGATACAGTTTCCATCAACAAGCTATAATTTTGACCCTCAATACACTTTATCATCTGTAGCTAGTCTAGAGGGATTGTGACATTTTGGGGAGGGTGGATCTGTTTTTTTTTTTTTTTTTTTTTTTTTTTTTTTTTTTTTTTTTTTTTTTTTTTTTTTTTTTTTTTTAAACCTGTATTTCATCCACATTTGTGCTTGTTAAGCTTAAGTTTATATATTTTACATGAAAACTTTGAAGTCTGATTTAAACAGATTAACTATAGCCTTTGTCTTTTTGGTACAAAACAAATGATCCCTTTTCTGCAGTGTTCGCACATGAAGACTGAGAATTTATATAATGGAAACAGTTACTTATGATTTTGAAAAACACTATTTGGATGTTGACATAAACTAGATATTGATGGTTTGTTGATAATTTAAATTGTATACTCGACATAGACTGTATCTCGACTGTAAATAAATTTTGAATGTTTTTTAGAAACCATAGAAACTGGGTCTTTTGCTCTCAGGAAGACAGGAACCACTTGTTTTTTTCTGTGTTAGTGGGGATGTATAAGTGCACATACGTTTGGGAGGGTACCATAAATTCTGAACAGCTGAAGCTTTTTTGAGTTGTGGATTGACAGCACCTTGTTCAACAAAGATCTTGTTTTATGCAGTGGATGTTATATGAGTGGATATTGGACTGCATTTTCATGTACAACAACGGCACGCCATAATGGAAGAGCTCCAACTCATCATTGTTTTAAAACACTTTGACATCATGAAATAAAAAGTACAACATAAGAGATCCCAAATTGTCGAGCAGCTAAAAGCAGACCAGTTGCAGTTAAATTATTCTTAAATAAGATGTGGTGCCACCATGTGGTACACACGATCCTGCTCCAACTGTTTTGGCTACTGTTTTGTTTCTTCATAAAACAATAACATAATTTAATTGCAATGTACCTTCTTTTTATTAAATTCAATTAATCAAATACTTTCACCAGTTTTCAAATGAAATTCTGCATATCATCTCAGCTTGTTTTGAACTGGGGTATAAATGCTGTGACACTATAATGTCTAAAACAGCTAATTTAATAAAAGAAGGTCTATCTTGCTTTGATTTATTCTTTAAAATAGTTATTCCCAGCTCTAAGGATTATACTTGCAGCTGTCACATTCTGGGTCATTACATCTATTTTTACCAGAATTGTCAGTCTTCAAAACTAGTTCCCAGAATATATTTTACCAAGAGTCTGGGACATTTTTGTATTGGGAATTCCAGAAAGTCTAGTTTGTAACATCTTTCCTTTTTCTTGTATTATTAAGCAACTGTACCAATGGATATCTTCTTAGTCTGAAAATCTCTGGTTAATCTTATCTGGCAAATTCACAAGTCATGTGAAGAATAAAGAGGAAGTAAACATGCACACGCATGCATTTTCAATTTTATTAATCATCACACACCCATAGATGCAATAAACCAATACTGCCCCAATAAGTTACATTTAAATAATAGACAGTATCGATTTCTTCAAAATGATACATTAACAAACCTATGAGGTTAGAAAGATGACATTTTCAACTTCTTTAAAATACCAGAGAAATGGCTTCTGCATACAGTGCATCAAAGTTATTCAAGCTATTGCATTAAAAGTTTTTTTTCTAAAACTAAAATTGGACAGCAAATGCACACTGAATTTGAAAAATGAATCGTATCTAGTAACAGAAAGAAATTTTAGCTCATAAGCAAAGAAATCACACAAATCTCCCAAATATTTCTCTCACTGAGTTGCTGCCAAATAAAAAGACAGAGTGGGATATCTCCGTGTGGCAACAGCCTGTTTTCACAATCAACATTTTACCCCTTTTTAGTCTGTACTACCTTCATTTAACTTACTTCGGAATCAAGAGCATCAAAAACAAAGTGCTTGAAGATAAATGAAATTAATTAAAGTTTTCTGCACTTATACTTTCAACAGCCATTGGAGTGATTTTAAAGTCTTGTGTCTGGGTAGGACCCAGTATCATCTGCTTTTTTTTTTTACATACTTCACCCAACCTTTTTGATAAAGCAAACAAAAGATTTTTTGGGGGGGCATGCTTATCATATGTTAACCTCTGGAGACATTAACAAATGGACAAAATGTTTCCTCTATTATTCTTAAATTTCATGTAACAATGTCCTCAAGCAATGTTGTTTACTACTGTAAATATTACAGGATTGTTGTTTCCTATTGCATCCAAAAGATCTGATACTTGCCACTTTATAGAAAAATAAAATCACTTCTGTACATCCAGCTGAAGACTGGATGGAGAGGTCTGGCATGAGAACAAGACTAAAACATCCTCCCACAGAACAGGAAGGCTTCATGACTCACTGACATTAGCTGAATATGTCCATGCCACTAACAGTCACATACACTCACCGGCATGCACAACCACTGCACGCATACTTACACACCCACATCTTTCTTTTGTAGGAATTTCTAAACGAGATAGTGGAATACACAGAAAATACAGCATGAAGAACGAGCAGATGGAGGGGTTACTTCAGTTACTTCAGGGGAAGTTTAGCAATAGTCAGAATTCTTAGTTTTCATTGTTATAAGCAAACATTTAGGTGAAAGGTTATTGGAGGTTACTCTGGGGGTAAGATTGTGTAGATCTCCGATGCCAAATTTGCACCCAAACAGCATAATAGTGTAACAAAATTTTTGTCCGAGAGGTTCAAAATGAAAGCAGAAAGTTTAAAAAATCTCATTAAACCATTCATCTCAGCTGCACAAATGTAACATTAATGACAAAGACAAAGGAATGAGGTACTGAAGATGGTAGTTATGAGAGCCTGATGTTATCAGTCTGATTCTTTCATTTGAAAGGAGTTAGTTAGGTGGTCCAGGGATGTGGACAGGATGTTTCTAGATGCTAATCTGATGAGGAGCAGAGCATGATAAGGGGCTGTGTGGGGGGTTATGTTTCCCTAATACCTTGGGGAAAAAAAAAATTGCTTATCTTCTTTTCTAAAACTGAAACTGAGGCAGGAGAGGAAAGTCAGGAGCGTACCAAAAACGCTAACCCTGAATCTTGAGTTTCCACAACAACCTCAAGTGCACTTGGCTCCTGGGTCGATTTAGGAAACAACATGTCTTCTTACCAAGAGCTCGATATGAAGATCAATATCGCTCAAACAAGTGTGGAAACTGGAGCCATGAGAGAATTAGCTTTACACAAGAATTTTAGCATGAAGGACTGGTTGGCAGCTTCAAGGTTACAAAGTGTTAATTAATGTGTTGTGTTTCAATTCAGCTTTGTAAAAGCTATCAACGTAAGTTGAATTTGTCCGTGATTACGCTTCAAAAGTTCAAGCAGGTGGATTTAGCTTTTTTACCAAAATGCTAGCTTTTTCCTCTTATCCCAAGCCTTTCATATTAGCTAACCTAAGCTGTGCTTACTGGCTGCCCATTACTTCTACCACACAAAAATAAGAGGGTTTTCTTTATTTTCTTTCCTAGCTTTCAGCTAGAAAATTAATGATTGAGGTTCTGACAATCTGAAACCTTACTTTTGAATATCCTGTCTTCTCCTGGCCTGTAGTAAGAGGTAAAGATGGTGTAGAGATGGCTGGAGTGGACATGGGTGCAGGTAGGAAATCTGCTGTATGTGCATACGGACAGCAAAGGTAAGGGGAAGGGTGGAGTAAAGCCTCTGGATATTTTTTAGAGCAGAGCTCTTCACATCAACCAGCAAACACTTGTGGTTTAAGTGGCGGAGGCAGGAGCTCATTTTCAATGTTATCTGCGTCGATTGCTGATGATGATGCTGTTGATGACGTCCCCCCAGTTGTGGTTGCAGTTGGATTTTTTGTCTCTGTGGGGAAACTCTCAAGTGCCGTCTGAACCTTTTGCTCCACTTCGTCCGTCCAGTCAATGAGATCACTCTCCAGCTGGCGAGCTTTCTCCATGACCTGCTCCTGCCGTTCCCCTAGTCCTGTCAGCAGGTCCAGCCGTTGGTGGACCTGACTGAGAGCTGCGCTGCCTGGGGAGCTGGAGGACGCTCCAGAAGCCTGTGGCCAGCTCGGAGACGCCTGGCCAGACATGTACAGGTCAAACTCCTCAGAGCTCAAGTTCAAAGACTGTCCGTCCAGTTTCTCAATGAAGGCAACAGCACAACACTGTAGAGAAAGAAACAAAAAGAGTCAAAAGAGGGAGTCTGTGGATAGCTGATAGTCAAAGAATGAAATTCCACGTATCTCAAACTGGTGCACAGTCAAACACAAATCATAAAAACTGAAGTGAGGTTGTGTGAGCTGTCTCACCAGGTTGGTAAAGTAGTAACCATCTTCTCCTGTCATCAGCCTGCTGGGGTTACAGAAACGGGTGATGTACTGAATGTTGGACTGCAGTCGGGGAGGATTTGCTTTCAGCACAATGTAGATGAGTGTGGGGAGGAAGTCGTCCGCAGACGCAGCCTCTTTCTTGCTGACTTTGATTGCGTTGAAGATGTGTTTGCTGCAACGAGTGACGCACGCCAGCTTGTCCTTCGGCACACGCTTTGAATCCATTTCAATCACATCTACAGATTAATGCAATGGAATTAGAAGGAAACTCCACCACAAAGATGATCAAATGATGCCTCACTATGTTTTGTGGGGAACAAAACAAAGTGAATCTACCTGTGATGGCTTTGACTACACTATCAGACACCTCTGGGATCTCCTCGTCTACAGGAACACACAGCATCTCGATGGTGACCCAGTGTAGAGACCTGCAACAAAATGCATTATTGGATGCTGACTGATTACAAAGACTGTAAACAACAACAATGTGAGCACAAAACAGCTTTCCTCACTGACCTGATTCTCTTCTGAATGGCCAGGTCTTTCTTCTCATCGTCTGTGGTCTCAGGACAGAAGACTTCCTTATAAAGACGACTCATCATGTACTTCTCCACTTCATCCATCACACTCTCCACATGATCTGTTGAACCTGGGTTAGGCGCACAGAAAACAAAGATAATCTGTGGCTTTATGCTCAAGAACTGTAAGGGACACTTATTGTTGATAGCAGATCCTTAAGGCACTACCTTTAAACTGGGTCTGTAAGCGATCAGAGAGATTCTGGTAAAAGTCCTGCACATTCTCTGACAGCTCGTCAGCAGCCATGTCCTGAAAAAGACAGAAATGAAAAATTTCGGTCTGATTTATTCAAATTTTAAGACATTGACCATTTTTTGGTAATTGCGAGACAAACCTCTCATTGAAAAAACTTTAAATATTCTCTTTAATGCAAACAGTTTATGAAAAAGCATATTTCCCATTAAACAAATTTTAAAATGAGTATTCTCTTGAGTAAAGTAATGATGTGTGATAGACAGAATGTTACTAGCTACAGGACAAACTTGACACTTTACAAGTGTTTCAGTATTTCAATCAGATTTTGTTTCTTATACTGATAGAAAAAATCTGATATCTTGATTTGCAAACATAAAACATAAGTAAAACTGCTATTGTAAGCTTTTCATAATCCTGACAATTAATTCCTCTACCCGTTTGTAGACCATGCTCTCAGTGAAGGCCCGGCACTGTTTGAAGATTTCCCTGCCAGACTTGAGAGGTTTCAGAAAATCTATGAACTCTCTTGTTGCGTGGTCGCTGTCAAACGAGGAATGCCGGCCTGCAGAGGAGCTGGGACTTGGGCTGGACTGAGCATCGAAAGGAGAGTCTGAAAGAGAACAGTGACTGTAACTCAAATCATAGCTCAGAAACCTGAAATTTGTCAACCTTGTGATTTCTGGTCTTATAAGGTAGTTGCACCATAAGTCAAGCCTGCAAGTCATAAAATCATATTTTCACCATTTTTGTGGTTTATCAAATTACAAAATAAGGGAAGTGGTATAATTAAAAAAAAAAAAGGATTACTAGGCCAAGGTTTCCAAACTTTAGTGCGGTTTTGTTTCTCAATATTCTTTCTCGTAAAACATGCCAACAGTGCCACTTCCTAAAATATGATGTCAGGAAAATGAGGAAATAAGGCACGAAAATAATAACGCATTGCTGTGATATTTACAAAAATCGAAATTGATGTATAGATAGTACGTTACATAATATGTACCCTTTTTCTGAGGTGCCTTTGTTGATGGAGTAAAAAACTTTGTAACAGTATGGACTTTGCTCGATTTCTCCTTTGTTTTTCTCTCCTCAAACTTGCTGAAGGGTGTGATGGAGGTCTGTGATTGGGGCTTCTGATGCCTGCTTGCATAAGCTTCCTCTTCCTCTCTTTGGAGCCTGGAAGGGAAAAAAAACCTTTGAACAGCAATATATGTCACATGGACAGACAGACTCTAAATCAAGACATATTCAGGAGGCGTTGATAGTGCTGACAGCATGTGGTCTGCCTACAAGGAATGTATTTGGAGCAGAACGAGCAACAAACCTTTCAGCGAGTGCCCAATCTTCCTGAATCTGTTTCTGCTTTTCTCGCTGGTTTTCCTCTCTCCAGCACTTGGAGCACAGGCCCTGCCAACCAGTGTTGCCATAAAAACCACATCCTTTCTTGCAGAGTAGCTCCGATTGGTCAAGATGGATCCCTCGCCTCTGGCTCATCATCTTTTCCCCAAAGCAAGCCAGACACCAGGGGGTAACAGGAAACAGAAAAGAGTAAGTAAAACTATTTACACAGCGATCAAATTGATGGACAACTACTGTAAGAAAATAGATACATCATTAACAAAAACGACCCGTTCAAAACTGCGAATGAACTTTCTGCAGCGTTGACTTGATCTCTCCATACTTCTTGATCAAATACAGCTGCTTTGGGCACAGAAATGTAAAGCTGCATTTACGCTAATACAGAACCTGGCAAAATGCATTTAATTGATCTTATTCGTCAACTCATCGGTTGACAGGTAAAGTCTCTTACGTTGAATATGTATGTGATCGCATTGACAAACAGCAGGGAGCTGACTGTCACAGTACAGAGCAGATGCGGTGACTCGGATAAAAAAATATCATCTCAAAACAGCATTTATCCCTGTTTTTCTGCTAATATGGTTGAATACGTTGGTTACGTCTCGAGATCTACATGATAACCTCCAGGTATCCTCCCGTGTTTACTTAAGCTAATTACACAGCAGGCTAAGCTTAGCTAGCCAGCTAAGTGGCTCATTTCCCTCATATAGAAGTTAAGACTGGCTTCAAATTATTGCTGTTAGAACAAAGTCTTATTTTCAATGTCAAAAAGCTATCAAGTAACCTTATCGTCGCTCCAACTCCAGCCTACAGATGGTGGATGTTTACACTAGCCAAGCAACAAGCTAGCTTTGTTCCACAGCCATTTTGTCTGTCAGTCGTTTCTTCCTCGCTGAATTTCAGAAAACCACGACACAGTACAAGAAAGATTTACCGCCACCTACTGCTAAGATGTTGCACGAGTCCACATGACCAGTGACATACATCCACGTCAACGCTTCATTGGGCGGCATTGCTGCGATACGTCAGAGTGTCCGCCATATTGGAGGTGGCAAACCTGGCCCGTGAACTCACGCGATGAAATGCAGAGATGAAATGGACCGACCTTACTACTATTTAAGGGACTTTCTTACACTAAATAAGTTTTATAAGCTCATGCCTTTTATTCACACGTATCAATATATTTTGGAAACAAATAATCATCAAAAACAACAAATGTCACTTTTGACGTGAATGCTGGGATTTCCAAGCAGAGGCACTCGTACACAACTGATGATTAAATGATTTTTTTTACTTTTTACTTCCTGAATTTGAACATTTATCTCCTTAGCTTTTGTTCTTTTTACCTCAACTATAAAGAAGGAATGAATAATATTTTGCCTTATAAATAAACAATGTGGATAAATACAAAACACAAATCCAAAATAGTTAACCTGCCTTTGTCATATATAACTCATGTAACAATTACCACAAAAAGAGTGGGGCTCCATTGAACTTTTTTTTATTTTTAAACATACTTTAATTGACTTTTCAATCACAATCAAAATTTAAACATGGAAGTTTTAACTAACAACATGTTATCTCTGCCCTAACTGAGGTTTCCACAAAAACTGCACCCCCTGGTGACTGGCTGCAGTACATGTCAAAAACTCTTCAAAGTCATTCATACCAGACTAGGGGTGGTTAAACTTTAAAAAATTAATGCAATTCGTAGAAATGTTTCTCACATTCTTCCACTGTCATGATATGAAGATAATTTCCGGTGTCTTGGACAAGCTGGAAACAGTCCAGTCAATTATGAATTATTAATTAATGTTAGCTAACTAACAACAATCAGAGTTATATCAAGCCAATTTAAGGGCTAGTTTCACCACTAAAATCCGTCGAATCATGCACAGCACTTCATAGAATTAACCATAATGTAAGCAAATTCTATTCATAAAATTATACTATTTCCTGTGAACTGATTGCAAAATTAGGGATTCAGACACACCAGGCCGTAAATGTGTTTTTAATGCCAAAAAGTCTGTTTATTATTATTATTATTTTTTTTAGCTTGGTGTCTACATGATTTCCATTATTTTCTGTAGTCAGCCAAGCGGATTCTTGGTGAACAGCAACTTTTATTACTTCCACATAGCCTTAATTTTCAAAACTGTGTGTTGTGCCTGAAGAGGCCTTTGTTATGGATGAAACCAACGCCAGGGAAAGGGAGTTGATAAGGCAAAACAAGAATTCAGTTGGCTTTGTATATTATTCACAAAAGGGAATGAGATCTATAAAACTTTGGTATCAAGACAAAGTTAAGGCATTACAAAAAACAGTAAGCTCAAAAATTGGTGAGACATGGTAGGATTGGGCTCTGGTCCCCCTTGAAATTTGACTGGCTAAGTCAGAGGTCAGACTTGTGTTACTACTAACTATTCGGACTGTCTTTTTACAGGCTGATCATGGCTTCCATTTACATATTGCACATTTTATTCTGTCTTCTTTGCTGTTACTTCTGATTTTTGACATATACCTTTTTCTAAACAACTAAAGACTCTATGTAAGATGATTTTTATGGTGCCATTTTTTTATCCTTTCAAATGTTAAACAAACATAAGGATCTGATGTCATAATACAATTATTTATTGTCAGACAGAAATTTGACATAAAAATAATCACTTCTGGATGCCCAATCAATGGCACCCCTGTGAAAGCTGATGCCCCCAATAAAATAGGTCTGGCTCTGCCCTCGCGTACATCTCAAGTAAACCAGTGAAATGCACCAGTACCAAAAATGTGCACTCAAATATACCTTTATCAACGCTTCATCGCAAAAGCAGTACTATGAAACAAGCATGATATGACGCAGGCGATAGTGAAACTTAACACCTGTACATTTCCTCCTACAAATGCGGATGCACCATCGACTCAATAGTTAACTTTTTGCAGGAAGTGCTATATTTGGCAAGACCCGAAGCTTTACGCACCCCCTTTTTACGCACAGGAAAGGGTTCGAAAAATTATCTAAACTCGTCGAAACTTTGACTTTTGTTCAATCCTACAGATCTTGAACGATGGCAGGTAAGGTGACTTTTTACATCTAACTTCACAGACACCAACATGAATAATGTTTGTCAAACTGAGAGTCGCAAGAAACACAAAGTATACGAGCAGATGGAGTGTGATACGGTGAAGTAAACGGAACAGAATCAACTTCAATTATTGTTTTCTTGATCAATGTTTATCTCTTATTACCTTATGTTACCTTAAGCTGAACACGTAGAGGTAGTTTCGTTTAGAGGCGTAGAATAGAAAAAAGTGAAGGGGAAAAAAAGTCAAGTTCACTCATTGGCGTGTACATTACGCATACAACACCAGGGCATGGATTACGAATTGGCCCAAAATTAAGGAGGTAGCAAGCTTGTTAATAGAATGTTTATGTTGTCTATGGGAAAAAATTTGCAGATTGAATTTTTCACATACTGTAACTGATTTTCGCTATCCTGCAAGTAAAGTCCCTTTGAAGCGTAATGGTTTCACTTTGACACATACATTCGGGGGCGGGCAGTATGTATTTAATGATATAGTAAAGAAAGCAATATATTTACATCAAATGAAACTGTCTCACCCTGTAGATAAAAACATTTTATAAAAGTGATGTTCCAAATACATTGTCACTTAAAATTTGCTTTTAACATTCAGATTTTGATCAGCTGTTTAATGTAGAAGTGTCAATGCCTTCAGTTCTTTATTGCAACTCAGGGATTTTAATACTATCAACTTGAGAAGTCTAAATACATAGTGTTTACTTTTGGAACAGTAAGTGACTTAATACCAATACTTAAACAACTTATACGGGGAATTTATTCATCAAAAGAAGTTTTTCTTAAATCATGTCTTAAATAATCTGAATTTGAAAGGTATCCTTTCATGTTCTTTACTCCAGCAGCTGAACTTAAAAGAGTGAGGAGAAACTTTGTTCAGAAAATGACCAGAGAGATAATCAGACAGCTCATAGATGACCTTTATGAAGCTGAAGTCCTGAATGAAGGGGAGAAGGACTCAATACTCGAGGAGAACCCAGCGACTGCTGAAAAGGCACGAGTCCTCATTGATACCGTGGTGAAGAAAGGAGATGAAGCCAGCAGGAAAATGATTGCTAGTCTTCATAGAATAGATGCTGAAATTTTCTCCTCACTGGGCCTTCAAGGTGAGCTGGCTGGTAGCTTAATCCTCATGTTTAAAACTGACCCAAAACCAAAGAGAACTTTATCATGTTTCTGGTGAAATACTGAAAAACAAACATCATGACATACCTTCAATCAATAGGCAATGGATTTATACATAAACATTAACAGTCTAACAAATGTTATTTTTATGTATCTGTTCTTTCTTTACAGCACTTGATGAAATGGATCTGCGATAAATTTCTGCTAGGTTGTGATCTTTTCTGTGTTAAGGGTTTTAGTTTACTTCAAATTATCAGTACATAGAAATACATATTTTTGAGCAGTAACCTCACTTTTTGATGTTTGTTTTGTTTTCAGCCTCTGTGCCTCAAGAGGAGCAGAACCCTTCTCCAGTGCTTCAGATGAACTACCATGGACAGACACAGTGACATGTTCATCACACATTGTAATGCGTAACTGTGGCCATCCTAGATCATGAACTACGTGTTACCCAACCAATAAAACACATTTTGAGGCCCTTTAAGTGAAGAGTTTTGGTGGTTACTGAACAGACTGAAATTGAAAAGGATGCCTACCCCACCAAGTGATGCTGAACTGTACCAGTTTTGTATGAATAAGATTTGTCAGTACATATGGGGGCTTTAAATGGCAGCTCATACATAGATGAGCAGTCTGAGCATATAAGAGAACATTATCTCCGTCAGTCCATGAACTATATATATTGTACTCTTTTTTTCTTTGGTCTTTCTGTTCATCGATTAAGTTTGATTCAAAGTCGAGACGTGGGGAAAACAAGGTTGTATTTTCATAAGTAGAATAGTTTTTTTAAATGTGGAATAACTGACTATTTTCACATTGCTATTTCAAATGTGCTGCGTAAAACGTAGGAGAGGATCTGATAGAGTAAAGCAAGTATTGTAAAGTCCTTGATGGACTAATAAATTGAATGAACAGTCTGAGCTATATGGCATGTTTATGCATAATGTTAATATTTCACGAAGCTCATAGTCCCATAAAGAAGTTAGGACGCACACTAATCAGAACAATGCGTTGCGCAACTGAGCTCTTCGAGCCACTCCTACTGCTGCAGTATATCTGTTTAGTGCCAAGTATGTGAAATGCAAATCGGGAACTTGTAGTAAAGCACAAAATTTCAACTTCCATCTCAGCCAGTGCGCATTACGCACGCACATCTGGATGCACCCCAGGATTTGGAAGCTGAGAACGCTTCACATGTAACTCACAATCTGACCAAGACTGATACAAGCTTTGAGAAATGGCAGGTAAGTTGGCCTGTTCGTGGTTTGAAAACTACAGTTGCAAGCTTACCAAACAAGGCACACTTTTTGCAACAGCAGACGGTCACCAGAAACCTCGTTTATAAACCTGTGTTTATTTTTAGTAATACGAGAGCTAAGAGTTATTCATTTTAGCTTGATCTGAAAAAAAAAATCGAAAATCTCCAGAAAGTTTCCTAAAAGGACATTTTCTTGAGAGTGCCACGCGTTTTTGGTTTCACTTTTGATAGGAGTCCGCCTTTTTCTATTCTCTCTTTCTCTCTATCTACGTTTGAAAAACACCATGACGCCTTCTGCTGTTCAAGATAAAGCTTATTGGGGGAAAAGGCATTTAAAGTTTTGAACTACGTAGGCTTTCATGTGCCAAACTGTTTTTAAGTAAACAAGTTATGGGTTTATGGAGCTGAGATGATGGCGTTCGTGACAGCTTTGCGCGTTCCTCTGGACATGTTCGCTAATACATGTGTTATGGTCACAACAAACATGATGCTAAATCGGTCAAAAACACATTTGAAGGCTACGTCTTCAGTTTTAGGAGGGTGCAGGGCGTATTCGTGATTTCTTCTGTGACTTTGTGGAGAGAGAGCATAACCATAAGCCAACCCTCAGCCCCCGCATCAGGCAGGAAGGAAGCCTCTACTTTACTCTGCTTAGCAGTGACTTTAGGAAGTGTAAAATACTGTGCGGAAAGTTATCAAACTTTCCATTTATGTCTGAAGTCTGAAGACATTCAACATTCTTAAAACAAACACCTAAATATATCAGCATACATGGATGTTACATTATGTCTCAGCTATTCAAGCAATATTAATATCAATAAGTAATACATTAACTTAGTAAATTATGCAAATGTAGGGTCCATTGTCTGTACATTGATGTGAATACACCTTATACAGAATTCAGACTGCAGACATGTGCACTGACACAGTATGATATGGTTGATGCAACAGGACTGATTTCACACTTGTTAATCCAACCAAAACACAGAACGTACTGATAAAAAAATGTAAGACCTCTGAATTTGGACTAGTCTCCTCTAGAACAGATTCTTGTGTTTGGGATCATTGCGTTTTCCATGGCTGTTACTTCCATTCACAGCTAATCCTGCACACAACACTGCTGAGCCAGCAGAACTGTCAGTTATGAACATTTTTCAACATCAAATACTGTATGAAATGCCTACTGAACTTTCCTGGAAAATGCAAATAAATATGAGATATGAAATGAAGCTGATGTGGAAAGTTCCAAAAACTGCAGTTTCTCAAGTGTCAATTCGAGCCTGCCTTCAGAGATACTGAAAATCTGTACACGCCCAAAAATACAATTTTATCAGCAAGAATAAACATTTAAAACAGGTTAAAACAATTGCAGTATAGCTAATTTATCTTGTGGCCCATGTTGTACCCAAAGGAATATTAACTTTAACTTGTTGACAAGCAAGGCTTGCTGTTGTTTTCAATCTTAACCCTTTTTGCCCAATGTTTCTTCATCCAGAAAAGGAGCTTGCCCGTACAAGACGCAGTTTTGTGGAAAGAGTTTCTGATGAACTTATCAAGCAGCTTCTGGATGACCTTTTGGATGATGGAGTCATAAATGACGGGGAGATGAACTCAATACTCAAGACGCACAGCACAACAGCAGACAGGGCACGATCTCTGATTGACACAGTGAAGAAGAAAGGAGATAGTGCCAGCCGTTATCTGATCTCTTATATTAAAAACAGAGACACATTTCTTTACTCCCAACTGGGCCTGTCTTCTGGCCAACCTGCACAAGCCGGTGAAGTTACCTTGGTCCAGTTTTAATTCAAACACATTATATTTTGACATCCAGAATGGTGTATTTTGCAAGAAGAAGTGAGGTTCATCATCTTGAACAAAAGTGTCTTTTTTAGAGTCAAAGCCCCAGCAGGAGCAACAGAAGCAGCAGCAGAAGCAGCAGGAGCAGCAGTGGTCAACTAAGATGGTCCTTTCTACTGACAGCTTTTGGAAGGAGAAACAGGATGATCCAAGTGTGAGCCATTCATGAAATATATATCTAACCGTCACATTATCCAAACAGAGAGTTTTAATCAGTAATTTATCAGTGAGATTTCTAGTAATTTTTTTCTGTTCAATTGTTTTCCTTTGATTCTGTTTTACAGATTTACCCTGTGACTAAAGAAACAATCAGGGGTCGTGTGGCTCTGCTGATCACTAATATCAAGTTTACTAATCATAGCCTGGACAGAAATGGAGCTGAGAAAGATGAAGAGAACATGGAAAAACTGCTGGAGTCTCTGGGATACGAAGTGGTGAAACATACAAATCTCACAGGAGAGGTACAAAAGAGACAGCAACATATCCCAGACATGTTATTGTCTTGTTGATTTATTTGTACAGACGTTAACATGTTTGTATCTTCACAGGCTATAAATGCTGCCGTCATTGAGTTCTCTAAGCACCCAAAACTGAAAAGAACAGACAGTATTGTGGTTGTTATCATGTCTCATGGGAAGCTGGGAGCTATCCTTGGTGTTGAGTGGACAGAGGAGAAACCAGACGAATTTTCCATTGACAAGATCTACACACACCTGGGCCCGGTGAATTGCCCCGCACTGCTCAACAAACCAAAGATCATCATCATCCAGGCCTGCAGGGGAGGTGATACATATTTATCCTAAAAATGAACAAAAAAGTGATGCAGGTGTCTGTTTGGTTGATTTGCATTAAAAGTACACCACTTGTGTTTCAGTGGAGAAAGGATCAGTGCTGGTTAGCGATGATGAATCTCTGGTCTGTGATGACATCAGCGGCCCGTCTGCCAGTGTATCCAACATAGCGGATGATGCTTTTCGATATGTACACAAAGAAAAGGACTTCATTGCTCTCCTCTCTAGCACTCCTGGTCAGTTAGTGTAAATAATTGTTAACCTTATAGGTTGGATGAAATATAGAGATATTGGACTGATAAAACTTTTAAATGTTTCTTTTTTGTGTCATTTCTTGCAGACACTGTCTCATACCGACACAGTTATCAAGGATCTTTTCTGATCCAGTACTTGGTTGAAGTGTTTAACACCTTTGCACATAAGGATGATGTTGAGGAACTTTTCAGGAAGGTAAATTTTTCAATCATTGTCTCTCACAATGTGTAGTACACAACAAGCCAATCCAATTCAATGCAGATATTTAATTGAGGCAACGCATGAAGTAATGACAATACCATTTTTTCAGTCTTTAAGTTTCTCTATTTAAGTTTTGTTTCCATTTTACAGGTCATGAGGCGCTTTGAAGAGTTTGTTTCTGGACCCAGAAGACAGATGCCAACCAAAGACAGATGCACACTAATAAAACACTTTTTCTTTTTTCCAGGCCTCTAAGATGCTTGATTCTATAACAGAAATTATTAAATTCTGTAAGATAGCTTTAAACCTGCACCCCAGCATTTTAATTCTTTCTTTTATTAACAGAATATGAAAAAAACCCTGATGACACTTCTTTTGGGGCCTTTTTTATTTTTGCGTCAATGAGTTTGTGTCAACTGTTTTCTGCCCTGTGTGAAATATTGTGTCACCTTTGCTCATTTAACATATGGACATCTTGAAAAAAAAAACTCTTATTGATTCCAATATGGGCAGGACTGATGATTCCTAAATGTTACGATGTTTGATGATGTGATCCAAACTTTATATTAGGACCTCCCTTGCGCTCTCTCTTTACACGATAAAGATAATCAAAAAGCTATTTTTTACTTCATTAGTTGATATTTTAAATGGAAACAGATTCAGATTTGCCATTTTTCACCAGCTCGACAGAACAAGAGCTTTATGGTTGGTCTTTGAACTCACCAGTGTTGAGTTGTTGAAATAAAGGTAACTATGACCAATGACAACAATGAAAAGCAGCTGAATTTTATATGATATGAAAATGTTTTTGAAAGGGCTCACTTTTGTATTCTGACACTTGAAATATTTTCTACACTTATTGAGTGTTGTTAATATCTAAACATACAGTTCCATGTTTGAATGGTGCATTATATACAAACTTGTCCCACCTGTTGTGGAAAAATACAAATAAAAGGTTTGAAATACACTGAATTGTCCTCAGTAAGATTCACAAAAAGCCCGTATGGCTCCAAACAAGAGTCAAGTGCAGAAGTTATCATGAACCACAGTTCTCCACGTGGAACTAAGACCCTTTATTGGCTGACCCCAACAGGTCAGTTCAACACATTTCTGTAAAACACTACATAACTCTGATGGGAACTTTACAGACAAACTTTACTTGAAAAAGCAAAACAAATTAAAAAAACTGAAATTAGACTTAAAAAACAGTCATCACATTACAACACAAAGGCAACAATTTGAGTAGGCGACATGGTGTCATGGTTGCTGTTTGTGGACGTCTGATGTGTTGCTAAAAAAACTGATGAGTCTGGTAGAGGGCTACATGAGTTCATGCTTTCACTGACTCTTCAAGATCACACATAAAAAAATAAAGATAAATGCAGCATGACAGAAGAAGTACACTCTGTATAAAGCTTATAAAAAGACCAAAAACAACACGTTTGTCACTCACAGACCCAAATAATCAATCAATCCAGATAAGACTATGTTAGAACATCGTACTTGAACATACTGGCAGTGTTAGAGAGCTTTATATTGGTTTACACTTTATACAAAACAAAGACTCAGGTGGCTATAAAGCACTCATGTTCTCATCTCATGACTCATTCACATTCAAACGTGGCTACAAGTAAACATGTTCTAGTGCATGCACACGCTCACAACCAACACTGGAGCAATGATAAGAAATGCTGCACAACTGGTAAGGCTTGATACAGTGAAGTACAGTGGTGTTACTGTTGTAAACTACAAGAAATGATGATTTGGAAGGTGTGATTATAAACTGTTAACAATGTATACCCCCTCCCCCTTTTCAGAAAGATAAATTAAACAAAACAAAAAAAAGCAACTAACAGAACCACTACCCTATACAGTAAAGAAAATCATGCAAGTCTGTTGAAAAGAGGTAGAGCACATGAGAGAAAGCGAAAAGATAAAGAGAAGAAAAACTGAAATTCTCCAGATAACATGGCTTAATATCACAGCAGATTAGTGGCCTGTCACTTTGCCTTTACAACACAAAATAGACTTAACAGCAGAATAAGCTTCTTATTTGGAAGTTGGAATGTACTGGTATAGTTTTACATATCATTTAGTATCTTTGTCATTCAAAAATCCACTTTGGGGAACATCATACTGTCGACAATACTCAACACTTAGATTAACAGTTTGCAGCACCACACATTTACAACATAGCAACTCATGCGGAGAGACCTCTGGCCTTGCACACCGTGTGTCAATTGTGTTGAACAGTATGTTGCGCTCTTTGTGCTAACATGTAATAGAGATTGCATCCATGAAAATAGGACACCGAAAACGTAAATCTGTTGTGTTTGTTTGCAAGAGTGACTGTGGTTGGGGTTTAGGCCAGCATTCCCCCAACAATGGAAGCAACTACAACTCCCAAAATCACACAACATATAATAATCATAATTTTCTTCTACAGTTATCCAAGGCAGCAAAGGAAGCAGAGGAAAACATGTTAGAAACAGTAAGATAAAATACTTTTATTGTAAGGAAAAAATGCAAACTGGTTATAATAAAATTTAACTTCAAACAATAGTCTTTTACCACTTAGCTATAAGATTATGACCACTGGCAGGTGAGGGGAGTATCATCATTTATCTTATTACAGGTATACTGGTACCATACATGTGAGTATACATATACTGTATGGTGTATATGTGAGGTAGCAGTGGATGAGTGGGTCAGAGCATGTCCAAAACTTAACCCCTTTGTGCAGTATTTAGGACTTGCTGAAGCACCTCAAACCTCCTGCTCTCACCAAGAGGTCAGACCTTGGTGTTTGAGGTCCACCCCAATATGTCAGGAAGAAGTGAGGAGATCCTGTGATACTTTAGACCTCATCATTTCATCATTTTCAGCAAGTTTTGTGAATCTCCCATGTAATTTTTTTTGGGGGGGGCAGACAGATTTGGGGATTTCTACAACATATGAAAATGCAGATGTTTGAATATTAGCACATCTTTAGTGTCAATATCCAGCTTTGTTAATTTATAACCATGTTTGAAATATGTGAAAGCATGATACCCCCTCTTTAAAAGCTGTGCTGCAGCTTTTTTGGTTCTAGGTGCCCCAACCTTCACAGGGTGGCAGTCATAATGTTACGGCTGATCACTATATACAAAATGGTAAACTGTTCATGTACTAATTCCTTGAAAATTTATTTTCAATTGAAAAATTTCAATACATGCTTAAGTCTGTGAGAGAGTGACTGTTTAGAAAAGTAATTTTGCTGGAGAATGTGTGCTTAAAATCATGTTTTCTATCTGACAGGACACACGTTGCTTTTTTTGCTTCTTGTGCGCAAAATGCATGCAAAGCGCTAAAACAGGTTGAAGATGCACATGCACATCAACAAGTAGAACACAACACAACGCAAAAGCACAGATGTACAAGTCAGTTTCAAGATACATTCAACTTTTTTTTATACTTTTAAAATACTCTCTTTAAAGTTTTAGCTTAAATATACAGTGTACAGTGCAATTTCAGGGCTGAACCTGAGGAGAAGGTCCTGTGAGCTGCAAAAAGATTCATTTATACCCTAACTGAGTCCAACTGATAGAGCAATTGCAAGGATAGTCACACACACTGCTACACAACCTCCTATTAGGATCACTTTCTGGATAGGTGGAAACAGAAAGGAGAACAAAAAGAACAATGTGTTAGATAATGTTTTTATGTGCCTGGAAATGAACAAATAGGGAATAGTGTTGTAAAAAAAGGAAAGAAAAGGGAAGAGAAAAATATCTGATGTTGTCTGTCAGAAGGGATATATTCTGAAAGAAGACCCACGGACTGAATCTGAGTTGGGTGATCTACAAAAATCCTTCCTCAAATGCTATTACAATTGCAAACCAAGAGGTGTCAGAGTTGTTCCATGGTAGTGAAGAGCTTCAGTGAGGGAAGATATCAGCTTCAGGAAAATCTCGGGTTTAAACCTCTCAGTGAACAACAGCCCAGTTGTACTCATGTATTTTTTTCGATTAATTCATGATCTGACTATTTCTATGTCAAAGTGTGTTTTATTTAACTTTCAGTATTTTAAAAACAAGATAAAGTGAACTTAAAAACACTCTATTTTGTCTTTGTTCAAAAGATTTCTGGAAATTTGTAGCTTGGGTACAATCAGCTGTATCCTTGAGTGACATGATTGTAGGCAGCTAGTGAGCTTGGCTTAGTATGAAGCAGAGGCCTGCCAGTCTTTGTAAAAACGCATGTGCACAGATCCTGTGACATCAGCTGTTGGTTTTTTAAGTTGATGCTTTGAAGCCCAACAACAGAAGCCGCCATACTGACTTGCTCTAACCTTAAGCTGACCAAGGCACAAACAAGAATGTTAAGATCAGTTTTTGGTCTCAGCTGTCAACCAACTCAAGCATGCCCCTGATAGTACGCACTGATGTATAACTCTGGTATAATATGGTATGTATATAATATATATAATATGGTATCCAAAGGTGAATTCTTGGCTTTTGCAGTCAGCCTCAAAGTGGACACTGGAGGAAACGCACTGTTTTGTAATTCATCGTACACTCCATTATTTGTCACCCTGGGCTTTGCCTTGGTCTCAAGGTAACGAAACCTAAACAGCACCACCTCTGCTGAACTTTGTAGCTGAATGCTTGGAATGGAAACTTAAACTCTCTGTTTTTGCAGAGATTTTTTCAGGTTGTATTTGAGAGAGATGAAGTTCACATTTATGCCACTACCACTTTAACAGTATACAAAAAAAAGTTACAGGTATTGATTTGGGGAGTACACATTTGCACTGTTAAACCTCAGATTAGCCTAACAAACGAATGTCGTTTTGAATATGTTTCGAATACATTTTTGTTTTTATTCATTTACGGACACACATGCTTTTCATGCAAATTCATGACAGGTCAGCATGCACACACACTACACCAGCTACATCAATGTGACAGAATATTTTTGCACGTGCAGTTCTTTTTTTTCTTCGCATATGTCACTCACCCTCCGGGCTTTACTCTGGTATTTAACCGCTTTCTTAGTGTCTGATACTGCCCTCTCCACATAGTCTACTGAGTGCTCCACATTGTACTCTATTCGGTCTATCATTTCCCCCTGGGAGAAGTCAGTTACAGAGGAGGCAGAGAAGAAGACAGATGGAGACAGGTTTGGAAACAGGAGGAGGAGGGGATACAGGTGGAGAAGAGGGGAAGAGAAAGGGAGAAAAAGAAGGACAAGGTGAGTTAATTTATGTGTACATCATGTGTCTCACCCGTCTGCTGGTCTTTTTAAACTTTTTGCATTTTGGGATGGTCTCCTTTGCTTTATCCACGTGTTCCTGGGCCTCCTGCACACTGCGCTCTATATTGTTCACCAGGGCACCCTGCACAAAGAAGAGAGTCTAAAGCATCTTTGATTATTTTTAATCAATTATATAGTCTCTGCAGTGATTGCTTGTTTGTACCCCATAACCGATAATATCTTAACCCTTTTTACATGAAAGTGAATACCAAAGTAAATCTTACATCATGCACTTCAGCTGTTTAAGGATAAAAAAGGGAATTACAGGTGAATTACCGTCTTTAACTGAATGAGGAGTACTCTTCTGTGTTCTCTAGAGCTTAGAAACATGGTGATGATGACAGTGTTGTGTCATGGAAGACAAAAAATAAACAAGAAAGAGAAAGAGCAATCCAGAGAAAGGCAAAATTATCAAACAGACTTGAATATCATGTTAAATGATTTGTCACTCAGTTGTTAAAGAAAGGGTAAGCACTTTGGATTACTGTATTCAGAGCCCTCTGATTAATGCCTGACAAGACAACAAAAGAGTACACATGCAAAAACACTGCTTGAGAAGACATCTCAACAAATATCACTCCCACTCTGAAATTATGGGAAGAATTAATCTATTTAATTGGGCTATCATTGGGATTCATATCACTAAGAGGCTACTGTTTAGTTTCAAATTCAACAATCATTGTGTTTACTTCAGTTTCCCTTTGCATAATTCAGTCTGCGTATCTGTGATGAGGGGAACAGTCAATCTCTGTGGGGGTTCAGCCCACACACATACACACATAGTAACATATACACGCATTAACACATAAAAGCAGGCCCAACAAATAAACCTTACCATTTGATATTAAGGGGTAAAGGAAGCTCGAACACTTGTACAAACATGGCTTTGAGGGGGCTCTAGGAACTTCATAAACCATCACAGATCATGTGTTTATTCAATAGAATGTGCATAATTACATTTCTAACTCAAGTTAATTAAAAACCCCATCCCTGTGTAATTTTTGTTATTTCATATTTGAATGCTCTTGTAAAACTGAAAATTAGTACAATGATGTTCAGTTGCCAACTTGAAAGTCCCAGGTGTCAGATGTTCCTTTCAGCTCATGAACACTGCTCGTGACAATAATGTACAAAAAAAAGGACCAATGGCAGAGGTCCCAGCCACAGATTATCACAAAATTCCAATCAACTGAGCCTAGAGCCAATAAATATCTCTGTTCCAAATTATGTCTGATTTTTCAGACTTATTTTGCAAACAGCAAGCAGATGGAGCATAAAACACAAACTCCTTCCAACTCTGTTGGCAAAAATAGGCTGGTATCTAAACTAATACACTCTGCAACTTGTAAGAGACTAACAGCTCCTAGTGAAGCCACAGTTTCTGCTGCATACTCCAGTGGTTATTGATTTTACTTCATGAGCGCTGTGCCTCTGAACTCTGACACGAGTCAGTTTGAACTTTGAAGAGGAGGAAACTTTGAAAAACAGTTTTATATCCCTCCCTTTTATTTCACCCATTTGTATTTGTGCTGAATTGTAAACTTATGACTGAATTTAGCTTTTTCTTTTGTCTAAATCTCGATCCACACAGATGTTTTCACCTGGCTCTCCACCAGCATGGCCATGTCCATGAACATGTCGTGTAGCTCTCTGATGCTGTTTTCCAGCTTGATGATCTCATTGTGCCGTGTCTCTATCTCATTCATAGCTTGCTCCGTGATGTTGTCCATAATGATCTAAGAAGGTGAAACATGAAAAAGTCAGAGGTGTAATAAGTTTGACAAAAATTGAGAGAGTTGGCACTTGCTTACCCCCGAAGTAAAAATAGCTGGGTTGTCGCTCTCCAACATGCTCTCCAGCTCGTCGTTTGTTGTGTTTCTTCCAGCTGTAAAGGTAAAGGCGTGTAAATATCTGCAACAGCCATGATTTCACAGTTATGATATTCTCACTGATTTTGAAAATGATACAGGAAAACCAGCTCCAGGTTTAAGAAGTGTGGGTGCAACGTGATTGGATCAAAACTGTCTTCATACCCGCATTAGAAAGCCCACGAAAAAAAAATCCTCTTTTAAGCTTGTTGGAGGATTCTTTCAACAGGAGCTATGTGCCACTCTTTCCACATGCTCATTTTCTCTCAATCCATCTGTCTACTGTCTATCCATATGTAGGGCCTGCAGCAAGTGTGACGTCAATCACTGTATGAAAAACGTTGTGGTGGAGCATTTCTTATAGGAGTCAAAAACACATGATAAAATAAAAATAGTTAACATGGAAAATCCTTGCCTCTAGATCACCAGCTCTGAACGATACAGAATGAACTATGTGTGTTTGTGCTGTTCCTTATTCAACCAGATGTCTTAAATTCTCTTTTTAGCTACCCCCCAATAAAAACTTGACTATAGCTTCAGTCATTTAAGCAAGGACCTGTCCCAACACTAAAAGCTTACAGAGCAAACACTACATGGTAAATTGAAAGGTCTGCCCTGCAGTTCAAACATTTGACAACAACCATCCTTTATATAGACCAATTGGGAGATGCTTTCCCTTCTCCTTCCAGTCGTGTATTAGATCAACATGAGGCTTTGCAATGCTGTATAATTCGACATGTAAGCAGCACCTAAGGCTTATGTTCAATAGATCTCAGAGGAAATGTTTTTTTTTTTGTGGAATAATAGTTACAATGGACTTTGATCTGTTTTGTTTTTTGAAGCCAGAACTCTACGTGATGACCTCTTTCATCTTGTGCATGACACAACTGTCATTCACCTCTATTTGAAGCAGGACTAAAAACAATGCTTTTCAGGTTTCTTTTTATATTTTACACAGTAAGTGTTGTGTTTTGCCTTTGTAAAATTAGATAAAAGCTGACACTTCACATGATAAATTGGGTTGGTGGATATACAAATGATTCCAGTCACAAAATAAGGACAAGTGAGAAAATTCACTACTACTTACTGTACTGCATACAACATTAACTGTCAGAAAAGGGAGAGCAAGTTTGTTAATATCCCTGAAAAGGAAAAGGGATTAAAAATATACAAAAATAATACAAATATAGTCCTGACAGTGCAGGACCTCAAATCTATCAGACTAAAAACTACACTGCCGAAACTACATCCATGAGTGTCTTATTTTTAGTAGAAAAATGCCTTAATAGAGTCAATATAAGCTACATTCTCCTGTCAAGACCAGAATGTCTCGTTTCAAGATATTAAAAGACAAAAGTTGATACAAATAATGTCTCAATGAAAGAAAATATACAAGTAAATTTTTGCCTCCTCAACTGAAAATCTTTATTCTCTACAAAGAAATCCACGTAATTTTTGTTCTTTAAAAGTGTCTAAAAACATAAGACAAATGCTGGCCTAGATTTCAGTGTTAATGTAAACACATCCAAAAACCATTTTGAGTAACTCATTTACGTATGTCATTGTTTCAAAAGAAGATAGGCCGTACATAAATACTGAGTCAAAAACACTTTCTGTGTTAAACTGGATTAAATTAGAGTGGATTCGTTTCCTCGTCATTTGTTCTGGTAAAAGTGGATAGGTGAAACATGAGTCAACAGGCCCCCAGATCCTGCAGTCTAAAATATGAAAAAGTTAGTGGCTTACTTGTTCAGCATTTTATTATTTCCTTTCTCCTGACCTAGAATCCACAACAGCACATCCTACTGCCTGTTCCTGCTGATGTGTTTGCCCTTGTTCATCTTTATTTCCCCCGACAGAGTTGTCCTATTTCATAAACAGTCTCCTACTATGCTTCTTTGCTACACCTGTGATAATAATCTCACATACGTGTGCTGACTTGGCCCACGGAGCTGCACCTCTTGGGCGCCATTTCTACTCCACTGACGCTGTGAGTCACAGTCAGCTTTATCTTCAAACTCTCCTTTGCACATTTTAAATCCTCAGTTGGACTGAATACAGTAAAAACAAGCTTTATCTTCAACATGATGTAAGTTTACGTCAACACAATCATTACCTGATTTATAGCAAAAGCCATGCTTTGGTTCTACTCATTTTATCCAGGCATGCTGTTTAAGCAGCCCCAAAGAACTAAACAGAAAGTTTAAAAGCAAGTTATATTAAAAAGAAACACTTGAAGTAGATTTCTGATATGGAGTAGGTTATAGAGGGAGAGATAAAACTGTTAAGGATGTACTTAACTTCAATTTGCAGCCAAATATATATAGAGGTGATCAGGTTGGTAAGCATCACAAAACTTAGCATCTGTCAATCATGATTTCACACCTCTCATCTAATCTCTCTTTTTTATATAATTAACTCAAATTCTACTCTTCAGAGAAATAAGGACTTGGACATAAAACCAGTATGTTAAGAATGAATTCTATTGACCATTATCATTAATGAGGCAGGGTTTATGAACTGTACTGCAGCCTGTCAATGTAGGGGGCTCTTCATCTTTTGGCTTCTTGGCTCGTGGTATCTGACTTTTAGAGTCCATCATTTCTTTCTCTGATCTTTCTTGTTATTGTAACTAAACTTGTCTTTGTTGTTTTAAAACAAGACGTACAGAAAAAATTGAATGTGAACATTTGAAGCCAGAAGTTACAAACACAATCACACCAGTGGACTCAAAGTATAAAATTCAGGAGTGACTACAGTAAAAGCCAAAACAAATTCCCAAAAGCAACTGCCCTTCTTTTTGTGAGGATATTTTTTTGTATTACTTTGCATGAGTCATGCCATCTATTTATTTACAGAGCTTGAGGACATGAAAGGAAACTGCTAGCTGGCTAAGTTAAGGTAGCTTACTTGTTGTATCCTCATATTTTGCATGTACATAGTATGGTGTTGTAAATTTGTGTATAGTAAAAAAGTTCTTTCCACAATTCCTGAATTCAAGCACACATTTCATCTCCAACTTTTTAATATTACGTGGACAAAAGCAGCTAGCTAGCCTTGTCAGATATTGAAAATTGTGTCTTCCCTTGACCCCCAAGCAGCTGCAGCTCCTAAGAGATTTTAGCAGCAACAAAACCTCTGGTCATGAGCCAATCAGTGCGTGTGTACGTGTGTATTGTGTTTATACATCTGATGAAGACTGTTTGCCTAGGGGCCTTGGTGGCAGAGCGGGTCGGTTGATGGTGAGTGATGATGGTTGGAAGTCACAACCAATGATTGCCTCCATGAACAGAATACTGATGAAGCCCCTTCCTACATATTTACCAGGTCCTGAATCTGGACCCCTTGTGTGTGTGTGTGTGTGTGTGTGTGTCTGTCTGTCTGTCTGTCTGTGTACTTTTGTTCATTTCTGTTCTCATAAACTGGGTATAACAGGTCTAATCCAGAGATCACATCGAAGTGATAAATTTCATTAAGCTGTGGTCAAGTGGGCCGGCTGTTTCATTACCCTGCTTGAGAACCCATCATGCCTTGCAATGACATTTTACCACTTGATAAATGAGAGGATGAAGACAACACACAAAGAGTAGCAAGAGACCACATTCTCTGAAATCCACCAGACCTGTTTGATATTATATTACCTTCATCATTAAGACTAAAACTTCACTTTAAAGGGAGTTAGTGAAAGTCATGATGGACAGAGGAGGGGAGATAACTATGGGTATATTGAAAAAAAAAAATCCCAAACAAAGGTGCTACCCTACCCTATTTATTTCACTTCCTACACACACTCCTCATCGGCTTTTTTTAAGCTCTGACAGGCTCCGAGGGAGGCTCTTATTTGTTACCATGGAGACCCAAACCCTGAGAAGCCTTGTATGGAGCCAAGGAGTTGCACTCCACTCGCATCAGTTCTAGTCTAAATCATTCATACTATGCTGCTACCAGTACCAGTAACAGTGTTATTACATTCCTTTTGTTATATGACACATAGGGAGTGAGACCCCCGGGGAGCAATATCAAAACAAGGCAAACCATACGTACGAAGGAAGAAGAGAAGAGTGATTTTTTTCATGCTTCACTTATTTCTAGCAGCACAGGAATGAGAGAAGCATGTTATCAGCACATGTACAGGTCAAACTGGTTGTTATACAGGAGGAATGTATTTGTTTCTCTCTGTGTATTTTCCCTGCCATTGTGTTGAGTGAGTGTCCACTGGGGAAATAATACAAAATCAAATGTCAAAGAGGCCCTGCCATGTCTGTGACCAACACCTCCCAACCCTGCTGTGATTCTGCTGGTCTGCTCTGTCGCAAATGAATGTGTGAGGCGAAAAAAAAATCAACACAAAACTGATGCTGCAGTGACTTTAGATATGACAGTAGAGTTAAAAACTTACTGGTATTTTTTAAAGATTTGAACTGAGTGTTGTTGAAAATGCAATGCCAGTTCATTGAAATCATAATGATGCTTTTAGTTTTAACCTTGATTATTTCCTGGCTTGAGCACAGAGTGTAAAAAAAAGCTTGTTTAGAAATGCCCTAAATCAGTTTATGAAGCGATATCATGAACCCCAACGATAATGTTCATCAGATTGGACTTCATCTACTTTTGACTTAATTTGAAACAGCAAACAGCTACTATGACTTGGCCGTCAAATCAGCTACACCCTCTGGTACGGATAACTACTTTCCTTAATATCATTAAAAAAATAGTAGTAAAAAAAGGGAGAACAAAACCCTTTCCACACCAGACTTTTAGAAATGTTAATACTGCTTTAAAAAAAGGTATTTCAATATGGACTGTACTAGTTTCTTTTGTTTACAGAACAAAAGTAAATAGTAACTACCCTATTTGCAGCTCATTTTTAACTCACTACAAGGAATTTAGGCTTAACCTTTGTCTTTTAACCTCTCCAATCAAGACCTTTGCTGGATTTTTCAAGTAAATGTGGCTCATATAAAGTCAAATAGATGTTTTTACTAGATAATAGATAACTTTCTTTGTTATTTTTTTAAATTTAAGAGTCAAATGATTGTTTTTCTGAATAATCTTAATCATGTTCTGTTGCCTACTGTACGTCAAACTCATTCCCAGTCGTGGTTGGACATTGACAGGAACTGCCCTTTGCCCCAAGCGGAGGAGTTAAAAGTATCTTTGGGCCTTGTTCATGAGCGAGGGGAGAACGAGACAGAGATTGACAGATGGAGCAGTGATGTAGACGCTATACTGGTCCGTTGAAGTGAAGAGAGCGCTGAGCCAGGAGGCAAGGCTCCCAATATATCACTCAATCTATGTTCCAAGCCTCACCTGTGGTCACAAGCTATGGGAGACTAAAAGAACAAGGTTGTGATTATAAGTGGCATCGATATCTCCCCAGAGGAGCTGGTGGAAGTGGCCAGGGACCAGAGGCCATATGTCTTTTCTGGTGGTTGTTCACCCTGTGACCAGGACCAGGTGGAAAGGGGATGGATGGATGGATGGATGGATGGATGTTGACAACAGTAGAATTTTTAGATATTTATAATAAAATCCGGAATATTAGGTATATGAGAGAGTTTATTTTGGAATTCCTGTATGAGAAAAAAGTAGAAAATGTCATCCTAAATGGCAATTTCTATTCTTTACAAGGTCCACAACAAATGCAGAGTGACTTACTAGAACAATCCACACTGCCATGTGGAGTTTAAGATCCTGATAGCTGCTGGCATGATAATTGTGCTCAGCCTGCTTTAAAACCTGACTGCCTGCTGGTAGTCACACCACTGTTACTTGTCTTGTATCTTTTCAGTCAAACTAGAACTCCACACGTTCTTTCAACCTCAAAGTGTGGCACCATTTTCTTCAAGTGAATAATTGTGACATTATGAGGGAGAAAAGCTGTATAAAAGTAGACACAGCCACTCTGGTCTGCATTACCTCATATCCCAGCATACTTAGTGCAGCGAAGCAGCAGCTGCTTCAAATACACACTTCATGAGGGCTGTGTTTGCAATTGCATCAGGTAGCATGCAGTGGGTGACAGCAGCTGCACTTTACTGACAGAACTTTTGCGACAAAGCTTTACCTATAATAAAGGAAAATGCAGTCCAAAATAAAAAAAGAGTCTGTTCTGTTCCCTTTGTTCAAATATCTAACATCAGCGATTACTGGTCATACAATACAAAGGGTCATCATAGATTAATCACTTTCTTCTACCTAAAAGCACCCAAACAGACATTCAAAACACTTGTCTAACTCCCTCGTGGTTTAATTCCTCACCTTGCTGGAGTCATGTGGAGATTAATTAAGGCTTTGTCAGCACTATGTAACAGCTCAGTCTGCAGGGGTTGTAGGATCAACGGACCAAAGAGGGCAGCAAAACCATACAGCCTTGTTTTAAATTGGCCTCACATTGTAAAGACATGACTCTGAGAGCAGACTTATGCCAAAAGTTTTTTCTTATCATTAATTTTATTCAAGCTAATAATGGAGGGAATTCTGCAGGATTATCAAACAGCACATGTATCTTAAAGACAGTGGTTCAAAACAGTAGTTTCTTCATGCAGACGTTTTACAAAATCATCTGATTTATTACAATTATGAAATTATGACTGCCTTTTATGCAGAGAAGGAGGAGGATACATCTCTCTTGACAGTTATGTGTTTACAGTTTGTTACAGAGCTGTTTCTGTCTGACGGACCAGACAAGGTTTCCCTCTGTGGGTGACACACTCTTATTGATCTGCACACAAACAAGTCAAAGTGGTTGGCATAACAGAAACCCTGCTCTCTGCGTGTATGAAGGATTTAAAAAGTGTCAGATCGAAATATTTAACTGAAGCTTTCTGACAGTTCCATATAACAGTTTTTCTCTGTCTTGTTTATATAATTTTCTCCCTCTGTTCCATCATTCCTCCATCTCTATGCTCACCCTGCACGTCTAATCCCCTCCTTAGTGACAGGTGATGTCAGGTGAGGCCTCCTGTGACTTCTCCTGCTGACAAAATCAAATGCACATGGATCTGGTGGGGCTCATGGAAAAAGTGAGTCAGATGTATATGTGTGTGTGTGTGTGTTTGTGTTTTACTCGATTAAGACAATTTGTCCTTTGATGAGCTCCGGGAAGCGCATCATGTTGACACTGCTGTTCCTTTGACTGGTCTGCATGTAGTGTGGACTGGGAGGTGCTCACACATCCAGACCTGCTGCCTGGGTGCACTCTGCACTGACAGATGGCCAGAGGAAATAATGCCTATGCTGAGTACCCTGCAAAATTACTGCTCCTGCTCTCCTCTGCCATTAAATGAGTCATAGTGAACTTCTCTGCATGCATGCATGTGTGTGTCTATGTGTGTGTGTGTCTTAGTGTCACAGTGAGTGTGAGGGGCAGCTGGCACAGTGCAGCCTGCCTGGATGCCACTGCAGATGCTGTGTCAGTGTCAGGTCCAGGAGCCCCAGGCCTGCAGATAAAACCTGTCAAATCACATTACACATAGTGTAATACAAGAGGGGAGCTCAGATCAGAGCTGCAGCAGGCTGGCATCTACGTGAATATGGGTGTGGGTGTTGGTGATGTATGCGTTTTGGAAAGTGTGAGGGTGGTTGTTTTGGTACTCTACACTAGACAAATGCAAAATGCAAAATGAAAATACGGATGAGATTAACTGATTTTCTCTACAAGCAAATCAAATGAAGGACTGTGTTTCTGGTACTCACTCTGTGCTCAGTGCTTTGGATGATTGGCTCCTATGATGATGACTGGATCTGCTCCAGGTTAAGTGTTTTTCTATCTCTAATGTATGAGAGTTTGTTTGGAAGATTTTCAGCATTTGTTTTTGCTCTAAAACAGACATGTTTTATGGATTTATTAGGCTTTAGGCAGGGTCAGTGGTGCAAGTTGCAACATCTTTGAGCTGGAAGAATGACTAAGTAGATAAATATGCTATGGTGTTGTCAAAGGATTTGAGATATAAGTTTTTTATTTCAGTATCTTTTAAAGTAAAGTGTAATGTTTCATTCAAATAGAAGTTTCATCAAAGGGGTAAATAAAGCACTTGAGGTATCAGCAATAACTCAAGGGGTGGCCTGCATTTCCTCTCAGCAAATGCAGGATGTTGAAATGCTGAGCTCTGCATTCCAACATAACTAGAAATATCATATACAGGACTCTTATGATGTAAAAAAAAATAGCACGAAACAACCTGTAGTTCATTACCAGACCATTCATTTGCATTAAAAACAACCATATGTAGCCTCAGCTGAATGACATCACAGCATAATGGGCATCCTTTTGATACATTATCCAGCAGCTTCCCACTCACTCTGCTGTCAATCTCTTGGGAACAGCTGCTACAGCAGTGATTCTCCACCAAGGGTATGTGTACGTGAGCACATTGCAGGGGGTATGTGGAAACATTCAATAATTTATTTTCAGTTTGGAAGTACTGAGATAAGCCCATCAATAAAATGGTATGTGGGCGCTACAACTTGTTTTGTCCTGATAGACAATTACCCCTGATACAACTGCACCAAATTGAAACAGCTGCTTACCTGCAACAAGGAAAATATGGATAAATGTCCAGTTAGTCTATATTCCGGAGAGGGTTCAGAGAAGCCCTCAAAAAAACGCAGGACAGAGGCTTAAACTTTTTGAAAGTTTAAATGCCTGTTTAAAGAGGGCCTTATTCAACGGGGCTTGAGTTTATTGGTAAATGTCACGAGAGTTATATATATAACAAAGGCAGGTTGATTATTTTGATTTCATGTTTATTTAGTTATTCATGTTTTTTATTCATTTTCAAGGCAACATATTATTTTTTTTCATTTTGAGTTTCATTTAAAAGAAGAAAATGCCAGATAATTAAATGTTCAGATTGAGGAGATAAAATAAAATGATTTCATTTAATAATCATGTGTTGAGTTGCATTTACAGACACATTCAAGGACTTAACATAAATCATGGTTACTTTAAATCCATGTTAAGGGAACCATAATTGCTCCTCAATGAATAAGAAACACAATTTTTTTGTCCTTCTGTGTCTCTCCACCTTTCATCCCCCTGGCTCTGTAATTTTGAGTGACATGCATAGAAACAGCAGTGGAGCTTTCTAATTCATAGTGTGACAAAGTAGTTTCACAGAGTTATTTCATACTTTCCTTCCAATGACCTCCATTTTTGACTGAGACTTTTTTCCATGTGCTTTCATTACTCATTTTCTTCCTTCATAAAACAGGGTTAAACCCAGGAATCAACCCTAAGCCTGCTTGTTTCACAACATGTGTTAATGCTGATTTTATCTCCATAAGAGAAAGTAATGTATGTCAGAATGGGTTCACTCTCCCCTGTGTACTCACTGATCTCCAGCTGTCTCTGAATGCGTCCCTTGCAGCGCTCCCTGTAGTCCGACTGGGTGGTGTTGTATTCTGACATCACCTCAACAAACTTACGGGACAGGGTGGAGTGCTGAAGAATAAGAATCAGAATAGCCTTTGTTAGCCAGGTATCTTTAAGAAGAATACAAGGAATTTGACTGGTTTTGATGGAAACTCTCTGAACAAAGATGTATGAAAAAAACATGAAAAAACAGATATTAAAGCAGTAAAAAATAAAACTTTTGTAAAGAAAAAAAAAAGTTAATATACTTTATATATGTTAAATAGTGAAATGAAATACCAAGAAACAAGCATGTCAGAGACAGCAGCAAACTTAGACTTAATACTTTAATTGATAAACGGGCCAGTCCAAACAGTCAACATAGCTGTGTCCTTATTTCACACTTCACACTAATTCTGAGCCTGTTATGAGTGTTTAGTGGGTTGAAATTATTGTGCATTACAGGCTTTGTTTTGCTGTGGATGATTGCCTCTCATGCCTTGCATGAGGAAATACAAAAGTTCATCTCTGCTGCAAAAATTTTAAAACATATTGTGAGAAATAGTAAGACATTATCTAGCTTACTTTTGCACACATGCCACAAAGCCCTTCACTCTGCTTCTTTCTTTTCTAAGCCATACCTGTGTTTTGCGTATCCTCAGATCAGCTGATGACCTGTTCTGACCTTCCTCATGCTCTATGGTTTGCTGGATACCTGAAAGAAACATGAAAATGTATAAGGAGCTACACCAACTCTTAAAGGTAGGGCCCGCTAGATTTTTTTGTTTCTGTTTGTTCCCACAACATCCAAACTGGGCTCCTCCTCCGTGGCTCAGTGCCAGAGGCAGCACACACAAGCTATGTGAGCACACTCACCAGCCCAGCGAGCAACTGCAGCGTCGTGTTTCTATGTGGGAGAGACTCAACAGCAGTACACCTGAATTCCTGCAGGTAAATGAGGTAGCCTACAAATACTGAATTATTCTTTCTCTGTGTTACAGCTGCTCGGACAGAATGGGATGGACAGAATTCATATGTCAGCTGTTATGTAAAGTTGGTCTTGTACATAACACACTTTGTTAAAAACGAGTCTCTGCAGAAGTGGTAAGGCCTGAATACAGAGAAACATATCATTGTTAAAAAACATGTGAATGGTTGTGCTCTTTTTTCCCTCACAATGAGTCATTTTTTCCTCTTCCCTTCTTTTTGCTATTTAGATAATAAAAAGCAATCTTTGTTTAAAATAAGGACTTTCGGGGCGCGGATGGCCTAGTGGATATGGCTGCGCACCATGAGGCTTGCCCTCGAGCGGGCGGCCCGGGTTCGAATCCGACCTGTGGCCGATTTCCCGCATGTCACTCCCCACTCTCTCTCCCCTTTCCGACGCTATCCACTGTCCTCCTCTATCCAATAAAGGCACAAAGGCCAAAAAAAAAAAAAAACTTAAAATAAGGACTTTCCTTCCTGCTCACTCGCAGTCATTCCTCAGGATGTTTTAGTTGAAAGCTGCTGCTGCTGAGTATAATGACACAAATTAAAGGGGCTGTCATTGTGAGGCAAAGTGAGGTACTTAATCAATTACTGAATTTAACAGGGATGCAAGAGCCTGCTCATTTACATCCTTATTTTTTGGTCACTTACCTTGTAATGTGAAGGTAGCATCGGCTTCGACAGGTTGAGGTACATTTTTGGGAATATCCACCAAAACAGAGTTTAAGGAGTTCAGGACTTTAGTCATCTACCACTCTTGCACTGAATTTGTCATCTTTAAAGGAAAACTCCTCTCACTGTTAACCTCAACTTATTGATCCATGATTGCTGTACCTGGCATCAGACTGCTTTCTAGCTCTCTATCCCACAGTTCCTTGCTAACAACTCGCAAAATTACTCAGTCACGACCAAATGTGTCCCCGCAAAGTAACAGCCCAAACTCTTTTAATGGCTTTTCGAAGAGTGTCAGGAAAATTACAATTGTTTTAATTTACTTTAATGTGTTTGTAATAGCCATAATTTGGGGATAATGTGAAGTGGGATTCACAGTAACAGTGTGTTGCTGAAACGTTTGATGGAATCATTAAATCCACTCAGTGAGCAGGTTAAATCAGAGTCTTCACAGCCTCAGTCCGCTCTCCCGTCTCAGCATGTGTGCTTAAAGCCCACTGAACACCATGTGATGTCAGTTACTGTGGGATCTTTTTAACCCTCTAGTTGACGTTTAACAATTTTGCTATTCTGTTGAATGTTGCCAATCACAGGTAAAAAAACCCTGTGAAGATTCTGCGATGAACTGGTTCAAAATAATGTTATAGTCCTCATAAACACACACGCAAACCAGGTAAGACAGATAAGTGAGAGCCATGAATGCACATATCACAGGCAAAATCAGCACCATCCATTAATAACTGGTTTTCTGAATAGTAGCTGGTAGTTACTTTCAATATTGATCAACCTGATATTTACTGCTTTCATTAATCAATACACCCTTTGGCCTATTGAACGCTACATTGCAGAGAGAAATGCGCCACTTAGATTCCCCAAACCAATTAGCCTTCAGTACACTAGAAAGTTGACGCTAAGCTGAAAATAAAAGCAGGGAAATATTTTTTTAGATATATGAAAATGTCAAATTGAGATATCAAGGGTTGACTCCTTAGTTGATGTGTGTGACATATTGAGCATTCAAAAAGTTTGTTTGATGAGCGATACAGAAAATAATTGTAGTTTCAAACCAAAGAAAGGAAACCAGAAGAATTGTACTCACTCTTTAATTTGGAGCGTACTTTGTTGGCCAACTTTTTGATGTCTGCCATCAGATCCTCCAGTTCAGCCTTTGTTTCTATCAGAGAGGGAAGAAAACATTAACACAATCAAACATTTACACTATGCAGTTTATGGTTTATTGTATAATAAAAACTATGTCTGAACTAAACACTTGTGAATGTTTAGAAATAATCTTTCCAGAGGACAGTGTTGACACTCTACTTTCAAGCAATGGATATGGGAAGTGTAGAGAGGAGGGGGCTCAGTGGAAGAGGCACATGAATGGAAAAACCTTGGATACACAGTTGGCAGCAGAAACTGGCCAGCAGGGATAAAAAAAAGTTAGGTTTTGTCCAGAGCAAGATACAGAGGGTTTGTATCACTAAAAACTACAGGGTGAGTTGGGAGTGCCTGGACAGAGTTTGCAAAAAGCAGCAAAAGATGATGAAGATAAAGAAGCAAAAAAAAAGTCAGTGGATTTAGATAAGGAGAAAGATTGTGGTGATATTGATTGATAATGTTTGCTTTGCTTCTCAGGTCACATGTGATTGTGCAAGATTTGGTGAGATCGCTTCCCTGTTAAATTGTCCTGTTAAAAATCAGTCTAAGTTGTCTATATGTGTGTGTGGTGACCTGAGATGTTAAAACTGATTATGATGCCATCCACACAGAAAAAGTAACAGTTCTTGAGCAGTATAAAATATAAGGTGCTTAAAAATTCTAAATCAGGAAAAGAAGTAAAAGTGTTTTATCCATCTGAGTGTGGAAAAGGAGAAACATTGGGCACAGGGACAAAACTGAGCTTCTTTCACACCTTTTACCAAGGAGTATAAACTGCCATTTTTAACATCTTGCAAAGATGTTTTAAAGTCATTTATCATCTCAATGCCATAAGAGACCCTAATCTTCATAAGTTAACAAGCCCGGGGAAGCTGGCAGACATTAAAAAATTGTCATTAAGGGTTGCTCAAGTCAACCTACTCAATCAAAGCACAGCACAGCAAAGCGTGGCGCCTGCAGTACTTCTCCTATAATGAGTTTTTATCTGCATGTGACCTGTTTCTACAAAGCTGCATAAATCATACTGATGAATAAGAGATGAGGGGGCAGCATTACTAAAACTCAAACCACTGCAAACATCTGTATCCAATAATACACGCAGGAGCTTGAATAATAATCTTTTCACTCACTATGAGAAGGACCTCAATCACAGGGAGATATTTGATTAAGAAAACATAATATTAGCTTGTACCATCTTTGTGAAAAATAACTTGAGAATTATAAGGTAATGATATTTTCTCTGAAAAACCCATTAAATCAACCGCATTTTAACACACTTTGCTGCAGTCTGAGATATGACTCTCCACCAAAAAAGAAAGACGGATTTTTACAGAAAGTAATCATCTTCACATTAAATAATAAATGTGTATATCTTAATGAGAAGCTTACATCAGACTCTAGCTGGGATTAATACCCTGGCTATTCAACTACTGCAGCCTAATGGAGGGGCAGAACCCATTACAAAAAAAACCCCAGTGAAATCCTGTAAGCATCTCTTCTGCTTTCCATATTATAAAACATCATCCTGCAGCGCAGAAAGCTAAGTGGCATGCCGCAGAAAATGTGTGCAGGGTACAGGGTACAAACTAGATATTTGCATGGAAGAAATGGCACTCACTTCATTTTTTTGAAAGACAGGTCTGTTTGAATGAGTAATTGCAGCAGAATGGTCATAATTTTTAATAGCAGTTGCAGGATAGTGTGAAATGAGGTGAGAGAAAGGAGAGATGATTCACAAAAAAAGCCTGACCTAAATGGAACCGGGAAAATTGCAAGAACATGTTCAGAATCTTAAATCCAAAGGTCTATGAGGTCCACTGACAGNGGAACAGAAGCGAGTCGATACCTTGCAGTCAATCCGAGGGTCAGGCGTAGGCAGAAACGGGAACAAAACGGGTCGGCAACAGGTGATCAATCCGGAAAGCAGGTCTGGAGTTCTCAGCATGAATGCAAAAGACAGTCTGACACTGGCTGTGTGTGGAGCTGTGGTTTAAATAGCTGACTTGATTGCAGCAGATGAGGTGCAGGTGTGAGCAGGAGCGCAGGTGAGGAGAGTTGAGCTGATTAGGCTGCAGCAGGACTGTGACAGGCTGAACATAGAGACTGAGACTGTGACAACATTGGGCACAGGGACAAAACTGAGCTTCTTTCACACCTTTTACCAAGGAGTATAAACTGCCATTTTTAACATCTTGCAAAGATGTTTTAAAGTCATTTATCATCTCAATGCCATAAGAGACCCTAATCTTCATAAGTTAACAAGCCCGGGGAAGCTGGCAGACATTAAAAAATTGTCATTAAGGGTTGCTCAAGTCAACCTACTCAATCAAAGCACAGCACAGCAAAGCGTGGCGCCTGCAGTACTTCTCCTATAATGAGTTTTTATCTGCATGTGACCTGTTTCTACAAAGCTGCATAAATCATACTGATGAATAAGAGATGAGGGGGCAGCATTACTAAAACTCAAACCACTGCAAACATCTGTATCCAATAATCAACGCAGGAGCTTGAATAATAATCTTTTCACTCACTATGAGAAGGACCTCAATCACAGGGAGATATTTGATTAAGAAAACATAATATTAGCTTGTACCATCTTTGTGAAAAATAACTTGAGAATTATAAGGTAATGATATTTTCTCTGAAAAACCCATTAAATCAACCGCATTTTAACACACTTTGCTGCAGTCTGAGATATGACTCTCCACCAAAAAAGAAAGACGGATTTTTACAGAAAGTAATCATCTTCACATTAAATAATAAATGTGTATATCTTAATGAGAAGCTTACATCAGACTCTAGCTGGGATTAATACCCTGGCTATTCAACTACTGCAGCCCAATGGAGGGGCAGAACCCATTACAAAAAAAACCCCAGTGAAATCCTGTAAGCATCTCTTCTGCTTTCCATATTATCAAACATCATCCTGCAGTCGTCTTTCGATTCACCGTACGGCGTCTTTTACACACGTCCCATGTCCCATGTTTGATCTATAAACGTACCTTCTTTACCGTGAGTGAAGTAAAAAAACTTTCTGTCCAGACAAACTTACTCATTAACGTCGTCTTACCAGTATTAAAAATTATCGTCAACGTCCTATCACACTTTACTCCACTCTCTTTCCTCTCTACTTTCACAAAAAAAGCCTGACCTAAATGGAACCGGGAAAATTGCAAGAACATGTTCAGAATCTTAAATCCAAAGGTCTATGAGGTCCACTGACAGGTTTTAAAAATATTACAATAGAGCTTTTGACCATAACAATGATTTTTCTGAGTTGCTTTTCTGATTTTTAGTTGAACATAGTGCACAAACTCCTAATTCTGCTGTTAGTTTCACTCGGTTCTTGTTACAAAAGAATGGCACTGATCTGACAAAAGTGAGAAAATGTAGACGTAGACGATATTCTAGGGATGAGTGCAGATTGGGAGACGGAAAGAAGAGGAAAGGGATCAGTCTTGTAAGAGTGCCAAAAGCATAGACCGTGTAATAAATGGATTAAGTGTCTGTGACTTCACCCATTTGTGTCTGAAGCAGAGTTTTGAAGCCAACTGTCTTTGGGTGCCCTATTAGAAATGCTGACTCCTGTCAAGTTAGCTAAAGAGGGGGAGTTGAGGAAGACTTCAAGCCTTGCCTTGCCAACAGTATAACTACAGCTACAGTATGCCTGCCAGTCAGTCAGGATAGCTGTGCCTGTAATTATGCAAAACTTGTTAGCTTTATATCTTTTAAAGAACTGAATTTTAAGAAAAGTCACCCGGTACACTGTGTGTTGTCGGGGTATTTAGATAATTAAGTTAATTTATTGAACTACAGTTTCAAGCACTTTTATCGCTCTCATTTCTCATGGACTGAGGTTGCCACTCAGTAAGAAGAGATGTAATTCAGGTGTGGAAATTTTGTTATAAGCAGTTTCACCAACAAAGCTGATAGAAAGCATTAGTATAAAAGAACAGCACACTGACAAGAGGGTGATGGAGATGCAAAGAAGCGACTTCAGTAATGTTTGCATATATGTGAAATATTTCCTGGTTATGGAACTTTGTTTTTCTTTTGCAATTAATTGTACAACAAACACTTGCACTCTGACTTCATTGTGTTGAAAATTTGAATAATATTGTCACCAATCTTGATGCTGACGGCATAATGGGCAGCACACAACGAGTCTGTCAGGGTCACAGAGGACGTGGGTTGAGGCCTTTAGGGCAGTTAAATGAAGACGTGTGTGAATTTGTGTACAAGCAGATTTGCAGATCACAGATTGTGTGTTCAAGCTAATGTGAGTTTAAATGAAAGTTCATTAAGGACACCGCTTCAATCCAGGGATTTTCTTTTAAGTTTTTGTTTTACATGTTGATCTCCATGTTGACTTGTGAATATGTTTGCACAACAGCAGAATCACCCAGAGGTGTAACATTATGAAAAAGTGTCTCTCAATTCTGAGTTACCATGGCAACCTCTGGTAACCTGCTCTGTGAGGTCAGCTGCACCAGCATCTCTGAGATAATGACATAAAAACTGAGCTTTGTTTTCAGCTGTGCATGCTGTGTGATTGTATGTGCATGTATTTAGGTGTGTGTGCGTGTGAATGTGTGAATGTGTTAAGGAATTAGATTACATTTACCCACTCACGGGTGCCAAACAGACACAACCTGCTCCATCAAGTGTCCATTCAGCCTCATTATTGGCTGCCTTAGAAGAGGACAAGCAAGTGCACTGATGAGTAAATGGAGGGGGGAGTGAGAGGGAAGCAAATTAGAGGGCAAAACTGAGGAGTCAATAGAGCCATGGCTTCACACCCCATCCCTCTCTCCCAAATGCTCTTGTATGGGATCTTCAGGTCACGCTTGTTGCCATCATTAAGACTGTGTTGCTATGGTGATATGTGGAGTCGTCCCTCTAGGCAGCTTCACATTGTTTTATAGTGGCAGGGGGGGCTGTAAAGTGAGGGAACAAGGACAAATGTTGGAGCTAAAAGAAATTGTCAATCAGATAGTAGATAAATATTCTTAAATAACTTTTTTTGAGTTACTCATGTTTAAGATAAAGGAATAATTTCCTGAATTATGTGAAAGACATGACCCCGTCTGCAAAAAAAAAGTACCCCAGCTTCCGCGTTGTTCTTTCCAACAGTTTTTTTTAACATGGGGTTGAACAAACCGCCTACAATTGTTGCTGAAATTACCACTGACATATCACTCGTACAACCCCACTCAGGAAATTCTGAACTATCCGTATGATATTGTCTGATTAGGGTATCTTAATTGACAGCAAAGCTATAATATTTTTGACATCCTCACTATTTCATTATTTTGAAGTCCTGTTTCATATCACCTGACAGCCTTTCAAAAGCATCAGATATGATTTCACTTGCACTTTACTCAAAGTCTTCATGTCTACTGATCAGCATGGTACCTACATCAATCAGAAGCACTTTGAGCATATTACAGAGCATATTACCGAGATCTAATAAGAGATGAACATCCTGGAAGTCTGGGCCAATTCTTCTCCAACATGAAGCATCAATCCTTCTCTAGATTTAAATCAACAGCAGGGATCTTTTTTCAATCATCAAACATTATCCAGGTTTCTCCCTTTAATTATCTAGGCATCTTTTTTTCAACTCTATTAAAACTATGCCAGCAGTGCAACAACACTATATCTGTGTTTGTGTGTCAGTGAAATGTGTGGGTAACATGACACAAAAAATGTTTCCTAACTCAGGGTCAACTGCTGCCACTCTGATCTCCAACTTGGAGCATTTTTTCCTTTTTCCAATCTCACAGTATGTGTGTCTCCATCTCCCTTGGCCTGCTCTGTAAATGTATCACCGGTCCTCTCTGTGTGATCCCTGCATGTATTGATCGTCTGGAGTCCAGTGGACGGGTGTTTTAAAGAGACAGAGTGTGAGCTCATCCCTCAAACATTGGTGATATTTACCTTACAGCCAGAACACTGTATAAACTTAGGTAATGACTAACTGACAGCGTAGATAATGATTAACTACTACTGAAGAATTTATTGCTTCATAGAGTGTCAAAACCCATGTCATACACTTTTTTCCTCTTTGATGACATTTTTTAGCTACTGTCACAGTTAATGATGATATAAATATCCCTTTAAAGGTGAAATATGGAGATTTTTTTGTCTATGTTCATAAATACAACATTTAAACTGTGCTCCTCCTCCATGGCTCAGTGCCAGCGGCTGCGCATTCCCACTGCCTCCGATCATAGCGAACAGCCATTGTTTCGTGAACATACTCACTAGCTCCAAGCACATACCTACAGCATCGCGTTTCTAGGTGGGATTGACTCAAGAGCTGTACACCTGACTTCCTCCAGTTAAATGAAGTATCCTGCAAATATTGTATCATTCTTTCTCCATGTGTTGCGGCCACTATTGTAGTTGCTAGGGATGGCTTCTCCCACTCGCTATCATTTTGTTTTTGGGAAAAATCATGCATACTATAACTTTAATTAGGTTGAAATTTCTCCTGGATCCCTTAGAACATTTACACCTTCACCATGGAATTGTCAAATCGTCTTTAAGATTAAAGTTTCTTGTGCTGCTAAGAAAACTTTTCCATACATGCAATATGCAAATCTTCCTTGTAATTATCAAAATGCATCATGACTTTTATTCAACACTGACATAAATTTTCAGCTGCAAGTAAAAGCTGAACCGTTCAAGGCAGGAGCAGATGTGTGTTTTGTACTTGATTAAATCCTATCTAAAAACTTCTTCCTTCTCCCTGACAGCCTTTCTCTTCCAGCAGCATTTTCACTGACACTATAACAGTGATCTCTTGAGTTAACACAGACTTATTTCTGTCACCCTGAAACCTCTGCATCCCTCCCAACACTTGACATTTCAATCTAGATCAGAGAGCCAGTGTGTCTCACTGACTGTTGGTCCTGGAGTTGAGAGCACAGAGGGCAGTCACACTGATTTATCCGTGCATGAAGCATTTATCTTGCTAGCTTTGACCCCTGTCAGTTGTATAAATGTGTGTGTAGCCTTGGCCTAGACTGTTCACTCTGTGAAGCTTCACTTTGAGAGCTATATTGGTTTTCAACAGCAAACGAGTCTTCAATGGGTGTAATAATATATCACTAGAAGGATGTAAGAGATGAGGAAGTGAGATGAAAGAAAGTAAAAGAGGGTATAAATTGGTTGAGGTAGAATACTGGAGATACAAAAAGCCTACACAACACTTTCAGATTTTGGTGGAAAGTGGAGGAGCTGTGGTAAAGCTGCTCTCTGAGGGAAGCAGCACACTCAGCCAAAAACTAGACACTCAAAATAGTAACACTCNAATCTAGATCAGAGAGCCAGTGTGTCTCACTGACTGTTGGTCCTGGAGTTGAGAGCACAGAGGGCAGTCACACTGATTTATCCGTGCATGAAGCATTTATCTTGCTAGCTTTGACCCCTGTCAGTTGTATAAATGTGTGTGTAGCCTTGGCCTAGACTGTTCACTCTGTGAAGCTTCACTTTGAGAGCTATATTGGTTTTCAACAGCAAACGAGTCTTCAATGGGTGTAATAATATATCACTAGAAGGATGTAAGAGATGAGGAAGTGAGATGAAAGAAAGTAAAAGAGGGTATAAATTGGTTGAGGTAGAATACTGGAGATACAAAAAGCCTACACAACACTTTCAGATTTTGGTGGAAAGTGGAGGAGCTGTGGTAAAGCTGCTCTCTGAGGGAAGCAGCACACTCAGCCAAAAACTAGACACTCAAAATAGTAACACTCACAAGCTGCAATTAAAACAAGCATCTCCAAAGCTGTGAGTTTTACGAGTCAACGGGAAAGAAGGTCTTTAAAAAGTGGAGGCTGCAATGTCACAGGGAGAAAACAGTAAGTAGTTTTAAGCAGCAGGCTGGGAGATATTGTTAAATAAACTCTTGGGTATCGGTGAACAGGAGCAGATTCTCTACCTCTAATTAAGCCAAAATATTTCACACTTTGCAGTCAGCAAAACTCAAACTGCAGATTTAGTGCTTTTTTCATAGTTCCTCTGGAAGTGTTGGACTGAGACAGCACTCATCTTTTGTCCCCATTAAATTTGAAAGTTTCTCACAACTTTTCACTTGAGTGGAGCTAAAACCAAGCAAAACATTCTCCTGTTAAAAATCTGAGAAAGTAAACCTTTTCCATTTTTTCTTTCTTATTAATAATCTGCTCAGTAATTTGTCTCCGTAGTCATAAGTATGTAGATAAAACACATTTGAAATCCCTCCTCCTGTTTTCAGTTAGCTTCCTCTCAGTGAAGTAAAAAGGAGTCTGACAAGGTCTTACTCTTGGCTGTTTGTTCCGAATGGTTTTAATGCACAAACCAGGAAGCACCCCAACTTTGCTCTGTCCAAGCTTATTGAAAAAAATGTATCTATATGTGCTACTGTTTGGCTTCTTTGAAAGATTAACATCCTGTGTGTGTGTGTGTGTGTGTGTGTGTGTGTGTGTGTGTGTGTTGTGTATAAACACACACACACACACACACACACACACACACACATACACACACACACACACACACACACACACACACACAAACTCTACTCAGTTAAACTGTAAAGCCCATATAAATTACTTTGGGGGCCTGCTTCTTCTGATTATATCATGTTTAGCTGAACCTATTATCCAGCCCCAAAATCAACTTACTTTTCATAAAAAGACAAGATCTGCTGGGGGAAAATCAGACAAACACACGGTGCTGTATCCACATGATACAAAATGTGATCATATAAAGACAGAGGGGAAAAAGCAAAGTTCTTTAGTCAAGTCAAATGCCTTGAGTTTTTACAGAATCATTCATGCTTTCACTATTTCTATCCTGTTCGGGAACATCAGACTGGTTTTCAAAGTAAAAAAGTACTTCTTTGAAATGTTGAATGCTTGATTCTGTTTGGTCAATCGAGACAACAGTAACTAAGGTGGAATCTGACAACACTCGTGAAAATTTATGTGGGATCAAGTAACACATTTTGCCTCTGCTTGTTGACAGTGTGGCAAAAACAATGGTTCCTGTTAGAATTCTGCTGCTCGGTTTGTGCTTGACATGTCTGCATGGTACGTCTGGCTCTGTGTCATTTCAGCAGCCTAACACCTGAAATATACCAAATACATCTGTGGTCTGGCTAGATGGACGGAGGCACAAGGACATGACAGATGAGAGGGTGCTCTGAGTGTCTACAGGACAAAATTACCAGAATGTATGTACCGTGGTAACCGTGACAAATTACCTATGGGCCACATTTGGCAGGAAGGAGGAATGGGCAAAAAGACATACTGTAAACAGTGTGAAAAATGCAAAGTTCTTGTTCTGTGGCTTAGTTCTCTGGTAGACGTGTTTGCAACACACTGCCCCCTGCAGGGCAAGGACCCTAACGGACAATGCCTCACACAAGGAACCAGTGTGAGTAATGCCAGGCTGACAACTAACAGTGGATGGAAACTTTGAATGGAAGTGAAGATGACAACATTGCTGTGTGCAAATTCTGCAACAAAGAGTTTGCAGATCACTAGTGGATTTCTAGCCTCAAGTATTAGCACACAGTGTCACCAATCCACACTCAAGTCTACAAGAAGTCCTTAAAAAACTGAATTCATCAGTTAAACCCCACAAGCATTGCACTTTACATTTAAAAAAAGATCATTTGATAAGATAAACATCATTTTGTCGTTAAAGCCTATGTACGTCTTAACTTGTACATCTAAATCAATTTGAACTGTATAAAAGCTGTGTCAAATATTGAATTTTTAAAATAAGGCACACTATCTGTTTTAATCCCTACACCAAAAAAAAAAAAAAACACATTTCATTTTATATCGGCCTTTGCGCACTCATCAGTAAAAGCTTGGTCCAAAGGCTGTGGAGGAGAGGCAACTCTCATCGACCCTTGACATTATCCAGCATCCGCCATCTCATCCATCTACATCAGTAGAAGCTGCGCTGTTCATGACCAAAATCCAATACTGAGTAACAGAACAAATACTGCAATTATTTAATGGGCAGTACAACTTCAATGATGCATTTAGGTATGAAATGCATTTGTGTCTTCTCTTGCATTAGTAGAGCTCATGAGAAAACAGGTTCAATACCCATTATGAGCATGTTTGCTGTTACCTAATGTGTTATCATTACTAAACCTATAGTGTACACAGCCCACACAGATGTGCACATCCTTAACAGCAACCAAGCAAACAAACATTAATGCTCTGTATGGTGGTATCTAGTGGGTATGTACTCTGCTTCATTGAGGGGTGTGTGTGAACTGTGGTGTGGCACGATGTATAAAACAGTGCAGAAGTTTTTAATAGACACAGACCGCATGTGTAAGAATATGTATTGTAATGAAGGCTGAAGCTAACCAAGCAATGAAGTCTGGTTCAGGGGTGTGAAGGTGGACAGGTAGGTGTCAGCTGGGGAGGTGTGATGTGATTATGAAACCCATAAAGCGTGACAGAAAAAGGGGTTCAACAGCTTCATGATGTTACTCTGGGTTAGGAAAGACCTTTGCTGAAGATACACACAATGCGTGATTCCCTTTTACTCCTCCAGTTTCCTGTTTTTCATGAGTGAAAACACCACCACTTAAAGCCTCAGCTCTCTATTTTAGTGACAGACATAATGACTTTGTGTTGGAGAGAGAGAGAGAGTGATAATAAGAGAATTCAGATGACACATAACTGTGAGGGAAATGCGTGTGCTTTAAATGGAGTTATTCTCACCTGGGAAGGAAAAAATAAAATCGTAGTCTTTTTTCACACCCAGAAAGACAAGGAGTCAGAATATCAGTGGGAAGAGGTGAGATTTTCAAAAAATGATGAAAGACCACGCTGGCCTTTTGAGTGAGCCGCATTTTCAATACTACAATGAATCACAGGAGATTTCACATTAAAATGTCATTGTGCAATTACTTTTGATGACGCACTCAGGTGTTAGCAGAGGCACAGAAATGTCAAACTGCAACTACAGCAATGGGAGAGACAGAAGCACACACTGGTGCCTGTGCATAAAACAATACACATGCATACTGTTGTTCCTTTCATCAAAGAACCCACTCACAAAGCCTTTGATCACACCTCAAAGGAAAGATTATATTTGACCTGACCCCGTGGACATTCACTTATCCCAAAAGAGCAGTGAAGACTTTCTAAGTGACCTCGAAAAAGTCCTCACCTCTAGATGTAGGCCTGATTGTGATCCACAATTTAAAATGAGATTATTAGCACCAAAAAAAGGTTATTTCTAAATACTATTTCTCAGCTTCATGTTCAGGTCAGACAGAGCCAGAGAAATTTATGACACGTCGATGTCCCCATGACAACACCACACTGGCAGACAAAGTTTAGAAGTTTAGAAGTGCCTCAGATGTGGCAGCAGCCCGGAGGCTGGCACACACAGAGAGGCCCAAAGGGTCCCCCAGAGGAGGGTTTGGCAGAGCCCCTCCTCCCAATGACGGTTGAATCCATGCAGTTACCTTTTATGGTTGACAATGGTGCCAGATACTCCATTCTGACTGAGAACATTCCTAACATCAAACTTTCATCGCATCAGGTTCCAGTTGTGGGGTTCTCAGGTTCACCAACTGCAATGCTACTCACAGAACCTTTAAAGACTAGTTTGGGGGTACAGACTTCACACATCGGTTTCTATACTCTCCACAGTGCCCAGTTAACCTTACAGCAAGACACTATAGAAAAAGGGGGCATCCTGTCGCTATACAAGCTATGGAAACCATGGTTGCTGTCTCTCCAGCCATTTGTCCCACCAACTGACCCACACCATGTCACTCTAAATAACACTTGCAACTCGCACCTGTTGAAGACACTACTTTGTGTATCACATCGCCCTGTTTATTAGTTGATGCACAGGGTGTTGGCGTTGCCGTTGTTGATCTCAACCCTGAACAGTTGAAGTGGTTTGAGCTCAGTGATTATTCTTATTCCCATTACAGCTCAAAATTGGTCACAGTAGAGACAGGACAGCCACCATGCACACGACATGCAGCAGCAGTTGCAAAAGCTATCACAAAAACAGTACATATAGTCATGTGTCATCCGCTGACTATATTAACCACACATAGCATAACCTCATTTATCTCATTCAAAGCTGTCACTATGATGAACCTCGACAAATCAGACTCAAAAAAGTGCTGCTTCAGCCACACATCACATACACAGCATCACATGAACCCTCTCCCAGCTCATGTATGTCAGGAACAAATTCAAAAAGATTTAAAGTTTAGAGTGGACCTACAGTACTAGCCTCTGTGTCACCCAGAAGCAAGAAGATTTTTTACAGATGAGTGTTGTTTCAGACATCCACAGAATGGGTCACAGGCAGGATATGCTATTGTGGAGTATCAGAAAGGAAGTGGGTATGTGACAGTGAGTTGAAGCAGAGTACAAACTTTTCCCTCAGTCCAAAAAGCAGAACTCAGATGTATGTGCATAAGGTTAACTGAACCTCCATGGCAAAACAGTGCATTTAAGGTTTAGCAGGATTATCCGTCCCCTAGTGAAGATAGGTCAGTTTTGATTTTCTGTTTCACTAAGATTACAAAAAGATTAAATGCTTTGGAACAGGAAAAAAAGCTCTTCATGCTCATTTAAATTATATATCAAGGTAGGAGGAGCTTGATTTAAGGTATTCAGGTAATTGCAGTCCCGACCAAAGGTCACAATGCTACAGAGAGACAGTAGGGAACAGCTAGTCTCTTGGTTGACCCTGACATTTACATCGGCTACTTATCAATGTGCATTGACCAGGCAGACGCATGTGCACACTTTGATCCATGATTTTACTCTCAGAGAAAACAACTTGTGGAAGAATTCACATCTTAAATACAGCACCTTCCTTCATCACCACTCCTCTCTGGGGGTCATTCACACATCTCTGCTTGTTAAAGGTCTCATCTGATGCCTGCTACTGTGAGTAGATCAATGCTTCTTTCAGGTAGGTGGAGGGTATTAGAGAGGTGTAGCTACTGCGAGTCATTTCTCCCTGTAAGAGCCCAGGGTTGGTCAATGCCATGGTAAAATGACAGAGGTGTGAATGAAGAGAGGATGGATTGTATTTTCGAGACTAAAACAGAAGAAGAGGATATAGAAGAGGGGGGAGGACAAGCTGAGACATACAAAGATGTCATCAACAGCAGGATCAAACTGAAAACTTACAAGTAAGGAGGTGGAGCATAAGGTGGTGAAAAGCTGACAACTCATCCCCAAACACTCCTGGCAACAGGATAGATTTTCTCAAGGAAACATTGTTTTATTTGTGTCAATTTCTTTGGAGTATTCCACACATTTGTCTGTCTTTGTACAATGAAATCTACCAATACTAAGAGCCTTTTTTTTACTGTTGTGCACTTTACGGCATATTAAGTGTTAAGATTCGTTTTTATTCTCTTTCCTCCCTTCATTAGAAGCTACTTTGACTCGTTACTGTATCACTGCAGTTTAAAACTTTAAAGATATCATTAAGCACAGTGTGTGTGCTGAAGGGTCAGCTCTTGGCTCAGATGAGACTCCTCTGTTTGAACCCCAGTAGCGCAAAGGAAAACATCTTAATTACCAGACACAGCAACACTTTAGTCACAATTCTTTATCACTTCCTGTTGAAAGTTACCTTAAAAACATCTAGGTACATATCCTTAATTAGTTTGAGAGGACACATTTATTGATTACAGTTGGTGATGAGGGCACATCCTCGTGTGACAAGCACTTGCACATCCTGAGCTCTCAACGAGGCTGTGCTTAAACTATACTAATGTGATAAGTGGTTTAAAATGTTGTCCTCATATACTCTTCAAAAGGTAGAGTTTATTTTTAAGACATGTTCAGAGTTGGTAAACCATTACGGCTGCGTGCACATTTTGGTGACAGAAGTGCTGCAAGGAACAATGTCAAGCGACATGAGGAGATTAACCATCAAAAAAAGCATTTCTTACCTAAATAGCACCAATTTAATGGATGGTTAACCACACAGGTTCATGAGACATCAGTGAGTGCATGGACCGTATCAAAAAGTGGACATACATTTAGGGAACAGACTATTTTAGTGCAGAAAACCAGCATATATCCCAGACAGGGGTTAAAATCACCACAGTTACCCTATGCATACAGCTACATTATTCATGGACACTAAGCAGACTGTGAAATATCAAGTCATGATATCGATGAAATGATGGTCAATTAGACCAGCAACACAACCCAATGGCGAGCACACTTAAAATTAGCTTGATTATGTGATGAAATTAACCCTGTATATCTTAGTTTAACAGTTGTGTATACACCCCAGGGAGAAAGAAAAAAGCAAAAGTGCATTAAAAGAAGTAATACACCATAAACATTGAAGCATGTAGGCTGCATACACAGAAATAAGCATTTTGGAATGATCAAAAATGCCTGGCATTGACTATAGGTTTAACTGTCCAATATGAAATTGTTACATTTGACTTCTGGCATTGTTGCACAGTAGCACCATTTGACTATGGGCTGCTGCCCAACAATGGGTAGTACTGATAAACACAGATTGAGTCAAGAGACAACATTTCCTTTTTCTTATTTTTCCATTCGAGAGCTACTACTGATCACAATATGTTCATTAAGTAGAATGCATGCATTCAAGAATCATAACTTTGTGTGTCTTTATAAGGACACAGATTACTATTGTCTTCGAACTCTAATACAGAAATGGACTCCAGGATTTTTTTTTCATTTCATGCATTGGTGATTGTTGATAGACAGTACTGTCTATAAGTTGCTTGAAATTTCCTCTCAGGTATTAAAAAATGTTGAGAGAGAGACCATTTGCACAAAGGCTGGTGTTGTAAAATTACTGATCTTACTGTCAGATTCTGAGTGTTTATCAGATTAGCTTGTGTGCCCCATGAGGTCAACTTTCCAGCCGCTGGCCCATTTTCGAATCAAACCAGCGCTCTATATCCTGCATGTTACTCCCCACTTTTGCCCTGATTCCTGTTTAATCCAATGCCCTGTCCTCTCTGATTAAAGGCACTTGTTGACATCGATAGATGTGCAGTAAATAGGTCTTTGAGCTGAGATAGGGGTCCCTCATAGGGCTCAGTATTCCTACTGATTTGCTCAAAAGCAGAGAGCAGAGAGTGTTACATTTTCTGTTTATTTCTGAAGATCATCTCAAAGCACTTCATCTGTAGCACTCTCCTGAAAAACTGTTTCAATGTCACAAAACTTTACACATGCCAAAGAGGTAAGTATACAAAGGTAGTCACAGAGCATTCTGCATTTCCTTGCCCACTCAATCACTGTGAACTGTGATATTATTTGGACCTAATGTGATCTCTCACTGAGCTGAATTGATCCTTACTCAGAGTTTGTATTAGTAGTACTGCCTGTTTTCTGCCCAGTTCAAGGGACTTGGAGATTTGCCTTCCCAGTTCATTTGGCTCATCTCTCAACAACTTTGAAAGAGGCTTTGGTTTTTCAAAAAGCAAAACCCACTCAGGGAATCTTTTCACAGTAAAAATGAATCAGATGATTCAAACACAATTAGATGAATTAGAAAAATTAATAAACATATAAAACAGCTTTTTACACCTGCCTGGAGATTCATTATCACAAACACAGCACCTGCGGTTTTTGGATCAAATTTGGAAGAACTGACTGCAAAGACAAAAAACAGCCTTACTCTCATCAGGGTTAGGTGAGGCGAGGATGGCGCTGTGCTTCCTCTTCACCTCCTCAACTTTCTCTGCCAGGGACTCAATAAAACCCCGGATCTCTTCCACCTGTTGAGGGTAAGAAGAGAAAGAGGGAGAGACACATGAGGCACTTTTAGATCTCCTCAGTGCTGAGGCAGGAAGCAGCAGTGATTAGCCTGAGTGATGTTGATAGAAACTGAACTGAAGTTGTCATTATCATATTAGAAGCAATGAAAGCAAAGTGAGTTGAGTTCAAAACACTGACATGGAAGCTCAAGGTTTTTTTGTTCACAATTGTAAAGTCATTGTTGTAGCTGAAGAGGGGGTATCGTGCTTTTTATGGCTGTAAAATGTCGCACAGCTCGATAAAATTCTTATATTTCTCACTCTTATATTTTAGAAAACACTTATTTCACCCTCTGTCTAAAATGCTTTGTTTTAGCAGCTGTTTATTCAGGCTTCCCTCTCCACAAACCCCCTTTCCTCTGATTGGTCAGCCCTCTGGTAGCGTGTCATTGACCCCTTGTCCCAACGTTTTATGAACCAGTTAGGTGATTCTTATACCATGACCTCATAATTTAACCAGCTATTTTCAAAGTGGACTGTTTTGATCACTTTACCGAAAGATTCAAGGATTTCTACCTGCAAAATATGCAAATGTTTAAAACCCTTTTGTGGAGCTGTAGGGTAAACAGTACAATCCCTCAAAAAGCATGAGACCTCCTCTTTAAATGTCTAATTTGACATTTAAGCTCATTATTCATAAAATTCTGGCTGTGCATATATGACAGATGTATTGTGACAGATGTTACTGTGAAGTCTTGATGTTCTTGTTTTAGAAATGCAAATTTCGTCGTACAATGTGCAGAAAAAAGGGTTTCTCTACACTTGTGAAAACTGACCCTTGTAATGCCTCACATCTGTGTCCCCCTCAAAGCATCTTTGGCCAACAAGTCTCAGCTCTGACACTGAAACCAATCACCAACTGGCTCTTTCCCAGCTCTGCCTCCTGCTCAGGGAACAGCTGGATATTCAGCTGATCACATCTGTGTGGGATTTCATCGATCCCCACTTTCATCTCAACCTGTCATAGACCCGTGTTCCATTTCTCCTCCTATACACCTGTTCTGCTCCAGGCCAGTATGCTCTCCCTTCATTTCTGTTCACAACATGTCCACAGTTATTTTCATCTTCTTTCCTCTTGGTGTTACTTTTCTATTCCAGGTCCACCTGTCACTTCTTCAAGCTCTCTGTTTTTTTCTGTTTCCACCAGTGGACTCGTAACTTTCCCTTTACTCAGGTGGGGTCATTATTTTCCTGTTATCTCCATAATGAGCTCCTGATTGGATCTGTTTTCTTAATAACAACATAATTGGCTGCGGGAGACCACTAGGGAGAGACCACACACTACAGACAGTACACTGGTGCAACTGCAGAGTTAAATTAAGTAAGACAGACAGCTGAGGAGAAAACACAAAGTTAAACAGTACGGCAGAGCCAGGAGGAAGGGAGGAAGCGAAACAGACTGGAAGTGAGCAGAAGATGAAACCACTCAAAGCAAACTCAGTTTGGAGACCATGCGTAAGTGAGTCATGAAGCGTCTCTCGGGTCTCAGAAGACATCAGGCAAATTTTATTGGTGTGGGAGAGAGAAAACAATTCCAGACAGCTGAGGATCTCACAAACATGCACACAAACTCTCTGGCTGGTTTTAAACTTTGCTTCATGGGTTTTACAGCTTTACAATAACAGGGCTTATGTACAGCATCACATCTGTGTATGAATGTAACTTCACAGATTCCAAAGCCTAAAGTTTTTTTTTTCATATGCTGATGTCTTATTTTGTGTCACCTGTGTAAATATCTCATCATTATCTGGTAATGATGATGATCAGGAGGCTTGGGGCCACAGTGAGCACATCTTGCTGTTGTTTCCTTCATTCTTGCATCATCCACTGAGGGATATTTGAGGGGATGAAAGGAGCCTCACCACAGGATGGGAGAAGAGGACTAAAAAAAAGTGACGTAGCTTGTATGGATCGCAACACATACACAAAGATGAGACTGGAGATCACTTTCTGGTATTTTCTGCCAAAAAATAAAGATTTTTTTTAAAAATTTGCCCTATGCTTCAATGATGGGTTCTGAGTTCTCAAAGTAAAGTTAAGTTGACATTAATCTTAAGATCTTTGAATTTATATGGGCAAAAAACGTCTTAACAAAGCCAGTTTTTTTATTTTCATTTTATTAACAGAAGTAAATGTGCTTCTAGACATTATTTATGTTTCATTATGAGCAATTTTCACTTCAAACAGAAAAGGAGTATTTTAAATAAATGTATGAATTAAGGAGCTACTTTGTCTTCTGTGAGCATCTTTGGGTATTTTTGCAATATCTCCAAAAGGCGGGTCCTCGTTTGGGGTTTCTAGAATATGGTCACTCCAGGACTGTCATCAGCTCGTCCTGGAGTTTAACTTCCCCTGGATTAAGATGGTGGGATTTTACACCAGTGAATTTGATTCTGGATTTGAACAACATCCAGACATCAGGTTTTTAAAGTACATGTATACCAGAACATCTGATTAAAAAAAACTCAATTTTGTTAGATTTGTAGATCATCTGGACTTTGGGTTTTGACATCACTTGTTTGTGCTTTGCTTTTCACAATAGTTCTGATGTTTTCAAATGCTTATCCAACACTTGGTTTAAGATGTCCATCAGACTCATTTGATCAGCCAGGATTCAAAAGTGCTGACCAATCAGTAGTTGGGTTAGTGAACAAAGAGCTAAGTTAGCTAAGAAATTACCTACAAAGAAGTCATTGTTCTCTAAAGAACATGCTATGGCAGGTTTAAGTCTCTTCATAGTGAAGTAAAGTCGATAACATCAGTAAATAAACACTTACAGAGTGCAGCCCATGACAATTAAAAAACAAATAGGAGATGCTGCCCAACCCACACCTGCCCATACAGATGCCACAGACATAGTGAAATCAATAACCACACTCCCAGAGTTATGTTTACAGTCTGAAGGAGACGCAGTGTTTCTCTGCCATTTTTTGTGCACCACTGTAGAATAAACTAACAAACCAAGTCAGGGTGAGAGCATAATTACTCCACTTCTCTGCTGCATTGAAACTTTCATTCTGGGACAGAAACTCTGTATCTCTTCTCTCTAGTTAACTGTATTAATTTCTCCATTTCACTCATTTTTAGACTATCCCCCTCCTCTCAGCTCTTAGTCCAGGAGCTCAGCTCAAACTGTTCTCTGCCCATCTCCACATTTCAGTCTGCCTGTTCCCTCCTCACTTTCTCTCTTGGGATACATGTACTAACGAGAAATTTCAGAATTACAGATGTACAGTTCAGAACACAGGCTAGAAAAGGACTGCCTGTCAGAAGACTGAAGCAATAATAGAACAGTAATGAAAGGAGACAAATGGGGGTAATTTCTGCAGACTGTCATGTTCTTTCTGAGCTATAGCACTTCCTCTCACAGTTTTAATAGTAATTTCAAAGTCACGTATTTCCAGCAAGGCTTGCTGGCTATGAACTCAGCAGATGTGATCCTGAGTGCACGTGTAAAAACTGGTTTCCTTCACTTATCCTGAAATGTAGAGAGAAACTATGTAGAGAAACAATAGTTAAAATCCTGGGAAGCAGGCAGTGGTTACAGCTTCACAGCAGCAACGCTGAGCACCAAATCTATCCATGTGCAGCCCAGCTGCTTGAATTAATGCTTGTAGTCATATATGAATATATGAGTATGGAACACCTGAAATGGCATTACTTCTATGCATAAATGATGGTGCTCTAAGCTCTATTTAGCGGGAAACGTAAAGATCCCGAATCATACAGTTTGTATGTTACATTCCTGCAGGTTAATCACACAATGTGACAACTGCTTCCTGTTCACAAATTTATTCCTCATTTTTCTTACATTATAAGGCCTTTTACACCCTTGATAAATTGGACATTGACACAATCAGGGACCTTGATAAATTAGACATTGAAGGAGTTTGACTGGTGCACCTGCAGCTTGGTCACAGACTATCTCGTCTCTTTGGTCATGTGCTTGTTTGGTCTCATGTTGCTTTGAAAACTCATATCAAAGTGCTGACCATCAGAACCCTTTTATACCCTCAAAGCCTGTTAAATGGCATTCAACCCCACACAACCTGTGTTCATGGAAGCATTTGCAATGTAGAATTGAACACTTAAAATTTAAAAGCATTGTAAATGTACACATGGAGGCATTTTATATCTAAAAGAACTGTCTCATAAAATACGTCTTCTTCATACCTGATGTGAATTATTCTGTTTTTTCATGACTGCGCCATTCACTGGGGGAGATTTACTGAGAGGGCCATAAATGATGCACAGTGTAAACAGGGAAATACAGACCCAAGTTTATGTGTAGTTTGCATAGAGTGTGTAGCAAGCACAAGACAATATAAAGAACTAATTCGAATGTACATTGTTGTGATCCTGAGCTGGACAAGACGAGGAAGAAGACTGTTGTGTAGCAGAATCAATAGAAGCCATAAAAGGGAAATAAAATAAAATACACACCCATCCATGCCACCCCAGCAACAACATCAATAGCAATAAATCACATCACTTCTCCCTGGAGAACAGAAATGGCACTAGATTGATTACAGTGCTGAGAAAAACAACAACACAGGATTCAGTATTATGAGACAAATGACACCAAGGCTCACTGAAGTCCAGCAAACCACCAGGACTATAATCAAAGATGGCAAGTTATCATCCTGTGTTAGGCTGAATTAAAGTGTTGAGGTTCTGCTGTTTGGAAAGAAACACTGAGACATCTGCCACTTTTTTCTTTACCTCATATTGAAAACGTCATAATAGTGAGCATATATTATAAAAAATTCTCCTCATTCTGTAGCTGTTTTATTTTTACTCCAAGTTATTCTTTTATCTATAACTAGTTAACTCTACCTCAAACATAGTCTTGTGCTATTTGGACTTATAAAATAAGTATTTCCAATTTGTTTTATCAAGAAAAAACACCTTTTTTTAGCACAAACTTCTTTCAGTATAAATGTGCACCCTCTATTTTTATCATTGTGCAAGTTCTCTCATCATTGAAACATCAAAAAGGGGTGGCTTGGGGGGATGACCCTGCAGGTACCCAACATAAAATATCCAGAGCATCTTGTAAAAATGCTTCACCTTATGTGACTCCTCTACTAGTCTTACAGAAATTTCTGTGATCATGACGGTCCACACTTAAACTCTCAGATGCCCAGAAAGTGGAGCCAGCCTTGTTTTTTTCCAGATTGTGAATGGCACTAGTTCTGTCTGACAAAAAGGAGAAGAAAGAAATCTCACAATTGTGAGGGAAACAAACCTGGTCAAAGAATTCATCCATGAAGCCTTTATCCATCCCCACGGCGACTTCATCCTCCTCCTCTGTCGTCTCCTTCCCCTACAAAAAACCCACAAGCCATTAGGGATTCATTTGAAACATTGAGAAGACGATTCATGAGCACCATCAACAATGTTATGTATTATTAAAAACACAAATGAAACATCGTGCTCAGCAATAAAACTGATCTTGACTTGTCATGTTTAATTCAAGGTTAAATAGAACAATATCAACACGCTTCCCACCACTCCACCCATCAACTGATTAGAAACAAGAGCTCTTAGCTACACTTGTAATTAGAAACACAGGGCTGAGTGATTAGTAAGTCATTAGGAATTAGGACCGAGGGGCAGAAGAAACCTTGACTTTTACACACATTTTACAGATGTGAGGATGGATGGCAAGGGAAGTTCACAAAATTGGACATCAGTTCCAGACAGTGGATGCCCTCCATCTTATATTCCCCCTTTCCCCCTAGAAAAGCTGAAACAAAGTTTTGTGATCAACAAGAACAGTGGAGCTCATTACTGAGTCTTTTTTGAAACTGTCATTTCTACTTTATTTTTCTTTTTGTGTGTGTGTATGTGTGTGTGTGGTGGAGTCTTACACTATTGATCTGTATGAAACAAAATAAACACCCAAAAATAGACTTCACAGAAGAAAAAAAAATCCATTGTACCAATGAAAAATGTCAAACTGGCAAAGGCTTGTCAAACAAAGAGTGTCCTGATAAACATTTCCATCAATGTTGTTTCCATCATTTGCATCATCTTTGTGCCTCCTCTCTTAAAAACTTTTTTTCATTCAAGGTTTTGTTAAATATGATGTTTCCACAGCAAAAGTGAGAACGCTATTTTTTTCAGTTTTTATGACAGAATTGACCAAATGAGGCGCAAACTGCATGAAAGAGGAAAATTGTATCATCTTTATCTGCATATAACTGGTGGTTGTTCAAAGTTATAACTTTCTCTTTATATCATAAACAAATCTGTTGGGGGTGAATTTGTAGAATGAATACGTGAGTCGGACAAGAGATGTTAGAAATAGGGAAACAGAACATAGAAAGAGGGTGCAGTATTCAAGGAAATAGTCTGAGAGGACAGACTTCAGAAAGAGATTGCAATTCACCAAAACTGAGTGAGATAGTTGTGGAGCTGCTCTGTTAGTGCGAACATGCTCTAAATTCAGAACAACTATCTTAAGTCCAATAAATGTAACCAGAAGATAAATTATTTGACTCTAAAACACACTGAGTGAGTGTCTGAAGATTTCTTTTCTGGAAATGCAACTTAGAGCTTCTCAGCCCTGAATGTCGTGGGTGTTTTTCTTGGTTGTTTTCTTATTTTGGAACAAAAATACTTACATATGGTTATGTGTTGGTATGGCAATAAGCTTTGTATGAAGAGCTATTAGAAGCAGAGGGAGGGAAAGAAGCAGCAGGAAGCAGAGGAGGAAGAAGAGCAGGACAAGCAGGGAACAAGAATAAGCACCAGTATTGCATTCTGCCTCCACAGCGAGAATCTGTGTCTCCTGCAGAGAAGAGGAGGTTTTACTTTGAGTGGTCAGTGTGGAAGAAGACTGAGTGGTGCATCCCTAATCTCCACCACCCACAAAGATCTGAAGCTCCTGCTGAGGCTGTAGAGGACTTGCGCGCTGCACGCTTTCCTCGCAGACCGCAGACTTAAGTGTCCACAGCAGATGCTCTGAGACAGACACAAAAACACGCACACACAACAGCTGACACAGTGATAACATACAGCAGGCGCATAGGGAACAAGACTTTACAAGCTGGTCCACCCATTAAGCTCTAGCCCCTTGGTTCATTCTTCCTGTGGGGCTCACACTCAGGTGAAAGTGCCCCGCAGGAGCAGTGGCCTCATTATGCTGTTTATTAGATTAGAGAGTTGTTCTGAGCAGCAGACTAGCAGGGGGTCACAGAAAGAGAAAAGACAGACAACAAATGTCCACTGAAACAGGTCAAGGTGGAAATAAGGTGGTCAAGAAGAGAGCACAGATCAAGATGGAGTAGTGTAAAGTAGTCTTTTGTAGAAGAAGTATGTTTTCTTAGAAGTGGGGTTGTATACGGAGCATTCTACAAAAGTGGCTCAAATCCAGAGTTGGAATCTGTGAAATTTTTATACAACTTGTTAAGATTTAAACCATTTTCATGTTGCACTAGATTCAAGGGGCACATATATAATAAAAGAACAGTCAACTTTCACATGTTATTTTTCAACTTTTGCCATGTCTGTCCTCAAACAATCTGATCCTAACAACACCATCTGTACCCCCACTTTTGAAGTAGTACATCAGACAGAAAAAAGCAACGTAGGACAAGAATGAGTCCTGAGACCAAGGAGGCATTTAACTCTGTGCACTGGGCAAAACAAAATTGGGAAACACTAGCCATTGCTGCCAGAGGCTAGAGCATTCACCAAAGAAAGCCAGTGGATACAGTGATTAAGGGTGCAAGCTTTGAAAATCACGACTGACAACCGTATAGACAAAAAAGGGAGGACAAACATGGTAACACAACAATTATCAAAAGCTCTGTAGAAGTAATTGTAAGGGAGACACAGGGTCTGTTGATGTGTAAGCCAAGAATGTGTGTATTCAGTCTAGTTTCCTGGTTTTGTCAGAGAATGAAAGAAACTGAGAGGCACATCCAGTAGTGATGGGGAACCATGTGGGCAGCACTTTATTGTCTTTCTGTTTCCATATTAAAACAGACTTATTTCCACAGTCTTTGATTTACAGCCAACTCAAGCAGCTTCCTGCAGTCCCATTAGGACTGACTCATAAAAATCTGTGTCAGCTGCAAAGAGGAATACCAAGAGCATAACCAACTTATTGGTTTGGTTGTGTCTGTGTTATCATCATAACACAACAAGGTAACATTCATATGGACCTGCACTCACTTTTACACACACACACACACACACACACACACACTTTTGGATACTTGATTTAACATCCTCTTCTGCTACAATAGAAAACCTCTTTGCAACCCACCTCCAAACTCGCTCCTCCTTTTACAGTGCCTGATTTTACCAGTGTCATAGAGTAAATTGTCACTGATGCATCCTTTCTAGATGCACTGCACACACAATATCACCTTTAAAAATAGCTAGATTAACGCCTCCACTTGCAAAAGACCCTCAGGACAGTCAATGTCTACAGGCTGAAAGGTTAGCGGGCCATACAATGCAGTAACAGCTGGCAGCAAACCACATAAGAAAATTAATTTTCAATTTCTTTTTTTAGCACAAAGCAGGTGTTTGAATGTCAAGTGGCTTCACATGAGGGTGATATCTGACTGAATTTAATGGTTGTCATTCAATCCACCCAATCCTCAGCACAAACACATAAATTAATTTCAAAAAAGTTGTTTAATCTCTTTCAATGGCTTGATTTTATTAGCAAAGTATCACAAACCACCAAAGTGACTCACAGACTGATGGTGGCTGTGAGCTGACTGAATGACTGTCTGTCAGAGTAAATGAGCGGCTAATGAAAGAGAAGTAAGATAGGCTATAAAGACGGGATAATTATGCAACTAGGGGGCAGGGCAGGTAATCAAGTCTGAAAAATGTAAACCTCAGTCAGTGCCTTTTACATTACTTTGCTGCTTTGCTGTCCCTTTATTGACACCATCACCAGCAGTAATCTCAGAAGAAAATCAAAAAATCACTATGTTAGGTTCAGTGCATCTGAAATTGTGAGCTGCTTGCACTTGTGGCTGGCTTGAAAAAAACATTTAAAAAGCTCTTCATGGACTGGTAGTCCAAAACACTCCTGATAACTCAGTGTGTAAAAATGGTTTGTTTCAAATCTTAAACATGTACTACACACACACTGCATAAAGCCTGGTGCTCAGCAGAATAAACTGTGGGAGCAATTAAGGGCTTGTTTTGCCGAGTTTAAACTTGCACAAATATATGCTCCCTGATAATCTCAACAGTTGTGACACTCTTCAAAACAATTGAGCCAAACGGCAGAAATCAATTCCAGCAAGCCCTAATGAATTTCTTCGTGACCTGATGACAAAAGATTTGACAAAGATGATGTGACAAAAGAAACTAGGAGCAAATGAAAATAATCCTCCTCCAGAGATTGCATTTCTGATCCCTTTTTATAATTTTCTGTACTTTCTTTCTATTGCCAGGATACACTACTATGGGAATTATCTGCCTCATCAGAAGCAAAATAATCCACTTTATCTACCATCTAGTAGCTAAAAGCATTTACTTTAGCATGAGAAATGCACTTGAGAAGATTCTTAAGAGTTGCAAATTGATCAACCTGTTCACATTCTCTCCAAATTGTTTTGGATTGAATACCCTGAATTATCTGCAAGCCCCAGTTGTCAGGATTATATTTTCCACTATTTCATCATGCTGACAAACTTCCTACAGGAAAACTATGTAATGGAAAAATAATACCAGAAAAGTTGCACCAAAGTAGCAGAATGGTCAATAGAAAATAGATCCGATCATCCCTTGTAATCACCTGTCACAGCAGTATTTAACTTTTTATTTTGATATCAACATAGCAACAGTTATAATTTCAGAAGACTCTTCCTGCATGCCCTACTATCCCCATTAACCAGACTAAAGTGTAAGAGATTGTCACACTCACAATCCCCTCTGTGAGCTGCAATCACCCAGACAATGTCAGAAGTACCAGTGTGAAAAAGACTCTTGTCCATAATGCTGAGTGTAGGGAATGAAGTGTGTTTTTGAGACATTTGCTGAAAAAAAGTCTTCTGTCGGTAACCAAGATGAGGACGGCAAGACAAATCAAAAACACTGAAGAGCTGCTTTAAAAACCTTCATCTGCCAACATAATTAAATTTAAGCCAGCAAAATTCCCTAAAAACTGGAACCAGCAAATTTAATTTTTTTGGCAAAACAAATTGATGTCATTCTGAGTGGCAGATATTGATTATTATAAAGCCTCAATTTTTCTTTTACAGGCAGTCATCTTCCTGCTTTAAAGCCAAAAAGTGATGACAGAAAATCGGTGGAGGTGCTAAAGAGATAGAGACAGCTACAGAACTCAATGTAATTCATTTTGTGAAATAACTCCCCTTAAATCGGGATGTAGAAATAACAGACGTGAATGTAGAGTACTCACAAGAAGAAAAATATTCTCAACAGAAATCACTGAACACAATGACTCCCTAAAAATTTGCTTGGACCGTACACTGATTTAGTCTTATTTTCAGACTAATGGGTTCATGGTACAGGATAAATGGAGTTATATATTTTGCCATTATTTCTGATGCCCCTTTTGTGACAGCATGGCCTTATTTTTGATTATAAAGACTGCTGTCATTTTGCTACCCATGATCTGCTTGTAAGGCGACTGTGGCTGAACCTTGGATTAATAATAATGATCACATATCTTATTGCATTGGTGGGACCCTGAGGACAGTGAATAAAACTGGCTGACTGCTGAGAAGAAGAAGAAGAAGAAAACACAACAAAAACAGTGCCATTGGTGAAACAGTAAAAGCAGAGCATTATGTTTGACAGATGTCAGGAATGAAGGAATACAATGGTAATTTGTGGCAAGAACAAAATGTGCCACAATGGAAATGACAAGGAGAAGACAAACAGCAACTTTGGGCCATGAAAAATTAAGCTGATGCAGGAGTGCTAGAATTGCAGTTCCTTCAGTGTCCACTTGAGGCTGGCTTGGGAAGTCATGGAAACCACATGTTTTCATTACAGGTTAACACCCTGGTGCAAAAATGGTTAGTTTGAATAGCTAACTTCTCTTACAAGGGTTGGTACGTCCTCAGTTTGGTGCTTCAGAAGAAATGTAACAGCTCTACTGGAGAGAGCCCCAGGGCACAGCTGTGGCAGGGCATTTGAAGTCCCAAAAACCCTTTGCAGGCTACAGCAGAGTTTTCACTGTGGCCAGCTCAGGCAGAACGTTGAATACTGGCCCTGATGGGGGGAGTAGTAGTGGACATAATGGATACCATCCATAGGTAGAGATGGTTGCTGACAGGCTGGTAGAGGGCATATTTGGCAGATGTGGGGAAAGCTGAGCTTATCCACAGCAACGCCGGGAGGAACTTTGAATCAGCTAATTTCACTGCCATGTGTGAGTGCCTGGGAATGGATAAGCTTCGGACCACACCTTTGCACCCACAGAGTGATGTACTTGTCGAGCAGTTCAACAGGACCCTGGCCAATCGCACCACAGTCACTGCAGAACAGCCGTGTGATTGGGATGTGCACTTCCCCCTTGTCTTGCTGGCCTACAGGTCTGTTGTGGAAGATCCCACATCATGCAGTAGGGAGCTGCGGGCCCCAGCAGAGATGGCTTTTGAAAATTCCCTAGACACACCAAAGGTTTGGGGCCTCCTGGGGTCTATTATACCCCAGGAGTCTCCAGGACAGGATGGAGTCGGCTCATGCTTTTGCCCATGACCAGCTAGGGAAAGTAGAAACAAGATAAAAACAAAGCTACTACTAAAGGGCTGAGGAAAACACTGCAGGGCCAGTAACTTGGTGTGGGTAAGTCCAAAAAGAAAGAAGGGATGGTGCCTTAAGTTGGCCCCATCCAGAGGAGACCTGCACCCACCTGAGTGTCCCAGGACCTCAGCCCCCCCTCCCTCCGCAAAAATTGTTTTTTTGTAATCCAAGGAAAAAAAAGATCAGGCCGAGGTTAACGAGAGCATTTTGCCAGCATGCAGCTGAGGGCAGCAAGTCCATCGGATACAAAAGACAAAGAATAACGTGGGTGGGAGAAAAGTCGAAACGCTAACACACAGCATAGAGTCCTAGTGTTTGCATGTTCAACAGTTTTCTTTTATTCCTTCCAATCCTCCTCCCTGTCCTCCCTCTCATATCATCTTCCTTTTTCTTTCTCTCTTTTTGCTGTCTGTCATCCTTAAAATTTCCTTCTACAGCATCTTCTCAGCAGCTGGCCCACACAGCGTGGACTCTGTTACCTTTGTCACACGCCTTCACATTGAGTCCGTGTTAGTCTTTATCTCGACAATATGTCTGTTTGCCTGGTCCAAGGAAGACCAACCTTTCCTGCTGTACTTTCCTGGGTGTAGCCAGAATGACAACTAGCTGAATTTGTTTGATCATCCTCATACAGTCATCCGCCATCCTCTCTTTTACCTCGCTGTCTTTTATCCCTGTCCGTCCTCTGTCTCTCTCACATCTCTCTGACCTTTCACAGTGTAATCATCAAAGTGATGCCATTTAATCACACCCAAAGGGAAATATACTAACTGCCACACAATCAAAGGTTAAATAATTACTTGCAATACATCAAGTCTATTAATGGATCAATATAAATTCATTTCAGGCCAGAATTCAAATGTCTGCGCAGCCCAATCCTCAAAAAGATAAGTCTTTGAGTAGTGTGCAAGATGAAAAATAGAGAAATTTTACTTTTAGTTAATCAGTTAGGAAGGAACTGATGTAAGGATTTGAATATAGAAGGAGAATTGTTTAAAGCCATTTATAAATTTGCAAATATAACTTTGTTGTGTTTCAATTTAAAATTACAAGCTGGAGGTGGACAGCCAGTGGGCTCAGGTTTTTTAAGAAAAGTCTTTAAGATTCAACCAAACTCCCTGCACCTGCACCTCCTTTTCCCGCATACCCGTTCCTCATCATGCTCATCAACCAGTGCCAGAGAATTCCTGCGTCAACAGTGATGCATCGGCAGACTCACTAAGATTTACTAAGACTCTTGTTACCTCTTGTGACTTTGTTTAACAGCCTCTGTCCACCCAGTGCCTCCAAAACCTCACCTCACTCTTACATCTTGTCTGGATCTCCTCTTCACCTCATATTCCGAATTCATTCCCCTTTCACCTCCTGGTTAAATACATTCACTTGAACTGCTTCCTCTGCTTCCACTTTGCTTTTGCGTCCTGCTTATCCAACCGCTTACACTCATCCTGACAGATTTAGTGGCTGGTTTTAGGCGGGAACAAGGATTGTAAAAGTTAAAGGTATCTGGGGGCAAATGTTGTATTAAGTTGTTTATTTTGGTTGTTTATCAAAAGTGCATGTTTAGCTTCACTGTGACAAGAATAATCATATTGTTATTCATATCATTATAAACTATTATCCCCTAACAAAGACTCACCAAGCCATTAAAGGTCTAATGAGGTCAATGATGGCTCATATCTGCATTAATCTCCGACTAGTATCCCAGATCAGGGATGTTATCTGCACTGTGCTGCCATCGATCATAAGATGATATGGTTGGCAAATTACAAATTCAATTTTAGCAGCATAACGAAAGACGACCCGAGGGTAATTCTCTCACAGAAGATGAAGAGATTTTGATTACAGATTCATCATTATGTATGATTGGGATCCTCACCTTGGGAGCCGTGGCTCAGAAAAGCATGAAAATGAACAAATGGGACCTCACAAACCCATCAGTAGACAGTAATATTACAAAACTGTGATTTCTAGGAAAAATGTTGTAAAGGGGTAAATCTGAAAACCCATTTTATACTTTATTGGCAAACATAAGGATAGTGTAGAGCACAGGGATTCAATGGACGATCCATTCACTTTTTAAAATACCTTTTGGCAGCTCACAGATATTAATGCAATTGTCACCTCATTTGCAGAGACAAACAAGTCCCTGGTGAAATGCCAGATCGGTCATACTAATTTCAAGGCTCATTAATGCAATTATGCAACCTCTATGTGTTGATGACTGGTGTGTGTGTGTGTGTGTGTGTGTGTGTGTGTGTGTGTGTGTGTGTGTGTGTGTGTGTATGTGTCTGGTGACTACACTTGAGAATGATGATGTTTTACTGCTTAATGCTTTCAAACCCTAGAAGTGCTAACAGAGTCTAAAGCTTTAAATGGAGACAAATAAAACCTCTGACCTTCTAGATTTCATGTTCCTCATATTCATTTTGGAGCCAATTTCTTATGGTTGTGTGTCATTCTGCAGTGTAATATGCTTATTTTTGTATTTTCTTCATTTGGCACGTGGCTAATAGGGGCATAATTACTTGTTCAACATTTGCTTATCCTGTGGAGTATTTTGCAATGGCTTTATAACCTATCTTTGTATAGTTTTTAAAATTGGAGGATGAGTGTGTGAACTAGTAAAAATGCTGCATTCGTTCAATTTTGCTCTGTCATGCTCTGTTAGCATCCACTAGCTTATTAACAAGGTCATGAGGAATATCTTATCTTACTAAGTTATTACACAACAGAATCAGATCAGAATTTCAATCCACTATTATTATTATTGTTGTTGTTGTCATCATTATTATTATTGATATTATAGAAGTGATTCACTTTTGAGGATGTAAAGTGTTGTGTAAATTTCTTTTTGGCTCCTGTGAATGTGCTGTGTCTGAAAACAGTACCTGAATAAGACGGCTGTCTACAACAAAGTAAAGGACTGAAAATGATCCACGTGGACTTATGCTAACATTTGTGTTTGGGTCAGACCTTCCTCTAAGAAGCTGAATAATGTTGTAAGTTGATCCCATCTATTAGGAGCTTTACTTCTTTACTTGTTCTCCTACTAGTTTCTCAACAAAAAGGCCCACTGGCCTCTCTTGGAGGTTTTACACTTAATATCAAGAAGTACTTACCACCTCACTTAAAAATAATAATAATAATGGTAAAATTTCAAAATAAAAAAATTACTCACAGAGGCCCATGTTATGTTCTGTAAACTTATGTCAACCATCAGGGTAAAGTCAGGCCATTATTAAGGGATACCTTTGTGGCCTTTTTTCTTCCTATTATTAGCATGACAAATGAAGTGTCAATAGCCAAGGGCCAATAGTCAATAGGACAAGGTTGGAAGAAAAGGAAGTAAAGACATTGAATCAAGTTGAATCACAGGCAGATTTATGTGAGAAAAGAAAAAAAAGAATGATGAAAGGAAACAAGAAAGGCAAACACACACACGGCATAGGTCAGTGCTCACGATCCATCCTGTTAGTTAATGTGTCACTTCTATATCAAACAGGCAGTGACAGCAAGCACTTCGATAACACACACATACAAAGAGCTGTCTGAACAGATGCTAACACTCACTAACAAGGCTGCATGGAGTGGACAGGAGGAAAAAAGGTAAAACAAAACATAAAGGAAGACAGAAAGCCATCAGATGAAACCTAGATAAGAAAAGAGAAAATTGGGATGTGGAAAGAAGACTCTCTAGTGAGAAGAAGAAAGGAAATAGGAGATCATCATTAAGAAGAGCTTGAGAGGAGAAAAAAGTAGAGGCAAGGAAAAGGTAGAGCTGATAAAATGTCAGGATAAAAATGAGAAGATAAACACTTGATTGATAACAGCCCCCGCGATGAGTGCATTCTGTAATAACCGTATCAAAATGTTTCCTTTCGGGTATTAAAGCTGAAGGACGGTAAAAAACAAAAAGCGTCATATTTGCGTCATCTGTCACCAGAATCACTGCTTGGCTGACTGGAAGAGATGGGACAAGCTGAGGTGAGAGTATGGGAGAGGAAGTATGACCGATTTAGATATTGGGACTGACAGTTTTTAGGCAACAGAGTAATGAACAGACGTCCGAGCAGGTGCTGAGCTCATAAAGAAGCTTCATGTGCATATGGGCGATGCAAGAGCAAAACCTGCACCCTCACATAAATAAGAGCTAAACTCAATTTGCTGCCAAAATGACGCTTAAACACACAGATGAGCAAGCTCACAGCATGAATATAAAAAACACATAAAGATACAGAAGCAACAATATTTGCATGGCATAATTCTCTCCTTGAAATGTCCCCATGCTTAATCGCGATGAGATCATCAATGCTTCAGTGAACTCAGTTGTTCTTCCTCTGTAGGGATCAACAAAATACAAAAATAATATGTTCACTAAAACCAGATATGGTAAAACGTGCATTTATGTAGAAACATCAATGGGGATTCACACATATTACACTTTCTTTTTCAGTGTATTATAATTTATGAATCAATATTTCCACAACTAATCAAATTCAGCAGGCTGCAGACTCAGTTTTCAGAGCTGAAGTGTCCTCTGTCAACTTGCTTTTAATGAGAGTAGAGAAGAGTGGTCACCAGTAATCGAGATGTACAGGTAGTGACTCTGCCATTCTCTGGTGTACCTAGATCCCTCTAAGCTTGGCTTCGTGCATTGAACCAGGGTGAGTGCAGGCTGGCGCAATGAACACGCAGGACGCGATTTGATTGGTTGAAAATATCAGATCCTAATCGCTGGGATTGGTTGACATTTCTCCGGGGTTTACTCCTATTGTAGATAGCAGCTGTTTTCCAACTTCTTTTAAAAACATATCTTGTATTGATTGCCACCAGGACATGAAGATCACTTTCACCAATATAACAAAAAGAGTATCTGAATTGGATTACCAATCCTACTTTGAAACTGAACTTGAATAGCAGGACTCATTTGGTGATGTCTTTGAACAATAAAAAGTCTTTAACAATCTCAATACATCTCCCAGGGATCAGTTCTCCAAATACCATCAGAGTGTTTGGCCCAGTCTGATGGATACAGTAGACATCTAGCTATAACGTAACTCCACTAAATTCCAGTCATCCTCTCACAACATTCATCAGGGAAAGCACAACTGCTCCTGCCTCCTCATGCGCTCCTCTCCACCACCATGGACCCCTCATGTTCCTTTTCTGCTGAGCTTTCTCTATCCCCCTGCCAATCCTCAAAGGTCTTTGAACCGCTTTTACTTTGGTGAACCACAAGAGACCACTTTGGTTTGAACGCCACTTGCTGGGAGCTGTTTCCCTGGCAACAAAGTTCCTACGGTCAACAGGGCACTGAAATCTCCCAACACAGCAAGTTAATGGATCTTGTGATGAAATCTCATTCTTAACTACTTCAACCTTGTCAGATAAAGAAGAGACAAACTTGCAACTTAAAGAGGCTTCACAATAATACCAAAACATGCTCAAAATTCAGATGCAAATATGCTGTTAATCACAAGACCAGCAGGGATACATGGAGGCAGTAAATGGAGAGCTTGTCCAATGATGACTTCACAGTAATGCTCTCAGTGCCAATCCTGACTGTCAATCAAAAGAATCAAAATGAGCTGTGAGAGAAGGTAGAGAGCATGGTATGAGTACTTCTTCCAGGCTACAGTTGGCGGCTATAATATCATAAGTTAATATACCCTATATGTTAAATTCAGTGACATGATGTGAGCAAACCATTGAGCCAGCAACATTTATGTGAGGCACAACAAACGGGGAAAGAACATACGTGAAGCGTGTATCTCAAACTTTAAACCATTCTGGTTCCTAAATTGTGCATCTTCTGTTTCTTTTGCAACATAATATGCAATATCTGTTGGTAGTCAAATAGCAGACACATGTGATGTTGAAGGATGTGACCCTTGGTTCATAGTTTGAGAACATCATTAGAAACACATCACAAAACTTATTCTGTACCGTTCTAAAGTGCTCACTCTCCAAGACCCATTGAGACATCTACGTGTCATTCAACAGCTACTTTAACACGAGGCTGTAAATGGAAAACAATATTAATCCGGTGCAGATGGGAAATAACTGTCTGTGACTTGCAATTCACCTCAATTTTATTTGGTTGGGATTGCCTGAAATTGGTCTGTCTGAAGCTGCTCCTCAGACAAGGAAGATATGATCAAAAATAATAAAAGGAAATAGAGTCAGCAGCTGACGGACAATTTCTGTCGAACCTGAACGGTTTTCCTAAGTACTAGTTGAGGTTTTTCTTTTATCTGTGGGGATTTTTCTGTCTCTCTTCTGTCTAGTGCAACTGAATCCTTGTAGAACTGGAGGAGGCAGCATGGCAGGCTGGAGACACGCCTCTCTTACACACACACACACACACACACACACACACACACACACACACACAAAATTGGCAGAGCTGTTGTCTCCCAAGAGACCAATTCATTGCAAGATCTTCACTGAAAACAGGGAAGCCATAAATTGTTTCCCCTCTCTTTCCTCAGCTTAACTACCAATTACTGGGATCTGACAATAGCCCCACACACACACACACACACACACACACACACACACACACACACAATTACAGTTACCTATAAGGAACTCAAAGGGAGCAAGGAGAATAATACTCATAGAAATCTATCACATCAGATCTGCACATGTTCTTATTTTTACTAAAAGCATCAACAAGTATTTGCAGTGGTATTCAAAGAGACTGTAGTGGACTGCAGCACCACTTCTGGCCGGGGCACTCGTGTAAACTGTTGCAATAAAATGACTTGTGTATTTGTTTTGAAAGATGAATGGAGATCTGATCTAACTTTTCACACTTCTTTCCTTTGTTTGAGTCTACTTTTTACCCAATACAACGCAACAAGATAATGGATTTATCAACAGTTATGTAGTACTGTTTTTGAAATGTGACAACAAGCAAACTTTGTACCGTAGTTCAGTAGCCGGATATATATAGAGCTAAGGTGCTCTAAGACCGACTGGTGTAACGTTAGCAAATCCTCGTTAGACCCCGGCAGTGCTGATCTATCAAGCCTTTAGCTCATATTATAGGCTTTAGTTCATGTTTTAGCCTTTCTCCCACATTTTAGCATTTAGCCTTTAGCTTTTGTTTTAGCCTTTCACTTGTGTTTTAGCTTTTAGTCCGTCAGACAGTCAAGCTCCTGTTTCCACTATCGTAACTAAATAAATCCAAGATATCGTTTTCAGCAGAGAAGAACACAGATCTGTCCTCTTTCTGAGTAGCCTTGTCAGCTGGCGTGGCATTGTCATAACAACTTTGGCATGCTGTAAATCATCAGTTGTGATCTGGAAGCTAGGAATTAGCATTTTTAATTAACTTATTTTAGTGCTGATAACCTCATTTTAAGTTGTGGATTATGATTAGGCATATATCCAGAAATGGAACCTTTTCAAGATCACTCAGAAAGTCCTCACAGTCCTTTTAAAGTGCATAAAACAGATGTATGGGCACATTTTAAGAGGCAAAAATGTGCAATCCTCAAAGTGTGAAGGGTTTTATTTTGATGTCTGGGTCGAGGAATGAGATGTGGTGATTGACATCCTGGTAAATTCATGACATAATCAACTCCCATCTGAGCCCACATGCTCCAAGTCCTCTAAACGCACCGCCAATACAAGACTAAATGGAGCTAAACACCCCCAGTGTGGGTGTTTAATGCTTTAGAGATGAGACTGTCTGTGCAGCGGAGAGGGGCGGACATATAACAGGTGTAAGGGGAAAACTGGTATCAATTTCCTTTTTCAATCACACACCCGGAGTTGGCCAGATGGATCAGGTCACGCGCACGTGCAAACGCACGAACACTTACACCGGCAGCATATTTTTACATCTTTTACACAAGCAATCTGGCTTTTTGAATCACTCATCATCTATTAAAGTATGCAGACTTCTTTCTTTTAAGAGAATATTTTTCCAAGACTCTTTAACAAAAACAAAAAACAAAAAACAGGCTACCTTAATTACAAAATATTTTGATTTCACTCATGTAGGAGCGTTGAAGGGATTTTTCATTTCAAAAACTGAAGAACAAATAAGCTTTTACTGTAGTTTGACACTGTCTGACACTCTGCGTTTTTCCTGCTTTACACACACGGCAGAGCTTAGTGTCGCCGGTTCCCTTCAATGAATGACTAAATTTCAGCCTCCATCAAACCCATTAGAGTCACAACTGTTGCTCCATCCGCGCGCCCAGCTCTGTGGCTCTGCGCGCTCTGAAAGCGTCTTTGATCAAAGTAGGAGACGTTCAAAAAACATCCAACAGGTGGATGCTGCCCATTCAAAAAATAATCAAGCAGTAACTTACATGTCGAAGTTCTTGCATCCGGTCCTTCATGGTGCCTGTGATTGACTCTTATCCCCTCTGTTCCCCTTGATGCTGGTTGACAGATGACGGAGCGAGCACCGGCACAAGGATGAGAGTCACACCGAGGCGGTGAGCGCGTCTGGCGGCTGTAAGAGGCGGTGAGATCCCCTGCGGTGGGTTTAGGTGGTGGGATGGTGGGACCACTTTCCAGAGCCGAATGACGCGCACTGAAGGTGAGGCGAGGCCTTCCGCCGTTAACCCATTACACACCCTCAACTTCCTCCTCAATTTACACTCATTAGCCCCTTTTTTCAAACTGACCACCTGTGTAAGTTTTCTTTAGTTCCGTTTACCTCAAACTCACAGGCTGAAGGGAAAGTACTAACCCAGGCGGGGTGTCTGACCAACTGGTGAGATACTATCTGATTTGGTTATCGATTGAGTAGGTTCAGAGATAACGCCCAGGTGGGAACGCCAAGGCAAAGAGCGACCTCTGTCGGCATCACCTGGTACAATCTGATATGAAGACAGCAAAATACTCCTATTTTTCTTATTCTTTTTCTTGAACTTTCATTTTATTGTAATTTCAAGTTTACAAAAGAAAAATAAGGTGAAATAAAACAAAACATAAGGAAGGTTGTTTAAGGTCAATCAATAGTACAAAACAGCATCAGCTGCACAGAAGAAGGGTTACAAACACTGATTTATGAGTTTCATTATCCAGTATTTTACAGTCATCAGCTCACAGTCTGAAGAAGACAGAGCATCTTTCCATGATGTTTATTTCGTTTACAATTGCAGTCTCATTATAATTGCTGTATCACAGTAGAAAGTTCCCCATGCCGTAAACCTCAAGGTAATGAGTACCTGTGGTAGAGGAGGTAAAGGAGTCCCCCTCCCTGAGTAACTTAAAAAAAAGTATTTCAGCTGCATTGTACAAACAAAAACAGTCATGGACATCTGTGTCATCAAAGTCATTAAGCGGGATACTTTGGCCCCTGAGGAATCTTCTTTCTGGCCTTGGTGGTGGTATTTTTGCATCATTGAAGTAGTCAAGATAATCCATTTTTAGCATGCACAGTGAAGCATTCGGGCTTTCCTCTGATGTTAAAGCTGCCTTTGACCAGGTTTAAATAAATTCTTCATTTGGACCTGGATTAGCTCAAGTCTTCAAGACGGGGGATTATTTAACTCAAGACTGGGAAAAGTCCGAGACTATGTTAATCCATATCATCCATACATTTTCTTTGTAGTGTATTCAATTGAATAAAGGTTAAGTATGATTTGCAAATCATGGTATTCTGTTTTTTATTTTCATTTTTTTTTTACAATAAATCCTGGATTAAAACATGATTTAGTCTAGAATCAGGGTTTGTTCCCTGTATAGGAAAATGGGCAATAGCATCTAGCAACTAAAACAAAAAAACAGATACACACAACTCTCTCAGATAAAGCCATGAATTAAGTTTCTTAATTCTGTATGACAGAATACATGTTATTTGCTATTACTGAATACATGTTTATTACTTGCCTGTCTTCATCAACTTTATTAACTGTCAGCTTGTTCAGGTGTATGACACAAACCTGAATATATACAGTGTATGTTTTCATATCCAAATCAAAGGGCATACTTTAAAAAATAGAAGTGAGTGTGTTTCTATTTTCATAGACACATAGGGGCAACTTGCTCAATTGTCAATGTATCCTGGAGGAAAGTAGCAGTTAAAGATATTTTTTCAATTGAGTTTTTAAAAAGGCAGCCAAAGAGGGACAGAAGACAAAAAAAACTGATAATCAAAAAAAATTGTTTAATTCTATTTTGTTTCTGAAATCGAGTCACCACCAGTCAGAGGCACAGATTAGTGTCCGTGTATCTTCAGGCCATCAGCAGCATAATTGGCCATAATGACTTGTTTCCACTTGCATCTTACTGACTTGAATTTAAGAGTTGAGAAATGAGCCAGTTGCAAACACTGGGATCTTCCAGGGGTGATTGTGTGCAGAGGAGGGCTAATGAAAGCAGTTTTGCATGAGTCACAGCTAGAAATGAGGTCTTCGCTGGCGTCCGGTGTATTTTGTGTCAGCTCGAACGTCCCTGTAGACCGGCACAAAATGCACAAACAGAGAGCAGAGGGAGGAGAGGCTTCAGCACATGTGACTAGAGACAGCTAATTAAAAAGTGAGCTACACTTGCAATGTTTAAAACATAAATATTTCAACACGAGGTAGAAAATCCAATTATTCAAGCTCTGCGGTGAACATACCGTCCTTGTCTTCTTCTCCTCTCTTTCTTCTCCAGGATCCAATCTCGTCCCTTCTTTGCTGATTTCCCTTTCATGTTCTTGAACCGGCATCTATATGCAATCAGAGCGAGGTTTCTTAAAATGTGGCTCATTTGTGAAGCGACACAAATGAAGATTACACTAATGTGTTAAAGGGAGGAAAAGCTGCCTGACAGGGTTTCGCGTCAGGCAGAACAACAGCCCTTTGTAGATTCCTTTAGGTCTTTTGCCTTCATCAAAGCAGGTATGACTGAACCTGCACTTCTCGAGGCAAAGACCAGTTTCTTATCCTTATAAAATTTAAAAGAAAGTATTTTTAGAGGGTCTTTCATTCTATTAAACAACAAAAGTAGGAGAAAAGCTGTACTACATGACTGTAAAAAGAGTTACTACTGGAGACCAATATATAAAATCTTGTGCACTTTAACTCACATATATACATAAGACATGCAAGAGGGGGTATTGAGTCTTTTTTTACCCTTTATACTGCCTCTATAGTACTCCCTGTAGTGACTTTACATAATTTACAGCTCTAAACCACCCTTTTTCTTCTCACTGGTGTTTTAAAAAACCCTTATTCAAGGGTGCAGCCTCATAGGCCATTAAAACTGTGCTGTACTCAAGCACATATCCTGCTTGTGCACGGTTTACTTACTGTCACACTGGTCAAACAAGCTGTGCTTTAGTGTGCTTAAGCACAGCACGATTGGCCAGTGTGACCGAAACCACTTGGCTGCTGTCTCTTTGAGGCTCCACACTTCCCAAAGCTCCTTTCCTTTGGAGGCCAGCCCTCTGTCAGGGACAGAACTATAGCCGGTGTTTGAGACGCACCCCAAGTGTGAAGAACCAATCAGGAGATCTTTGAGAAATGACCTCATCCAGCCAGGAAGTCTGGTGAAGTTCTTGTGCTATTTTTAGAACAGACCATTTTAAGCAGTTTCCAAACAGCATAATGAATTTTTACAACCAATGAATATGTGGAGGTTCAAAAGTCTGAATGCATCGTTCCTTTATATAGATGTTTAAAATGGGGGAAGGCACAATACCCCTCTGTAATGGTATTGTAAGATGAAAGAAAACTAAAATATAATATAAAATGAGGAATTTTACTAAGTTCACAGCAATCTGTTGTCACATTTAGGTAAAAAAAGAGCAGGATCACAGTTTTAATAATTTACACCTTGTGCTGAGTTGGTCCCAGGCTGCACTGAAATTATACCAACAAATAAATAAACACTGAAACAAACCACAGCTCCCAGCCAACAGATTCCTTTACCTTTGTCCTGAAAACTGGACCTGGTTTTGTACAGATCTGTCTGATGTCTCTGATCCCAACCCCTGAAATTAACAGAAAACAATCAAAGGATTTATAATGTTGTTTAAGTGGAAAACAAACATGCAAATTATCAGGGTAATACATATTTTCTCACCTTGGGTAAGGCTCCTGTGAAACCAGCGAACAGACACAAGAAAAACCTGAAACCATAAAAGATGATAGTGTAATCTTAATGAACCAGGAAAACTATTTAAATTGTAATGAATCCTTAATTGGAAACAGGCGGCCACACTCTATTACAAACATTGAGGCACCATCTTTGTTATCTCATACAACTTGTGTTTATTTTATTTGTTTGTGTGTTTGTTTTGATTCTCCTTGTTGAGGATACATTTATAAGTCCATTATTTCATTTTTTCCTTCTTTGTTTATCCCCTGGGGTGGGGGTTTGTTCTGGCATTTCCGTACATATGCTTTTGCGTTTTCAATTGTGAAAAACAATAAATAAAGTGGAAATAAATAAAAGATGAAATAAAAACTATTCACAATATGAAAATAATGTAATACATCACCTATTGTGATAAACAGACACATCAATGTGATCTTGATTTTATTGGTCTAGTTTTGAAAGTACTCTTCTGCTAATTTCTCAGCCTATTTGAACTAAATCGGTTTCCAGTAACACTGTTTAAAAGAGAAGCACAGCTTCAGTGAGGTACTGACTTCTTTGCCTTGCTGCTGTTTGGGTAATCCACCACCATGCCTCCACCGAAACCTGCCTTCATGGCTTGTGTCGTGATCAGTTCGAGCTTTAGAAGAGAAAAAAAGAAGACTGCAGGTGAGCAAAAATGAAAAATTTCTCTTGACTTCAATCATCCACTTAACATAACTTTACCTGTTCTGAGTTCTCTGGATAAAGCTGGAAAACTGCACGTGAACCCCGTGACTGAAACACATAAAGAAGGCAGTAGTAAGTGCATGCTTTTATTGTGGAGTTCGATGTTGGAATTTTCAGGGAAGTAAAAGAAAAGAGGGAGAGGAAAAAAAAGAAAGAGAGACAACTTTACCAGACAAGAGTAGAGAGTACTAAAGAAGGTGTAGAGTCTCTTCGGAGGACTGTGTGATCTCTTGTCCGCATTACAGAGCCACTGCAGGGCAGAGATACTGACAGCAAAATAAAAATTAATCATTAAATCACTCCAGCCTGGATCAGGGGATGAATCTTTGTAGTTTAAACATGAGTTTGGTTTTTCACCTGATGCAACCATCAAAGGTGCCGGGTCGAAAGGGCATCCCCTGTCCCATGTCTCCTACTAAAAGATCTCCTTCCACTTCTCTGTCCAGCGCAACATCTGTCAGACGAAGATGTTAGTTAGTTCCTTGAAACAATGACTCAACATCTATTTCATTACCAATGAAAGCCATAAAACCACAATGGGAATTAGAGGGTAAAACCTCACTCAGAGCTACCCTTGCAAGTATACCTTACCAAGCATTGCTGTGCTTATGTCAACTCCAACCCAGTGGTGTCCCTCCTCCGTCAGGTAGTCTCCACTGAGACCAGAGCCACACCTGGGAGACAAATACTTATTCGAGTCCTCCATGTTACAAATACATTGTGTTATTTTTGGAACTTAAATTGGAAATTTCACAATGTTCCAAGAGAGTTGAACACTTTCGAGGTTGCCTTCTTACCCCACATCCAATAGGAAGCATGGCTGTCCTTCTGGCAGGTTTAAAAGCTCTACGGCTCTTTCTGACATCTGAGTTTGGATCTCAATCATTCGAGAGCTGTGAAGTAAGAAAACGGTACAAATTCTGTCAGAGTGCAATCTGTTTCTTCTAGCTTTGAACCAAACATCTAATGGAATGAAACCCATACATGCAACAATTTGAATTTGAAATTAGCCAACCAAGATAAAAAAGATGTGGTTTCATAATTCAGTGGAATGATTTTGAGTCAGTGTGGATCTTTCAGCAGTGGATGGCAGTATAGTTGCAAAACTGAACCTGGTTAAGGAGGAATTTTAGGTTTGTCTTGCTGAAATCATGCTTGAGAATGAATGCCAAGTACAATTAGTAATCTTCAAGCTATTGGGGGAGTAGGAAAAATATAAAAGAAACGCTGACAACGACAACTCATAGCTTCAGCCCAAGATAAAATACTTTCTCATATCACAGAAATGACCTTGAGGTTAAAAAGATAGAAATGCACCGCCATTCTGAGTAACTTTACATGTTAACAAACATTTCAATGAAGTAACACAAAGACCAAACTTACTTCTGAGAGTATTTCTTTGCCTCATCCTCATTGTAGAACTGAAAGGGTGAGAGAGCAACGAGTTAGACAAAGTACGTACCTGTTCGCTCAAATGGGGATGTTACAAAAATGAAAGATCTAGGATTATTATTGGGACATTTAAACTGCTCTTACTGAGACAGGGTGGACTATAATCAGCATTAGCATTTAGAAGCAGAACATTAAACGGTGACACTCACCACTTCTGGAGGAGCTGTGTGTTCAGGTCGTCGACAGCTGGAGGACATGATGATGATTTAGTTTCTGGGATCTGAAATTAAAGCGTTTAATCCTGATCTTTGATCAAAAACAGGCTAAATGTTGTTGTGGTTGCAAAACACGTGAAGACGAGTGACGTCATAGGCAAGCGCCACTGCAAATTCTCCTTCGTTTACTAAAAGCAGCTTCACTGCAGCAGCAAGTTTCTTTATCGCTCCCCAGTGGTCAGATTGTTGGGTACAAGTAACCGTACCTAATGTCACAATTTTATTTAATGAGATAAATAAGATATAGTATGAGATATAAAAAATATTCCATGAATGATCTTCTTTGTATTAACTGTCCCTCATTTTAATAGACTCTGATTGCTTTGTGGTAGTGGTCAGTTTTTGGCTTTATACATTGTTTCCACAATATTTTATTAAATCTTTTAAGTTGTGTGTAGCTATCTTCAAGTAAATTTGCAAGGTATTTAAACTTATATGAGTTAATTCATGTTCTAATTCATATATTATCCATTTGCAGGAACTTGTACGGAAGACAGTTTCCAATAAGCTCATGGACATTTACAAAATACATATGCCTTAGTGGTGGTGGATTGATCTTAAATATCGATACGTCGATACCAACATTGATATCAGTGTTGATAAATACTTGCATGATGAGATGGATACCTATAATAATCATTATATGCTGATTTCCAAAAAATCAATACGTTTCTTTAATGGTTGATCTACCAGTATGTGTGAGCTCTTTGATCAAATGAAACATCTCTTTGGCATGCACTCCTACAACATATCTATGACACTGCTGACCCCACCACATTCAAGACCAGATAAAAAAAAACACATCTCTAATGTATATAGTTGTGCTCAAAAGTTTACACCCCCAGCAGAATTTCTGATTTTTCAGCCTTTTCGAAGAAAATATGAATGATAACACTGAATCCTTTCTATCACTCATGGTTAGAGGGTGGGTGAAGACATTTATTGGAAAAAACAAAGTGTACTCTTTTTAAATCATAATGACAACAGAAACTTAAAAAATGACTCTGTTCAGAAGTTTACACAACTCTGGTGGTTTTGGCCTGATAAATGCACAAAAGTTAACAAATGTGTTTGAGTGTCCACTAAAGGAAACCATCCTCACCTCTATTTGCTTGTAATCAGTGTGTGTGTGTATAAAAATGAACATGGTCATTTTTGAATAATAATAATAATAATAATAATAATAATAATAATAATAATAATAATAATAATAATAATAATAATAATAATGATAATAATAATAATTATTATTATTATTATTATTATTATTATTATTATTATTATTATTATTATTATTATTATTATTATCATTATTGATTTATTGATTTATTGATTTTATTTTATTTATTTATTACTATTACTGTAGTAGTAGTTGTTATTATTACTGTTTTGCTTTATTATTTATTTAGAGCGTGTCAGGTGCATATGTCCAATGGTCTAATGTTATGTAGCCCAAAGATATAACCACTTTGTGATGCTTTTTTTCTGCAAAATGATTGGTTAGTGGGGCAAGCACTTCCTGTAAACATTCGTTCTGATTGGTTCCTTCTCTGATACGTCACCGGACACTGCGGCTGTGTTCCGGCATGTCCCCCGCTTCGCTGTGGGTAAAATGGCAGAGGTCGGTCAGAGGCTGGGGACCGGAGTTTACCGGTTGACCGTCCTCAGACAGAACCAGGGTCGAACAACGGTCACCGGAGAGAGTCCAGGGCACGCGGCAAACGGTGCGTTCAGTGTCTGCAGGACAAAAGAGGAGTCAACCAAAGATCGACGTGCTGTGTCAAAGAGGAGAGCAACACCACGCGAGAAAGTTTACAGGTTGAGATCAAGTGAAAGTCAACCAGATGATGGGACTTTGCCTTTTGCTTCGTCTTTGCTGCTGGAAGCTTCCCGTGTGGTCGCTCTCGGCCACACCTGGGAGACTCTTCATGCTCATAAAACCGCCCTGCACCTCCCCACAAGACTGCAGCCTCTCCTCCGGGAGAAGCTGCTGTTTGGGAGGATGACATCCTGGAGCAGAGAAGCGCTTTCCAGCCACTCAGCTATACTCAGTTCCCCTCAGCAACTCCGAGCTTTCTGCACTGTCATATTTATTTTGTCAGAGCAGGATTCAGTGAGATCCAGTTACAGGCAGTGGAAGAGGTATCTAAAAATACACCCTGACCCCCTGCAAGCATTTTCAACCTGTAGGAGCTACAGCTGGAGAAGTGACAGCAGCTCCAAAGATGTTCCTCCGCTCTACAGAAGCAGGACAGCCTACTACGACATCCTCAGAGTGTCCCCAGGTGCCACGCAGTCCCAGATCAAGACCGCCTACTATAAGCAGTCCTTCATCCACCACCCTGACAAGAATCCAGGAAGTGATGAGGCAGTAAAGCGTTTTTCTGAGATCAGCGAAGCCTACACAGTGCTGGGCAGCATCAGCCTGAGGAGAAAGTATGACAGAGGTATTCTGAGCCTTTCAGATATTCACAGTGCAGGGAGACCATCCTCCAAAGAGACTTCGAGCCGGTTCACAGGGACCCCACATCAGCAACAACAACAGCAACAGAGAGCCAGGCAGTATTCCCAAGCTGGAGGGAAAACCCAGTATGATTTTGATGCCTTTTATCGGGCTCATTATGGGGAGCAGCTGCTGAGGGAACAAGAAATGAGAGCCAGGAAGCTGCGCATGGAGGAGTTGAAGGCGCAACGAGAAAAGGAAAACTTTGGGAAGATGTTGGAGGTGACTGTGGTAATGATGCTGACTGCAGCAGTCTTTATTTTTGCCAATGTCTCCAAGTCCTGAAATACAAGCAGCAGTGACTGGACATGCCCCTCTGGGGTTACATCTGATGACTCTCAGGAAGGTTAAGGGTGGACTGGGGTGAGTGGGGGAGCGAGTTCGAATGGTGATGCAAAGTTGCACTGTTTCTTGACATCACAGGTTATCACTTTTAGCCTGATACAGGAGTAAACAAAACCTAGATGCTACGTGAATTTGAAAAAAAGCTGCAAGGACACTAATTCTTAAAAGTGCAGCTTACAGGCTGAAGAATGTAAGAATAAATCAATTGAACATGTAAATACTCAAACATACAGTAATCTTCTCGAGGGTGATGTAGAGTATGCAGAACTGCAGGATTTTGGGGTGTTTTCCTTTCAACAGAAACGTATAATGTAAGTTTAATGAGAATACAGTTCACATTAGCCACTGTCTTACCTTTTTAGTGATTCTAGTAGTCTAGCAATCACTGGTCTGACCTGTGAGCTCCAGTGGTTTAGCTTTTGGAACTTCAACAATTTTCTGACAGGCATAAAGTTTTCACATAGTCAATCAATGCCAACCATCATTATTGGCAGCTTTGATTAAATTCTTTTCTTCTATTTATTTCACAAGGGTTGAAAATATTACTTGTGTTATGCTGAAGCACGCACAACTTCTCCTATCCTCAAGTGCTGTGCTGATGTAGAAAACTTCTTTAAAGCATCGCATTTAATTTTTTTTTTGGTTCTGATTCAATTAACGTGTTTTCTCTATGGTGTTCATATGTATTACTGTACATGCAAAGAGCCCCATTACATTCAAATGTTTATTTTGCGTGATAAGCACTTTAAAAGGTAATTGAATAAAACCATTACTACTACAGTGTTAGCTCTGGCCTCTGGAGGGCATCTGAAACCAACAAACTTTTCATTTGAAGCAGAAGCATCCAAGTTTGTTAAGTGCTCGGGAAAAAATTGTTCATGTTTGCTCAGGGTTTCTGCTGCTGCGGCGCATGGTATTAAAATCAAACCTGATCAGATCTAGGACCACTGTATGTACATATTCAACGAAAGTCAAACTCTTAATCTGATATCTTTATTTACAGGTCATTTGCCGTCATATAAATGATGACTGTATGACTGTACTGTATCACATCTCTAAATGTGCTTTAACTGTCCTTTTTCATGAATGATGAGCATAAGAAAAGAAAATCACATGATCAGATGATCTATAGATTAGCACCTAATCATTTTAATACAGTCAGGTTAAATTTAATGCATCAAAGCTGAGAATCACAAAAAAATAACCACATAAAACATAAAGAAGTTTGTTCACATTTTATTCACAGAAATATAAAATAGTATGTCAAGTACATCACTTTGTACAAAATTGCACAGACTCTTCAAAACCCAGTCAGACAACAGAAAATTCAGCTGAAACAAGTGTTGAGGAAACAAAAATGAGATGTGATTCATCTGTGATATGTGTGAGATAGGCTCTTGAAATAAACATTTTCCACAAAGGATGTTTCATCAAGAAGAATCAATTCATTGTACATTAATAGGACTGGATAGGAAAATGTAATTTACAACTGCTGAGGAATAAATATTTTTCAAAAATAGGATTCAAATTGGCACATAAACTGCTTTGCCTGTTTCTCGACTAGAAGTGAAATTTTGCCACTGAAGCTATATCACCATACTTGAAAAGACAGATGTGAAGTCTTGCCATGTGCATTCAAACTATTTTAGGGTCACAGTGTGCTGTAGCAAATTCACCAAAAAATGTGAGTGAAACATGAAAACTTGATGAGGGCCAATGTTTCATACTATTTTTTTGTCTGCTTGTTGCCTACACCTTGAAATAGTCCTGTGCATGACCCTCCACAGAGCTATGACCTCAAGTTACCCTGACAGGTGATAGCAGGTTTGCTACTGTTAGGTCGACTTAATTTTTCAACTTTTTCCTTTTCCCTGGAAGACCTCATAAAAACAAGTCAGTTAATTTCGTTTTCCTTTCTCTTTTTTGAGGGTAATTTTCCAGGAAGTGAGAGATGAAGTTATATTTAGGCTGCCAGATGTCACATTTGACCCCTTTAACAGCAATGCCTGACCAGCAGTGGCACACAAGCACTTACCTGCAAGGAAACAGAGAGCTAGTGGTAGTAGCTCTGTTTAAGTTTGCCACATTCAACAAAACAGGGTTGAACTAAAATACTGTGATCCCATGCTTAGCTGTGTTGGATAGGTTGTTCTTAACTTTGACTGTTTTCTGTTCTTTTTTCTCACTTTTCTCCTTCCCTAAGATTTATGGGATTCATGAATGGGGCCAACTTTTCTCAGTTGAAATCTATTCATTACAATAAGCTAACAGTATGCTGGCAGTTAATTATCTCTTCCTGAAGAATTAAATCAGGGGATTGAGTTTGTGTAACTACAGTATTTTAACGCTACTGTAACATGGATTGTATAGTAATGTCGTTATTTCTTACAGCAGCATGAATATTTTGCTGAGTTAGCACAAAGGAGAGTAGCAACGTCATATCTCTCTTCTCAAGCATGGTCTAGTACCCATTAACCCACTGCCCTCCCAGTTCTGGTCCACCACAGCAAGCACTGCCTACTTCCTTACTAACTAGTCCCCAGCCCCTCTGGTAAATGCTGGATTTGGTATATTATCATAAAGGCATCACTTCAGTTTGAACTTCTATATTAATAGAATGTCTAATCTACGGGTTTATTGATATATTGATATGATGAGCTTGAATACAGTCTGAGGGACCCTGGAACCATGTTTTTACACTACTGCATCACACCAATCATTGAAAAATATTTTGACTCTAAAACACCACCACACACTCATTGAGACAATCCACTGTGACGGCAGAATGGGATCCATCTTGCAATATTCATACAGACTGAACTTGTGCTGTTTGTCTTACATTTTCAACTGGTTTATAACAACAACCAATGATCACCTATTTGAGTGTTGAAGACATCAACAAACTGAGCAGAATAGAGATACGATCTTAAGAAACTGACAATAATCACCTGCTTTTAATTTTTGGGCTTTGAAGTAAATGTGAGATGCAGATTCCTTCCTCTTCATCGCCGTGAGCAACAGGCTGTCTGAGTCCAAAGTAGCTGTCAGGCACTAGGCTGTACACTTTAAAGAAAAACATCTCCCAGCTCTCACAAACACACCCATGATTACTGTAGTGATGTTAGTGTGGATTTGACCCGGAGCAGGACTTTGTAGAGAAAACCCTGTAGGGACAGCGAGGAAATCCGGGACAGATTCAAAGCAGCTTTACAAACATGAACGGGATGTTCATGGGAGCTTGGAGGGGAAGAACTGTTTCTTCAGGGTCATTTCAAACTCTCAACCCTTCAGCTGGGTGGTGACACAGGCTGTGCTCTGGGGGAACTTTGGGTAAAGAGGAACAGGAAGTGGTCGGATGGAGTGAATCAAAGCCATATGACTCCACTGGATGACTTCCTCCTACGCTCATCTTCAGAGCTGCATTTTCTACAGCTAAGTTTCAGCTCCATATTTCCTTTTGTTCTGTTCGCTTACATTCTTCACAACCGAGTCTGAAGCCACAGAGTCTGATGGATTTGTCTGAATAATCAGCGTGATCTCACCTCCTTTTTTAAATCTGAGAAACAGGAAATAGCCTCCAAACAAACACAAACAGAACAATGTGTGATCCAGTGATCTGGACCGTTAACATCTTCAGCAAAGTGTCCCATGTCGCTGTCAACCTTTTTTGCATCAATCAAATTCAGAAAAATTCCCAACTGAACCCCGCTCTGTGCCATTTTAGTAGAAAGAGTACTGGTTCTCCACCGCTCGAGCCCTGCGAGTCCCATCAGCATCGTGGTAGTCTTCAGAAGCACCACTAGAGGCCTCCAGCAAGCGTTCAGAGCTGTTACTCCTGCTCTGCAACCCTCCTCCTACCACTCCTCCTCCTCCAGGACCTGGGTCACTGCGGGAGAGGGAGGGAAGGGCAGTGGGTGAGGAAGAGGTACTGGAGGAGAGTGGGGGATCAGGGGGGGGCCCTGCAGGCGCTGGGATCCCAGCAGGATGGATAGCCTGCTGGGCTGGATCTGTGCGACAGACTGCTGCATCTCTGGGTGGGGTGAGGACTGGAGGCGCGGTCATGTCTGTAACAGATTGGAAGAAGAAAGAATTCTCTGTAACAAATGATGGATTAGTAATATCAATTAATCTGTGTTTCTTTTTATTGTTTGATGTTAGCATTCCAAGCAAAAGGCTCCTTCATAGAGCAGCATGTAAACAGGCAGTGTGGGCCTCCCTTATTATGCTTCTCTTTGTGGGCAATAACACCAACAATACTCGTACCAAAGACACGCCTGACCAGAGTATCAGTGGAGTCTTTAATACCCTGAATCAAACCCTCAGTCTGTGTTAGTGTGTATGCAAGTGAGTGTATGAGTGCCTGTAGCATTTGGGGAAACAGAGGGCCTCTTTGTGACCACCAGGGTGGGTTGGGGCCTGTGTCTCGGCCTGCATGCAAAACTCCTGCGGTACAATCGCCCCCTCACTCTCCTGTACAGGAGGGCATTCATCCCATGCCAGGAGAGAGGAGAGCAGGAGCAGTGTTAGCATAAAAGAGGAGGAGGAGGAGGTGTGACAGGTTCACTGAGTTTTAGCTCTACTTCTTCAACTTTAAAGACAAACCTCTGCTTCCATTGAAGACATCAATCTTTCTGGAAATTAGTAACCATCCTCCATTACCCTTTTTAAGACTGTCAAAGGCCATGTTCACAATGCTAAGAAAGAAAGGATGACAGGTAGCATAACCAGTTGTTGTTTGTTTGTAATAAAGTTGTGAAATGCCAACAGCTTGTTTTTTTTATTGTGAAAAGATTAATATGTTTAAGCTCAAAATAAAATGTTACAAATTTCTACAAGCCCTTGCACTTTCAGTAGTTTTAGAGAGGGTGCTGAGTGAAAATGACAGGCTGTGTGTGTGTAATGCAAAGAAAAATAGTCACCGTGTACATACATTTGTGGGCTGTGTACCTGTGGTGGAGCTTCGCTGCACTTGAACATAAGAACGTAATGTAATGTCAGCAGAGCCTCCAGATTCGAGGGGGATGGGGTGGGCGTGGAAGTGTCTCAGCATGTCGGACACAGTGTGGAACCACAGATGGTGGACATGGCACTGCCCGTTCTCATTCACTGATAAACGCAAATGCTGGAAGAACAAAGGGAAAGAACAAGAGAAAGGTTTATTTCAATAACAGAGGAGGGATATAAGTGGATTGCAGTGTGTAACTGTGTGAACGTCACACACAGGGAAAGAGATCAGGACATGACCTAAGAGGCGTCTGGATGTGAACGCAGACCGACAAACCCACTGACACCAGAGGAAGAGGTAGCGGCTAACACTTCCTCAACACTGCCGGCTGGCAGGATGTGATGTGCATGGATCATGTTCCATGTGAGCAACAAAACATTAAGCGTCATTGCATCTTTCCATAGCATCAGACCTCAGTCTGCTTTGGGCTGTGGTGGCTAAATGCCAAAATTTCACGAGTTCAAGCCTGAGTGGATTTAATGCTGCTGCAGAGCAAGACTGCAGCTGGCAGCGTGGATTAATGTAGTTTCATTAATTATTTACAGAACAAAAAACTACCAGCAATGATTTTTGTAGTTGATTAAAAGTCTTATCAAGTAAAGCTTAAATTATATTTTTACTTTCATTTTGTATCCCTTTCAAGCTGACTTTTTTTCTTTCTACAATTAGACTGATAAAATAAACAAATTGTTGATTTAGTATTTGACTCTTGCAACTTACAGTTGGCCTGTTTGACATTTTGAGAACCAACTTTGATGTGCCGAACAAACAGAGGATCATTGGACTGAAAGAAGATTAAAGCTGCTCTGAGATCTAGCTCTGTAAAATAATTTCCTTCACAGATGATGCAGCATGAGGTATCTTTTTGTAATGTATTATTTCATATCATATTATACTGTATCATGCTGTAAGAGATAAAAAAAAAACTGCCAAGTTATGTTGTACATATTGTTTCATGGCATTTTATTTCTTACTGTATTGAATTGTATCTTTCTAAACCGTATTGTGATGCAATTTATTGAAACATATTGTTTCATATTGTATGCTATCAGAAAGCATTGTAACACTTTGGTATTATACTTTATAGTATATAGTATAAAGGGTTAAATTGTAGCAAATTATACTTTACTGTGTTCTGTTATACTGTATCTTATCATATTGGACTGCATCCCATCAGATAGTATCCTTTTGCATAGTACCATATCCTATCCCATTGTATTATGTTATTAAGCATTATACTGTGTCACACTGTATCATATTGTATCCTATGGTATCTTATCGTATTGAGATATATATCGTACTGAATCATATCATATCTTACCAAGTAGTATCTTATTGCGTTGTGTTGTATCGTAGCATATCATAAACCGTTTAATTGTAAATTTTTGCATTGTATAGTATCATCAAAACACTACATCACATCTCATATATTGTACATTGCATTATAACACATCACATTTCAACATTTTCCATTGTATTGTACTGTGTATCATTCTGTAACACATTGTATAAATAGTTCATTGACCCTTCTGTTTATCTACAGCAGTTGTTCCAACATAACAAAAAAAAGTCTCCTTTCTTTGACTGTCTTACCTTTGCTTTGCCCTGAAAGTTGAAGGTGAGGACGTACTCGCCTGGGCGAGTCTCACTCTGCCGTATCACGAAAAGCCCATGACTCCTGGTGCCTCCTGCCAACACCAGCTGAGCCGCACGCACACGGGACAATGTGCCATGGAACCATGGGTAACCTGCCAGGCTGGCATCCCCTTCAGATTCTTTTGCTCCTTCACTCCCACCTGACCAAACACAAAAAAACCCACCACTTTTCACTTACACCTCTGATCTTCTGGCATGTTAAATGTCAAATTGGAAAAAGAAATGTGGCTTTTTACCTGCAGAAGAATTGGAGCTCTGGGCCTCAGGGGATTGGAGGAAGCGCTCTAAAGGCATGTGTGAAGGATGCTGGGTGAAGGGGGGTTCCCTGCAACGAACCGAGGGGGCACTGTAATGCTCAGCTGCTGTAGGACAGGACCTCTCCGGGGCACGATACACACCTAAACATATTTCATAAATATTAAAACACATGAAAAAGCAGAAATAGAATATCATGTAACAGTAGTTGCTTTCAAAGACCCTTTCTTACCCTCAGACAGAAGCTCACAACTGCAAGACGCCACCATAGAGCAGTCTTTGGAGGCCTGACCATGAGGACATGACGCCAGCTCAATGTCATCGCCGCTGTCACTGTACACAAGCAAGCAGGTCAGAGAAACCACAAGATCATATACATACGCACACACATATGCAAACAAACGTCACCAAGCCTGCACTCAGCTATAAACAAGGACACAAATAATCTTTGTGTTTACGTCCTGAGCTGCTCCAACACCAGTCCGGGAAACTGAGGAGGAGTGTCAGTGGTACAAGCTTGCCCATGTTTGTGCAAGAGCAACCTGTCAGAAACTCTACTAATTTGATGATTAATGACTGTTGACTGTTACACCTCTCCCTCCTTCTCTCTGTCCCTCCATCTCTCTTTCCTTCTCAATCTTCAGCCAACAGCAAATATTTATCTGGAGGTTTACCCAGGGTCTATGCAGTCCTGGATGTCTGCAACCCAGGAGTTTTTCTGCAGTGAGTCAATGGTTTCCAGGATGTACTCTCCCCCGTTTTCCACCTGCGAAAGCAGCAAAACACAGCGATTACTTACTGTGCTTTAGGTCCCAGAAAAAAATGGGGTAACTCTGTCGTCAAGATTTCCAACATCCTGTTTTTGTCTTTCAATGAGGTCAACTTGAAATTAATATTCTATTCTAAACCATTTAAGTGAGTAAAATAGCCACTGCTCACACCTTAAGAACAAAAGTGTTGTCCTTGTCCGGCATCTCAAGGGGCATGGTGGTCCTCACCTCCACAATGGCTGACAGGGGGATGCTCACTTTAGGCTTTGAAGACTAAATAAACAGACACAGGAACAAGGTACAATGTAACCATTCTTAAAAAATAATCTCTTGCTAGTGGTAAATAGACCCCACATTGTATCTGTTACCTGTGTGCAATTAAAGCAGCCTGAATTGAAATGTGATTATCAGGCAGAATAGTGAGACGCAGACATAAGGTCAGCATTTGGCTACAATCTGTTGTGGGTCAAACTTGAGGGTAGAAAAACACTCTTGTGTAGCAGTAGGGATATTTCCAGCCTTGTTTTTTCTTTACTGTAAAGTTCTACTGTAACAAGCTGCTGAGAGAGGAACAAAAATCCACTCAGTTGTTGCAACACACAGACTTAAAGCCTATGGGGGCATTGTTTTAAAGTCGCAGGCTCTAAAAGAGTCCTTATTGTCCAGATTCAGAAGATATAAAAGTGGGCTTTAAGTTTAGCTGGAGCATTGATATCACATTTTTGTGAAGTGATCCAGATTTATCAAAATCATATCACAAACTGACATCTGATCAAGTGCTTATGTCTTATTTTCAGCACCAAGTGTCCACTTAGACTTAATAAGAGCCACATTCACCTGCAAGTCCACGAGATATATCTCGCGAGCACAACTTAGTTTCTTGTCCACACGAGTTACATACATATGTTTTTTCTGCCTGTGTCCCTTCAGTGCAGTACAACGAAGTACATTTTATTCCTTGGGGTACCAGGGCTCCAGTAGCAAAAGCTGCTAGTGCCTTTTCCAGTTTCTTCTCTGTATCTCAGTTTCTCTTGGCGATTCATAAAAACAATATAAAAGACTAAGCCATGGTGCATGGACCTATGGGTCTCACTTTTCTGTTTTGACCAGGGGTTAATGTTGAATTAACACAAACAAGTATATACAGTGTTAGATAAACACAAAGAAGAAACACAGCAAATGTCTGTGCAGGGTTTATGTGGCTTAATAGATTATTGTACAGGAGCATGGGGAGGTTCTTTGATTATGTGGTACAATGCAGTCGTTTTTTTTCTTTTCTTTTTTAACAGTTAATGTGGGATGTGAAAATAAGCTCATCTTTTGTCAACTGTTGAAATTTGGATGATTCACTGACACCAACCACGTGACACAAATGAAAAATAAAAAATTCCTGCCTCTCCTGAGTCTTGTAAGATCTGTTTTCTGACAAAAAATCTCCTCCTGCTTTCTTCCAACAGTTACAAGTGTTACTTAAAGTGAGTACACATGGTGTATAAACTTACATGCATTACAAACCACAACATTGGGATTATCAGTTTTGATGCTAAGGTCTCAGAGGGGTCTCAAAAGAGTCAAACTGAAAGTGAAATACACAATTTTCTTTTAGCTCAACTTGACTTAACTTGACCTAACTTTTACAACAGAAACTGCCCAAAATGAGCTCTTAATTAGTAGTTCTCCGTTAAACAGCCCCTCTATATGCTGTATTTGAACCGACCTCTCCCAGACCATCTTTACACGCAAGAATTAAAGTACAACATACACTCTGAATTATAAGTAAACCCTTTTTAGCCATCCACTGCACCATGGCCACCTCCCTTTCCTCTTGAGATGAATGAATTCAGATGAAAAGGGTCAATATTAAAAGAGTTGCTAAGAGTTTTCCTCACAGTCTCAAACTTCCTCCTGCATCTCCCCGTGATTATTTTTGCTGCCTGCCTCACTAAACAGGAAGAGTTTACAGGAGAGTGAACACAGAAAACATCCTGGCCTCGGTTTGCCCTCTGCAGAGAGTTGGATCCAGACGATAATCTTAGCAGGTCCGATGGATGTGTGTTTGTGTTTGTGTGTGTGTGTGTGTATGGGGGAAAAGGAGGCTGACTGATGGCCTGGCAGAGGTTTATCAGCTGATCTGTCTGGAGTAACACTGTTCTCATCTTGATCTGTTGGTGCAGCTGGCTGCTATCCACACCCACAATTCCTTTCTGCGGATCAGATGTCAGAAACCACTTCCTGTATTAAAACATTTGACCATTTCCTGCACCTTTCTGCTGTGGCGTCACGATCCCAGCGTTCATGTGTGTTGTAATGTGTAGCTGGTGTGAACACGTATGAGCCGGCGCTCATGGCTGGATGTTCTCCACCACAGAGGTCTGACAGGAAGTCAGTGTGTATTTAGAGTCATCAGCCTCTTTCTTTGCTGGTGTGGTCATTTTGATAAGACCTAAAAGGGCCAGTCCAACTTGATGACAGCATCCCTCTCAAAGCGTTCTGTTACATATCTCTGCAGAGTTGTATTTTTATTTTAAGCGATAAGCAACAGGCCTAAATAGCTCAAAATGTATGATAACCCTCCAGTTGTCTTAGGGCCAATTCGACCCGATTTCAAAAGTTATTTTTGTCATAACTTTGGTTTTCTCTCATAGATTACTTGAAAATTACATGGGTGGTTCAATGCTATGCTATTTGCGTGTAAAATTAGTTGGGACTTTTTCAAATTATGTGTGTTTCATAAAGATTTAGAGCAACTTCCTGCTTTAAAAAATTGGAATGATTTCAGAAAGACTTGCACGTTGACATAGCTGTCTGTGATGATACATCAACATATGTCCCTCTGATGATAACCTTAGTGCAATTTTTTTTTCTTTTCTCTACTTAAAAAAAGGGTATACTTATATGTTAATAAGGTCTATCATACTATATATTTCAAAAGTAATTGTAAAATATGTCTGAATATGTTGGAGACATCTTCACTAAAATGGGGAAACAAAAATAATTGGGAAAAAAAATTCGCCTTGTACTTTATAAGCAGTCAGAACAGACGGTGCAGAGTGAATCTGAAGACGACAGGGGGGGGGGGTAATCAGGAAGATGGGCAATGAAACTATTTGGAGAAATTGATTTCCGGTTTGTTTGGAGAAGTTATCAAGTTACCAAACACTAAAACAAGCTTTAGTTCAATACTTAAGCAAGTTTGGGAATTTTTAAAGCTGCTCTCTTCTCATCATGGTAAACATTTTCTGGCTTCTTGATTGTGTGCTGCTCTCTTTGTTATTGCATTTTGATTTTGTGAACCAGTCATTGGTCTGGTCTTTGGGCCTGCTGCTGTGTCATAATGCAGTCAGTTAGCTCTCTGCAGTGTGCCCTCTCTGCCACACAGAGCAGCCTGCAGATTGATGGCCCTCTCTGACAGGGAGAGAGAGCCAGAGCCAGTCAGCCAGGAGCAGGCCAGAGTGAGATTTTATGAGTCAGTTTATCTTTCCGACACTGTTGACTCTGCAGTGTTGTGATTTGTAAGACTTGAATAGGATGGCTGTGAAGTAAAACAAAAAAAAAGAAAAGAAAAAAAAAGCTTGGAGCGTCTGCAAGGCAGGCATGTGAAGATGTGTGAGTTTAATTAATGTGTCATATCAGAGCAGTTCTGAAGTTCCTCTTAATCTCAGCCCTGTCAAAAGCTGATTATGAGTTCCTCATGTGTGGACATTGTTAGAACACGACACATGAAACTGCTGAAGCACAATTATTAAGTTTCGTTTTAGATGTGGTCCAGCTCTGAGTGTCTTTGAGTGACGCACAGAACTATTTTAGTTCCTTCTCTCAGTTTGTCACAGCAGACTGTTTGCCCGAGACCAAGCAAAAATCAATATTTATTTTTTGCACATGAAAGAGAATCTTTGGGATCCGCTCTTGCTTACAGAAATCAATGTAACAGCTTCCTCTCTCACACACTCACACAGTCTCCAGTTCTCCCCTCCTCCTGTCTCCCACGCCTGCCTCCCACCTGTCCTCACCCCGCTCTCTCCCAGCAGCCCTATCCTCACATTCCCACCAGCCATGATCAAAGGACGGTGGCAGATTTACACACACTCAGCTGCACAGCCTGGTGGCCCCCTTAAGGTCAGGGGCAATGATCTGGAAATCCCATATAGGCAAATGTGCAGTGTGCATGGATGAGTGTGTGATCTGACCTCACACTGTGTCACACAGGGTCACAGAGTTTGGATTATCAGGTTGAGTTTTTATGGATTTATGAAAGGCTGAATAAATGATTATTTCCATGAATGATTCATGTGTCCTTTGTTTTTTCTAATGTTCAGTTAGTATTGTCTTGGACTTAAAATCCTGCATGGCTGAACAAAATAACTCACTGCATTGTGAAAATAGTGGCATGATCCAGCAGAAATTCTGAAAGCATAACAGGATTTCTTTCTAAAATGTCTGGATACAATCATGGATTATGGATCATGGCTTATATCTGTCAAAAAGCAATTAGATGTTTCCTCCTTTTATGATTTGGTATGTGGGGTGATTTTCTCTATTTTTTTCAGTCACCACTCTCATTTATCAACTATTTTCATTCAATAAGCCATACTCAGCATTATGGCTCTGTTCCAGGGACTCCCTGTTCCTACAGGAGCTCATGTGAAACATCAAAACCTGAGGTGGGGAGAGCACACCTCTTCCGTTTCATGTAAACGCACTAAAAGCCAAGGCAGGAACAGAAGCGGCAGCAAAGACCCCAAGAGGTACAGGGCAGAGCAAGAATAACAAAACCCTGTATAATTGTTTAACTGTTAACTGTTTCATCATTTTAGCCCTTGTCCCCTGTTTTCTCTCTAATGCATGTGGGATGTTTGTGCAGTACTATACCTTGGGTGGCACGTAAAATTCCAGCAGGAACCTCTCCCCTCCTTCCTCCCTCTTAGTCTTCCTCAGCAGCAGGCGGCACTTCTGCCACTGTGCGGCGCCCATACAGTTTGTGTCATCAGCCACCATGTACCTGAGCACGCCCTCACGCTGGATCTCTAACATCTCAGCCTTATGGCCCTGTGAGCCTCTTGGGAGCCGCAGTTTTTGGGACCATTTTTCACCCACTGCAGCCTCCACAGTTCCTCCCCCAACTCCCCCATTAGCCTTCCGGGTCCCTGATGGACCATCTGGTTCCGGGGAGGCCCGTCTATGCCACATCTCCTTTACCCCGTCCACCACACACAGGCTCATGTTCCTCAGAGAGAAGCCCTTCTTGAAGCGGGCCTTTGGGTGGCTGACTGAAACGTCCTCTGAGCTGCGTGACTGTCCCAGAGCAGAAACTTTGTGGGGTGGCTGGGGGCCTCTGGTGGGGCCACTGCCTCCACCATCTATCCCTCCTCCTCCGCTGTCCATGCTGTCCAAGGACTCGCTGGAAGCCCCGGCGTCCTTGCGCCTCTGGTAGAGATCGTGACCGTAAGACAACGGGCAGCCTTGGATCCCCAGGAAAGGAACTATGCTGTACTTGGGTGTTGCGTTGGATCCCTCCTCTCCTGGTGAGGAGGCTTGGTTCTCCCTTGCCTGGGTCAGCGCTGAGGTGAAGCACTCCAGGAAGTGTTGAGCAAAGTGCTGTGAGAAGCTGGCATCAGCACCAGGCGAGTCGTAGCACGGGTTCTCCGACAAGAAGCGTTGAAACTTGTGGGCGAAGTCTGCGGCGGAGGCTCGGGCATGGAGCTCACAGAACTCTCGCCAGTCAGGCAGTGGGCATGAAGAGGAGAGCTCTGGGCTACCGGGCACCACCGCTCCGTTCATCACTGGGCCATGCCAACCCACCGAGGAGAGGCTGAAGAGGAAGAGCAGAGTGTTAGTGTTAAGACAAATACAAATGTTCTCATTATGTTGATGCTCAAGAGCAGGGATGGACATTTCAAGTAAAAAATACCATCTAATACTCACTGTACCAATTATATGAATCGTCCCCATTGTTTCTGCCCTCCCTGTAAAAATCTCATGCTTTTTGTAAGTTTCATCGTTTTCTGGAAGTTTTATTTAACGGCAAAGAGCAAACAGCTTTCAGGTGTTGATTTACACTGTTAAATGTAAATTTCTGTTGTATTTCTGATGTAAGGGATGACAAAGTGTTGTGTCATGTCAAAAAATACATTTGGTTGTTCTAACACAAACACAAGCTATCTTGACGACATAAGATTTCTTGTGTCAACCTTTGTCTTAGTTTGGTAGCTTTAGACTTCGTAGTTAACTAAACTTCTTCAGGGTTGTTTGAAATAATTAAAGGCAGAGTCTGGGAGAACAACTGTAGAGCTGTTCACCTGGCTTCCTGCAGGTTAATGAGGTATTCTACAAATATTGCATCATTCTTTCTCATTGTTACGGATGCAATAGTAGCCACTCTGGGTGTGCTGTGATTGACTAGGGTCACCACGAAATAGAAATGAAATAGACTTGACTAAGGTAGGAGTCAAGTCAATGTATATTACTGATTTACTTGGACATATTTCAAGTTGACTTCTTTTTTGTAATTGAGATGATGCCAACTTACTATTAAGTGTTATCACTACAACTTAAGTGACCTTTGTCTTGTTGGCAGAATAATGTGCAGGAATAACAAATATACAAAATTGCATTTTACAGTGTAGAGTCAACTCAGTCATGATAAACTGATGGGAAATCTAATCTCTCTTCTTTTCTGTTGTGTTCCTGCAAACACACATTCCTTCCTCCATGTGTGTGATTCAGTCCAAACACTGCCTTCCCCTCTGTCCTGATCAGAGCCAAACCACATCACATCATTAATAAAACTAACATCTAACACAGTCTAACCACCACTCTGTCAGTAACAGCATCAAAACCCAGTTCCCCCTCATCCTCCTCTTCCTCTCTCTGTCTTTCTTCTTTTACCTCAGACCATCAGTGACTCATACATCACAAGAGCATACAATGAAACACATGTTGGTTTGATGATTGTTGTGGGTAAATCACACAGATTAAAGAGAATCATCAGAATGGGCAGACTGGGTGACATACGCATGGGGACGGCCAATACTCCCCAAGCTGTGAAAGCTTCTTGTAAGAGCTGCTGGGCTTCTCTTGGCAGTTTATTCACTGTACGGGCTCAAATGTTTGCTTTCTGAAATTGCACTCTTAAACCAAATCATGCATATATTGGTTCTGCTGAGTTTCCCGAGAATTTTTATTCCGTAAGTGTCTTTATTTGCATTTTCAAAACAAATCAGGGCAGGTTGTGTTTTCATAAAGGATTAATGCAGAGAAAAAAAAACTTGACTGGAATAAAGTCTGACACACACATCCAACTTCAAGCCAATCACTCGCTCTGAAATCACAATGTGCCAGATCAGAGACAGGATATGATGATACGGGAAAGTACAGACAACTCTCCTGGCTCATAACTTAGAGAGGAAAAACTGCTGGATGCTGTGACCTGGTGTCTGAATATCAAAGGAATGCTGTGATGGAACGAGACTCTCTGAAATAAAGGCAAACGTCTGGATTAGAGGAAAATTAAAAAAGAACAGCAAAGGCAATGAGTCTGTCATCTGCACAGAAGTCCCAGAGGAATCTGAAGATCCAACGCTGTGTGGCCATGAGGCTTCATTTTACATCTTTGCTCATATGAAGCTGTTTGACTTTGATCTTTCACACTAAAGGAGTTTGAAACTAGCACCTCTGTGTAATTGTCCCCCTGAGAATGACGCACAACCAAAGGTCTCAGGTTGAGAGCTCTTTCATTACCATCATTAGGTGTCTGGAATAAGTTTTGACAGGTTTCAGTGAATAGTAGCGCAGAGGAGGGTTGGAAATTCTCACAGTACAACTGAAAGAACAATTTCAGAGAGAGGTCTCAGTCTGTATTTTAAATCTTTACTCTGTAGCGAGATAATGCGCTTAGTGTCAGGGTCCTGCTCATGTCATCAGTCATCATAACCACCCGTTCACTATACATTTTACTGTCCTTGAGCTGAGATTTGTGCAGCATATTTACATTGCAAAATCAAGACCCTCAAAACTTTTTTGTGATAAGATGTCCAATTATATCATAAGATGTCATCTGTTTTAAAATTCATCAGCCTCAGGGCATTCTTGAATCCACAACTCGTCCTTACAGAGGCCTGTAAGTAATCTTGACAGCAATCACTTAGGTATGTTTTAGGGGTTTGTGTTAGTGGAAGGTTTGTCATCGGGTCACGAAAATAGTTTTGAGGTTTTGAGGTTAAGGGTTAGAGTAAGAGTTAGTTTTAAGGATTATGGGTTAAAGGTTAGAGTTACACTATCAAACTTTTTGAAGTCTTACAGCGAATGGTTAGGGGTAAGGGTTAACCCTACGACCAATGATAATACTTCTTGCGAAGCTAAAACCTTGAATGAGAATGTCATCTTGACAACTTTTACTCAAAAATTGGCAGCTTTACTCTTTAAACATCTATCCATTCCTGCTACAGAACTCTACAGAACTCAAACTGCTAATCATTTGTAATAATTACTGTCTCTTGCTCTTCTTTCTCAGTGTGTTTCAGTGCACGTGTCCGTCTAAGTGTGTATTACTGGCTGCAAGGAAGTCAATATCCATTCAGCTATTTAAAAACCTGCACGGAGCCAACTTTCCACCCATTCAGCAGAAAAACAACAACACACAGTGAGGTGCATTTCTCAAAAACTCCTGCCCTTCCGCTCGAGTGAGGATGTGCTTCTCTCAAGGATACAGAACTGCCATCCCCTACGCACACACACACCCACACACACACACACACACACACACACACACACACACACACACACACACACACACACACACACAGTGTCAGCATGAAACTGAAGCCATGAGTTGCTGGAGGAAGTGGACAGTGTTTGGATTTTCTGAAGCTCAGCACGGTGAAGAAGATTACGAAGCATAAATGATTGACTGAGAGAGGAGAGGGGGGAGGAAGTGGAAAGTGATCACATATATTTAGAACTGTACCTAAAAACAGTCATGGAGTAGTTTTACATAAGTTCAGAATTGTCTTTTACAGAAAGGTTCAACCTCCTTCTAGCTACTTGTACATAAACATTTTTAGTTTCCACATCAACAGCAAAGAAGCCACCAAATCAATAACTGATGCTTTTTTGTCTGTTTGTCATTATTGGAAAAAAAAGTGGGTGTAGCATCTCTGAGGTGATTATAAACAGCACCTTAATGTTGTGTCATCAATCCTGTGACCTCCGACCTCAACTTGTTTTACTCAGGCTGAAGAGCAGTGCAGGGCCGCCAGAAACCTGTGATTGCTCTACTGGTTGTAATTACAGAGTCCACTTCTGAAATACATCCAACCAGCCCTATCTTTTAAAGCGGATGGGTGTGGGTGGAGGCAAAACAGACTTGAAACAACCAACCAGAGATTGTGGGACACAACTGATCCTCACTGAGGTTTTTAGGAAGGGAGCATCATTGGTTAACCAATCAAGATTATCAACATCTTAAACTGAGGATGTGTCTCAGCCACCTGATGAATATAAGATCAATATTAATTTTGTATTAGTTTCCACTTTTTCCTGATTTTTCTGGTAAAAAATGGCTCTTTGTCATCTAAAAACTTAGCTTTGTTCACTAGCTAATTGCTTATGATACTATGGACAAAGTAGTATTCACTATTTTTGTCTTGTGCATGTGTAATCAGTGTTTCTTGAAAAAAAAAAATCTAATTCTTCTCACTTATAAAAGCTTAATGCGTCACTTATCAATATCTTTACATATTCTCGAACAATCCACAGTGGCTTGCATGTGTGAACACTGCTGTGTCTTCACTTTTTTCACAGGATCTGCGTAATGCAAGCTGACATGGAAATAAAACGACAAGGCAAAAGATTTCATTCTGATCTTAGCCTCAGATGTCTGTTTCCATAGCAGTTAAGGCTTTTCCTTTGAGTATATTTCCATGTAAACAGCCTTTCAGCTTGACACCTACACCCATCAGTGTCCTCATACAATCAAAGTGATCGTACAAAAATAGTCACCCATTTTGTGAATGGTTTTATTTGCTTTTTTAGTTCATAGAAAGATATCAGTGAATTTCATGTCTATTAAAAACCTCCTCACAGGAGCTTTAAATATTCTTATCATATGCTCATTCTAATCTAGGGCTTCTTATAGTTTTATGTTTTTACACACTGTTATATCACTTATTTTACTGAAGGACCTTCGTTCTTTCTCCCACTCAAGAGGGGGGATGTTTTTGCTCCTTAAGCCAGCTGCTAAAACAATCAGTGAGTGTGTGGAGGTGGAGGAGACAAGGGGAGCATAAAAAAAGGAGACGGACTGCAGGACGAGGGGGAGCAGAGGCACCATGTCGAGTCTCACATCCCAGCAACTCCCTTCAGTCCTTTTTTCTTTCTTTTTCTTGTCCATCAGTGCTCTTAAAGCACAAAGAAAAGACTTAAAGGAGTCAAGGGGGGCTTAAAATGTTCACCTCCATCCTTCAGGGGCAGCAGCTTTTCCTGTAACTCCACCCTGTATCTGTTGTAAAAATCTACCACTACTGTGCCCCCTCTTCCTCCTCCTCCTCTTGCTGCTGCTGCTGCTGCTTCTTTCCCCCAGGGAGTAGGGCTGATATCTCTGTCAGATGGTTGGGAGATCTGTCTGTAACAGTAAACTGACCGGAGAAGAGAGGAAAGAAACATTACTGTGCAGGGAGAAGCTGTCAACTGCAACCTGCAAAACACATCGTACAAGACACGTTAGCTTTGGTAGAGCCCTCACAGGACCGAACAGTGGCGAGCCAACAACTATATCTACCTGATTAATACTGCGGTGTTGTGGGGAGTAATAGAGCTACTGAGGAAGTGATACTGTAGCCAAGCAGAGCGGATGTTCAAGGATTTGTGTTTTTAAAGCCGTGTGTACACATACCTCTCTGTCCAAACATAAACACTATATATGCACTTAAACAGACTCCAATGCTGTGAGCATGACACACTCAGGGATTGGTTGATGGAGACGATTGGTGATGTTGTTCCCCAACCCCAGGGAGTTTGAGTTCAGCCATGTTTTCTAAGATTAGCCTGCTCCACAGCACAGCTCACAGCCAGCAGTCCCCACAGTGCATCCCGTTACATGCACAACTTCAATGCTATGTGAATCCATTCTTTGTGCTTTCTATTGCAAGGCGAAAAATGCAGATGATTCAGATTTTTGGCACATAAAATATGTCTACTTGTCTTACATACACGTGGGAATAAGGGCAACAAAAACGAAACACTACAATCATGGTCATAAAACGTGTAGAATTCAAATATATTCACAAATTATTTTTCAACGATGCTCATGCATGTCCAAACATGAAAGCAAAACGTGTCAAAGTTGAGCTAAAACAATTAATCAATCTGCAAAACAGTCTTTGATTGCCAGTTGATATTGTGTGTCACTTAAAAAAACATTTAAAGAGAAGTACAAAAGTGGAATTAAAGAGGAGGTTCCTATATTCTATTCATGAATATAAAATAATGCTGGATGTTTCACGCTTACGTATTTGAATTTTGTAGTGATATTTTTAATCTGTCTGTAAACTTCTTAAATCTTCTGTTCTAAAAATGGCCTGAGATCTTCACAAGATCGTCATGAGCCTTACTGAAACTATTAGGTTATTGCAAAAGGATCTCTCTGGATATTGGAGACACATTGGAGGGGGAAAACTGAAACAAAAAGGATCTGCTCATATCTCTGATCCAGACGGGACTCCAGAGGGATGGCCAATCAGATGGAAGAGACAGCCCAGTAAGAACAGCGGGTAAAACAAAGTGTTGCAAACAGGGGCTGAAATAAGGATGTTCAAAAACCACAGGGACATAATTAAGTCAAACAAAAAGCACAACACTCTCTCTTCAGATGTTCTCAGAAAACTCCTGTAAGTAACAACTAAATAGAATACATTTCTTTACCTCTGTGACCAAAGAGCTACTTTTTATCTCCTTGCTGATTTTGACTTATACATATGCAAAAATGTTTTTTTTTTACTTAAAAACCCCCACCCTGCTGTTTTATTATAGCAGCCAAACGTATCTGGTCATTTCCTCAATAATTTCCCACTTTATAGTTTGTGTCAGGAATTATCTGTTTGTGTCAATAACTCTCCTGTTGTTGCTGATCTTGTCCTGTACATAGGTAAGTCGTTTCTAATCTCAAATGCTTTTTCATCAGACAAATCTTTCACATGTATGAGCTTTGAAAAAGTTGAAAACAGCATGCCAGCATTTGCCTGGTTTGACACATGCCCCCCAGAGAGGTTTATAGGCATTAAAAATTACAGTGCATGATAGTCAGTGATGTTGCACATGGTTATGTTTTTGTTTTTTTTAAGGTCATTAAGTAGCATCTCTCTTGATATCTGTATGTTTAGTTACCAGCTAAACTTTTTAAGTGAAAACTGAAGTACATTTGTTGGATAAATATATTAACAGTGTTCAGTTTATTGTGACGGTTAATTCAAAACACTGTCTTCTTTAAAGACCTTGCATGTGAGTCCAAGCAGGATCTGTTCAAAACCGGACTGGTCCTTTGTCAGACTCTAACTTCTGTCGAATGTTATAAAAACTGGGCTGGTGTTTTTTTTTTCTTAAATCGTGATCTAAACTTTGGCAGAGATTAAAAAAAAGTGTATGACAGAGATGCAAGTATCAGCAGCAACATGTTTTGACATAAGTCTGTTTTGATTTTCTGTCTGGGGTTGTTGAAGAGGGACAGACAGAAAAACACAGACAGGATGGGAATCACACTGACAAAAAGTGACTCACGTGGAAAAGTCAAAGACAGAGAAGATATTGCAGTAGACACTCAGGTGATTTTGTGTGTGTGTGTCTGTGTGTGTGTGTGTGTGTGTGTGTGTGTGTTTTCATTGAGAGCCCAGAAGATAGAGGGAAACTATGCAACCAGAATGACGGAAGTGAAGGAAAAGCAGACGAGATGTAGACACGAGATAAAAGTCCCAGAGCGGAGGGCTGGTAGATAACAAGGTAAGACATGGAAGAAGGATCAGACATGAAGGAGAGACACCAGGTCAGCAGTCAAAGACTTCTTTCTTTACCCAACAGCCTGTCGGTGACCTTTGACCTGAACTTTGACAACCTCATCTCTACCTGATGCCACTGAATGTCTGGAGTGTTTTAATCTACCAGGACCTGTTTGTCTTGTTCTGGACACTAAGAACAATTTACACGCCATTCTTTTATTAATACACGAAGCACAGCCTCATCACAAAGACATTACACACATTAATTAGCGTTTCCTCTCCTAGCAGGCTCTCCTCTCGCTCCCTCCTCTCCTCTCTTGTGGTTTTTCTGGCAAAGCAGCAACAATGTAAATATTGAGTGAGCTCAGGCATCCATATGGCAGCCAGTGATAAAGAGACAAAGCGCGTGGGAGAGAGAGAGAGAGATTCTGCCACTGACTTCCATTTCCTGTCTCTCTCCCACTAGGTCTAACTAATTTCACAGATGACCACTGGCCTCTCTCAGAGATGAAACAATGCACCTATGAGCATCCAGTGTGACACTTAGTGGTAGGAATTAGTAGTTAATCTGATGTGAAAAGTAACAACACCACAATACCTGCGTAGAGCAGTATCATGAAGTGTGGTTCCCTTTAGTATGACTTTTAGCAATTTTGGAAATCTTGTGCCCAAAAGTTAAACTCGTCATACTTTTGAAATGTTAAAAATGAATTACATCAAAATCTTTTTACTTAAATATGTAAAGGAAAAAAGAGCAGAAATGAGAAGATATCTGTTTGAAGTCGAACTATAAGCCAAAAGCAGACTTTGAGAGTAAATTTCTTTTACATTACTGAGGATCGGTCTGTGAAATTAGACGACTTTTTACCGGATACAACGTGACAAGTTAATGTATTTATCAACAGTTTTGTAGCACTGTTGTTTGAAACATGATAACAAGTGCGGTTTGCACCGTGGTTTAGTGGCCGGCCACATTTAGCATTACTCAGTCGGTGCTCTGCATTGCTACCATGTAACATTAGTAATCCTGATTATGTCCTGCCAGTGCTCATCTATCAAGCAGAGCAAATGCAATCTGGTTCTGCATTTTTTTGATCGACTTTCAGATTTGGACAGATCACTTCAGTAAAACAGCTGCATGTTTGTTGATATGAACATTTTCACAAACAGCTTAGCCCATGTTTTAGCCTTTATTCCCTAATTTAGTCTCTAGCTTGTGCCTTTAGTCAGTGTTTTAGTCTTTAGCCCATGTATTAGCCTTTATGCTGTGTTTTAGCTTCTAGCTTTTGTTTTAGCATCTAGCTCTTGTTTCAGCCTTTAGCCCGTGCTCCATCACTCTCCTGTTTAGCTTCCCTGCCCCTGTCTGCCAGACAGTCCAGCTCCAGTGTCCACTACTCAATATATTCAAGAAGTTTTTTCAGCTGAGAAAAAACACAGATCACTGCTCTCACTGCTAAACCTGGTCAGCCAGTGTGGCATTGTCATGGAGACTTTGGCATGCCGTAAACCAATCTGGTCCAATCTAACTCACCCAGTCCTGATCAGGAAGCTAGGAATTAGCATTTAGAAATAACCAATTTTAGTGCTGATACCCTCACTTTAATTGGAGAATATGATCAGGCATAAATCTAGATTTGAGACTTTTTCAAGATCATTTATAAAGTCCTCACAGACCCTTTAAATCATCACAGTTAGAGTGATGCAGCCTCTTTGCATGCTGTGATGGTCTGTACCAGCAGAACTGTATCCTGTGCAATCAGGCTCATTAGGCTCCATATTGACAGACTGAAGCCTATAAAAAGATAAATGAGAGAAAGTCAATGGCAGGCCAAAAACAGGCCTCTTGCAGGCCCACAGAGCCTCACCGGAGCCTACAGTGGACCGTTGTGCAGGCCGCGCACACTGGACTTCATGAATGGAGAATCGGCAGCAGCCTCCTGCTGAATGGCTGACAGCTCCAGGTCCGGAAAGCAGGAGATGAATGGGAAGCTGCGCGCGGAATCACGAGCCGGTACAATGATTCTGTATCATCTCGAGTGGGCCTGTATCATCACATCAAGTCACATCACATCAGATCTTACCAGCCACCCCCCTCAGCCGCCCTCTGACTGACCAGACTTTACTCCCTCAAGGCTACTAAATGGATTATCGGAAAAGCCCCCTTTTACAGCGCGACCCTCCTCAAGCCCAGGACTCCACATCCTCACAGGCGCAACAACTACGGCACCAGACTTTTTCATCCGCACATCGCGCTCGTCTCTGCGTCCCTTCAAAGGACGCTTTGAAGGCAGGATCCATCACGGAGCCTGGTTGGATGAATCAGGGTCTAACATCAGAACACAGCAGCCGCCTCCTCCTGCTCGTCTTCCTCAGCACCTGGAGATTCAGCGTCACCCTCTTCATCTTGACAGCGGTAGCATCAAAAAACACTTACCAAGATGTCTAACCTGACGCGTCAAAACGCACGCCAACACATTAGAAATAAATTACAGAGGAGAAAAAAGCGGCAGCTGCGGCTCTCACCTCAGTGCAGGACTGGTTTCATTATGACGCTGGTGTTTCGAAGACGGTCCTGGATCCACAACAAAGACTGAAGACTGTTAAGACTCAAACATGGTTCCTCCCTCTCCATCAGATGTTCTGCTCCCGGAGTCACACGCTCTTACAGCCCGCCAGCTCTGACCCCATCTCTCCGCTCGACGCACTGAGCTGCTGCTGTATCTCTGGCTTCTCCTGCTGCTGTCCACAGAGCGACAAGCGTGAGACAGTCAATAAACCTGGATACTTCCGGTTATCACCTTCAAAATAAGGCACCAGGGGTCTAGGCCAATTAGAGTTTTGAGGGCAGAGAATGGAAGCCCTCAGTTAAGTTTCTTCGTCTCTAAAGTTGCACTTTAGTTGAATGTAGGTAGTTTGCCATCGTCCTCTTTTCCCTGGACATGTTCTCTTATTGAGTGGTGAAATTATGTCCTGGAGACATAACACTGGGGATTTTAAAATTCCCCAAAATGTTCAGGTTTTTCTCTCAGCTTGTTCTACAGACCATTATAAATCATTGCACTGGAACTCTGATGCACCAACCTACCAAGAAGATGAGGATGCAGGAAAACAGGTAATAATACAAAGTTTTAGGGGAAAAAAGTCAAAAAACAAAGTGTTGAAAAATTAAGATAAGCCTTTTTTTTATTGATGAAAAGTCAGGATTTTGAGATTATTTGACTTCTTATTTCCAAATTGTAAATTAGGGATAACATCCTGATAGAAGTAAAACATGAGATTATAAGTCCAAATTTGAGACAAGCAGTCAAAATTTTAGATAATAAGTCTGGATTAAAGGGATTAAAAGTCAAAATTTCAAAATTATTAATCTACATTTTAGATAAAAAGTCAAAATTTTGAGATCAAGTGGGAGCTTTGAGATACGGATGAATTACGTTTGTGTATTTTTAACTGGCAGAAATGGGCTTCTGTATATTATTTATATTTCCATCATAGAAAATATTCCCTTTAAACAAAAAAAGAATGTCTCACATTAATATACAGGTTATGAAGTTACTTGGTCGTATTTGTGTGTCTTTGGGTATGTTTGCAGGGTCTCCAAGAAGCCAGGTAGGGGGTTGACTTTAAGGGTTTTTACAATATGGTCATCCAAATATAGGAGGTCTTGGATGTCGAAACAGCAAAAAAAAAAAAAAACCTTTCAGGTTTCTCACAAATGCCTAATTAACCTCCAAAGACCCTCTAAAACCCAAGTTTTTGTCCAGTGTGCATTTTATATTTTTCTTTGCTATTTGGGATAAGTAAGTCCTAATTAGTATAATCACAAAACTTGGTCTTTGTACAGGAAATCATGTTTTTAGTTTTATTAACTTGCAATTGGATTTCAGTTATAAGCCTTATTGTTAATGACTACACTGTTTCTCACTGAAAATTTATGTTAAGTTGTGAAATCACCAAAAGATGGCCTGTGAAGTGTCTCTAAATGGGGCTAATGAATGAAAGTTTCAAAAAACGAATATCATTGGTCTGAGGGGCAGAAATGCAGTGGTTCACTGGGTCTCAAGTGTTTAAGAGATGTGGATTTCATCAATCAGTTTGAAGGAGGCTGAAAAAGACAAAAAAAATAATTCATGATTTCTGAGAGTGGGAGAATTGTGGTGTTACTTTAGTTCAATATAAATTCAAGGGATACAGGGAAATAACATCAAAATAATGCCCTGATTTTACTGAAACTGTATGAAAGGAGATGTTTTGTGTAAAAGAAAATTTTAGAAAGCCAATAAACAACCAGATGCCCTTAGTCCACACTTCCTCTTAGACTTTTATTGTGAAGGTATAGTCATACTCAGCCCTATCCTTTTAAGCTGAATTGACATCAGTTCGTTCAATGGGGAGCGTATATGTGCGCGCGCGTGTGAGTGTGTGTGTGTGTGTGTGTGTGTGTGTGTGTGTGTGTGTGTGTGTGTGTGTGTATGTGTGTGCGTGTGTGTATGTGTGTGTGTGTGTATGTGTGTGGGTGTGTGCCTGTTTCACTGTGCTATTTAACAGCCACCGATGACTGCCCTTAAAGGAGCCACGCCCTTTTATTGTTGCCATATCTGACACACACAGGAGAGCGCGTGTGTGTGTATGTGTGTGTGTGTGGATGGCAGCTGGTTCAGACACAAAATGGGTCCAACTAAATATGAATGAAATACTCTCATATGTAGTGTTATCCTCATTCAATGTGTTTCCTTGCTCACAAAAACAAACAAATTAAACTTAACTTGGTTTTCTTCTTATTGGATTCTGGGGGGGGGGATTGGGGATTGCATTGAAAAAGTTATTTCTGTTTTAAACCAACAGAGATCAGAAAAGCATGAAGATAACTTCATGCAAAATGTTTTAGCTGGTTTCTTTTTTTCTTTTCTTATCCTTAAATTCCACCAGGTCATATTTATCTATTCATGTATCATATTTATCCACCTGTAGCTCAATCTGTTTGTAAATCTCATAAAACACGATGCAATATCTTAACTCCTACTCAGTGTGTAATATCTGTTTGACACATGTCATCCTGCTGTAATGATAGTGTACATAATATAACTATTGCTTTACTTTTAGTGGTTATTGCTTTTGGTACTTCCTGCTTATTTGTACTTATTGTTTAAAGAATTGCTCATTACATTACCTCTATTTGATTTATTCTCTTACTGCTGTGATGTATTGAGAGCTATGGAAACCATTAATTTCCCCTTGGGATTAATTATTTCTTGTTAAGTATTTCTGATGCTGACTTTGATTAAAGCACAAAATGTATATTTAATAGGCTGATTACATTACAATCCACATATTGTCAAGAAAATCTGAAAGACTTTATATCTCCTCAGGTTTAAACCCATTTGTTCAAAGAAAAAAAAAAGTCTCAGTGTCTTGCAGACGCAGGTGCCAGATGACTCATTTCCTTCTGTCATTAGTCAGCTGCACAAAGTGAGAGAATACTGAGGTAAGTCCTCAACATATATGATCTAAATCATCTTGTAGAATGATGGAGTCAGGCCCTGAGGCTGTTTGTGGTTAGTATAACTGATGATCAAGAGTCAGCTATAATCTGAAACATCATTCTTTTATTTACGTTTTTATTTTGATGTGATGCTGTAAAATGAGCTTCACCACATTCATCTGAAATGAGTTTCAGTCATAAAGGCTTACAGTTGTCTGCATCACTTAATTACCAAATGCCAGAATATTCCATTCTTAAAGTCCTGTTGTGTTTCTTCAGACCGACACTACTACACACATGCTGTTTGTTAGAATGATCCCCTTCACGTGACTCTGTGATGTTTACAACTCAGTGAGCGCCTGTAGGAAAACACACCTCCACTACTAATCCTCGCTGAGTGGATTGACTCTGTGGCTTCATGGTGGGGGTCAGGACTAAAATAATAACCTGGTCAGGCCACAGACAGGTGGTAGTGGGAGAGGACAAGCTGCTTTGGGAGGTCAGTTCCTCTAATCTGAGTGTTTCCTCCTAAACCAGCCACTCTACGGCTGCTTTTAGTCGTAACCAGCACGCTGCGATCCCGTTTTAAAAACTCTTCTCAGATACTGACCAGCTCCAGATGATTTATGTAATGATAAGCAATAGATGGATGATGAAGTGAACCATGTGACTGAACAACTTTTGGAAATAATGCACCAATATGTCTGCAAGTAAGCAGCTAAGAGATTTCAAATGCATCCAAGTCAACAATTTTTAACTAATGACATAGAGGCCCCCATATCTGGATGAGCAGTCACAAGAAGTCTGAAGATTTCTCTTTTATGGTGCATTGTTTGTTGGAAAATTGCGTAGTACAAGAGTCCTATAACAAATTGATAACTTGCTGACAAAAACCTGCTGGAAATCCTTAAAGCTGAAGATTTTCTGAAATGAGATATTTCATTATAAACACACACTGTAGTGACATACAATTCTGGTTTAATGTAAGTCTTGAAACTTTAATTCTTGAGTGTTTGTGTTGTTGTGTTGACTTTTCTTGACACCTGTATGTTCTGGCTCAAAAGTCCATGACTATCATACCTGTAATCTGATGACTTTTATTGACACACGTTATATTTTTGATGTTATTGTGAGGACTTCTTCTGACACACCCCTTTCTTGTTGAATACAATCATTATTACACATTATTGATTATGTTCTTCCTGTTTTGAACCCTAACTTTTAGCATCACTGGACAATAAATGAGCTCACAACAGTATTTTCTGAATTGAGAGGAATCTTAAGTTGCTCCAAAATAAATCTGATTCACTGTCCATATTGAAAAGCATGGCTGTAAATTTACATTTAAGTTATAGAAAAGCAAAAACTATAGGCTTACATCTATCAGTTACTTAGTCAGTCACCATTCACAATCAAAACCCCTTTCACGTCCTCTTGGAGCAGTGGTTCCCAACCTTTTTTTCTCTTGTGCACCGCTGAGCCCTTTTGCCACGACATGAGTTCCCTTTCTTCAAAAGTAGAGCACAACACAACTGACCATTAGGTAAAAACTATTTTATTTTATCTCCTAATTTGAACATTTAATATTCTGGCATTTTCCTCTTTTAAACTCAAATTAATCATAAGAATGAATAATAGGTTGTCCTGAAAATAAATAAGTAATATGAAAAAAATAAATAAATAATGCTGAAACATGCACTTTGAAAAACATTCGGCTGTGAGCAACTGGATGTTTCAGCCCTTGATCCATATTTGCCAGGCTGCAATTGAGCAGCTTGATTTTGGCATGGCTGCACCAAAAGTTATTGTCTTAATAATCAAGACAAAGTGATTAAATATTTTTACGTACCCCCTGTAATGTTGTGGTTGGGAAGGACTGAGTTGGTCTAATTAAAAAGGACCTGACAGTCAAAGCAGGTTAAAAATATATCACTGGGTGCCCAATACATTTTACTCTCCACCTGACTGTTAATGTAAAATGGGTGAAGTTTGAAAATGAGACTTGGGTGAGAGACTCAGGCTCAAACATTAACAAACTACCCAGGGCATCATCTCAAAGGGAAATTATCGTCATCTCCCCTCTGAAAACCTTTGGGTCGTCTTGCTCTTTTTCCTGATGGACTGACAGCTTTGTGTAAGTGACAAAAATAAAAATCAATGGCATCTGTTTTGAAATTGTAATAAAAACAAAGATGGTAAAATGGTGATAGCCTAAACCTTTAATGCACTTCTCTAGCTTCAAGCTCAGGCCATAACGAGGATCCTCTTAATGAAACAATCAGAGACCTGGGCAGGGCAAGTGTCTCTCTCTCTCTCTCTCTCTCTCTCTCCAGAGACCCTCACTCCTTATTGATCCTTGCACACTTCCTGCCGGAAGGATGAATCGACAGAAACCTCAAGAGGGTGAGAGGCGCTTCAACCTTTCTGTCATTCTCTCACGTCACCTGTTTTACTTCTGCTTTAAATACTTAAATTCATCCACGGGTTTGTCTTCCTTTTCCTTAAAGTTAATGATTTCAGTCCCTAAGAGACACTTTTCTATTTCCTCCTTTGTGCAAACACAGTGTACACTTTGGTACAATGGTAAGGCAAAAGCCCATGACATAACACTGAGCACAGACAGCACAGCCTCCCCTGTGAGTGCATTGATCAGGGATTCAAACATACACCTCATTTAGACTCCAGGAACAGTGACACGGTCGGGGGGGGGGGTTAAAGAAAGAAAGATGCTTTTGAGCCAATTTCCTCTGAAAGCATCTAAAGTGGTTGGGCTGGAGATTGGCCTCCTGAGGCTGTTTGAGGATCAATGTGTCAGCAGGCTTTAATAAGAAGCTTCACTTCCTCACTGTTTCCTGACCAAGAAAAAATACTCCAGAGGTGCACGACAACTCAGCTGGCCTTTAAGGATGACACTATGTTCAAAAAGTAACTACTGATAGGAAACACTGAACCTAAACCCGTAACCTGAACCCTGTATTAAAAAAACATGGAGAATCCAAAGGTCACTTCATGTGAAACAAAGGATACAAACTAAAAATAGACTCAACAGCAGGTACTGTCTCAATGCTGTGGGCTAATAGTCCTGTGTTATCACAAAGCAAGGAGCAGGTGTGCGTTGGTGGATGTGTGTTGTTTAAGCTGTGAGTTAATGAAATACGATCCAGGAAGAGCAGGTGGAGTAACAGATTAACAGGTTTAGAGGCTTATCAGAGGTGAAAATCCTGCAAAATTGTTAGTAATACCCACAAGCAGGATTTTTAAATCGAGGAGAGTAACCACGGCAGGATTGACTTATCATTTTCAGGGATAATCACAGGTCTGGTTTGGTGTTTTCTCAGGACAATGACATTTCCTTTAACACAAGCCAGTGGCAGCCTTATGCTCTTGATGTGAATTTGTCATTAACAACAATTAACAGTCATGAATGAATGAAACAAAAATAGTGCAACATATTGTGGATCGCCATAGATATCTGTCTGGTGGAGTCACAGAGCATCATCAAACCTTTCTGCTCACTGAAACACACATCTTATGTACAAACAGTCCACACCAGAGCACAGTCAACTTGAAACAGACACTTACAGCTCTGGAAACTTCAGTGACTGTTGCAGTAGTGTTTCTGCAGGAGCCCAGATTGGTCAAAACAGCTGTCAATCATGTTGTGCATGCATTTGCTTTTTTGACATTCGTAAGTAAATGAAATCAAACTTCTCTGAAAAATAAACACCTGAGTGAAAATGACTATGATAAGAGCATAGTTCCATGAAGGAGAGCAATGCAGAGAAAAACGTATTTATTGAGTATCCTAATTTCCTAGTTTGACTCATGTTTCATCTGTTATAACAGAGGAGGCAGATTTTTTGCACTATAACCAGAGAGGAAACATGAAAAGTTTTAACTTCACTTTTCAGGAGAGGTTCTCGTCCATCTTTTTAAACAGTTTCTTGATGTAGCAAAGCAATACCGGAAAATAATCAGAATATTTAGCTCTTAACTCTAGAGAAGAAACTATCCAGAGGGAAACAATTGCTTATGATTTTCTACAATAAAAACTTTTTGCAGTTTAATATTTAGCCCAAATGGGTGCAAGGTGTCGCGGTATAGATAATGGATGAAAAGATATATCAAAATGTTTTTTATCTGGTCATCAGATATGTTGGCTACATAAGAGCAAACTGAAGTCTGTTTTGGTGTTTCTAAGAGGTGAACCAAATGATCAGACCCCAAATGAAATTTAATGACTGAATGTTATAATATGCAACGATGTAAAGCCTTTTATATGTCTCTGGCTTTGAACAGTTTACACAAAATTAACCACTTTCCCTTACTGGGATGTTTTCAAACCCTCTTGGAGCAGAAGTGTCTCTGATCAACACTATTCATGTTTTCCTGCAAAGTTCTGCCTCAAGTCCAGTTAGATTTCACGTCACAGCAGAGAGTCAATATTACCAGCTGTTTCCTGATGTGAGATCAGCACCTCTGGTCCTCAGTTAACCTCCTGGTGACACAATACTGTGTGGTTTTTTTGTATCACCTTGTACCAAAAGATGCATCTGTCACACTGAGCTGACTAGAAATGATGCATGATGTGAGCACCGATGTCATCCGAGCCAAAGATAGCACAGAGCATACAACAGAACTGTAAACAACACGAGGAAACAACCACAGGAAGAAAAACATGTTCGTTATTCATCCCTGAGGAAGCAGAGAAAATAACTTCAAGGAGCATCAAAAAACTTTCCAGCTAATAAAGTACTGATCCAGACACTGCACTTGATCAGTGTTCAAGTATTTTAAAAACTAATTTTATCAGATTGTTTTTTTCATTTTTGAAAATATTTTTCTTTTTGAACTCAATACTTAATAGCTGCATAAAATCATAAATTAGAAACTGAAAAACTCTCAGGTGAAACAAGATGTACTTCTCAAGTTTCTTGAAATAAATGTCTTAGTACAAGAAACTAAATGAGTACATTTTTCTTACCCCATTGATATATATTTAACTCTTTTTAACAGTCACCCGACAAGCCTGGAAAAAGACTTCTTATTTGAAAATACTTAAGGTCAGAAATAATGCCTGTAGTGAAAATAACAACACTGTTTTAAACAGGGAACAGACTTATTTTTACCCTTCATTAGCAAATCACGTGCCATTTTTATCTGAGGAGAATAAGACATTTTTCTGGACTTGTCAGGAAAATGTGTTCTATGTTAAGTCCTATAATAAAAGTCTTACTAAAAATGGGACATAAACCCATGAGTAGTTTTCAGTTTTTGCAGATACCTAGAAGATACAAGGACTTCCAAAGCCAAAACAGGTCATTAGCTTCCTCTCAGGATATTTTGAATATGCTTTTATTTTTCTATGTTGTAGAGGTTGGACAGAATCTTTTTTCTGTGAATTAAAATGACCTTATCCAGCAGTCATTCCTCATCACCTTTCCCAAATGAGGTGACAGGAAGTGAGGGTGGGGGAAAACTGCTAAAGGTGGAGACAGGGTCCAGAGAGAGAAAGACGGGGGGGGCTCCATACTTCGGATTCAGACTTGCCGATCCAGGATCACGTGTCCAAGTGATTCAACCAGACTATGTCAGAGCAAATCAGAGTGCTGGGGAGCATTCAGCATAGAGCCACCTGACAGAGGAGGCCTGTTTCCATAGCAACACCCATAGGGGGTTGGGGCAGGGTGGTGGTGGTGTTAGGGGGGTGTAAACCGACTGCTCGCAGATACGTGAAAGAAAGACAGAGACATGAGAACAGAGACAAGTTAAAGGGGGAAGGGGATCAAAGAAGGCTGAATTTTATTTCATATTACCACAAAATCACAGAAAAAAAACTCTCAATACACACACACACACACACACACACATCCAGAGTACGATACAACTCAACTCCTGACCAATCACGCATACACAGACACCCACACACTCTTTGTATCCATGCAGCAGTCCTCTGCAGTTTTCAAGCTTCTTGGGGCCACAAAGGAGGAAAATCCTGAATGGTGTATTTGTTCAATGAACGCTCTGAATGAGATTTCCACAGCCACAGACAAATGAATGAAGAGGATGAGTCTGAATGAATGGGAGGGATTTATGGGAGGAGAACAGCTGACAAGCAAAAACAGGTAATCTTCAGGAGAGGTTACATAATACAATAAAAAAAAGTCCTCAGCTTTAAGATTAGTTGGATAAATCAAAAGAAAAACTCATCTGTTTTAAAGCATATTATTTCACAGCATAACTGACACTGAATGAGACCTAAACAACCCATGACTATCGACATGAAACACACCTGACACTCTTTGGACGAAGACAAAAAATGAAGCCATGCATACACACAGACAGTATGGACAAACAGCACACTCTGCTTTCTCAGTGGACTCAGTCAAATCAGTCTAAAAGTCGACTGTAGAAGCCTGGACATGTCTCACGCTCATGGTCATCATCTCGTTGACAGAGCAGAAGAGGTGGGAACTGATCAAACAATTGATGATTGATTGGTTGTATTTTGTGAATAGCAGAAGAAAATCTGTGAACAGCTGTATAAAGCAATTATCCTCTCCAGTAGCTGCAGTGTTAGATGTGAGACAATACCACCCTGTGAAGTTTGAACACTGCCCTAAAAAGTTCATAGTATACACAGCGTAGGCTTCTTCATGTTAGTGAACTGACAGTAGTGGTGTCAGTTCTGCAAAATTTGGAGGTGATCCCATATCAAACAGATAATGAGCCAGCATCACCGAAGAAGTGTGTCAAAATTAATCAAAAACAACACACAACCACTAAAACTAATGTCTCTATTCATGAATGAAAGTAAGAAACTATTTTTTCAACCGAAAAAGAAGCATGTGCTTCAATTTTTTTCTGTTTTGTTGTAAAACAGTTCACTCCAATTTTCATGGACATAAACAATATTTATATTCCAGTATGGAATGTATAATTTTGATGGAACGGCTTGCACATACTGGTAGATTAACAATTACAGAAAGTACTATTCAGAACATTAGCAATAAATTGATTATTTTCGGTGTCTATCTCATCACCCAAGTTTTAATCCACACTGAGACTAACGTTGGTATTGATATATTGATAATTTAGATCAATCTGCCTGCCACTAATTGACTGAAGTATCTGATCAACCCAACATAAATTTTAACAAGTGAAGCCTTTCCAGTTAATGTAAGTGGATCACTCTAGAAGATGTAAAGATGACGTGTTTTGCCATATTGGAGGTAGAGCTCACCTGTAGCTGTTTGCATAGGAGCTGAAAGTGCGTCTTTCCAAATGATCAGATTTAGGATGAGTCAACGTTACCATTGACAAGTCGATTCAAAACTCGGCTTCAGAAACAGATGGATGACGTCACGGAGAGGATGTCCATTTTTTTTCTTTCTTTTTTTTTTGACATTGTGTAGGAACAACCAAAAGACTTACACAATGTAAAGAAGAAGCTGTTAGCTACAAAGTTTGTTAATGCTGTGTGGATTATTGCTAGCTTAGCAGCTAAATGACAGTTCAAGTGATCAGCTGAATAAATTTATTAGCTAACACGGTTATGATGCTTTGTACCATAATAGGTAGAGATTTCTGCAAAAAGGGTACTCAAAGGAGGAAACAAAGAATAACTCTAAATTGCTTTACAGAAGGACAACAGACATTGACAGATATTAATGTCAAATTTATTGTTCTGTTATGGGCATTGGGAGGATAGGAGGAAGTGTTTCATACTGATTTGAGTTCAGAAAAACAGCAAAGGAAATGGATGCAGTCTTCAGCTGAGAGCAGACAGACTGGAGAGACAACATCCAGAGCAGCTAAATAATTCATAATAGGCATAAAACATAACTTTACTGCCCTCTGCTGAACCCATGATGGAAATTTGTAATCTTAACCATCAAAGAAACAATCAGATATTGTCTTCTTTCAAATCTTACAGTGCAGTTTGTTTTCCCAGCTGCTCGTTAACATTTGCTCCTTTGAACTGACTCAGTGTAAAAATGACACTGCGGAATCTAAGATGCTGACCCATCAGCTGCTGTCATTAAAGGATCAGGCAGTGCACATGAAATGACCCGTCCAATGCGGTTATAAAATAACATCAGGCCATTAGGCTTACTTAAGACTTTTGGTATTCCACCGATGGAGCCTGTTAATATTTATAGCTGTCTATGAGAGCTGCAGAAGCAGAGAGGAAGGTTATGAAGGAGAGAGAGGAGGAGAAGGGGACGGTAAAAGGTGAGTTTATCCACATTTGGGGTTAAAGGTGAATGGTGCTGTGGAGGTCAGGATGAGGCTGTAATTGTGCTGAGATTGCTCCAAGTCTGCTCTTGATTGATAAGCAAAAAGAAAAAAAGGGATTAACAAAGAGGAAGGATGAAGTGTGTGTGTGCATACGTGTGTGTGTGTGTGTGTGTGTGTGGTCTAGCAGTCTGGTTAGTCTTTAATGGCTGTGAGCTGAGCAGCTCTTTAAGAGGAGGCCTCTCATGAATAATGCAGTCTAATTCAGTCACACTCAAAAGCAGGCAGCCGTCAGTGGGACTGCTGAGGCCCGAATCACTGATCAGCACATTCATCCCCTGTGAGTGTGTGTGAGTGAGTGTGAGTGTGTGTGTGCTGAGTGCAGACATTAGTCAGTTACCCTCATCCCCCTTTTATCTTGGATCAGCCGTTACACAGACCCCTCTCTCACTGAGTTCTCACTTCCAGACAGTTTTTACTTTTAAAACATGACTTATGTAACAAAGTCACATTATCATACAACGATCACAAAGGCTGGTTTGAATCTCATGAAGGGGTTAAGACTAAAACATACGTTGACAGTAAGTCAGGGCATCATGAAACCAACTGTCTGCAACAGGTCCATATCTAGACAAAGCAAAAGCATTTTAACCAGTTAATAATTTATACTGATAAGTCGCAACGTTGTGACACCTTATTTAAAAAACTGCCTGGCCAAAAAAAAAAACAGTCATCACCAAAAAGAGAGGTCACACACTAATATTTTGTTGTACCACCTTTAGCTTTGATTAAAGCACACAATCGCTGTAGCATTGTTTTGATAAGCTTCTGCAATGTCACAAAACTGATTTCCATCCAGTGTTGCATTAATATTTCACCAACATCTTGCATCGATGATGGGAAAGTCTGACCACTGCGCAAAGCCTTCTCCAGCACATCCCAAAGATTCTCAGTGGGGTTCAGGACTGGACTCTGGTGGCCAATCCATGTGTGAAAAAGATGTCTCATGCACCCTGAACCACAACTAAATCTGCTTTAAAAGTGCACATAGCAACAGTGGCATATAAGTCAGTCATTTTTGTTGGTCAAAATAGGGATCTACTCATTTCTTTTCATTTAGGGCTCAAATAGAAATTTCTTATGCCCACCCAAAACTGAAACCCTGGCCTGATCCCTGCTGCAGTATTTACCGAACTTCACTCAATTTTGTATGTACAAAGCTTTAACTGGGGACTATTTCATCTAGTGTAACAAGAAACTTTTTGCATTACAAGGACCCCTGAGGTATCCTGGGATAGCTTCAATCAAACCATCTGCAGGTGTCTCTCCACCATATGCTCATCATCCTGCACACGCGACAGTTAGCTGTACTTTACGGGGAGATGATCAGGGACGATAACGTCAACATCACTGAGATAAGAGCTGAGTATCTTACCTCCAATCACAGGCTGTGTCTTTGAACCACACACAGCCTCAATGTTTTCATCAGTTGCATAAAGTGGTATAAATCTGACATGAAACATGTATCATAGAAAGACACTGCAGAGCTGAAACTACTAAGAGGTGTGAACATCACTTTTCTGCCTCTCAGACCCATGATACTTCATTTTTTAAAACTTCGACTTACAAGCCCTATTAAGGGAAACCGCCTACATTACTTCTGGTGATATCTCAACATTACACCCCTTATCTTAGAAACAAATGTATTGATAACTTTTCATCTTCCCATATTAACTTTGAATCCCCCCAGTTTGACTTTTGATTCAAAATTTTTAATTTCCTACTTTGACTTTTAATCCATACTTGATCAATTTATCTTGTAATTTTGACTTTTTAAACCTCCTTATTTGGATTTCTGTCTCCATAATTTGAATTATTTGACCCATAATTATGTATCTATATCTCTTAAATTTGACATTCTGTCCATATTTATGACTTTTTATCTCCTCAATTTGACTTTTCTTCTAATTCTTCATTTTGTCTTTCAACCAATACTTGTGACTTTTTATTTCCAATTTTTCACTTTTAAAAAAAATATCTCCTTATCTTATACTTGGTCTAAAAAATTTTGACTTTTTGTTTTCTTATTCTAACTTTTAATCCCATTTTGACTTGTTAGCTTTTAATTTTTTAAAGTTATTTTTTGGAGCTTTTCGTGCCCTTGATTGGAAAAAAAGAGACAGTAGAAGAGGTAAGAGAGGGGGATGAATTGCGGGAAAGTGGCCAGTGGCTGGACTCAAACCCGGACTGCCCATGTGAGCTGCTCATGGAGCTCAGCCTCGAACACATCTTGGTGGGGAATGACACAAAAAAATGTACTGCATAGCCTTTATTTGGAATATATCAGCCGGGAAAGGAAAAGGAAAACATGCACAGGAGTTTTTCAAAGAAAAATCTCACAACCATAAACACAGTAACTGTTAATAACTTCAATAAAACTCCACTCACCTTATAATCAATGACATGAATCAAACTTAACAGAAATACGTAAACTTTTAACTGTTTCATTTTCTTCCACCTCCATTTCTTCAAACACCTACTTTCACAGCTACACTGTGCCCCCTTCTTCTAACATTAGGTATAACAACAACTCTATAACTTTCAATTTCACATTAGCTCTACAGCTTAAATCCTCTGATTACTCTCATCTCCAGTTAAACCCAGTACAAACACCAGTATGTCTAATGGTCCCTTAAAAAAAAGCGAATCAACAAACTCTTGACTCCATTTAATTTCATAAATGATTGGCTTACGTTATTATTTAAACCTTACAGTTACAGAAGAACCCGGTTTATCTATCTATCTATATATATTTACCCCAATTCATTTACGATCAAGAATCTGCAGGTCAAAGATGAGGAGGGGATCTCAGCATCTAACAGCTTTGTGATTAGTAGTTTATAGCCCTAAACTGCCCTCTAGTGAAGAAGTTAGATACTGCATTTAGAAGCAGAGGTAAAGCTTAGTCTTCATATGAAGCGTTCAGTATGTAAGTGGACTTTTCTGCAGCTGAATATCTGCGCAGCTTCATCTCCATGGTCGTTCACAGCTTAGAGGTTTTGGTCGCTCTCGTGGAAGCGGTGCAGGTGGTCGGCATATCTGTGAGTAGTGAGGGAAAGAAAAACAAGAAATTTCATCACAACTAGTACTACGAACGATGGCATCTCTTTAATTAGCTTTAGGATGCACACACTCACTTTTGTGCACAGATAGTTGCACAGTCCCTGCCAATACTCTCGCTCCAAGCGGTCTTGTACAGCACCTGAAAGAAACAACGACAAAAACTTTATATGGATGTCTGATAATAAAGAACCTTCACATCAGATGCTCAGAGAAGAGTTTTACCAGGAAGACCAAACAATGTAGGAACAGGGTGTAGAAGAAAGCGATAGTCCTCGCCATCTTGTTGGAGAGAATCACCCGCCCCTGAGAGACAAGGACGAGAGGATGAGTCCAGAAACTGAACCACACACATGAGGCTGAACATCCTGGAGAGGGATTGTGAATTGAATGACTCTCTGGATCGCGACCTTTACAGGTTTTTTTACGATAGGTAAGAAGGGTCCCTCCTAAAGGCTTTTTAAGAGTTACAGTTGTTTCCTGTATCATGTAGTCCTAGCAGGGGCCTTCTATTACTGTAAGAACTAAAAAAGGAGTAAAGGAGTTCCTTTGGTTGTGAAATGTCAACAGTGTGTGTGAATTACCAGGCTCAGTGTGGCTTTATCCCAGGGGCTGAGGCTCAAGTAACGGCGCTGACGCTCCTGCAAAAGGAAAATAAAATATCAAAAAACAAAAAACCAGAAACTACAAGATGTTATATATTGATCTTGTAAATTTTAAAATATTTTTGAATTGGAAAACAGTAAATTGTAGTTACTTTTTTTTTAATTTCTCCTTTTACATTACATAATTTTAACTTTTTATCTGAAAATTAATATTTTTCAGAATGTATTGACTTCTTCATTCTTCTCTCAAAACTTCGACTTTTCTCTTGAAATTTCATCTCAGACTTTTTTTTAATCTCAAATTTTACTTTTTTCAAATTTTACCTTTTTATTTCAAAATTTAGATTTTTTCCCTCTCATTAATTTGACTTCATTATTCTACGGTTTTGAAATTTTGATTCAAATTTAGCTTTTTTATCCCATAATTTGACTTTTATCCAAAAATTCAGAGTTGATTTTTGTCAAAAGAAGTTCTCAACAAAGCCAAGTTTTCTTTTTTTGACTGGCAGAATGGGCTTCCACAATAATGCCTCACCATATGCTCAAATAAAAAAAAAAACATATAAATTTCTTTAGTGCAAAAATGGACATTATTTCTCAAATCTTAAATGCCAGTAATGGTTCGTAGCGCAAGCTGAGGAAAATCAGAGAATTTTATAAAATCCCCCCAGACATAATTTTATCTAAAAAATAGAGGACGTGTAGTCACCCTACTTTAGGCAAAGCTCAAAATATCAGCAGGACTTGTGACGTGTGTGGCATAGTTCCAAATCCATACATTGGCAACAGCAAACAAGGTGAAGCTATACTTTTTTGAGAAATTTTTGTCAGATTTGATTTTCTTGCTGAGTTGCACTTCGGTCTAAACTTGACTTGTACCATAAACTGTTTCTGGCAGGCCGTTTTACTTGAAAAATTTAAGAATCCTTGAATGAAAGCACAGCTCATACTGGGCTGACACCAGATCGGGCTGGGTTTTTTTAATCTGTTAAAAAAAAGTGAGTTGTCAAAGAAAGAAACAAGAACTACTGCTCAAGAAAATGCGTCTATCCTTGAGTCTGTACCCTCTTGCTAAAGGAAGCAAATGGATCCAGTCTCTCCTCATACTGGGAGGAGTAGCGCATCACAGTATCATCACTTCCTCCGGCCTGCAGGGTAGAGAAAACAAACAGATCTTTTTAGGGTTTCAGGCTCCAGAATATCAACAAGAATGTCAGCAATGCCGTGAACACATTCACACACGCACTCTGCCTGGGTAGCTCTGCAGGAATTTGATTTTCTCATAGAGTTTGATGTTGTCTGCTCTCAGGCTGTCCAGCTCAGCCTGCAGGGCCTGCATGGTCTGCTGCATGGAGCGGTTTTCCTGCAGGGAATACGAAAGAAATGAGAAATCAGTCCTTGCAGAGAACAAAACTCTGGGATACAGGCAGCTTTCTGAGGGAGGCGGCGACTCACGGCTTCCAGCTCCTGGTTGCGGGAGCGAAATCTCTCTCTCTGGCTGGAGATGATGGAGAGCAGAGAGTCCATCTGGCCCTGAGGCAGCTCAGGATGGGGAGTCAGACCTGAGCCTGGACATAACAGATAAAACACTTCAAATGAAAAATCCACCTCATCAAATTCTATTCAGAAAGAGGAGTACACATATGATGCATCTGAAACAGAAAGATCTCGATGGATCAGTCAGATACAGTTTCCAGTTCACTGAGAGGAAGTATCAGTCTCACTCCAGTTAACACCTCAAAACTCCAATCTCTCCTGATTGTCACTTGTAATAAATAAAGCACTTTAATCCCTCTAATCAGGCTCATTTGCAGTATTTAAACAGACACACCTCCTGCAGAGGCTCAGCTCAGCAGGTTCACCTCAGTTCAATCACAGGAGCTGTGCTGTCAGCAATCAAACTTCAGATATTTCATTGTTTTGTCTGCCACACTTACACTTATGTACCCTCGCTGCTTTGGAACAAAGACTTCTCAAATCGAGAATTTGAAAGCTTTAAGACAGAGAGATTAATTACAGAGTTCAGTTAAGGTTTGCCCAGAGTGACAGCTTCGTAAGAGTTTATCCAACCTTTAGCGCAAATATTCATGCTCTCAGAAGAGGCTTTATTACCTTCACAGCAGAGTAACTCTCCTATGTCTTGGCATGTTATTGCTCATCATTGAAAGAAATTGTATGCTTTTCAGGTCCAGTTTTTCAAGTGTTCAAAGACTAAGCGCAGCCAGTAGTTGCACAGTTAAATTTGTGGCTGTAAATTTACAGTTTAGATCTGTCTACTATTTGCATTACTTTCATAACAGCTACAAAATCATTCACCGTAAGTGATTGTAAACTTTTCACAGTGAACTACAAAAACAGTGCTTTATACTGTAAAGTTGCATTGGAACACAAAAACTTACAAAAAATATCTGTTTTTTGTGCCCCTCACAATAGTTTGGTTAGAAACATATCAGGTGACAACCTACATTTTTGTCAATATTTAAATTGAAATATGACAACAGTCTCTGTCATTGTAGGTTCACTGTCAATCAAACCTGGTGAACTTTAAATTTTCTACAGAATGAGCCACAAATACAAAATGTATCGAAGAAAGAGAGTTTTTGCCACAGTTTGGCACCTGCTCGTAGTAAATCCTTTGTGCTGTGATTGTAGCTCCATGACATTTTATCATTTCATAAATACAGAGCTCGGTGTCAAGACATGAGACTATTTTAGCAGTTATTCAAAGTCAATGCGATTACCACCAGATAGAGACAGTCTAATATGAGGACAAACATGAAAAAAATGTTTGGCACCGAGGTCAGCTTTGAATCAATGAACATACCAGCAAACATTGCAGTGGCCTCTTTGATCGGCTCGGGAATGTTCTCCATGTTAGTGACCTCTGACCCCTCAGCGTCGGGGCGGGGAACGGCGGACATCGCCTGGATGGTGCTCAGGTCGTGCTCCAGCTTCAGGATGAGCTCCTTCTGCTCGGCACTAGTCCTCACAGCGGCGGAGAACTCCACCTGCAGGTCAGCGTATCGACCTGTTGATAGCAGAGGAACACATGACAGGTTTGTATTTTGTTTAGTTTCTTCATCCACTTTGGACTTCATGAAAATTTGCCAAAATAACTCACCTGTGGAAGCCATGAACAGCTGAGACTGTCCACAAAAAGCTTGCTTTAAATGTCTGAATCTTTCCTGGCCTCTCTACCTCATCTCTTTCTCTGAGAATACTCATGACACCACTCATGTGTTCAACATAAGCATCAAGAGACAAAAAAACTACTAATGCACACTTTTAGTATTTGTATAAAAGAGATTTACTTCAATTATCACACCTAGGGTGCATGTGAATAATAATGATGATGAATCAAATGTCAATCATAACAAATACATTGTGAACGTTTCATACAGTGATATTGCTTTTCAATGTTGTAGAAGGGACTGTTTTACAGTGCTGAGAACAAACAACATGATACGTTTAGTAAATAGAAAGATAAAGAAACGATGATACATGAGGAAAAACGAAAGGGGAGGGACACCCCGAAAGGAGAGAAAGTATCTCAGGAGTGACAGAAGTGCTCAGGAAACAGTTTTCAAAACAAACAAAAAAGAATCTTAACCATCCCTTTACAGTCATGCAGCCTTTTGTACTACAACACACATGTACGCGCACACACACACTCACATTTAAAAAAAAAAAAAAAAAGCAGTGGGAGAAGTTATGAGAATTATTACTTCCGCGTTGTGGATGACAGGTTGGAAAAAAACTCTTCTAAACACTCTGTATTTGCTAAAGCCTCAACAAGCATCTTAAAGCTTTCCATAAGGGGGAGGTGTGGGGGTGAAGCTCTCCCCCTGGGTCATTTGGTTGTCAGACTACACTGTGGTTTAAGCTATGGGTGAACTGAAGCGACGACACAAAGGTAGCAACATTCAGAAAATCTGTCAGCAACCTTCAGACAGAGGTGGAGAACTATTTCACTATTTGGCTTTTTGCTTCCTCTTTTTTTTTCTTTTTAAGTCTTGCGAGCGTTTGCTGAAATGTTTTATTGATCCAGAGTCAACCTCTGGGTGTTAGATGTGTATGGTAAGCATGAAGAGGAAATGGTTTAAGACTTAAAAATTAGCTGGAGCCAATGTGAGAGGTGAGCGAAAAACACACAAAGAAGCACGCGAGTAAAAGTGAGAGGAGGGGATGGGGGGAGTTCAAAGGATGAGTGTATTGTGCTGTAGTATGTGTGTATGTATTACTGAGTGTGCTATGCATACAGCACCACTGATTCGGAAAGTGTTTCCGTACAAAAACCCACTTCATAAGATATATTCTAAAAGTATTACAAAAACATCTGAGGTTTTTCTTTCTTTCTTTCTTTTTTTTTTCCTGAATATGGTGACCAGTGCTGCTGTTCGGGCTTCCATTACAACCAATATGTCAAATGAATAACCACTACTTCAACAGATCATACAGTAAAGCTTTACAACTTCAGAAAACATGATATGATATACAGCATCTGTTACACCTTTACAATGTTATTCAACAGTGTATAGAATCATCTGATTTAAATTTGTAGAAAAATATCTGTGGATCATGGAAAAGTCCTGAATCGTCCCTTCTCTCCTCCTGCCTTCAAAATAAAAGCATACTGTGACAATAGCGAGTTAATAGCTACTTGATCGACTGTATTTACACATCTCTTTTCCCAAATAACCATTAGAATTGGCACACGTCATTATCAATACCTGTAGTGCCGTTATCAATGTCACAGCAAACCTGACACAAACAGAAAAATACAAAATGCCCTATGAATAAATTCAGTGTTATTACAGTGTACGCTGTTTCTGCATGCTTCCTCCTTCATTCAATGCTCTGGCCTTTCGCTGATAGTTAAGTTTATGTACAACGGAAGAAATGCATTGTGGGAAAGCAACTGTCTAAAAAAGACCCAGACAGAAAAACGTGTCTGCAGGCCAGTCATGAAAATACACAAGTTCCATTTTTCTTATTTCCAGGTTCTTTTTTTTCTCTCTCCAATCTTTCTCTGCACTCCAGCAATTTTACACAACCTGCTCCAGAGAGCTGAGGATTTTAAGTACCAACATGAAGTGTGAGAAATTAATTTGGATCAAGGTGTGGGATACATTATGAACAAATCAGGTGAAATCGTCTACATCTAATGACATCACTAGTTTGGTGCCCTGCTTGGCAGTTAAAGGCACAAATCTGATGATCTCACATGGTTTGGGTGGGTTGATGGATCTGGCTATAAAACGGGTAATGGGTTAAGTGCTTATACTTTACAGTAGCTATTCATCACCATTAAAACATACTGTGGTTGTCCGGTCAGAGCAGTCTAACAGAAGGCTGTAAGCCGTCACTATTTGTAGAAGACAGATGTTTCACATCAGTCGTCCACAGGAAGAGCCAATGTTTGTGGGATTTTACAATTATCAGATCCATAAGAAAATCCGTTTTTTAGCTAATGCATCTCAATGCAGTGCAATGGGGTGATAAGTTTCTCCGACAAGTCTGCCAATGTGTCAACATGTACAATCGAGAAGAGGGGAGGCTTTGGGATTTGACTCGAGAGATTTTGGATACAAACCAAAGCAGGTGTTTACTTGTAATATCTACATTTGTACAAGATACTGGGCTGCTCTGTCTCACAGTTAGGTGCAGTTTAAGTAAGGGGGCTGCTGTATTAGAATACAGTCTCGTCTAGCAAACGAGGGTTTAGCATATTTTTGCTTGAATTTAGTGTTAGGGTGCGGATGAGAGTCTGTGCTTGGTTCACAACCACTTTTTAAAAAAGGCATACAGTACATTTCCCAGGATTTCAAGATCCCAGGCTCGTACTCTGTTGTAGTGTTAACAGACCCTGTCCGAGGTACGTCTTTAAAAACGATCCTAATAAGTGCTTTGTCGAGGACTGCAATAGAAATTCTGCATAATCATAGGCTGGCTTTCTGTTAAATGTGGCGCAACACGCCTGCTCACGGGTACACTTTTCTAATCTCAATTTGGCAGATATGACCTTTTCAAGTTTAACATGTGATCTCATGTTTAGGTAATTTCATTTGACCTGTTTGACGAAGTGTACACACTTGGACCTGTTGATGACCTGATAAACGAGTGGGCGAACTCTATCCAAAGAAAGCTGCATGCCCTGTCCAGCGGTAGTGTTGGGCTTGCCCGAGAGTAAAACATTATTGGAGGATAGAAAACAGGAAAAGAGATATGCTAGAATATATTCACTGATCATGATATGTCCTTTGATTCTCTAGCTAGCAATTTAAGAGCATAACTGTTGTGGTAAAAGCTTAATGCTTATGGGAGCATGAACTGTAGCAAACACATTTTTCAAAGCTATTGAAATGACACTAAACTTTAGGATTCATGAATATACAAACAAATGAGAACTAGTACATCTTTGTAAATATTAACCAATACTGCCGGCAGTCTATATGTCTAATAAAAATGTTACTTGCCCTCAGGAACAGTATAATCCCTTAAAAAATAGACAACTCAAATGATAAGACATTAAATGAAAAATACAGCACCTATAAATAAGCAGAATAAAAACCAAACTATAAATGCAAAATAGCAATAAAACCAAGCTACAGTAAATCATAGTATTACACTACTTTGTGAGAAGATTAATGTAATGGTAACGCATCAAACAGCTTAAAGAAGGGTGTCAGTTGTGCACTAGTAGTGTGTGCAAGTAGATACGAAATATGACCCCACTCATTGGAAACACTGAACACTCCTCAATCACACACACATTTGTGCACACGCATGTATTGACAGGCATGTGTGTACATGCACCCAACGCCGACACACACACACACACACACACACACACACACACACACACAAAGGGGAGGCAGTAGGCTGACAGGCACTGAGGGCTTGTGTGGGACAGGAAGGAGGTGATATGCCTTAGAATTTGTAGTGTTTACAGTAGAATTCAATGCAAAAAGACTTACATCCCTGGATTCAGGAGAGACTGGAGGAGAGTGGTAACTACTCACGCAGGGTGGGGGTGAATTCACTTAGACGGCAACCGACAGGAAGTACAGATTCAAAAGAGCTGTACATCGCAGTTATTGTGAAAACCTTCTTTTTCAGTCAGAAATGTCATTGTTAATAATCTGCTTCTTCAAAATGAGTGAATTGACCTCAACCCTGACTTACATGCAGGCAAATACAAATACACACAAAACACACACACACATACACACACACTTCCTGATTTGGCCTATAAAAAGACGCGTGTTTGTGAACAGAGAAAATTTGTCAGTGGTGCAGACACACACACACACACATATGCACACGCACACGCCCAGCAGGTCCAGTGCTGGGTAAAAGCTGTGATGTTCACAACCTGAAAACAACGAGAGACACGTAAAGTATCACCATGTCAGACAACTACAGTACTACATGAATTCATCGTATCGTATTTCAACAACGCAACAGTTTTCCGTTCTAATTCATTTCTCTTTTTTAAAAACAGTAACATGTTATTTTTATTTTCTGCTCTTAGTTTTTACTAATTAAAAATTATTCCTAAAATTCCCTATTTTGTACTCTTTAGAGTCAATAGACTGTGCAATCTCTTATTGGCAACCAAATTGCAATATGAAAAAAAGAGATCATCCTTCATCCTTAAAAGAAGGGTTTAAGGAGGCAAAAAGAGGGTTCCTTCCTTGCTTTCTTCCTCTTCAGATGAGTGCGTGTGTTTGTAAGGAATTAAGAGATCCTTCTGGCCATCACATGGCTGTCAGCAGGATAGGATATGGGACACAACAGGTCAAAGTTCATCTTTCTTACATCAGTTACCATGGCAGCTCAGCCGGTAGGCTTTCCACTACCCTCTTAAGTGTGTAGGAGTGAGATAAAAAAGAAAACATGCTGCCATTGAGAAGAGAACACACACACATACATACGCACATACATACACACACAACTTTTGGGTGTGTGTACACACGCAGACAGGTGCACACTGACACAACCCCTAACATACGAAATCACACGCACACACGCAGTGAGTGAAAAAGGCAAAGGGTTTGTAACAGTCACTCTACAGTGTGAAAAATGAGGCGTCTCACTGAGTGAGGGGAGGTCTGTGGACACTTGGGAGGTGAGAAGAAGAGCGGAAAAAATCTCCTTTAAGAAAGTGAGAGTTCTTGTAAGAGAGTTCCTGTCTCTATCTATCATCTATCAGTGTCTATCACTGTGACAGCTGCTGTGTCAGGCCTTGCCTGTGTTTCTGAGTCCAGGTTTCAAGCCCAGCTGCGGGTCAGACCCCAGCTCAGGACTAACCAGTCTGGTGCACCAGTGGCTGGTGATAGGGGGAGGTACAGCAGGGCCGGAGGCCAGCAGGACGGCTAAGTGCTTTTCTCAGTACAAAAACAAAACTCAGTTTAAAAAAAAAGGAGAGACGCGTAGGTTCTCTTATTTTGTTCTTCTAGGTATTCAGTAAATCTTCTTTTAAGGGTTTTGCCAACCACTCTTTGTATCTTTCCACTTTTGGGAAAGCTTCTATGTAATAAAAATGGCTGCTGAGCTTGACTTTGGCTGTGTCCACTCTCCAACTGGAACAGAGCAGGAGGGGTCCAAGGTTAGAGGTCGTGAGGTTATGAGACAAGAGGGATGAGGGATGGTCAGGGGGGAGCTAGAACTCCCACTCTGAGGGATCCTCTTTGCTGGCAGCCTTTTCCAGCCTGTGGATGATGTTATTCAGATTGGCTGCCTTCTTCTTGCGCAGATTGTTGTCCCTAGGGTTTCTGGCAGGGCCAGAGGCTGGGATGTTTGTACTCGAGGCAGAGCTACTGGAGGAAGCCTCTGCAAGGCTGAAGAGCCCCATTCCACCCTGTCCACAGCTGGAGCCTGGCCCGGCTACGCCTGAGGTGGTGCAGTCTAGCTGGGTAGGGGAGTTATTAGAGCCCCCTGCCTCAGACTCAGCCTCCATGTCATGGTCTTTGCATGCTCTATGATCCTCCAGGCCAATGCCCAGTCCTTGGCGTGTCTCCACTGTGCCCTCAGATTCAGTCCCATCGCAGCTGTCCCCTTCTCCTGATTTGGACCCCCGGAGGGAAGGGGAGCCCCCATCGCTGCCGGGCCCCATTCCTCCAGCTGCCTGGATCTCCTCAATGAAGAGCTCTCGCCGAATCCGTGACCTGTTGGAGATACTTAAGTACAGTCACACCGCACAAACCATGAAACAGATCATTTACCTCCTAAAGATTTTGCTGACCAAGTGAAAATGCCATTACTAAATTTTGGCTTAAGAAATAGTGCCTCAGTCTTGGTATTGTTTCAATTAATATTGTTTAACAGGGAAATCTTAAAACAACCTTTTCCACACAACAAAAAAGAAACTGGGAGGAACCGATGGGAGAAATGGTGTTTCTAGGGCCAGGAGAAAAAAATCATATTTGACTGGATGAGCAAGTATGCATTTTGTGTTTGATCTTTTAAAAATCTGATTTCTTATACAGATTAACTCATGACCTCTTTTTCTGGTGTACATTGGTGTACGTATATATGCGTTTGTATGCAAAAAAGTGTGCTAAAAATTTTGCATTACATAAAAAGTTGAAAAAAAACAAAAACATCTGGAATTACTGATGCCCCCAAATGAGAAATGTGGCAGAGACAAAACTCTTCCTCCCTTTAATGATATAATCAAGTTAAAGTTCTTTTATCCACCATTACAAAGTCATGAACAGTTGGTTTCACCATTCCCTTCAATAATACAGCAACTTCTTTTCTGAATGCTGACCTGTAATTATGGAACCAGTTGATGACAGTACTGGTCTTCAGGTTGAGCTGGGAGGCCAGCTCCTCGATGGTTTTGGGGGAGGGGTAGGGCTTCTGCTGGTAGGCCCTCTTCAGAGCCTCTTTCTCCTCAGGCCCAAGCACCACCCTGGGCTTCTTCAGGTGTTGCTGTCCTGGGCTTTGGGAGCCCTGGAGGTAATCTGACCCCACTAATCCTGTGTCGACAGAATGGCCATCACTCAGGGAGCTGAGCCGCCTCTTCATGTAAGCTAAACAGTGACAGAGAAAAAACAGAAATCATCATTTAAAAATCATCCTCTTTGTACTCTTTACTGTAGAGTATTATTATTAGAGGTTTATAGCTTTGATGAAGTCCAGCAGCCTCATTCAGTCTGATGTAGTTTGCCACCATAGAATCAGGACGTGAACATTACTTTCCATCACCAGTTTTCCCAAATTTCTGCAGACTAATTACTGTGGATCTCAAATTTTGAGTGATCACGTGTCTCTTCACAGCAGTTGGTCTGACTGGTTGTCCCAAAGTGCCCAAAGATGTTTTTGTTACCCATCATACATCAGATCTATACCAAGTCATGATTGAGCCTCTTCTCCTTCACATCCACAAGGTGGTGCTGCTGTCTCACTCAGATATTTCCAACAACAAAAAGCATCTCTTCCATTTTACAGCAAACAAGAAGCACTGTTCTCTGCGGGCACCAGCGGCTGAAAATGAACAGCTCATGGCAGCTTTGCATGGGGTTGACATTTTATCAACCCCAATACACGCTGCCAGTTATATTAGTGTTGCAGGGAAAAACCCCTCAGAGCAAGGTTAGAACCACTCTGAAAGTTGTGTGCTGCCTCGCAGGCCAGTACCACGAGGGTAAGGGGTCAAATACGGTTACCCTGGACTTGGTCTGTGTCTTTCCTCTGGGCTCTGCTTTGGGCCAGGACTATTCCCCGCTGCTATTTGGATGCATTACTTTGGGGTCAATAATCAAAAACGAAGTTGAACTCCAACCGCCCGGACCCCAAACGCACTGGTGTAAGGTCAGTTTTGTTTTTTGCCCTTGTGCGTAGTTTGCAATATCAGGAGGGTAAACTGATCCTGGATGCTTGTGCCTACTGGCAGATTCAAACATGCGTATCCCATTCTCCACAGAGAGAGCTTCAAGTGGGCAGTCAGGGGTCACTGTGAGGCAGCGAGGAGGGTGAGGCCTCTCGGCTTTGCTGATTCTTAAACGCATCATGCAAACAGAAGGGAATAAAGCATGATGGGAGTGATAGAGCGGGCCCAAGGCTAACAAATGATAAAAATACAAGCTTATAGACACTGGTGATTATTATGATGATGACGATGATGAAGAGGAGTGCTGATGACTGTGAGTAAGCAGGCCCCCGGCAGTCCCCTAGCTGTCACATCTAATACAGTATGTGATGTCTGTGGCCCTGATTGGTACTGACATCACACCAAGATGACTGTGATCTGCACAACATGCTCTGCTGTCCTGCACAAAGGATATTGTGTGTGCAGATGTGCATGTGCAATTCAAAGGCTGCTGCTCGCATCTTTTTTGCGACTTTGCTGAGAAAATAAATGCATGCTCAAGCAGATACTATGAAGGTTTAGCTTTTTGTCTCAGTGCCGTGTTGATTCTATCTGAAGTCATGCTGTTCTGCATAGATCTGTGTGTTTGTCACCCTCATGCTTTCATCACACACCTTTCTTCTCCAGGCGTTTCATGTCCATGAGTTTCTCCACACTGTGTGGGTCCTGGAGCCAGAGCTGCATGCGGACAAAGGGCTCTCTGCCCTTCAGGCTGAGCTTGTGCCAGGGTTTGGGCCTGGCCAGCAGGTCTGAGACAGAACCCTGAGTCAGACCCAGGATAGTCTCCCCAAACAGACGCTGGCCTGGTTAGATGAGAGTGAGAGAGAGTGTAAGTGAGTGAAAGAGAGAGAAAGAGGGAGAGAGAGAGAGAGAGAGAGAGAGAGAAGGTTGGGGGGATGAAAAAGTCATTTCAGGGAACTGATTCAAAGTCTGAATAATTCATCAAAAATAAAAGAGGCTAGGGGAAAGAGAAAAAGAGCGACTAAACTGCACAGAAAGCACCTTCTGTGTTTCTTACCGAGGTTGTTATCAGTCAGCACCTCCTTAACCTTCTTGGTGATGGCGTAAGTATCAAGCTCAGGGGACATTGCAACCATTTCCTGGATGCTGAGTCCTGAATGACCAGGCAGAGGCAGCGGCGTGCCAGGCTGAGACTCCCCACCGGAGGGATCCTCAGACAGAGGTTTGAGACTGGAGGACTGGGGAGCGAGTGGATCCCCTGCAAGACCGTTGACAGACTCCTCGGCCGAACTGAGAGGGGACTCTGGAGCAGGGCTGCAGCTTGCTGATGTCTTCGGAGTACCCTCTGTGTGAAGAGACGAGACAGGGCGAGACAGATCGCACAGGTTAAGAGACATGTTACTGCGTGAGAAAAGAGTTTCATCTCCTCTCCCCGCTGTGCTTGGGAGGGACTTCAGTCACACAGCATCAATTAATTTAATTCCTGTTAAACAAACAGCAAAGGTGCTTAAGTTTTCAGTTTGAAGCTTTTTTGGCTTCCTCCTCCTTTTCCTTCATCTCCCTGTCTCTGTCTGTGTAGTACTGCTGTGCAGCTCAGCAGGCTGGAAGAGAGCAGTCATGAGGAGCTGTCAGTGTACATTAGCTGCTGTTTACACCCCCAGAGAGAAAGAGAGACACACACGCACGCACGCTCACACACACACACATACGCGGAGCTGCCATCTGGCGCTGCAACACTAACTTGTCTATGACATGACAAACCAGCAGCTTGCTGGCTGACACTGCCACAGCACTGAGGATGGGGGGATGGTGGGAGAAGGATGGAGGGAGGGCAGGGAGGAGGAGGAGAAGGAGGAGGAGGAGGAGGAGGAGGGGTGAGTGACAGACTGACAGTAACAACTAGCCACTAGCTCTAATCAGGCTCTCAGAATAATGCTGTAGCCTAAGGAGTCTGGTTGTGTGAATCCAGTGTGTGTGTGCGTGTGTGTGTCTGTGATTTGTTTACCTTGGTTTGGAGCCTGCTGGATGTGTGCGTTTTGCCCCTGGTCTCCATTGAGCCACGGCTGCATGCGGAGGTACGGCTCTCGGCTCCTCTGGTTCAACTTGTTCCACGGTTTGTGTCGAGACAGACTGTCACTCAATATTCCCTGAAACACACAGGCAGAAAAAGGCTCAGACATGCAATCGCTGTGCAGAAAAAACAGAGTGATAGAATAGACCAAGAGCAAGGGAAGCACACTTAAGCTTTTCCTCCTGCCTCCCTCACCTCTTTTGAGTCCTCCTGGTTGTGGTTCTCTTCTCCCGTTTGGCTGCCGACAACCCTTCGAGCGTCCGTGTGCATGTTGCTCCACCACTGCTCCCTCCAGTAGCCCACCCCTCCAGAGCTTCCAGAGCGGTTCGAACTCTCTGAGCTACGACCTAGTCTGACAGCTCCATCAGTAGACAAGTCCATTCCTGAAGAAGCCCGGCCCTCCCGCTTAACACTGGAGCTGAAGTCCAGGATGGGAGACGGGGACGAGGGTGAGGAGAGGAGAGAGCTGTGGGGCTTCTTGAGGGAGAGTGCTAAAGGGTTGTAAGGTGGGAGAGGAGCTGTGAGTGAGGAGCTCAGGAAGTCCCTGTGAGATAGCGATGAACTTGTGGAAGAAGAAGACGAGGCTTTGAGTATGGGCTCCAGTGCGGCCTGTTGGGCCTCCATCTCTCTGCGGGCTTGCTCTAGGATGGAGCGGATTGCCTCGTCTGATCCACTTCCTCCCCCGCCTCCTACCCCACCCCCACCTCCTCCTTTCAGTCCTGTGTACGAGGGTTGGGCATGTGACAGGTCTGTTGAGAGAGGGACAAAAGGTTCACTAACACTCACATCCAAAAAGTATCATCTTCAGTTCCCTGGTAGAAAAAAAGGGGAAGACTCACCAGCTTTCTGCACCTGCAGCTCTCTTTTGGCCTGTTCCAGGATGGACTTGATAGCCTCATCTGAACCTGCCTCTGGGGTGCGGACACGGGCGGTAATGTTACCTGGAAGAAGAGGAAGAGGGAGCGGGGGGAGATGAAAAATCTTGTCAGATTAAAAGGAGTGATAACCAACTATGGAGCATGAAAAAGAGAACAATAAGAGAGTCTATATGAACATCCAATAATTACACCATAGCACAGCACAAAGAACAACATTCCCACCTCTGAGCTAGCATAAGACTTAACTGGAGGGACTGTCATAATTTTTTCCTGCTCCCTTTGGAGCTCACGCATGCACATGTGCTACAGGGTTCATACAGTAAATGCTCCCCACAGAATAACAACTAGCAATAAAATCCCTAAATACACATGCTGGCTTTTCCTTTGACGCAAGTCGCTGAAACTGTGCGGTTACCTTCAAGGCACATGTATATCTGTCTCTCTACTTGCAAATTAATAAACCCAGACTCACGCACACGCACACGCACACACACACACACACACACACCAAAGATACAGTTCACCCCGACACAAACATGCCACACAGACAGAACGTGCTAGAATCTGTGTGTGTGAAGGGGACAGACCTGTGTGTGAAGCTGTATTGGAGTGGGCTCTCCGCTTCGGGACATCCTGAAACACTCGGCTAAGCTGGGGCTGTCCTGAGCCCTCTGTTAAAAACAATATACCACACACTCTGTTATAGCACTTGTGTGTTTGTTTTCCTTTCTTTTACAGGCGGACTGTAAGGTGCCCTGTAATGATCTGCAAAGATATGGAATGTGTAGACACTCCCATTCAATGCATGATGCTATAAATGCATTGATCTTTACCATCTGTGGCCTCACTAGGAGTCAAACCACTGCCTCTTACAGGAATATTAAACCAGTGCAAAGACAGAGGAGTGGAAGCTAAATTATTCAAAAGGTAATATTTAACAGGGTGTACTAGCTGCATGTTTAAAACAGACTGTCTCAGACATGATTGGTGAACTTTGCTGTATTTTTTTGCACCACCTTCAATCAGAAATGTCTTGATGCGTTAACAAAAGCAGGCCCAAGCTAATCGAATCCAGCCGTAGTTAACAGTACCCCTGCCTACCTCCTAGTTCCCTCACGATCAATACTATTGATGTGTGAAAGGTTTTTGTATTGACCACGATAGCTAGGAGAGGCTCTTGGGATCAGTGCGTGACTGGGAACTCACTCAAAACACACAGGTGTGGCACAGAATGGGAGTTAGGAAAGAGAAAGAAAAATAAAAAGCTGTCCATATTGACAGGCTAATCAATGGCTCAGTGCAGGGCTAAATACACACACACACACACACACACACACACACGCACACACATGCATGACGTACACACTCACTCACGCACACTGAGGTGCATTAAAGACACACACAAGCTCACCTCTCTGGCGGCCTTGGATGCTGCGCAGAGCAAGTATGTTCTGCTCATCGGCAAGGAACTGCCTCATCTTATGGAAGGGCTCTTTCCCCCGGATGGTTAGCTTGTTCCATGGCTTCGGTCGGGCCAGGATCTCACTGACAGAGCCCTGGGAGAGTCCCAGCACGTAGTGGCCAAACACACGCTGACCAATGTTGTGCTTGATCAGCTGCTCTTTCACCTGCCGGGCGATCTCTGCTGTGTCCATATCCTCCCCGTCTAAAATACTTCCTGTGGTGGCATCAGAGTGGCTGGGTGACGGGGAAGGGGCGCTGCCCGCCGTGCTACTCCCATTCACTGGAGCCATGTCTGGGCTGGCTGGGGGCGGCTGGGGGCTGCTGGCTGCCAGAGGAATGGCAGCAGAGCCAGAGCCAGGGGTGGAGGTAGGGATGGAGCTGAGAGTGGGGGTGAAGGGGGTGAACAGTAAAGCTCCACTGGGGATTCCAGATGACTCCTGCAAGGCTTTGGAATAGAAGGTCTGGAGCAGCTGCCGCTGTATCAGAGAGTTCAAAGCCATCTTCCCTCCCACCAAAGGGAACACAGGAGAGTAGAAGTCCTGGCCAATGCCCGTAGGAGTGAAAGAGTGTGCTTCGCCGCTGGTGGTGGTGGTGGCAGTGTTGAGAGGATCCGTGTGAGTGCGAGGCAGGGGGAGCTGGGATGAGGAAGGGAGAGAGGGGGGAGGAGGAGGGGGCGAGGAAGAGGGGTCGCTGGGTATGGTCTCCTCCTTCACTTCGGACTCTTCTGTCCCTTTTCGCCTGGCTGACCCTACAAGAAAGGTCAAACACACCATGCATTATGGGGGAGTCAACAAAAAAGGGGTTCCAAAAGAGAGAGAAAAAAAACAAAAGTTATCTTAATCAAGTCTCTTCCAAATTAGTGAACTTTGTTTTCCTTTTTTGCCAACCCCCCCAGACAAAGTGCCCATGCATTTGTGATTTCAACCTTTCTTGTAAGCTTCAGCCTGGAAGAAAAAAAGGACAAACAAAACAATTGACACTGTGCCACTTAGGCAGATTAGCTTGGCCCTGGGCTCGGTCGCCCTCTCTCTCTCACTTGCAGGCAGAGTGGAAGTAACAGGACAGGGTAAAGCGATGTCCTCAGATAGCCAATACACCACGAGAGTCCTCTTCTGTGCTGCTCATGCTGCTGCAGTAGGTTCCTAAACACTGGATTATTCCATTGCTCATGCAGTATCAGAGTCTTTTACTTCATAAAAAAAATCCAGGAAACAAAGTGGAGCAATAGCACTCACTTGAAAAAAAAAAAAAAGGTTTATGGCTGAACAGAAAAATAGATGCACGTCACAGAGAACAGAGACTGAGTAAAGACCTTAATTCACTTCTTTTCTGGATAGTTAGAATGATGATATCTCCACATTCATCAAAACAAACACAGAAATGAACTATTTGCTCTGAGTTTGTAACTACTAGAATCCATCTTGATGATAAGCGCTGGAGAAGAAATATTATTCTAATGCAGAACCATTGAAACTTAACGTGATTGAGTAAGACAGTAAGCTCCCCTTACTGTGAATGTTAATCAATTCAAAGCTATTCAACTATTCAAGCCTAGAGCAATGACATTTCAAACCCATAAACACTGTTGCAGAGGGCAAGAGACCTGATGTAGGGGCGATAGTATGGTGTCCTCTTTTTGTGTACTGCAACTTTTTTACCGTTCAGAATGACCTCCTGCTGGGGTTTGAAAAGACACCGGATATGCATTTAACTCCTCTGCAAGAAGTACACAGATTTCAACAGCGTGGTAAAGATTCACATGTATTTTGTGCGTAACTCGATACTACAAACACATGAATGTATGATGAAGTACTCTCAGAGAAAGAGAATCTATATGCATTTGAACTGCAGCTGATTCTTCACCTACCCTCTCATGATTACTGTACTCTTTCATATTTGCAGGTTTTGAAAAAAAGGGAACCTATGAACTCCGACCTTATATTCGCAGAAAAAACACTCACCACTTAGCTCCGTGTTGGCGATGCGTAGAGCAGCGCTCTCAGATTGAAGACTACGGTTTCTCTCCAGCAACAGCACCTCCAGAGGTTTGGAAGAGTCCTGATGGAAGTGGAAAGCAATCAACCCTCGTCAACTTCTACTCACCCCTCGTTTTATCTGTCGCTTTAGGTGCAGCTCAATGTGTATGATTCAGTGCTTGAAAGTCATTTGTGACACTAATTTTTCTCTTTTAACTCTTAGTTTTACCTGCACAGAGTCAGATGTTCCAAACTCCATAGACTTGAGGATACTGAGAAGAGACAGAGAGAAAAGAAACACATTTAAACCCCAACAAAAGACAGACACATCTAGTATGTAGCATGCTAGCTCTTTTATTTCTGCATCTGAAGGACAAAGAAAGGATTTAGTTTCAAGGAGCAAAACACGAAATGAAAAGCTACAGACAGACAAGTTTCACCTTCATAAGGGCACTCAATTGAATTACACGTCTCAAATGAAGACTCGCATCTTGTTTAACATCGTTACAGACATCAAACGCATGCAAGAAATAGACCTATGCTGGGAATACACACACAAACACACTCTTCCTTGCATGCTCCTCACCTCAGCTCCTTCTTCACCTCCTCGTAGTCGGCTTGATTCTGCAGTTTCTCCTCCAGTTCCTGCAGATAAAGAGATTCAATAACATGAAATGAATGAGAAAATGAAAGAAGTCCTTGTCATGTACTTATTCAGTGGTTTATCTCCTGATGACAGAACAGAGCAGGTGAATGTGTCACTATAGTTACAGGTGGGATCGATTTACACAACAAAGCAAATGCATAAATAGTGTGATAATAAATTTATATGAGAAATTCTTGGATGTAAAATAAATCCTTGTGAAAACAGTAAAAATGAAGCTGTATGTTGAGATTTAGGACCTTGAGAGTGGCGGTCTTGGTACTGAGCTGCTGCTCCAACTGTGTGATCTGGGAGCTGGTGGTCTCTCGTAGTTTGGTCAGGCTGGCCTGCAGTCTCTGGACGTCCTCCACCAGCTGGGCGGTCTCCCTTTCTTTGGCCCTGAGCTCCGCCTCCAGATTTGAGTTGGATGCCCCCTCCGAAGCTTGTTCCTAACAAAACAGGAATGTATTTAAGCTGATGAGCAAAGTTATCTCAAAACTGCCCGATTCTGCTGTCCGACACATCAAATAACCTGTATGCCTATTGATACATCAGAGCTTGACAGAAACTTATCTATAAATGAATTTTTACAATCAATAATTGGCAGGAAGTCAGAAAATCAGTGACAAAACAAAGAGAGATCAAAGAAGCAGACACTCTTAAGCTTAGTCACATCTACAGTCTCTTTCATAGATCCAATACATCAATAAATCACTAATCCAGTCAACTGTGGCAACCTTTCCATGCAATCAATAACAGTAGATAACAGATCAATGTGCTATTGATGAGCCCGATGCCCAACCTTTAAATCAGTGCCCACACCCCATGAATTCAATCTTTTATCAGCTGATGACTTCTAGCACTAACAGGCCATGCTGATCTTTGCCTGATCAATACCCTCTCTGCCAGTAAATCAGTGAAGCAGCGAGTTGTGTTACCGTCTCAGGGTCGGCAGCTTTGGCGGGGCTGCTGAGTGGCTGTGATTGGCTGCTCGAGGACAGCTGCTCTCTGAGTGACTCTGTCTCCCTCTGAGCTGCTTCTGCTCGCTGGAAGGAGAAGCAGAAGAAATGTTGAAGGAAAATCAACCAGTGGAGAGTCAGAAATTGTCAAACATGATAAATGTTCTCCCTGATTCAGAGCTACTTTTAAATGTACACAAGTTCTCTCTTTTAGAGAACAATTAAAACATACTTGATTTGACATGTAGGAATGAGGAAAAAAATTAAATAAATCTTCCGATGACATCAACTCATCAACACAAAAACCTTTGGGGATGATATTGTTTGCTTTCATCACGTCAGTTGTTTTCAGTAAGTATAGAGCTTAAAAGCCTCCTCTGCATAAGTGCTTTGCAAGTGGCAATCCAAAATGGCAATCAAATTAAAAGAGAGAACTTTCCCAATGCTCCATCTTCCTCTTCAAGCCAACTGTGTGTTAGTGTCCCTTCCAGCGTAAACAAATATATAATAATGCATAACAGGGGAGGGCAGAGAGAATGCAAAGAAAGTGTGGAACAATGGCCGAGGGTGAATTTTTGCCTAATTGAAAATAACACATTAGTCCTGAGAATTGAGATGATACCCACTGCCTCGTATTTATAGCAAAACTGCCGAGCTCCAGCAGGGACTCATCTGCAACACCGGCCAGCCTGCCGTCATTAGGAGTTACAGGGAGCCGATTCCACAGTGTTTCTAATTGCAACCACATTGAGAGCTGTTATTGACTGGGTGGGAGTTGGACCGCTAGTCGCAAAAGAAAAATCCTGTTTTCCATTTTCTCCTTATAAAAGCGTATAAAAAGTCTGTGACTGAGCTGGAGGCTATGCTGTCATCCACTGTAAACCTCAAATCAGAAGTGTGAATTGTGTGTGTGTGTGTGTGTTTGTGTGTGTGTGTGTGTGTGTGGCATTATAGTCAGAGTGCTAACCTTTAGGCTCATATTAACATTACATGCCTATGCTACCCCTTTAGCCACAAATCATACTCTGAGGCTAATAATGAAAGTTAACAACAATGACATTAACAGATACCACAGGAATATTTACAACACAGGGGCAGAGGGCGCACTGGGGGGCATATTTTATTTAGCTGGATGGGTTTAGTAGGTGTGTTACAAACATTTAAAACAAACAGAGGTACTCACACTCCTGACTGGGTCGTTGGTCAAAACTTCTCACTGATGCAGTCAGTTAAGATGTGTTAATATATTTTAAAAGCATTATATCTGCAATGTTCTGCATTTTTGAAAGTTTGTCTTTCAATTCCTCCAATTCCCTAATTTATATCTGGGCTCACACTGCAGGAGTTTTTATGATTCGAACAACTCTGCACAATCTCACCTTAACTGATCTGACCCCATGCAAAAGACATTTTAAACAGGACCAAGAGTTACACTGTACCCTGACAAAAGAGTAACTGGATGAGGACATTTCAGGGAGAAATGGATTGTATTTTCTTCAGGGAGAGTTAAAGGTGAGTTTTAAATTGTCACTGGCAAATGACAGCAAACGCTGAAGGGCATCCCATATGATGTCGTCATTTCCATCCAGATTTTAAATTCTAAATACCCAAAAGATTAGAAATAAGCAGTGCGGTTCTATCTGGAGGTTTTCTAGATACAAAATCTCTCCAAAACAGGAACCAATCAAGTTTCATCTCCGATTGTCAGAGGTGTGAATCAGGGATAACTCAGACTAACACTTCTGCAGACTGAGCTAAGCTAAGCTCCTAATCATATATATTGTATATATATATAGATATATAAAATTTTACACCCCCCAGCAGAATTTCGGATTTTTTGGCCTTTTCTCAGAATGATAACACAAAATCCTTTCTATCACTCATGGTTAGTGGTTGGGTGAAGACATTTATTGAAAAAAAAAAAAAAAAAAAGGTTTAATGTGTATAAATACTGCACTGTTATTGCTAACAATCACTACTTTACCAGGTGTAAAGGAAGCATTTCTTTGGGACTATTTTCAGCAGCGGATTAACTTACATTTGGTGCTCTGGTAATTATTTCAGGCTGTAGGAGAGTATGTTCGTGTGTGTGCTTGTGCGTGCATGGCCAGATCAAAATAAACTTAAGAGCCTATGTTCAACACGATTTCTCTTTAATGCATACATGTATTACCTATACTTGCATGAGTTAATGCATGTCTTTTCTATTTACCAGTTTCATTCCTTTGAATTCAGTGAAAGCATTCAATTTTGTTGTTCTTAACCGATAAAATTTGTGAAGTTGAATGTCTGATGGACAATGCAGTACTTTAAAATAAACACTCAGAATGTGGAGGCGTTACCTGATTTGCCCTTTCGAGGTCGGTCATCACCATCTCAATCTCATCGGCCCTGTGAAAGACATTTACTGTTAGAGCAGAGCACATAACAAAGCTTTTAAAAAGAGTCACACAAACAACGAAAAAAAAAATGGATGAAAAACATGGATAAATAAACTCTCTGCACACTTGACGTGCGTGTGTGCAATTGTTCAAAGAGAGCACATTTAGAGGAAGCTGGTGTCGTGTCCATTAAGCTACTGTCTAAATTTCACCTTAATCCATTGATTGTGAACTCCATAACCCAAACAGCTTGTATGCGTGCGTGCATACATGTATTTAAGCGTGTCTGTCTATGTGTGTGTGCGTGTCTATGTGTGTGGGTGTGCACATGTAAGCCCCTAAAACCCAGGCCACACTAAAACAGAGGGATTACATTAATAGAGCTCTAAGTCCTAATACAGCAGACTAATCTGCTATGAAGCTGTATGATTGTGTCTGACTAATGGTCTGGATGGAGGCCATGGTTCACCTCTCACTTGCTAGAGGTCAGACAGCAGGAATACATCCCCATAATGCTGCATATTACTGGACTTAGGAGACACAGTTAAGTGACATGAACACCTTACACTTCTCCACAAACAATTGTGGACAGTGAACAAAACAGGATTGTGATATATTTGCAGACATACCTTAAAACTTTCTTAAATACCATGCCTACATATTCATACGTAACATCATTACCCTTTCTGTTAAGATGTCAGCGTGTGCCTTTTCGTTTGTGTCCTAAGATGTACTTTGAGCTCATTCACCACATGAGGAAGCAACAAGAAGCAAATGCATGAAAATCTTTGCAGAGCTCATCCAATATAGCACAGTGCTCACGTGTGTGTGTTTAAGAGTTGCTGATAAGGATACAAGAGCTGCACTGAATGCAATGATGCAAGCGCATGTGCACTGCTGCGTCCATTAGGACCTTTTGATTTCACTGCGAGCCTTTGATGGTGAACCGAATAACCCACGCAGCTTTTGTATTTGTGTGTCACAGTATGAGAAACAGTGTTATGTCCCATAGGCTTGAGTACTACTGATTTGAATGTGTTTAACAAAACAGACACAGTTGATATTAGGTCAACATTGTGCCACGGGCAATGCAGCAAAAAAGAATCAGATGTGGGTGGGAGAGCTTTTCACTCGCCGCTTTTTATTCTTCCCCGAACAGTTAAAAGGATCTAGTATGCATTTAAGCGACATAATAGTACACTACCTCACCAGCTTTTATCCTGTCTTAAGCTATAGTGTGCGGGACCCACGTGTGCACTCAATCGCACTCCCGCACACACACACAAATGTTAAGGTCAGAGAGCCAACAAGCCAGAAAAGCTTGTAATGGAGAGCGTTTATGGGTAGTAATGCAACCCAAATACACCACGGCTCCCACTCCAAATGTGATCATTTAATCAAAGTACAGATGCACAAAGTCTTCTTAAATAACCTTTGGATTTGGCTGTATTTGGGAATTATAAAGGCAAAGCTAGAGGCTGAGGGCCAAATCAGATCACAGGGAAGGGATTTTCTGCATATCCTGATACAGTCAGTCAGTCGCTGGGCAGGGCAGGAGCTGTCTATAGCGAGTGAACGCTCCCAGAGGAATTACTTCATCAAACACTCAATAGGAAAAGGGGGGTTACAAGTTACTATAATCCGGAGTCTGTTCCCCCAAATTTATTTAAAGAGCTCCAAACAGCAGCCACAGGGAGGAGCTATAGAGTAGATGCACTTCGAGTTTATACACACAAAAACAAGACACACTCACACACACTCTTTTGTACCATGAAAGCCAACGGGTGCAGCCAGTGACATCAGTGAGTACTGTAGGACTTCTGAAACAAGCCCAGAGCCTCTAAGCCCCTACTGTACTTCCTCCATCTCAGACAGGCCTTTTCATCTCTTATCATCTTCCTTCTCTCTTGCTCCTCACTCAGCCGTTCCTTTTCTTTTCCACCCTCTATCCCTTTCTCTCCACCCCGTTCCCCTTTTCCTTTGCCCTCCACTTTTTCTCCTTTCATCTTTTTCTTCCCCCTTCCACCTCCCTTCTCTCATCTTTCGCCCTCTCTTCCTTGGCCCTCTGTCCTCGGTGCCAGCAGGATATTCCCCTGATTTAGATTTTCATTTCCCTCCTCTATCGCGCTCTTATCCCCTTCTTCCTCGCCGTAGCCTGCAGCCCGGCTCGCTTTTTGCCCTCTAGCTTTCATCACTCCATTCCTTTTCTTTCCTTGGCTTTCTCCACATTGCGTTTTTCACAGTGTGTTACCTTGGGGATTTCAAGGAGGCTTAAAAAGAAGCTAGCTGTTTAAGTGTGTCTGTGTGTGTACAGTGTGCAGCATTTAGTGTATGTGTGAGCTTGAGATGGACACAGGCAAAGCCTATTGACTGTCGCCTAATTATCAGTAATTAAATGCTTTCCCAAAAATGCTAGTGAGCCTTTATACAGAGATAAAGCTGGACAGAAACATTCAGTGGGGCACACACACACACACACACACACACACACACACACATATATGCACACACAGCATCCTGTGGGGCTTGGGATCAATATATCATTAATCTTTAACAGGGACTAAACGGGTAAAAACGCACCCAGCCAGACCCTCACAGCCCCTTCACAGAGAGGGGGCTATGCTACATCTGCAGGCCCGCCTCCCGCCAGAGCTCACACACACACACACTCACACACACACACACACACACTCACACACACACACACACTCTGAGGCACTGCAACATCGACCAAATTCTCAGGGAGCGTGTGTGCGCCCGCTTGTGTGTGCACAAGTGTGTATTTTAAAAGGCAGATTACCCGAATGCAGCAAGAGGATGGGGGATTTGTCACGCAATGTCCTCCTTAGTGGAAACTTTAGAGCGAGAGTGTGTGTGTTCGTTTGTGTGTCTTGTGTAGAGAGAGTGCATGATATGTATGGCGTTTGTGTTTTTGCAGTGCCAAAATATACGCAGTCAAAGGGTTAAAAGTTGTGTTCAGCCAAACACTGGCGATTTGCTCAGCCAAGCAGTAAACGGGGGAAGGACTCCAAGGACTGGGAGGGTGCAGGGTTAGAGAGGGTTTGTGTGTGCTTTAAAGCGTTGCATTAAAATTTCAGATCACAGCACGCCACATAGTCAAGGACCCTGACTGCCTCAGGCTCATGAGTGAGTGTGCGTATCTGTATATGCGTGTGCAAGTGAGAGAGTGTGTGTGTGTGTTTGTGTGTACGCGCGTGTGTGGATGTGGGCTGGCATGTGTTTATTAGCTTTTGTAAGCAAATGGGGCCTACTATATGTGTCTTTTCAAAATGTGTTTTCATCTGACATAAAAGGAACAGACAAGGTCGGAAAAAAGAAGGAGGAAGTGTAAAAAAAAACGTGATAAAGAAGACAAGCGGGGCAACATAGTGATGAGGACAGAAAACACGAGAGGTAATGCATCGGATGGACTATAAAACCTATTGATCAGTGCCATTACACTGCATGCTATATCTTCCTGTGGCCTTTCCCTTTACACTCACAAATGTACAATAAAGGAGCAGAAAGACAAAGTGTTGGAGTGAAGGAGCCAGAAAAGGGAGAAAAAAAGTATTGTGAGGGAGAAAGAGAGAGAGAGATAGAGGGAGAGGGAAGGATCGATTTGTTTTTAACAGCCAATCAATTTAACAACTCTGTTAATGGAGAGACACAGTGAGTTTGGGGCCTGGTAAATGGGACAGGGGAAAACCTTAAAAGCCAAGTTGATACTCTGTCACACTTTGTGTAGAGGGCACCTGCAGGTTGCTCTTGAACAATTGTGTAAAAATAGCCTCAGATTTCAAAAAAGAGTTAATGTTTCAAGGTAAGAGAAGTGAGTTTTTGATAGTCGAGACTGAACACAATAAAAGACTTTTTCGAGATTCGGTTTGGGTCCTTGTTTAAAGGTTCAGGGTCCCAGTACTGAACCCTAAGGGACACCAAGTGAGAATGTCATATAGTAAAGTGCCACTTCACAGTGTGGAGTGCTGACATGGAAAAGCTTCTGTTCTCTTCACCACTACTATCAGATCAATAATAATAGATGCACAGAGCTCAAGTAACTGAAGCTACATTATCTTACAGGTCCACCCTGTTAGTCCCTGTGTGGCAGTGACCCTCATCAGCCCTTCAGTCTGGGGCCTGAGGAATTAGAGCGCTTTAGTCCGCTTTGCTTACAAAAAGGGGGAATCAAAAACAACATATTTTTGGTGCTTGCAGTGGCAGCAGAATGCATTACAACCCCAGCTAGTATTTACAGTGTAGGGGTAATGCTGGGATTTGGTGGCTGCTGAGTGTTGTGGGAGACAACCCAGCTGTTAGAGACAAGAGGAGGAGGAGAAGATGTGTGTGTGTGTGTGTGTGTGTGTGTGTGTGTGTGTGTGTGTGTGTGTGTGTGAGTGTGTGAGTGTGTGTATGTGTGGGAGGGGGGGTTCCAGGGAAGGAGCTTCACTTAACAGGATGATGTCAAGGGCAGGCTATTGAGGAGGCAGAGGGGAGAAGTCCCCCCACAAGCATGTGCATAGATCAGTCAGAGACGTACTTTGCTGTAGATTCCTCGTCGTACTTTGTCTTCAAATCAAAGAGCTCGGCCTGAGTTGTTTCAAGTGCTGTAGAAGAAGACAGGAATAAAAAGAGGCAGATGTTAGTTTCTAGACTACCTCTCTAAAAATCTTGCATCACAATATAAACTACCCTGTCAGAGAGACAGAGTTCATATCATGACCAAGTGGCTGCAGCATGACCATGCATTTTTCTGATGAGGACAACTCTCGTTTTTAAATCTAGAGGTTTCTAGACTTGTACTTTCACTTTAGTTTAACAGCACTGAGGTTAAAATAATTATGTATCCAGGCCACTGTCAATCTGATCAAACCACACCCACCTAGTCCAGGTCAAGTAGATTAAGATTTTGAGTTTACACTAGGAAGAAATATTTGAAATACTCAGGATGCAAACTACACCTCATATTCAGTATTAAGGCTGGCTAAAACAATTAGAGTCTGTACAGTCTGAGTGGTTTGGTACCTGTCTGTAGGGATTGGGCCTTGTGTTCGGCCTCTTCCAACCTTGAGGACATGGAGTCCTGACTCTCCTGGAGTTTCCTGCAGCAGCAGACAGAAGGCGAGAAAAAGAAAGCAGGGGAGTAGAAAGTCACAGACAGAGATACTGAGTCAGTAAATCTTTGGGTTCACACTTTGTGGCAACTGCAACTTTTCTCTATTTTCCCACCATTTCTGAAGTGTTTTCCCCACTAAAATCCTCCCAACACAACCCACTCCTCATTAAGCAGCCCTATTAGGCAGGAATGTCTGGCCACTGGGGCACGCTGCACCCGGGGGGAGAGAGAACGAGAGAGCGAGGCTTGAGTAAGAGAGCAGGGCGAAGAGAAGGAGAAGGAGGGGGGCGACAGAAACCACAAGGATAAAATAGATTCATTCTTAGCATATAAAAAGTTGGGCTCTGCTGAGAAATTGCCACTGCGTGTAAAAACATCAATAATCTAGCACAAAGATGGTCTTTATGGCACTCTTTGATGCCCCCCTTCTCCGCCAATCTGTCTCTCCTGTCATCTCTATTTTTCTGCCCGCTACTTCATCCTTTCATCTCGCTCTCTCCCTCCTTCCCTCACTCCTTGCAGGATAAAATGCATCAGAGGTGCCATCCATTTACTGCCCCTCTCAGACACAGGAAGTCAGCTCTCTGCAGACAGGAAGAGGCCTATAAAACACTGACGTAAAGGAAATACAGTTGGACAATTGATCTGCTGGTGTATGTCTGGAAGGGGCAATCAGCTTCACCACAGCTTCACAACAAACAAAGATGACTGACACGCAGGGAAAATATGAAGTCTGAAGTGTACATTAGTTTGATAAATCAAACTGAAATGGGCACTAGTATTTTGCCAAAATGATCATTGAGAAAGATTCAAATGAGTTTGATTGAAAGTGATAGGTGTACAAAATTAAATTCTGCTTTAGAATTAAAATAGAGTGTGGTGCTACTGTCAACTTATCTTTACAGAAATGATAATATTAAGAATAATTACAATAATAATAATATCAATGTTCAACAATTAAAGGTGAAAGATCTCAAAAAAGAAGTAACTTTGTCTGGCCAAGTTATCCCCGAAATTAATTCAAATGTGAGCGTAGTTTGAGCTGCTTTTAATATGTAAACATATTACGCCTCAGAGACTCTAGAATTTTTCACAAATTAAGAAAAACATTCAGATTAAAAATCTCTATCATTGGAGCCCAGACGGCTCCATGAGGTTCCCCCTTTGTGCGGGCAGCCCGGGTTTGTGTCCAACCTGTGGCCACTTTCCCACATCACTCCCCACTCTTACTGTGTCCTATACTATCCACTGTCTTCTCTCTCCTATTCAAACAAAGGCACAAAAGCCAAAATAAATAAATAAATGAATAAACAAACAAAAAAACTCTCTATCATCATCATCACCATTGTACACTCCTCCACAATGTGTATGTTCTGCCTCTTTAAGCCCAGGGGCTGTCAGCTAATCATCAGTACTCACATGTTTATTTATGTCCTTTATTCAAAACAGAAGTGCAGAGGTGATCAAGATGAGATTCTGAATACAGCAGCTTTGTAAGGCAATTGAGACAATCTATGCCATGCTAGTTTGGGTTTACTTTGATGATGGCGGAGGAAAAGTTTCTCAAGTTCATTTTAGAATGGACAACTACTATGGCTGCCCACACCTTTGGGAACTGTTGTAATTATCTTTATACTGAATGAGCTCCTACAACTTTACAAGACTTCTCTGAGGTAATTCCAGCCTCAGAAAGTGTTTATACCCCCGTTTCAATGGTTGGGATTGTTTTGCATGTTCGTAAATGTCTGGCAGTAATTTTGAGCTTATTTATCACTGCCACAGGCTTTTTGTGGATCTGAAAATCAAGCCCTTCAAAATGATTTAACAATTTGTTTGAAAAGATATATTATATTGAGTAAAAGACTGGGGCATGAGGGGAAATTTCCCTTATTTGGTATGGCTTATTTAGCAATTAAATGTTATTATAAGGCCGTGGCAGCAATTATTCCTAAAAAAGAGGGAATGCAAATTGTGGTTTGGTGCTGAAAAAAAAATCTGATGTGTTGATTCCCATCAAGACAAGAATGGCAAGCACCCACATGTCAAAAATGCAGGTATTGTCTTTCATGTAGGTTATTTTCCATTTATCTGCAAAAAGGGAGGCAATATCAGGAAAGCAATAAGCCATAATTGGTTGATTATTCTGATAAGTATGAGCAAAAGTCCAAAAACTATTAGCTAAGGAGAATTATATTATGCTTTAGTCATGAATAGCTCTGCTAAATAAAGTCAAAAAATCATAGACCTATCATTCATAGATTAGAATCTCTGCAGTTCTGCCTCAGGGCAAAGTGACCCAGTGGTTGGGAATGGCAAAATAATACAGAGGTTATTACTTGAAACAGAAAGCGCACACACACACACATACATACACACACACACCTCTCCTTCTCTGCATAGTCGTTGTGTAGCTGGAGCTGCTTTTCCTGGGCCAGGTTCTCTGCCTGAATCTTCAGAGACTGCTCGTACTCGCGGATTTTCTCCTTCAAGGCCTTGATGGTCACCTCTGGAGGAGGCAAACCAGCAGAAAGTCCAGTGTCAGGAGAAAAGGAGGAAGAGTTAGGATACAAGCAAGATGCAAAATACACAGAAAACAGACTGGAGAGGTTTCCTTGGAGTGATAAATGACAGTGTTGACGATACAGCTCTTGAAGGAGGGGGCTTGACCTTTGCTTAAGGAACAGCGTTTCATATCCAGCATTCTTCCTGTCAGCACAGACGAAGGCCTCGGCCCCTATGGCTCCCGCCTAATCTTTACATCCTCGACCGGTATAGAATATTCACTGTTCACTAACAGTAGATATGCTGTATTCATTAGGACTGCATTAGTGCTGAAACCCCATAACCTGCTGACGGCTGAGCTCTGTATGGGGCAGCCTGAAATAAATCTAACACATAACTGGGGTAATAAATAGGCCTCCGAGTGAGTGTGTGTGTGTGTGTAAGAGTGTGTGTTTCTCAGAGAAAGATATAAGTGAGTGAGACAATGATAAAGAGCATAGCTGCTTGCTGCCTTTGACTGAGGGCTCTTAGCACTTTATGTGTGTGTGTGTGTGTGTGTGTGTGTGTGTGTGTGCGTGCGTGTGATTTAAACTCCAGTCTCACTGCTCTGACACATAATCAATAGAGGAGAGTCCCCTCAGAGCCCTCTTACCCCTTAACTGCTTAACTGAACTTTAAACATTTAGGTTGCAGGGATCAATGGCCCCTGCACTCTCTCTTTACGTGTGTGTGTATGCGTGTGTGAGTGCACGTATGTGTGTGCGGGTGGGTCTGTGTGTGCGCGTTTAACAGGAGTGGGAGTTCCACAGTGTGTTTTGGGGTTTAAATATCCCCCATCTATTGAGGCGGGAAGGAGGGATAAAGGATGAGGGAACAGGAAAATCAATGGCAGAATGGAACCCTGCCGCTATCGAGCTGTTCCAATTAACTCTCGCTGAGGAAAGGGGGGATTCCAAAACATTCTCCGCTCACCCGCTCACTCCTCCTTTTTTTCTTTTTTTTTTTTTTCGGCTGAAATTACACCACTTTTATTAAGGCTTCTCACTCATCCCGCTGCCTTTGTCAGTTTTTCCATCTCTCTTTACCCCGAGGTAGCCCGTCGTTTTTTATTCATGAAAGTCTGCCTCATGTTTTTTCCACCCCTGAAAATCCTATTTGAAAATGTAAAACCTTGTACATTTTTTGTGTTTCTTAAAAATTTATGAGGCATTGAAATGTGTTCAAATAAGGGCGTCTTCCTTTGAAAAGGGGCCTCTAAATATGTCTTTGACCTTACATATGCACTTAAAAGTTCTTACAAGTGATTATAATGCAGACCTAATAATGAGATTATCCTCGAGCATAATATTGCCAATATTTCTCTTTTGATCAGTAAATAATGACTTTTTGTCATTGGTTCAGACAAAAATAAGTTTGTGCTTTTTGCATTTGCGCTTTCAAATTTACATATCGCAATTCTTGTTTTCTTATAGGGGATTTAGTGTATAAGCTGCAGATAGAAGGTCCTAACACAAATGCTAACAGTGTAACTTTCCCTCACAAAAATAAAATTCTACCCTTTTTTTTCCAAAGCAAGGCTCCACAAATTAATTTTTCTGTTGACAACACTTTGAAATGGGGTAGTTGTATTTTTACCAGGATAAAAAAACATCCCTGTATCGATGTCTGTGTTAGCCAAAAATGCTAACTTTGAACTCGTGCCTCCCCTCAATTGTTTTCCAAAACAGGAAATGCAGAATCAAAATCAATGTCGCCTCTCCTTCTTACCTTTCGTCTTCATATCTATGCAGCATGTGGTTGAAGTTAACTGTAGCAGTTACTTACATGAAATCCAGTTTTAAGGAACAATTCAACTACCCCAAGACAAATTTCTGAGGGGGGGATTATATGTGATTTAAACAGTTGCCTACATCCACCTTTCTCTCAAAGTGACTCCCTTAATGTGTTGCTCTGTGTCTCTAACCTTGGTTTTTGACCTCTGCAAACTCTTTGTTGTAGTCCTCCAGTGTCTCTCGAAGTTTGCTGTTCTCTGTCTCAATGTCGTGCATCCTCTGGAGCTTCAGCTGCAGCTGCTGAGCCAGCTCCAGCACAGGTACAGGATCTGGCAGAGACAAAACACACCACATTAACACACTGTGAAGGGAATTACGCAAACAAGGGTGGCGAGGTGCGCGTGGTGAGCTCGAAATAACTACATTCAAGGCCCCTGTGAGAGCAAATGCGCGTGCCCCGGTGAAGTGTCCTCGAGCAAGGCAATGAATCTCTAACAGCTCCAGGAGGACTGTTCTGAGGCTGACCCTGACCTTTGGTCTTTCCCCCTGTGGAGAGCTACAGGGGCCAGCAGGGACCAACATACCACAATTAATAACAATATCATGATGAGGTGACTTATATCAACAGCTACAGGTTTGAGATCAACCGTTTCACACTTTCTTTTTCTATTTTTAAACAAGCTTTACCCTTTTGAAAGATCTCCCTTATTGTTGTCATCTCAAATTGAAGCATTTATTTTCAAACAATGTTCTGTTGTGAACCTTCAACAGCCAAATAGGAAAATGCTGGACATTGTTTTCAGACTTAATCCCTCTTAATTGTCATCAACAAGCAAAGAATGCAACATTGTTCACGATGTTCAGTAAATACGAAGAAAAATGTTTGATGATTAGGAAAAAGAACAAAACAGAGATATTACAACAACAGTTTATATTATTAAGAGGTCAAGGCAAGTTGTCCCGTTGATAATCAACAAAACTTAGTCCATACAAGGTCTTAAAGTGATACATTATCAACCAATGGGTTAGCTCAGGCACAGATGACTGTCCTGTTTGGAGATAAATGTCGCTTTTATTTGTTTTGTTTGTGCTGACACAGCAAGAGAGCTGGATAAGTGATACACAGACAGACATTAACAAGAGAGATTAACTGGGCTGTGATCAGTTAAAGTGTTCACTATGATGCAGCTTGAAAGCAAGGAGGAAAAAAAAAGAGGAAAATGGGCGCCGACAGATGGACAAAGTGGAGCGGTAAAAAAACAGGCAAAGCAAAAGGTAAATAAGAGATTAAAGAAACAGAGACAGACGGAAGAAAGAAAACTTTCTGCAGGCATTTTACCAACATCTCTGCAAACACACGTCAGGGTTAACTGTCAGTGTGATGAAGAGAGCCCTGTCAGTCAGGCCAATCACATCTGATTGGTGCTCATGGGTGGCAGACTGGTGACAGGCAGCCAAGAGACGCGGGCGACGCTCATCAGCATGCCAGCTAAAAGAGCAGTTTGTGTGTGTGTGTGTTTATGTGTGTGTGTTGTACAGATAAGAGGAACTGACAGCTTACAGCTGGGGGTAAGGGCTGTGTGTGTGTGTGTATTTGTGTGCATGTAAAAGTGTATGCGCTTCGTGTCTGACGCAGTTAGATATCTTAACTATGCTAATGAGAGATCAGCAGAGAACGATTGGGGAATTTCATGCTGATTTTGTGCTGTCAAGGTGACACACCATGCAGGGCTTAACTCTGACACACACATTTACCTTGTCACAAATACACACTCTCATAGAAAGACACACAAGTACAAAAAACACTAAATAACTTAGCTAAATACCTTGCTTCGGACTTCTATGTGCCTCCACTCACAGGAGTGCCTTGAAAATCTACTTTCTCTCACTCTTATCAAATCTTTGTCCTTCACCCACCCCCCCCACCCCCCCCCCCCCCAAAATACCCCCCCAAATATAAATTGCACAGCCTGTTAAAAGCAGTTTGACTCGATGGCCACTGGTGCTGAGTACTCTCACAGCCAGACACCTTTAATCTAAAGCAGAGCACGCTGGTCTGACTAACCAGACTTTCAGCTGATAGAAGACAGAACAAAACACACTGTTTCCTCTTTCAAGACTGCTGCATTAGTCAGGCTGGTCTGTGTCTGTGTGCGTGTGTGCATCAGGCATTACATCATTGTCTCGCTGCAAGTTAAGAATAGCCCCGTCAGAGCTGGCGCTGACTTATTGGGAGCAGTACAATCCAAAGATATTACTGTAGGTCTATCCATGTGGGAATATGATGACCTCCTTACGCTATAGATGAACTCAACTCCTCTCTTGTTCCTGCATACGCGGCTCCTTCAGAGCTCCTGCACAGCCGAAAACCTCCAACCAGTGGCTTTGTGACTGTGTGTGTTCTGTTAACACTCCACTGTGCTGCCTGTCCCTCCTCAGCCCTTGTGCCCAATGTGATTGCTCATGTGTGCGCTTCGCCGCAACTGATCGTGGGCACGCTTGTCATCCATATCAGGACGCACCTTCTGTGAAGACCCTCTGAAGGCTGCACCAGTGGGGACGAGATCTCGTGAGGACACATTAAGGCGTCGCACACGCCTGGATGCGCAGGGAAGGAGCACCAGAGGGATGGTGTCATGCTTTTCCTTTTTCCCCTGTTGGTGCCGTCTGTATGAATAAGGGGGTCTCTGTATCATGTTTTATAGACGAGGGAGGTGTCTTGATGAACGCGCTAACGCAGAGCAACACAAGGATGTACACAAGCCTTTGTGTATTTACCTTCATTTTACATACCTCCTACTTATTCCAACACAGAATACATTTACCTACACCTATTCTACATAAACGTGTCAAACTCAGGTGGTCCCAAACTTTAAGTCTGTGACACTATGTTCACATTTTGCTGCATTTTTCTTTATATCTTTTGATAATAAATAAAGTTGACTGCTATAAATGTTTTTTTGATTTTGGAAGGCAGTTCCAAAGTCAGGACAAAAGAAGGAAGACAGTCAAAAAAGTGGAGCTTCCTATGGCATAATCGCTCTGTCAAGATATTCACATGATAAATGATACGTGGTTAAGGGTACTGTGAGGATTTCCAAAGTGATCTTGAAAAAGTCTGACATTGAGTATATGCCAAATCATAATCCCCAATTTCAAATAAGATTATCAGCAAAAATAGGTTAAAAAAATAGGTAGATTCCTAGCTGCCGATCAAGATAGACTGCACCAGAATGATTTACGTCTCTATGACAATGCCACGCCAGCTGATGAAGTTTAGCTGTGAGAAAAGAGATCTTTGTTTCCCTGCTGAAAAAGATTTCTGTGATTTATTTAGTTCAAACAGCGGAAACAGGAGCTGGACTGTCTGAAAGAAAAGGGACAGAAGAGCAGAAGAAAACTTAAGGGGAGAGTGATAGAGCACAAGCTATAGACTAAAACACAAGCTAAAGGCTTAAACACGCTGTTTGTGATAATGCTTATTCCAACTCACATGCAGCAGTTCTACTACAGTGGTCTGTTCAAACCTGAGAGTCTGTCAATAAAATAGAGAGCTAGGTTACAATGCTTCATTTGGTAGATGAGGCTGGCAGGACGTGGCCAGGGTTTACTAACATTACACAGTACCGATGTGTCTCAGAGCACCGGGCTGTGAGTAGTGCCAAATGATGCCAGCTACGAAACTATGGAACAAACTTACAAAGTCTGCCCTCCTGTTTCAGACAACAGCTCTTCGTAACGGTTGATAAATACATTACCTCATTGCACTGTATCCTATAAAAAGTTATCTTTAACAAAGAAAAGTTGTGTTAGAAGGACAATTAGAGCTTCATTCACTTTCACTTGAAAAAAAACAACTACATCACGACAGTTTGCACAAGTCCCCCGGGCCGACAGAGTTGCTGCAATCCGCTTCAGACAGACTCTCCCCACAGCCATTTGATGCAACTCTTTAACAGTTCTGGATTACTGCGTGATTGGATCGTGAGTTCTCTGGATGGTTAACACTTGTAACAGGCAAATTCAAAGGCAAAGTCTGAAAAGGTGAGAGTTGTTTTAGGTGATCTTACCTGGGACATCTATTATTTTCTTGTACACGTTCAAGAAGGCAGCCTCTGCTTCTTTACTTCTCTTGCTCAATGCATCGATCTGAAAAAAAGGGAGAAAAAAAGTTAATTATCAGTTACACCACCTCACATCTGAGTGTCACATCCGCAAAGGCAGGCCCATTAACTTCACAGTAAGACTAGTCTACATATCTGTCTATCCTCACTATGTGTCGGTATGTTGCATGTGATCGAGGTTGTCTTGATCGCGGCTGGGTTGGTGTTTCCTTCCCGTGAAGTCAGTTCAGCTGTTCAGCCGATGACGGATGCTTTTCGTTTGCCATGTGCCCGTGCATGTCTGTCTGTCTGTCTGTCCTAGAGTGTGCGCCTGAGTCTGTCCGTTAGTCTGTCGGGTGTGTGTGTGTGTGTGTGTGTGTGTTCGTTTCCCCTCCAGCACGCTGACATCATTAAACAGCTGGCTCAGTCTTTCCAGCCACAGCAGGGGCAGATTATTCAGTCAGCTCTTAGCAGCAATACAGTGTGGATCCATTACTGATGCAGCCATTAACACAAAAGGGCACGGCATGTATTCCATCACTGATATTATTGAAATGGACAGCATTAGAATGGATCCATAAGAAATTAATTCTAAATATCAAACAGCAGGGGAAATCTTGAACTGTTTTCAATGCTGAAACATGAGGTGGAAAAGCTCTACAATAGCCTCTGTGTCACACTTCAATATGAGAAGCAGACAGAGTAGGCGAAAACGCATCTGAAATCAAGACTAAATCGAAGGAAACAGATGCCAAATAAAGACATTCAGAGGGTGCTACTGTACTGGGCAGAGCTACAGCTGACTACTCTGGCTCGCGCGCTCAGACTAAACAGCCCTGTGTTTCTCTTCCAACTCCTCCAGCGCACTCGCTGAGAGAAAGGGAATAAAGACAAAAGCCTGTATAAGTCCAAATATAAAGTCTTCACATTCCCAGCCAAGCCAGTAGTGTAGTTGATGGGTGGTTTAGGGGTTCTTGCCACTGTAAACAGAGCGGGCTACATGTAATACTGCCTGGGCTCCTATGGGAACCTAATAAATCTCTTCACATGGCTTTGATTCATCTCTAGTTTTTTAGCCGCAAAACATCTGGCCCCGCGTAGGCTGGTGCCAGCACCCCTCCCTCTTTTACCCCCCCTTTTATTTCTCCATGTCTCTCCCTCTCTCTCTTTCTCTCTGTCGAATTCTCCCTCTTGTCACTTCCATGTTTTCTGACTCATTTTTTTCCTTTCCCCTCAATCTTTTTCAGTGTCAGTATTTCTCACATGTTTCTCAGTCACACACTCATGTCTATCTGGCATACCCAGCCCCCCCCTCTCTTTCTCTCTCTCACACACACTGTCCTCACTACTATATCTCATTCTCACATCATGCTGCATCATGCACTTTACCCTCTTCATGTGCTGTGTGACATTGAGCGATCAGGATCCTCAAATGCAAGGCCACTAATGGGAGATTACTGATGCTGCTGAGTACTAATACCTCTCACACACCAACACCAGACCTGTTCATCAGTGTCCAAATGAGTATATGTGTGTGTGTGTCTGTTTAAGAGTATGTGAGCAGAGTAGGATAGCACAATCTCATGATGAAGAAGAAGATGAGGAGCACATAAAGCAATGCAAAGAAAAAAAAGAAGATGTGCCTATAGCTGTGAAGGAAGCGGGCTGCATGACTGTACGATGACTGGGCCAAGGTCAGTGGTACAGCGGCTTTATATAGCCCGACATGGGAGGCAGGAAATAGACATTTAATGTAGGACACACCCTACAGTTAGAGGCAGGTTAACTGCAGGACCAGAGCCATTAGAAGACCACCCAGGATTTGCAAATACAACCCTGCTGTTCCAAACTGCAGCTCTCTCAACCAATCCCAATGACATCTGCTATTACATGCTCCCCTGCCCCCATCCCACACACACCCACACACACACACAAACACACACACTCATACACACACTAAAGCTAAACAAATGAAGTGACACAAATGATACCTCACCAGTATCAGTGGGTTACCGATGAGAAGTGCTTGCAATTGCAAAAGGTATCCCTGACACATCCATGCACACAAATACATACACACATACGTCAGCACCTCGTGCCACCATCACTCAGCACCGCCTCGTTCCCCTATCTAACCCGCAGTGTGTGAAGGGCATTGGGCTGACCTGTGTATATGCGTGCATGTGTGTGCGTGCGTGGGTGTGTGTGTGTGTGGCCCCAGTGGAGTCTGATAAGGGGCGGCTATGGGAAGCAGAGACTGAAGCCTTGGATAATGGAAAAGCTTATCTGATCGATGGACCAACAAGAACACTGAGCATGCAACGTACACACACATAACCCGTTTACCAAACTGAGGCCTTGTGGAAGCAGTACTGTTATTGGTAATAATTATGACCTGGGGGCATCCACCTTTCAATGACAAAGATTAAACAGAGAATCAAGACCTTCAAGTTCCCGGGAGAAACTTTTTATTGTGCTGTCTGGGTTCCACACTCATTTAGTAAAGATTCAGGCTCCTGTGTTGAATGTTTGAGGATGAGTAACTGTGAGACTTCCAACAGGAAGACCCTTTGGTTTCTGCTGCTGTCTCGTCCTTGATCAAAGCACCGAGGGGGTAAGCAAACAAAGCAAGGCTAAAATTACACATTCTCAGAGCTGCTCATGTTGTGGCACGCCAGCGCACAGAATAGTCGACTGATTGATGGGCTGCTCTAAGACTGGCGCGGGTGTACAGTATTATCTCAATAATCATAAGATAATGTCTTTCTCAGTTCCGCGACCACCCACTGCGAGCCCTGGCGTGTTCTTGTGTGCACGTCGAGCGAGGTGTGTCAACATGAGGATGGTGGAAACAGCTGACAAAGCTCCAATTATATTGCTGCCGTTTCTATTCTCTAAATAGACTGTGGATCATCAGCAGAACACAGTGGAACCGCGAGAAATTACAGCATTTTTTTACATAACCACTGGCTGTGGTTGCTGCTCTAACACAAGAATATGGAAAGTAACCCAGTGTTAAACTGTAATATTCTATGGCCAGTAGCGAAGCAGTCCTGTCACTACCCATTGAGATGATTTTGTTTGTGTGCGTGTCTGTGTGTGTGCTAGAGAAGAGACACTGTTGGGCTTAATGTCCACCCACTCCAACCCCACATAACGCCCCAGTCTAAACCAGCCGCTTCCACTCCCACCCTCTGACTTTCACATATGGGAGTGAACTGGAAATACACGGCTGCCAAAAAGGAGGAGTCATGATGGAAATAGGCCAAAATGATGGAAGAGGGGATAGAGGGAGCATGATGATATGCTGTGTACACTTAAGTTGCTTCTTATAGGTAAAAGTGCTTAAAGACTAAGAGCACATTAAAGTGAAATAGACTGCCTCAAATGAAAACAGCTTATGATTCACCCCATCAACAAGAAACAACAAATAACCCCACCAAATCATCCAGACAAACAAAGTCTGAGGAAATAGCATTCGGTGAGTTGTGACTGGCTAGAGCCGGGGTTTTGTGGTGCCTTTTTTTTTTTTTTTGCAGGATGCAATTTAAACACACCCTCGGGCTACAGGACTTCATGAATAGGACAGAAAATCAAGAGCAGAGCAGAGCGAAGAAAAGAGGGAGAGGAAAGAGGGGAAATGAGATAGTGGCAAGAGAGAGAACAGGAGATGGCAGGAAGAGAAAAGAGGGAGAGGGAGGGAAAGAAAAAAGAGAGAGAGGAGATGATTTAAGAGGAAAGACGAAGGGAGAAAAAGTCGAGCTGGGCATTGAGAGAGGCAGCAAGTCCGAGTCAGCGAATGTCAAACAGGCATTGTTGGAATGCTGTGTGTGAGCGTGAGTGCATGTCTATCACTGTGTCAATAAATGTTTCCAAAAACACACTCACCTCTCCTTGGAAGCTCTTGAGCAATGGGGCAACCTGTTTCCGAAAATCCTGCAAAAATAAAGAGGAGAGGAGGTTAGCAAGGCTGAAAAATGAGATAATCCACAGATCAATTTTAATCCTCTAATAACAGTTAATACACAGGAACATGTGGCAGGGAAAAACCTACTGAGTTTCATACCAGCAGACCATGTTTTGATCAAATAATCAGTGAAAGGAGCACCAGAGCCAATGAACGGTGCGTGAGCGAGTGATGAATACGAGGGCGGGGAGGAGGCCTGGTTTGTACCCCGAGGTGCTCCGGCGGACTGCGTTTCTCATCCGAACAGGTGCAGCACCACCTGGGCCACCCAGAGGCAGCACTAGTGCGTGTGAGACAGAGAGCTAGCGAGCCACAGAATAGGCCTACCGTTAATGCAAATTCTCCCAGCGCACCAAGTTTTTACTATAAAGCAAATGCTTTTCATCCCTCTGGTCCCATTGCATGACTTTCCAGTACGAGTCAGCGCTTTCAGATTAGATAGCCAGTCGAGTATGTATCAGGGGAACATGCAAATCACCATGCTGTTAGCTGAGCCTACATCCTGACTGACTGAAGTGGAGCGTAGGGTAAAAAGCAGAATAGGACATTCTGTACAGGAACATTTGATTTGCACAGTTTGTGGACACACACATACTCACAAAAACTGCCTAATGAAGATGTGAAGTAGGGCAGCGGCAGATGTGTGCACGGGAGACTCGGCGCCTTTTAGAAACCTCTACTTAAAAGCCTAACCGATGCTGCAGGGGAGTCGTGAATCCCAAACTATCCCAAACTGACCTGGGACCAGTGTCTAGGGTCTGCCTAATCCCAGGTTGGTCCAGACAGGGAGCTTGTCTGGGGCTGAGGACAGGTCATGACCTTACTGACCCTGGCCTATTGTTACCTCATCAGGGGTCACCGTGGCTGTTTGTCTGGGCCAATTCAATATTCTCCTACTGGGGATAATGACCTCCTCTCCGCCCCAGCCAAACCCCCTCCTCCCTCCTTCCGTTCCTCCTGCTCTGGCTCTCCCCTCTCCTCTCTCGCTCTCTTTCTCTCCTTGCATGCACACACACAAAATAAACACCCACACAACAACACCAGAGAAGTGGCAGCTCTGTCATTTGCATCAGATTTTGATAACATCACAATTTCTTCTTCTCTTGTAAATTAAATTATCTGCCATTTATTTCATTTTGTCAAAATTTTGACTGTTTTGTCAGAGACAAGCGAAAATGAACTCAACAGAAAAACATTTACATTTAAGCACTATGCTAGAAAGGTAATTGATGTCAGTGAAGGGATGGGTACCTTTCACATTTGAACCCCCACAGTGCTAATGCCAGGTACCTGGGCATTAGTACCAGTACTCAAAGGTACAGATTTTTAGTACTTCTGTATGCGTTCATTTGGTAATGAACGTTAATTTGTTTAATAATGTACCCAAAAAACATTTCAATTTTTACATACAGATTTCTCAATACAGGAACTTGAACAATCAATACAACATTCAACCGTTTGTACGGTAACATCCCGGTTGTTTCACAAATTTCTTCAACATGAAAACCTTTAACTACAATTAACTACAACTTAATAAATGAACTACAACTACACAGTTTTTGTTCTTACTAATGCACACATTAAAACCCATCTCTATGTACCCTATGCCCATGTCTGGCATGGAAAATCACCTACTCTTCTATATCCTCACAGTCACAACAATGTGTTTAGGTATCAAAATATGTTTTTGTATCAACACTCAGTAGTACGGATGGAATTTGGTCAGTACCTATAAAAGTACCAAATTCAGCACCCATCCCTAAGTCACTGTGGCTCAATATACATTTGGATGCTTCTTTGTGGTGAGGAACCAAAAGCAGATGCATTTTTTTGTGTAAAGCAGTCAAGTCTGAAGTTCTATAAATGATTATAATGTTCACCTTGTTGTCGAGCTTTTGCTGAGCTGCCTCGGCATCACAATTTTCAACATTTTCTGTATTATTCCCACTGGGTTATTGAGGAAAGTTATCTCTTCAGAAGTTTTAAATCCATCTTGCATCCCTTTCCTAACTCTAAGATGCATTAGTTGCGACTCTAGCTCGATAAGCCGACATTCACCTCCTCTGAAAACACGCTGCATTCACAAACACAAACAAATTCAGATCCCAAACCCCAGCTCTGAACCCCTTTGGTCCTCTCCTCTGCTCCCCCTCCTGCCCCCTCCACTTCCAAAGATTTATGACCATATAACATAACAATGCACACAGACACCATGGTCAATCTGTGTGTGTGTATCTCTTTGTGTGTGTGTGTGTGTTTGTGTGTGAGTGTGTGTGTGTGTGTATGTGTGTGTGTAGTAAGGGGAGCAGAGGGGGGCCAGGCAGCGGGAGATGGATGGCTGGTGTGTGAGCTGCCGGCAGACAGCAGACAGGCCAGCCCGAGGAATCCTCCAGGGAGTATGGAACTCCCATTCGCTGTCTGTCTGCCCTGCAGCTAAACACAAACGTGTGTGTGTGTGTGTGTGCATGCGTGTGTGAACACACACGAGCACACACAAAGTTGTTTTACTACCAGTGCCTCTGGCTAGCAATCTTTGGGACATTTTACAACCATTCCCACCCTTGACTTTATAACAGTGCGGTGGAGGAGTCTTGACTAACTAAAAGGAAATTAAGAAGTGGATGAATAATTCAGGCAACTTAGGAGGCACAGTGAGATGTAGTCTGAAAAAAAAAAGCCTCAACACTGTGTCAGTCCTAATGAATTATGAAAACTTTGTTTTCACGCTGCATTTCTTTGCACTACTTTCAAAATGCTACAAAAGCCTGTGTGTGTGTGTGTGTGTGTGTGTGTGTGTGTGTGTGTGTGTGTGTGTGTGTGTGTGTGTGTGTGTGTGTGTTATTATGCAGACCATGAGTGCAGTTCATGCCGAGTACAGCTCAGCAGACTAGACACAGTCAACGTGGGCCGGTCTCCTGGTTGTTGAATAATGGATCAGAGACGGACTCCCGCTCAGCCTAATGCAGTCTGATCTGATGTGACTGTGATCTCCGCTGACTGCTGCAGACCACAGAGAGCTGACAGCTCGCTCTATAGGCTGGTCAACCACACACAGACACACACTAACACACACACAGACAGAAAAGGCTGCTCCGCCAACACACACAAGACGATCAGGGCATTTTTAATCAAGCGCAAGCCGTCACACGTTACAGAGCGGCCTGTTTGGTAGGCTGCTGGGATGCTCCAACACCTCCAAACGCTGGGAGTTTTTAGCGCTGATTCCTATTGAGCCCGTTACAGCCCTGTAATGAATCCTGTCGCTCGTCTGGCCTGGCTCAGATTCCTCCTCCACATACCAGGGAGATGCCAGGGGCCACACAGACGCCAGAGGAGCCTTCCTAAATCACAGCCTTGTTACACTGATGAATGTGTGTGTCCTGTTCTGTGATCTAGGCTATCTGCCTCTGAGTGTTTGTGTGTGCGAGTCTGCTTTCCTGCGTGTTTTCTTTGTGCGCTCTGCCTCTTTTTCTCTCTGCATCTCTCCATCTTGGTGTGTGTGCGGCTGGATTTGTGATTATATCAGATTAGAGATGAGTGTGTAGGGTAAAGAGGAATCAGCATCTTTGTCTGTAGGTAGAGTTTCCTCTTTAGTGGGTGGGCTACAAGCTGGAGTCAACAGTCACAATACTTCTCCTGTGGTAACTATAATAGGCCGACTGTCAACTCCACCGAGAGTTGACAATTTTCTATCTACCGTCTACCCCAATCATACATAATTCATACTACCATCAATAATTCACCATGGTGACATTACCAATAATAACACAACAATACTTTGTTTTCGCTGTGTGGTTTAAAAATGCGTTGCCTTGGTTACGGAGATGAAACAAAATATTCCCAGGAGGAGCGATGGGAACACAGGAACAGGACCGAATTCCCTCATGATCCCACTTAGTAGTGTTGTCACACTCTCTTTCTTTTCCTCCCTCCTGCACTGACTCTCTCTCTCTCTCTCT